>OY730192.1:124530986-125730986 GCA_963422505.1 Pseudognaphalium luteoalbum | reverse complement strand
GACACGTGTCATTCCAAGATCATGATTTTCCAAAAGACATTTGCACTATAAATAGAGCAGTGCTTTGTACTTAGAAGTTTGCCGTTGATACGTATTATTCACTAGTTTGTCAGTGAATACAGTTTGTCTAAGTACGTATCCTCGAGCAGTGAGTAAACAGTTAGCGTGTTTGTCCACTACTGTTTAGCTCAAATTGTAATAGTGTAGCACAAGTGTTTGATTTGGATTAGCCTTGGCTAGTTCATTCTGCAATCAACACTTAGTGAGTTTATGATCAATAAAATTATATTCTCAGCTACTATCTATTACTTGCTTTGATATTGTCATATCTATTTCTTACGTACTTTGTTATTATTAAACAATTAAAAACTATCTAAGTAACTTGATTAAAACTAGAGAAAAGTTTTTAATTGTATTCAACCCCCCCTTCTACAATTAAACTTTACTTATTGCGATTCCATTTCACTAATCAATAGTGAATTCGGGACTCTCAAAACCCATTCGACCAGATGTAATATTCCTGACATCTTTTGTGAAATAACTAAGCTTGTAACGTTTTGGAACTCATATTATCAATCAAAAAAATCTACTTCTATTATCCTACTATGATGTTATATATTTACCGCATTTATATATACATCCATGGTGACCATCATCCTCGTGCAAATTCTAATGTACCTATTATTTCTTTTCTTGAAGAATTATGCCACCTAAAGGAAGAGTTTCACTGATGCTGAGATTGTCGTGCTCATTTCTCGAGGTGTGGCCGAAGCCTTAGCTACAAGAGATTCACCACGGAACACTCGCAGAAGTGATAAGACCGTGAACAATACCTCTGTCATCAAACCCTGCACATACAAGGACTTTCTTAACTGCAAGCCTCTATACTTCAAGGGCACAGAAGGTGCTATTGGCTTGATCCGATGGATCGAGAAAATGGAGTCCGTTTTTCGCATTAGCAATTGTACAGAAGAAGACCAATTCAAGTTTGCCACCTACACTTTCTTGGAAGGTGCTCTCACCTGGTGGAATTCTTATGCCACATCTGTGAGCATCGATGTTGCATACCAACTCCCTTGGGAGGATCTGAAGAAAATGCCGAGGGACGAGTATTGTCCCAATGAGGAGCTCCAGCGATCCAAAGATGATTTCCGGCATCTAACGGTTCAAGGAACCGATATCACCAGTTACACCATCCGCTTTCAACAACTTGCTCTTCTCTTCCCATCTATGGTAGTCCTCGAGTGCAAATGTATCGAAAGGTATGTTCATGGACTCCATGAGAATATTCAGGGGCATGTCACCTCATCCAAACCGGGAACCATTCAGAGTGCCATCTGTATGGCCCAAGAGCTCATGGGTCAGGTTGTTCGCCGTGAGACCCCTATTTCATCTTCTGGGAATAACAACAAGAGGAAATCTTCTGAGAACTCCAGCAGCCAACCAACCTTCAAAAAGCCTGAGATTGTTAAGGCTTACTCTTCTTGGTCTGGGGACAAAAAGGGTTACACTGGGAACAAACCTCACTGTTCCAAGTGCAGCCACCATCATGAGGGTCCTTGTCGTACTCCTTGCAACAACTGAAAGAGGTATGAACATTCTTCCAAAGACTGTCGAGCACCTAGGGCCAACAATATCAACAAAAACTTCAATCAATCAAAGGCCTGCTATGAATCCGGCAGCACGGGGCACTACAGGATTGACTGCCCAAAGCTAAGGAACAAGAACATCAGCAGTAATGCAAAAGGTAGAGCCTTTGTTCAGAACTCAAGGGATGCCCGTCAAGACCCGAATGTGGTCACGGGTACGTTCCTCATCAACAACTTAACTGCCTCTGTTCTGTTTGATACTAGTGATGATAGGAGTTTTAGTTCTAATGAGTTTTACCCACTGCTTGACATCATCCATGTTGCATTATATGTTATGTACATTGTTGAGTTAGCTAATGGTAAGCTCATTGAGACCGACAGTGTAAAACCTAATTGCACTTTAAACCTCACCAACGAACTCTTCCCCATTGACCTTAGACCTTTCGAGATCGGAAGTTTTGACATCATTGTTGGTATGGACTGGTTATCTAACCATCGCGTTGAAATCGTCTGTTTTGATAAGGTCGTCCGCATTCCCCTCACCGCTGGTAGAACTTTGATCATACAAGGGGAGACCGGTGGGATGAGGATGAACATCATATCGTGCATGAAAACCCGTAAGTACTTGAGAAAGGGTTATCAGGCAATCCTCGCACATGTCATTGAGAAAAAGTCGGAGGAGAAGCGACTTGAGGATGTGCATTGTCCAAGACTTTCCTGAAGTCTTTCCCGAAGACCTACCTAGTCTTCCACCACCGAGACAAGTCAAATTTTCTTTTGACCCCGTGCCCGGTGCAGCACCGATGGCATGAGCACCGTACCGCTTAGCCCCATCCAAACTTCAGGAGTTGTCCACCCAGTTACAGGAACTCCTGGACAAAAGATTCATTTGACCGAGTTCTTTGCCTTGGGGAGATCCGGTCTTGTTTGTGAAGAAGAAGGATGGTTCTTTCAGCATGTGCATTGATTACCTTGAGCTGAACAAGCAACAGTAAAGAATTGTTATCCACTTACCAGCATCTATGACCTGTTCGACAAACTTCAAGGGTCGAGTTTTTATTCAAAGATTGATCTTCGATCAGGTTATCATCAATTACAAGTTCGCGACGAAGATATTCCAAAAACTACATTTCGAACTTGCTATGGACACTACGAATTTCAAGTGATGCCCTTTGGTCTAACCAACGCGCCGGCTGTATTCATGGATCTTATAAGTCGGGTGTGTGTGACAACCGTCACCAAACCGTTATCATAGTTCAAGCCGTAAAAATTCATTTTTGAGAAAATACTAATTTCAAGGGTTTAGTTAAACCAAAGTCTTCTCTTTTGAAAAGCGAATCCAATGCAAAAAGAATCATCTCAATCCGACGTGTCACGAAGGGGATACAAAGCAAAACATAAAACAAACAAGGAGTATCAATTATTTTTAGACCGTGTGACCCAAGTTGTTGTCTCTTCTTGTTTGGACCAAAGAAATCCGACCCAAATTTCTCCTTGGAGGATCTGACCCGCCCAACCCATTCAAATTCAAGTAACCCTAAAACTATGAACAAAAACCTAAACAGAAAAGTTTTAGTTTATGCTAATTTATTTTCGTAGTCGACTTCAGAGGCCGTTTTGACCTACTTAGAATCGTTTTCAGCATTCGGCCAAAACTAAAAAGTTGTAGATCTCAATGTTTTACATAAAGTAGTATTGTTTCGTCCTCTGAAACGAAGCATAATATTTTATAAAAACTGTTTTGTAAACTGCGGCAGTGTATTATGAATTTTCTGAAACTTTTAGTTATTCGTATATAAACGTGTTTAAACCCTAAAAACAATTTGTAAACCCCATTATTCGACTCCAGACATCCAAGAACGAAAATATTAGTCTATATTCATAATCCAAACCCTAAGAACTCAAATAATCATCCTCTAATTCATTATATTGATCGAGAACTCGCGTATTCGTGTTTTCGGTAAGTTTTTTGTTCTAAATCTTTGTCTTCTTCATTCTCTTATTGCAAGGAATGTTTTGATTCTCATAAAACGTTCATATTACAGATTCTAACAATGATTATCGTGCGGATCATCTGTAGTTGGTATAATCTCTATTCGATTCATTTATTCTAAACGTATTTCGATTATTTCGTATTGTCGGTTTTATTCGGTTCAAATCCATTGTATTCCTAGTGAATGAAATCATTAGGATAAGTTTGAAATCAGTGGTTAAATCATTAGGAGTGAATAATATTCATTTTATTGAGTGTTTTGGATTGTTTACACAAGGATTTAGGTTTGATTATACAAACCCTAAATATGGGCAGAATTGTTTATCGGTTTGGGAACGTTGTAACTTGATCGTTTTATAGTGATTTTTAATGAAACTCGAGTCTAAGCATAATTATTAAGAGTCTATTTTCAAATGGCATTGTTTTTGTGTCCAAATGTTGAGTATAAGTTGGCCAAAATGATTTTATAAACGTGAATGTCAATTCTGAGTTTTTCGGTTCATAAGTTCGGTTAACTTGTCGATTTTTGAAACATATGTCAAACTAAGAATTAGGTCTTGAAATTTTTACTGAATTAATTTTAAAGTGGTAAAATTTTTATGTAAAAATATTATAATCTTTTTAAGTTCTTAAGTATTTTAAATAAATTGTAACTTTTGTGTATTCAGAAATTGTTGTTGTTTCTGAGCAGATTACTTTGGTGAATTTTTAAAAATAGTTAAATATAGAATTAAGATCTGGAAAAATTACAAGATGTTCTTAACACATTGAAAAGTTACTGGTAAAATTTTTTGAGTCAACTAATTTTATTAAGTCATGGTTTAAAATTCGTAAAGTGGTACAATATTCTGGACATAATCTGAAATATACAATGGGGTTGATTTTTGTAAGGACACATGAGGTTTGGTTGTGAGGAAACTTAGTAGAGGTGATTTGGACTTTGGATACAATAGAAGGGTATAGATATGTCTAGGTTGTAACCCGTATCCATATATATTCATTTGTAGATTGGCAAAGTTGTTTGGTGGATTCATTTAAGGGCGATACTTACTTTGGTGTTCAATTTGAGTTTTCGTGGTCCCATTTTCCTTAACATATTTTTAAATTGGGGAAAAATTTGCTCACATGTTTTATCAATTATTTTTCAAGTTGTGAACTTGTTTACTTTTATTTTTGGACATATGCTGAATTGTGTGACACTATGTGATTTAGATTTGCTGGTTAATGCTTACTTTTGGTGTTTGCATTAAGGTTTCTTGGTTAATACTTACTTTTGGTGTTTAAATTAAAGTTTCATAGTTAATGCTTACTTTTAGTGTTTGCATTAAATTTCTTTGTTGGAGTAGCTACTGCGATTTTGTTATTATGATGTGGTTTAGGTCACACTTCCTCGTGGGGTGATGACAATGTTGTGGAGATGTTTCGGTTATATTATTTCTCTATGTTCACCTTTTCATATGCATTGTCCTAACTTATATTTATCACAGCAAAAAAGTTTATTTTTATGGTGTCTGGTTTCAAACCTACGAAACTCACCAACATTCGTGTTGACGTTTTTGAGCATAACTTTTCAGGTTTTACTAATGGAGTAAAGGCAGAGGACAAGAGAACTTAGTGGACCACATATGTTGCATTAAGAATTATTCAAGGCTTGATATATTAAAGTTGTTTGTGAAGGCATGTTTGGCCTTATTATGGTGGTGTACATTTGTTGTAAGATTTTGAATTCATTGTTGAAATGTGTGCACGACATGAGCCATTATTCATGTTATTGGCATCATGACACATTGGATATTGTATGTCATATAGAATTCTTTATAATGCTGTGTTATGATCCTATCACCGTTATACCCCGTTGTTTCCGCTTTAGACGGGGTGTGACAGATTGGTATCAGAGCCATTGTTTATAAAGATCTAGGTGGATTGGCCTAGACTATAAATAAGGAACCCACATAAAGAACATGAGTTAGGAAGTTATGTGTGCATACAATTCCGTGAAGATAGTTGTAGCTAGTGTCGATCATTCATCTTAACCTTTTCAAATAAGAAGGACGTAGTAAGAGTTTCTTCGTCATCTTACAACTCTTTATGTGGTTCGCCTACATGTTGCTTAGGATTCCATAACTATCTGATCACTTTCCGTAAATACAAGACTGATTGTGATACAAGGACTTGGAAGATAAGTATGTGTATGAAAGAATACTTTCACAATTACGGCTGCAGACATAATTGACAAAGGTTTTCCGACATATGTGTGCTTATCTAACCATGTTTGCGTGTCTCATGTGCTATCTTCGTGTCGTATGGTAATAAAATCCCAATTATATTCCTTACCGAATCATTCTTATGTTTGTGAGTCTTGTGCATTTATGCCTTGACAAATTCCAAAGTATTCATCTATTCTAAACTAATAAGAATTCAAAAAATTTAGTGAGCATACTACAAAGAGGCATTACTCGTAAAATTTACTCGTGGAGGAGAAACACTCAGTAGTGGTCATACAAGTGATAATGGTGATTGAATTGATGGTTGAACTGGAGGAACTTGTTGTATTGAAGGCAAGAACTCCAATGTTGTTGCGATCATTGCACGACAGTGGTGGTCTTAATATTCAAATTGCCATGCAAGTTAGTAACAGCATATTGAATCATGGTAGAGCTAACGACACCGAAGGCGAAAATGGAACTAATAGTCGAGAATTCAAATAATAATAATAATAATAATAGTAAGTACATAAATAAATATATATATAAAATAAATAAATAATAAAATAAATAAAGGCACTGCTTAAGGAGAAATATTCTTTCAATAACGAAATGAAGAAGTTAGTGAACAAGTTTTGGAATTCCTTGGTGTGCCACCAACCGTCACGCATCGTCAATGCGACCGTATGGCAGCACGTTGGTGGAAGTTATAAAATTTATATTTTGCTAGGCTCAAACTATGCTAGCAACCTACCTTGTGGGTATGGTGGCAAGTATAACTCGAGTGTCGTCCAAAATCAGAAAGAATTGAATTGAATTGGAACCTACCAAAGATAACTTAAAAATAGGATAGGTTTAGAAACAAGGTAGGTATGGGTTTGATTTTATCTAATCTAATCTAAAGACAAAAATCAAAATGCAGGAAAGTAAATGAGAATATAAGCAGCAGGTAGAGAGTGATTGCTAAAACTTCGACGATTAGGGTTTCGGGATGATATTATATTGATGACAGGTGATTACTCTAGCTAAGAATCTTCTAAATGGTTGGTGTAAACACTAGGACCCTACATCTAGGTGTAACCCTAAAGCATATGTCACTGAATCCTAGGCTATCCTGATTCTGATCAGATGGGACTGTCTTCAGACCCACCTTACCGTCTCTTTCGGAGACCAAGCGACTCTCTAAATGGAGTTAAGGAATAAGGCGACAGTCCACAACACTGACTTTTCTTAATACCTATGTCTATCCAATTTTAACAGAGTAATACTGGTTGTATGCTGAATAAGTTAAACTATCTGTTAAGTAGAGATTAGGGTTTTATGCATCTGGGAACACAGCCGACATCCTTGCTTTCGTTTCCTAACTCATATTTTATCTGTTTTAGTTCTAATACTTCCGTCATGGATAGACCCTCCTTTGCCATCGGTCGTTCATCCCTAGGCATGCGTACAGTGTATAGTGTCCTTATTTTCCACAGTACTCTAACCCTAGGTATATCTACGGTGTTTTAAAGACCTAATGTATCTTTACACAGCTTATAACCAGAGGTAGTTTAACGGTGTACTATAGCATTTTCACGGCTTAACAGGACCTAGACCCGTGTCTGGAAGGGTTGCTTCCAGGTAATCCACGATGAGATAAACCATCGGCATTCCTTGGCTTCCACGTATTTGTACTCTACCAGTGGTATTTCCAACGCTATACCAAGTATTCAGCCGTGTTACGGCGATCTCACAGTTTCATACAAACAGGAGATAACTGTGTATTCGTAGTTAGGGTTGATCAGATCCTATCCTAAGGTAACAGTCATGTGAGAGACCAGAAAGGGTGATTAATTAAGTCTACATCCAGGATAAGTCTAAACATGTATGCAGCATAATAACTACCAATCATATATAAGATATATTAATTAAACATCATCCCTAATCCTAACATTTACATTTCAACAATCACATATTAATCTAGCTAATTAGCATGGCAATAATCATGAATCGTACTGAAATAATATGCAAAGTAAACATTATAACAGTAAGAGAGTAAGATAATATCACCGGATTAGAAGAGTAATACTGAGGATTACAACAGTCTGACTTGAATAACCTTGCTACATCTTGATTACCCAATTACAACTTTCCTCTAGCTCTAACCGCTAACTTATATCTCTCTAGTTCTCAAGAGAGAGAAACTAGAGAGAAGAACTAACTATATTAACTACAAGAACAATTCTCCTCTAACTCCTTAGAGAAGTGCTAGAGAGAGAAAGTAGAGAGAGAGAGAAGATTTGTGAATGAGAGGTGTATGGAATGGTGGAAATGAAGCCACTATTTATAGGAGAAGGGAGGTAGTCATGGTACAAGTCTTGAAGCATTGAATACAAGCATCAAAGCAGCATACGAAGGAAGCGGACCAAGGGGGTCAAACGGCACCTCATAAGCACAACACCCCTGTATATGGCACCCTAAGGGTCATATACGGCACCTAGGGTACCTTATACGGTACCTAGGTGCCCAGGGGGGGTTGGTGCTCCATTTCCTGTATACTGACTTCTCGGTTGCTTGGTTCATCCGTATCTTCTTCGTTTGGAGTCCGTTTTGCTTGATTCTTGGGCTGTTGGATTCGTTTTTCCGTTACGCTTCTAATGACACTAAGTTTGCCAAATTTGGAGGTGTTTGACATTTGCGTGTTCCGGATGACGATCGGCGGGCTTTTAGACTGCACATCTTCTTCATTCTTTACCCGTTTCTCTTGATTCTTTCACCTCCAATCTTTGATTTTCCTATTGAATCATAAAATATGCATTAAGATCTAACTTGATAGGATAATCAAGAATGTAATATTTAAGGTGATTGTTTTTGCCTCGGTTTGCGTGTAAATTGGATGTTTTAGCTGATTTTTGTAGCAACGCTCGTATTTAGACTACGTTGGTGATTTTTGATGATAAATGATTGTTTTGAAATGTTTTCACCAGAGAATAGTCCAAAAAGTGCGGAAATAAGTACTTAAAAACATGACTTTTTGAGTCACATCAAGTATCCCACACTTAAGCGTTGCTTGTCCTCAAGCAACACTCAGTTGTGTCCCGTGAAATCATTTTATAGTTTTTAGGTGAGTTAGAGCACTCCCAAAAAAAGTTACCAATTTTTTATATGGGAAAATTATTTAGAGAACATAGGGAAAGCTAAGATGATCCTTTCAGAAATAAGTATTTGACTTTCCCAGGCATACTTTCCAAATCTCGTGATCTTGGAGCATACATGACTAGGCGATCTCACTAAAGGTGGTTACTCAATTCACTCAGAGTGTATCGGTTTTCCTATCAATCTAGCACAATCAAAATCGCTCAAATAGCCAGTCATGCAGCACTCATCATCATAAGTTTGGTCGAGAATTGGATCTCCACCACTTAGGAAGAGGACGACGCTAATTATCCCAAGACATTCTAGTGGGTTGTAATGTTTGTGAGGGTTAAGGGTATGGATAGTGTTGATTTTTGGTTTAAGGGGGTTGCTTATCTTAGGCATTCTAAGAATCATGAAAAACTTATTGTAGAACGGAGAAGGTAGCTACTCGTATTTCATCGGATCTTTCTTTGAAAGATTGATACTTTAAAGCACTTAGCTTTATTTTCTTTTCTTTTCCTTTTCTTTATTTTTCTGCTTTTATTTTCTTTTCTTTCTTCAGAACTTCTTTGCCAGAGAACTTCCAAGGATATTTTTTCGCTTTTCTTTCGAAAATCTCTTCTTTCTTATCACGGACTTCTTCGAGTCTTTTCTTCTGGTGCCAATTTTTCGCACTCTAGATTTTCTAATTTTGGTGAACATGGAGGAGTAGATCAATTCAGAAGGGAATTTGGGAAGAGTGGTTAAAGATGTAGGGTTTTGAAGAAACGAAAGGTTTAGGCTCAACAGGGTTTTCTAGGCGGATCATCGATACTAAAAATGAATATCGGAAGGTTTTTGGGCATGAAAAGGTATGTAAGAATGGGTTATGTAAGTCCCTAGTACGTGGATCAATAACGAGGTTATCTTAGGTATTAAGGTGCGGAATTCCTCAATACTTGGTTCACAGTAAGTGAACGATTTGTTTCGCAAGAATAATAGCGAATTGATTGATCAACAAGGTTTTGTATCGATTAATTAATGTTAATCGATCAATACCTAACTTTATGAATGCTTAGAATCGTGTTTTTGTCCTCTGGAAATCGAATGGCAAAAGTCTATAGCCGATTTGACCTAGCTTAGTATTTATATGTTTCTGTCAAACTCGGTTCGCAGCCCGATGGGCTCTGCGAGTTGAGTTCAACTCGCAGCCCACAACCAAGTCCAATTCAACTCGGTTCGCTGCTCTGCGAGCCCAGATCTCATCTCACAAGACTAAGTTCTGCGACTTGAGATCTCATCTCACAGACTTTAGTTTGTAACTTCGTATTCGATATTCGTCTAACACTTTAACATACTAATATATTTAACGAATATTAATACCAAACCAATATCATTTACAAATCCAAATCAATTGTATTAACTTGATTACAATAATCACTAGTACTATTACAAGCTAGATCTGTTGTCACACATACATGTCCCAACAGACTCCCCCTTGACAATAGCTCTAGCGTCTATGCTATTATGTCTTCAAGTTGTCTTTGATTTTTTACTCGTAAATCTTACTTCCAACATAAATCTTCAATTTTATACAAGTCTTAACCATCATTTGATAATCACGTGCTAAGTCACCCCATGCTGCTGTCGTCAAGATTCTATTTTCATTCAATTTTATCAAATCTTTCTTCGACATATTCATTAGGTGTCGATGGTCATAAACTCTGAAGATTTCTCTCTCACCACCTTCAACCTCATCGTCAGATTCAACCATGACAGCTTCTCCCGTCTCTAAATCCACATGCCAACTCTTCATATTTCCCAGAATATCTTGTGGCATTGTCTTCAGTGGAACTTGCTGTACACACTTAACAGACGGATAAATCTTCTTTCTTCTTCTTCTTCCTGTCCTTTGACTTCTCTCTGTCAGTTTAACAGTCTTTCCTTTTCTTGGCTTAATCTTTTCAAATTTATTATCTCTAACCTCAGTCTTGATTATGTGTTCAACATATCTTCCAACAAAATCATCACTTGGGTTATTCAAAGATAATCGAGCCAAATCTCGAATCTCAAATCTAGGCAAAGAACTAAACACTGCAAGCTTTCGCTCAAAATATTGAACTCCGTCAAACCTTTTAATAGCAAACAGCTTCAGCTCAGAGTCAAAGTACCAACCAATAATCCCTCTTTTAGGTTCCCGTTTCCCAGTTATATCAACTTCAGAAACTCCAACCTTCTTTTTCTGTTTTGGAAGTTTTCTAAGAAAAACTGCTGGATTCTTGGTAGGAATCAAGATTTCATCATTTTCAGAATCGGTTGAGTCATCGATTTCTTCATCTACATCGACAGCTGTTGGACCTTGATTATTTTCAATAATAACTTCTGTCCTAGATGGACTCACATGGTGTTCATCAATATTTGCATCTGGATCTACACCAATGTCTTGTACATTCTCAGGTACAGCAGTCCAATCTTCAGGTAGTAAAAATTCTCCTTCTTCAAGATCAAAATCAATTTCCTCATCGATTTCATCAAGCATATCACTTCCAGAGTCACTTAATTCTAGCATTTCCATATCTACACAAATCAAATTAATAATATAAATTCTTTTATTGATTTCTCTGAATCAATCTAAAAATTTCATTATTCATTTCAATTGTGTTAATATAACCAATCTATATAGCTTATAATTCTTTTATTAATTACCTTGAATCAATCAAAGAATTCTTAAGTCTTATAAACACTTAACAAATATTAATTAACTTTAAATTCTAATGCATTGTGAATAATCACCAAGCATTTAAATTCACTGTTAATTACCTTATATAATTTCCAAGACTTAATTGAACTGTTATATCGCAACAACTTAACTTCCAATTATATCTTTTAAATTATATATCATTTGTCTAGTTAAAAATCATACATATTTAACTTTGTCAGTTATAAAAACTCTCAAGTCTAAAATGTCTAAGTTAAAATAATTTTTGACCGCTGAAATAAATTAGAACACGCCGCTCGACTTCTCAATGAGTCGGAAGACTTTCGATCACTAATTTATTTAACTTTTTAGAGTCAAATAACTTAAACAATTTCTAATATATTTAACTTGTAATAATAATCTCAAGCTAAATATATAACCAAAACTATTAAGTTACAATTATTCAGTTACAATTATAAATTACAATTATAATTCAACTAAATTCTAAGTACAAATATCTACACAAGTCTAAGCTGTCTTACCAGCTTCACTTGTACCCGCAGCACTTGTACCAGCACCATCACCACTAACACCAACACATGCAGACTCCCCCTGAATAATAGCTTGCTCACCAGTCTTTGAAGGACCAGTCGGCTCACCATCTTTCTGAGCATCGGGATCATCATCTTTATCACCTCTTCTCTTCTTAGCTAACTCATCCTCTTTGAAAGCTTCATGATATATCATTATCTCCCCCTGAGCAGACTGTCCTGAATGCACTCTCAACACCAAACGTTCTAAGTGTTCAAGCTTCAGTCGTTGGGCAGTAAAATCAACAAGCAAAGTATCATGAGTCTTCAGCAGAGTCAAATGTGATTCACTGATATGAACCATCTGCTGAGCAAGAGAAACATTCTCAGCTAACAACCCTGGAATCCTAGATGTACTCTGTTCCAATTCCTTAACTCTCGACTCTAAGGATGTAATCCTTTCAGCATCAGTCGTCGGAATAACAGAAATTGTTGATGGTCCAGGCGGTGTCACTGAAGCAATGTAAGATTCACGTGTAAGTGGTGGAATAGCTTGAGATAACGCTTCCTTGAGAAGACTAGCTGCAAATCTACTAGCTTTATTGGTCGGAAACTGAGCATCATGCACCAGTTCTGCAACTCCCTCCTCAACAGTCTTGGAGACCATTTCTGGTTCCACTGACTCAAGCAGTTTCTCAGCCTATAAAGTTAGATATAATTAAATAAGTAATTGTTACATATAACTCTGTCTCAATCTCTAATTAAATATCTATAATACTCGTAGTACTAAACGTTTATCACATACCTCAGATGGTACAGATACTGGTTCAGTAACCACCGGTATCATCATCTCGACCTGGGATATATCTTGAGCAACTGTCACAGAATTAACTGTCTCAGTTTAACTCCTGATAAACAACAAGTTAAGATTATCTAACTCTAAATAAAACATACCATCCTAAATGATCAATGTCCTGGAACGCTTACGGCGTTGAGGAATAAGAGGTATATCCTCTTCCTCAGGACCTTCGTCAATAATACTGAAGTCTGGGTCGACTTCCTTAGCCATTCTCTTTTCCTTCAGTGTTGGATCTGGAATCATCCGAGATTGGTATCTAATATAACCAGCATCTGGAGGTGGAGAAGGAGTACTATCATCATCATCCGAAGCCGATTCACCATCACGACCTCAAGATGGACCAACATCAGAATCCTAAATATTAAATATATTAAACATTTATGATTAGCTAAAAGCTCTATCATACAAGTTCTATATATTTATGATTAATCTAATAATTACCTTAGAAGGTAAACCCTCAGATCTATCAAGCTGTCCCTGCTCACCCTCCGGTCGAATGACCTCTGGGTCTGCAGTCTCAGCTCCCTGATCATAATGATATTTATATTTTATAATCAGAAATAATATCTAATTAACTAAATATCTATAACATTTGCATTATATAATAATTTGATAATAATATAACAACGAAGTATCGATATTACTATATAATTATAAAATTACCTCAGGTTGTGCAACATAACTATCAATATCCCGTAGCAAGGGATCTGTATCATCATCAATTTGTATCAAAACCTCATGAAGAACCTCAGCAGCTAGCTCAGGCACAACTTGTTGGCCTTGATGTTCAGCCTGATGTAAAACAACCTCAATGAGCTCCTGCGACTCTGCTACTGGTTGAGGTTGAGCTTGTTGTTGTTGTTGAGCTTGAGCTTGACCGTGAGCTCCGGCATCCATCCAACCATTGTTTGGTGGAGCAACATAATCAGCATCAAGAAGATGCCCAAAAACGATCAGCTGCCTCAGGCTTAATCTTTTCTTTACGCTTGGATAACAAAAAGCAAGCGTTGTAACCTCGCAATCCGATGGTCTCAACTTGAAAATCAGCTGCATAAGCTAGCAAGTTTGGAACTTGAGCTTGAATCAGGAGCATACAGAATCTAGGATAAAAAATAAACAGCGTCCTAGCAGCTCCAGTGATCTGTCCTCTGAAGGACTGAAAGATATAAGAAGAAAAACTGTATGGTTTATTATAAACCAGTGACAGTACAGCTGACATCAATTCAGGATTAAGCTCATCTAATCCTGACTTCTTGTTCCCAAAAATAGATACTATAACAGTAAAAATAAATCTCCACTGTCCTAGTACGAATGCCTTGACAAACTGGCGTCCTCTCCTAGGTCCTGAATAACCTATACGACCTAGAGCTCCTTCTATAAAATCAGCTGAATAAGCAGCCGGACCAGCTTCTTGCTCAGAAGTGCCTAGCTGCAGTAGCTGTCGTAAATCATCAGCAATAAAAGATCATCAAACGTCTAAGTATACTATCAACTAATAACGTAATTCACTGAAACTTAATTGAATTAACTTTTCAATTATATTCTATAAATTATATATAAAGTCCGTTAGTTAAGAATAACAATTTGAGTTATCATACCGCCGATAAATATCGGGACACGCTATCAGTCGGAAAACTTTCGATATGAAATAACTTAAATTGTTAAGATATGACACATATTTTAACTTATAAACAAAAGTTCTTAAGTCTAAATGTATATAAACGAGTAACTTGTTAATTATTTGTAACCAAACGATTCTCAAATCGAAAACAAGTTATATTTCTTAAATTGCAAATTAAACTTTATTTCACAAAGTCAACTGAAGGCAACAAATTAAATAAAGTTAATCAAAAAAATTTAAATTTAAAAAAAAAATAACTCAACTCGCTTCGCAGAAAGGCTGCGAGTTGAACTCAAGTCGCTCCAGTCAACTGAAGTCAAACGAAGTGAACTCGTTTCGCTTCGGTCAACTGAAGTCAAACTAAGTGAACTCGTTTCGCTTCGGTCAACTCAAGTCAAACGAGATGAACTCGTTTCGCTTCGTTCAACTAAAGTCAAACGAGGTGAACTCGTTTCGCTTCGGTCAACTCAACATCTCAGTTCGTTGGAGCGGGCTGCGAAGCGAGATAGATCTCGGTTCGCAGGACCATCTGCTCAACAAACTCAAACATCAAATTAGCAATCTAATATGTGTCGAAGCAGTTAATTGATTATAACAAGTTCATTAACCATCGATTAAGCATTGTAAGCATGTGTTAGGTTTTCAAAATCACTAATTGGTACAAAATCCGTGATAAACTAAACCGACACATTCGAAAACGTAAACCAATCGATATCTCACAAATTACACGGTGAAATCTCATGAAACTTACTTCAAAAGATGCGTAATCAAAAGTTGTAAAAGTTCCACGGATCGAAAATTCCTTCCTTGTACTAAAAATCAGAAAATTAATCGAAAAATAAAATCGATTCGTTTCGCCAAAGTTTGAGTCGCAGAGGATTTTGGATTCGGTTCGCAGAGTAAATAGAAAAGTGTGGTTCGGTTCGTTGGACTTGTTTCTTTTATACCTTTTATTCGATTCGCATGTTTCAACTCGACTCGCAAACGTTGACTGGTCAAACTCGCAATATTAGTTTAAAACACGAATTAAATTAGAAGTATAAATTAAAACGTAATTAAATAATTATCTTCGTAATTATGTAGCCAAAACAATAAATATTTTTGCATATTTGACTTATACCACTATTAAAATGGCCTTAAGTCAAGATTCAAGTCAAAATTAAATAAATCATTTTTCACTTGAAGTTTGAGACATTTATTCAACACAAATATAAGAGAACTAGTGTAATTTAATTCCAAAGGGTAAACACTAAATAAGACAAGAATACTAATTAAAACTTTTATTAATACTAAGAAATAATTACAAAACTTAACATAATAATACGATTAACATGAAAATAAACTAACTTAATATTAAACGCTTAAAAATTTTAACTGCTTAGGGATCATAATAGAAAGAATAAGCTGTACTTATTAGATTATAATAAGCCTAAGACAATTGTTAGTATACATACCTCATGAAATTCATATAAGCACAATAAAATCACAACTTTAATCAGTAATAAACTTATATTTATAAAATTATATCTTATTTACCTTTATCCACATGATATAACACTTCATTGAAAAAGAACTTATTATTTCTTATTATTCACAAAGGTGAATGTTCGAATATCATAGTCAGTTCAAGACGATTACCGATATTATGATCCACATAAACAAATTACACACAGATTTCCGAGCAAAACTTTTATTGTTAATATGCACAATATCTAGTATTTTCTACTATACAACATACTGAAGAATTCAAGTACAACACATAACACTGTATCTTGTATTAACAAGGTAGAGATTACTAAATGATGTTCTTTAGAAGCATATAACATACACTTGACACTAGATACTTTGTATCTTTCATATTTAAGGTAGAGGTTACTAAATGATGCTCTTTAGAAATATATAACTCGCCTTTTGACATTATGATACTTTGTATCATTTTATATTTATTTTTTTATTTTAGATCACAGTGCATGGCAGTACTATCATTCAACAATTAAGACATATGTCATACATTATATAGCAGATCACAATAGATAAGACACATGAAATTTATACTTCTTAACTGCTCGGAAATCTTAGCATAACCTGCCTACCAATAAATCGTATGATGAAGCTGACTAAACTTAAGTTATTCTTATCACTTGTTAAGTAAAAGGACAAGTAATAATCAGTGGATATAGGTGTATAATAAGATAAATATAAGTGTAATCCTAGTTAAAAATCGTTATTCTAGTGCAACTTATAAGAATCTACTAACACATTGTACTTAATACTTAAGGTTATTATTCTTAGGCTTATTCTCCTAATGTACTATCATTTCCCAAGTTTTTACAGCTAAAAACTTAAAGCTTTTTCTAAAAGAACTTCTTTTGTTCTTTTATTGGAGGCGATTCCCCGCAGGTGACAAGCACTTGAATGCTATACGCCTCCCTTTTTTTTTAAAAAAAAATAAGTACACAAAAATAACTACTAACTATTACTAAAATACCCTTAGAAGACTAATCACTCTGGATTTCTCATTCCATTCAGTTGAACCAATGTCTCAAATCTTGCTCTGTCGAACGCCTTCGTGTAGAGGTCTGCTAAGTTATCCTCAGTCGGAACCTTAACTAACCTTATCATTTTCTTCTCAGCACAGTCTCTAATAAAATGATGTCGAATATCAATGTGCTTAGTTTTACTGTGCTTCACATGATTGTTGGTGATCGACATAGTAGATTCGTTGTCAATCATCATAGGAGTATTGGTTATATTTAACCCGTAATCCCGCAGTTGCTGTTGTATCCAAAGAACTTGAGAACAACAGCTGCCAGCTGCAACATACTCAGCTTCACATGTAGAGATGGCTACTGAGCTTTGCTTCTTGCACTGCCAAGATACTAATCTACCTCCTAAGAATTGACATCCTCCAGTCGTAGATTTCCTATTTTGATTGCATCCTCCATAATCTGAATCAGTATATGCTACTAGATCTAAGTCTCTATAAATTGGATACCAAAGTCCCAGCCTCGGTTGCCCTTTTAGGTAACGAAAGATCCATTTAACAGCCTGCATATGTGAGTCTTTCGGATTGGCCTGATATCTTGCGCACAGACAAACAGCAAACATAATGTCAGGTCTAGAGACAGTTAAATACATTAGTGATCCAATCATGGCCCTATAAAGAGTAGGATCCACATCCTGATCACTCGATGTATCCGGACCTAGTTTGTGATTAACTGGAATCGGAGTATTGTAGACTTTACTGTCATCCATCATAAAGCATTCTAATAACTCATAAACATATTTAGATTGATGAATAAAGAATCCATCCTTCTTCTGGTCAACTTGTAACCCTAAGAAGAATTTCAACTCTCCCATTGCAGACATCTCAAACCTTTTTCTCATGACTTTCTCAAATTCTTGACACATCTTTTCATTAGAAGATCCAAAGATAATGTCATCAACATAAACTTGTACTAATAGAAAGTCTTTCTTGTTCCATTTTACAAACAATGTACTATCAGTTGCTCCTCTTGTAAATCCATTATCAAGTAGATACGTTGATAGTGTTGCATACCACATCCTCGGTGCTTGATGTAATCAATATAGAGCCTTATTCAAACGATATACTCTATCTGGATACTCATGATCAGCAAACCCTGGAGGTTGAGCAACATACACCAATTCTTCCACTTTGCCATACAAAAAGGCACTCTTAACATCCAACTGATAAACCTTTATATCATAGAATGATGCAAATGCTAAGAATACTTTGATTGCTTCTAGCCTAGCAACTGGTGCAAACACTTCATTGTAATCTATACCTTCTTGTTGATTAAAACCTTGAACCACTAGACGTGCTTTATTGCGAGTAATGACTTCCTGATCATCTCTCTTACACTTAAATACCCATCTAGTTCCAATTGGATATTCTCCCTTTGGAAGGTCAATCAACTCCCAAACTTGTAATTTTGAGAACTATTGCAGTTCTTCTTGCATAGCTTCAACCCATGAGCTTTCTTTGAGAGCCATTTGCACATTTTTAGGCTCAACTTGTGAGATAAAGCATGAATATAGACATTGATTAGGAATCCCTGTCTCTTTCATAGCAGTATACAAGCTTTCTAAATTTTCAGAAGTACTAGCTTTAGATTGAGTCCTAGTTTGAACAGGAGTATTAATATCACCGATGATGTTTTCAACGGGATGATTCTTACTCATTCTTGTAACCGGTATAGGGTCAACTATTAACTCATCTCCTAAGTTAGTACCAATCTCTTCTAATGAAGGCATTTCTTCTGAACTTGCTGAAGAGATCTTTAAATGGTTCAAAGAAGTAAGCACATCATCAAACGTCGTTTGAAGATCCTCTTCAGAATCTTCTGTTTCTTATTACTTATCCTTTGAAAATTGTTGAGACCCACTGGAAGAAACTTCATTTGAGTCATCTGTTGTCCTGATTCCAGATTTCGAAACACTCGATGTTGAAGACATACCATTTTCCAAGTCTCCATTCAATAAGTGTTGTGAAGTCTCTGAATCACTGACAAAGTCACTTATGGGAACTTTAAATGACTGAAAGAGATCGGAATAGTCAAATTGCCAATCTAATCCCTTATGCACATCTGGTGTATAGCTTGTAACTTCAATGTTATAAACTACCTCCAGACGACTAGTGACCTTATTGAAAACCCTTTTATTTGGAGAATTAGGCATATAACCCAAAAAAAATCCTTCGTCAGCCTTCTCACCAAATTTAGCTTGATTCCCAGTTTTCAATATTGTACAAGCAACTCCAAAGGGTTCAAATCCTTTTAAGTTTGGTTTATTATTGTTCCAAAGCTCATAACAAGTCTTGTTATGCTTCTTCACCGTAAGAACTCTATTCAGAACATGACATGTTGTATTCACTGCTTCTGCCCAAAAGATGATCGGAAGCTTTGAATCTGCAAGCATTGTTCTAGCAGCTTCAATCAACGTTCTGTTCTTCCTTTCAGCCAAACCATTCTGTTGAGGTTCATATGGTGCACTGAATTGATGAATTATCCCTTTGCTTAAGCAATAGATATCTAACGTCGAATTCTTGAATTCTGTTCCGTTATCACTACGAATACGCTTAACTCTCATTTTGTATACATTTTCAATTTGATCTAAAAACTCAATTAGAATACCTGGAGTTTCATCCTTAGATCCTAAGAAAAATACCCAAGAGAATCTAGAATAGTCATCTGTGACAACTAGACAGTACCATTTGCCACCTATGCTTCTTTTGCTTATTCGGCCGAAGAGATCCATATGTACCAAATCAAATAATGAGGAGATTGAGTTCTCAGTTTTAGATCTGTGTGGTTTCTTATGCTTCTTTCCTTTCATACAAGGAACACACTTATCCTCAGACTCGAAACGTTTTTGCGGTACACCCAAAACTAAACCATTTTTGGTTATGTAGTTCATCTTTCTCCAGTTTAGGTGTGCCATTCTCCTATGCCATAGTAGCGCGTCTGCTTCCGAAGCCTTGGATAATAAACATGTAGATACCATTGAAGAATTAGGAACACCCATGTTTATCGCATAGATATCCTTCTTCCTTGGTGCCCTCATCAATATCCATTCTTCAGGGATTGTGAAGCCTGGCTTCAGGACTAAAGCCTCCTTTTCATTAAAATGAACGGGATGACCTTTATCGCAGACTTAGGAAACACTCACTAGGTTATGAGTTAGTTCTTCAACATAATTCACATCCTCTAGAGTCAAAGTTCCATTTGAAACTTTTCCTTTCCCAGCAATTACTCCTCCTTTGTCTCCTGCAAAATTTACTTTTTGCTTGAAACCTTCTCTGAAGTCCTTCAGTAGACTTCGTTCACCTGTCATGTGTCTTGAGCATCCACTGTCTACATACCACCAGCTGTCCTTGTGCACAGTCTGCTCCTACACATAACAAGTTGTACACAGTTAGTTATCAAGAGGGACCCAAGCCATTACGGTCTTGGATTGTTCCTGATCATCTACAATCTGAACCTCCTTAAAGTAACCATAACTATTCCCATCGGGAGTCTTGGTAACTTTCACAGGAGTTTGAGATTTTTGATGATCTGTAGTCTTAGACCTATGAGGAGAGTGAGTAGAAAACCTCTTAGGCACAGACTTAGTTCCCTGTGCACTCGAAGTAGAGCCATTCTCAAATTGACTATGGTTTCTACTTGGGGTCCTAAACCTCGAAGGTGTCTTATCTCTTGGCTTATTGAAAGTATTTTCGTTTAGAGTATAAGCCCTTTTAGGTTTAGGTGGAGAGACACTATGATTACTATCTCTTTTCAGAATGTTTACAGGTTTGCTTCCTAATCCCGGTTTGGAGCCTAACCTATCTACAATTGAACTAGAAATAGTCGGTGTCTTTTCAGTATTCACTAACTTATGTGATGCTTCCAACTTCTTATTTGGGCAACAAGAAGCTACGTGTCCTTTTTGGTGACACTTGAAGCAAGACATCTGTTTACGTGACTTACTAACTTTTGCATCCGCTACCGGAGTCTTAGGCACTAAAGGTTCAATTACATGTTCTTTATTAACTACTTCATCAGTCTTAGTATCATTAATTACTCCACCCGGTACAAAATGTACTTTCGTGTGAGAAATTTTCTTACTATCATCAGATGAAGGGTTCTTAATAACATTCTTCTGTGCCTCTACCTTTTTCGGTTTATTAGTTACTTTCGTCTCAGGGTTAACATCCGCCATCTCAATATCTACAGGAGTTTTAGTGTAATTTGAATTGAATGGGTGAGGCATATCATTATAACCTAAACCAGACATATCCTTCACACTACGCTGAGCACCTAACATTTTATCCATTTCAGATGTTCTATAGCTCTCAAGCTTACGATTCTGAGCTACAAGTTTTGTTTTGCAATCAGCTAACTCCTTATCCTTATTAGCAATGGACAGATTCAAGTCATTTATGTTCATATAGAGACCGTCTATGATAATTAGCTTCTCATTCACGGTATCTCTAAAAGCTGTCTTGTCAGCCGCATCTGCCTTAATCTTATCCTTTAAGGCCTGTTTATCATCACTTAACCTACATATATCTAACTTAGCTAAGTCAAGTTCAGATCTTACAGCCTCACTGGATTTACTAAGTGTGCTAAGTTGAGATGACAGGGTATTATTAGTTTCAGTTAAAGTCTTGTAGGAATCAGCATAAGCACTAACTTGGGACTGTAAACTAGAAACTAACTGACAAAGATCTACAAGAGAGATAAGATCTAGGCATACCCATTTTTTATCAGTTTGCAGTTCAGCCATCTTAGCTACAAAATCTACAGGATCCAAATCTTCAGTTGAACCCAAATCTAACACATCATCGACATTAGCTTTAACAGGAGTCTCAGGCACCTTTATTTCAAAAGCTGGATCAGTGGGCATATAGGATATAGACTCAGCCACAATCTCTTGATAGTCAATCTCAGCCATCAAAGCTTCCTCGGACTGAGTTTTCCAATCATAAGAACCATCTAGCTGTTTCACTACTAAGGCTTTGGAATTCAAAGTATTTCCCGAGCCTTGTTTCCCTTCACCAGTCTCTACCTTAGGTTTTTGGCATTCTCTAGCAAAGTGTCCGTAACTTTTACAGTTATAACACTTGATCTTGGTTTTATCAAACCCTGATCTGTTGCCAACAACCTTTCTTCCATTCTTCTTTAAGAAATTCTTAACTCTCCTTGACAACAAAGCAAGTTGGTCCTGGAGATCTATTTCTTCAAGATAGTCAGAATCTATCTGTTCATAGTCTTCATCAAAAAGAATTGGATCATTAATTTTACAATGAATATAATTCTCATATGAAGCTACAAATGAAGCAAGAACAGACAGTTGTTGCTCAGCAGATTTCACACTCATAGGCATCTTTTGAGGTTCTTCAGGTGACTTCTCAAAAGGTTTCCCTTTAGCTTCATTTCCAGATGATGTAATGAAACACAGTTCATCAATTATCATTTCACCATTTCCATCAGCATTACCAACAAACAAAGCAGTGGTCGAACTTGATGAAGCAGTCGAGATAGTAGTTTTTCCATGATACAGTCCTGGATCCTGAACATGATCAGAATCAGTATCTTTCGACTTCTTAGTGAAATCATATCCCTTGAGCTTGTCAATAACCTGCTCAAGAGTCATGGTTGCATATCTGGTTTCATTGTCTGTAATCATCACACCATACATCTCCCATTTAGAAGGTAAACCCTCAAGAAACTTGTCGGTTTTCTCTACCTCCTCAATAGTGATTTCATGGTTTTCAATCTCAGATAACAGATGGTAGAAACGTGTAACATAAGCATCAAGAGTTTCTCCTTTAAAAGCTTTAAACTGCTTTTTCAGAAGCTTCTTCTTGCTAGCTTGCACTTGTGGACTTCCCTCACATCTTTTCTCAAGCGCTTCCCAGAGTGCTTTAGCAGTATGAAAAGATTTTAACTGATGATTAATTTCCTTAGATAAGCACATCTTGATACAAGAATGATCTTTATTCTCATTTTCATAATCTTTCTTTTATTGTTCACTCATCAGATTATAGGATACCACAACAACAACATTTTGAACAGTTTGGGTGGGTGTGTATCCTCCTTTGATACACATCCAGATTGAGAGATTATGGAATCTACAGTAAGATTCAAACCTATCTCTCCAACTGTAATAGTCTTCAACACGTAACAACTTAGGTGGAGTATTAGATTTTCCAACCTCGTGCTCCATCTCGATCATTTTACTAATGTCATACATTTTAAAAGTTTCGGGAATTAACAATCAGAAAAATCAGAAAGTTCACTTCGCAGAAACTCGACTCGCAGGATAGGAACTAGGTTCGCAGCGGAACTCAGTTCACAGAGGGGAACTCAGTTCGCAGGGGAACTCGGTTCGCAGGGGAACTCGGTTCGCAGGGGGAACTCGGTTCGCAGAATCGGCTGAAAAACCCTAAAACGAAAATTTTAGTTTTCTAATCGATTAAACCCTAAGATTTCGGTCGATTACGAAACTAAAAACTTCCAGAGACTGATTTTGGACGTTTTTACGAAGATTAAACGTAACAACAACCCTAAATCTATCGTTATTATCCAAATAACCTCGAACTAAGTAAGTATTTAGCCCGAAAGCTCTGATACCAATTGTAAGTCCCTAGTACGTGGATCGATAACGAGGTTATCTTAGGTATTAAGGTGCGGAATTCCTCAATACTTAGTTCACAGTAAGTGAACGATTTGTTTCGCAAGAATAATAGCGAATTGATTGATCAACAAGGTTTTGTATCGATTAATTAATGTTAATTGATCAATACCTAACCTTATGAATGCTTAGAATCGTGTTTTTGTCCTCTGGAAATCGAATGGCAAAAGTCTATAGCCGATTTGACCTAGCTTAGTATTTATATGTTTCTGTCAAACTCGGTTCACAGCCCGATGGGCTCTGCGAGTTGAGTTCAACTCGCAGCCCACAACCAAGTCCAATTCAACTCGGTTCGCTGCTCTGCAAGCCCAGATCTCATCTCGCAAGACTAAGTTCTGCGACTTGAGATCTCATCTCACAGACTTTAGTTTGTAACTTCGTATTCGATATTCGTCTAACACTTTAACATACTAATATATTTAACGAATATTAATACCAAACCAATATCATTTACAAATCCAAATCAATTGTACAAACTTGATTACAATAATCACTAGTACTATTACAAGCTAGATCTGTTGTCACACATACATGTCCCAACAGGTTAAATCCTAAGGAATGTCGAGATCATCTAATTGCACCTATACCGCGTACGGTACTCTCCAATGTGGTCTCGAAGCGTATGTCAAGAACAAGTTCTAATTTAGAGATACTAGCATCGGCACACACAAGAAATGAACAATGTAGCATTTAAAATGAATGCTTTTAAGGCTCAAAACCTCACTGCAAATATAACTAGCTCATATTAGAAATGGTTCCTCTTTGAAAGGTATCCTAACTCAAAAATAGTAGAGCTAATCGGATGATTTTGCTCATACTTCATTATTTTTGTTTAAAAAGTTTTGAAAATTTTGAAAATTTTGAGGAACATTTTCTGAGTGAAGCAATTCGGACATTAAAATCAATAAATATCTAATTCAAGGTATTCTATACCTACTATCCCACACTTAGAGTTTGAACATATAGAAAATGTTTCTCAAGTGTTTTGTTTGGGCAGGAATCCCACACTTAGTGATAAGTTTAGGATAGAGTATAGATTACTTTGCATTCCTAAGCTAATAGAATGAATCAATTTATGAAAACGAAGTGAAAGGTAAGAAACTCCCCAGATGACGATTTTAACGTTTAGAGGCAAAAGCTGAGAATTCGAAGATCTTCATTAAGAGTGATTCAGCTCCGCATGTCCTTTTCTGGTTCTTAGCGCTTCCTATTCATGCTTAGCTAAGAGTCGATCCATAATGTAAGTGGAAATGAATTTCACACTTTTGTGATTTTAAGATTTGGAGACGATTTTTGCTAAGTTGTCATGTAGTGTGGGTTGAAATCCCACACTTAGATCTTTGAAGAGTTTGCAGTGCATGCGCGAGTTTCAGAAGAAGATAGACCAAAGCTCCTCTCCCGAGATGTGTGTAAGTTCCGCGGTCCGCAGTTGTGAATTCCTTGGTTGTCTGCCTTTGACTCCACGGTTCCTTTTCTTGAAAGCTCGTCATCTCATATGGTTTCTTGCTCATTCATCATTACACATTCAATCACTTATTCTAAATAAAGAAACAAACATAATAATTAACTACGATAAACGAAATATAATATTAAAGTTTCAACCATCAAGGTTGAAAAATATCCCAAAAAGTTTAACCAAGTGCAAGATAGAGATCACTGTAATCAATACAATACAAAAGTCAGTAATATGAAATATAAGTCACAAGATAAATAGTCTAGAATGAAAGATCCTCCGCAGGTATGTCATCAGGTGGGGCTGGAGGTCCTACAACTGACTGCTGCCCGCTGGACACTATCTGCATCTGGAGGGAGTAATCCCTTCTGAATCAATATCTGTCTGAGAGTCATCGCTGGAAATGAAATCACATCATCATAACCAAGTACGAGCATGTCCTCTGTGGTAACACCTGCCATCTGTAACATATCCAGGTAAAGCTGCCTGTAAGTGCTCTCAGCAGGAACCTGTCCTGAAAAGAGGGGGCCAAAATCCAAGTAAGGGTCGAGGCTACCAGTGAATAATGTATCGGTACCAATGTAGAGCAAATCTGGTATATATGATGTGCTAGCCTCTGGGTGCTGATCATAGGTCAGAATGGGTACAATCGGACGAGGCAATGATGCCTGCTGACAGGCTGGTGATGGTACGTGAACTGAGTAGACCCTAGTTGTACCAGATGTAGATCTATGAGTGGGTAGTGGTGCGGAGTAGGTGGTAGGTGTGCGAGGGCGTCTATGTGGATGTGGTGGCTGAGTGGAGGTATGTGGATGTGATGGAGAGAATGTAGTGTATGGGCGAGTGGTAGTATATGGGTGAGTGGTGGTATGGGTAGTGGGTGGTGGTGGTGGTCCACATCTGTATACGAAGTGATCAGGCTCAGGGGTACCATGTCTCCTAGCTGTCAGAACCTGCTGATCATGGAGAACCTGTAAAGCATGTATATAGATAGTACTGAGTAAGAGGAGTTACCGGATCCGTGTGATCCACAACAGCCTGTGTAGGCAGTACTGATGTGTCTGCTCCTCGTGCTGGCTCAGGTATCTCTGCTGCTACTGGTCTCTGTGGCTAGGGACCAACATCTCTATCCTCTGTAGTCGCACGCTTCCTGGTCATGAAGCATCCAGGAATGGGTTGCCGATTCTGATACCACAAGCACTGTCTTTCAGGCCCCTCATCAATCATCCTGATCAGTTTGCAGTACTCGAGATTGAACGGCTGCGATCTAGCGTGATGGGTGTAATCCTCACGGTGGCGGTCAGTGAGAATCCCCATACCAACTAATAATCTCGTGATAATGGCTCCCATGAATATGTGGTGTCTATCCTCTCTTCTCCTTCCACAATCTATCCGCAATGTTGTATGCGACATTCAGGTTCTGCTTCCTTATGATCGCATCCATGAACTTGAGCTCTTCTGATGTAGCAGGTCCCGCATCTCTCTTCCTAAAGATAGTACAGCACAGGAGCTTTTGAAGAGTATGATGAGCTAGTCAGGTCATATGTGAAGCTTTCACTCCACTCCTGAAATTTGTCCCCGTCAAATCCCTCCATATCTCCTTATGATCCCGTGACGGTAGACTAGATATAGACTGAAAACTGCTGGTGAACCAATCAGAACTGGCCTGTAATCGTGTGTAAAGGCCAAGGTATACCCCGAAATCTCCCACTGTCATACGATACTTCTTCCCACGATACCGAAAAGCGATCTTCTTATCAGTGATCTCCAACCTCTCTCGGAACTCGTATCTAATCATAAACTCAGTGACGACCTCACGGTATATAGTCTCATCAATGGAGAAAAGATGGAAAAATGCAGCATGTTCCTCGCCATCTGTATCATACTTAATCAAATCTTCCAACTCATCCCTAATACCTAAGTGTCTCATATCCGGCCAAATGATAACTCTATTTGACCCTAAGTATCGTCCCATCCATTTCTCAATTTCGTCCATATTCTAGGGGGATGAAGCAAGCTTCCTCAACAAAGGGTTTGATAGATCCATCTGTTGACAAGACAATGAGATGCATAAGTCATAACAAATTGCTAAATACATTTCCAAATTTTAAACAAAAATTGGAAGTGTAGGCTTTAAAATATGAATAAATCCGCAATTTATTTTAAACTAAACCTAGGCCTAACCAATCCTCAATCCGCAATCTTTCACAACCATTAGTGTTTTAACCTATTCCAAGGGTATTAAAGTAATAACAATACTAGCATTTAATCTAAGTGAACTCGTCATTTCAAACAACTAGCAAATATTCTTACTTTCATTCATGGCAACTTAATCTAAGTGAGCATGAGGTTTGCAAAAACCATGTAGCTACCTCAAATATACCAAGTAAACCAAAAAGAGCATTTATGCAAATACCATACGGTTAAAGACACGTGTTAACTTAACAATTTTGCAAGATTTTGAAGATTTTGATAAATGAATGACGGTAGCTTATGTGTGATGGTCATATTAAAAATATTCAACACTTTATTAGTTAGGGTGGGGAATACTTAAAATAATCAAGGACCAAAAGCTAACTAAGGATTTATTGAAAATCTAAGAAACTTGTCATGATTTAAGTAACTCAAGAAACATTTTAAAATTAAGGATTTAAAAATAAAGTATGTTGGTAAATTTTAATCACAACATGCCTACTTTCACTTTCGATATTCCTAAAGATCATTCAAAATGAACTAGCAATCATGTAATCATGTTTATCAAGTCATACTAAGCATAAATTAATCAAAACAAGTCAAAACAAGCTACTAGTTATCAAAAGTCAACAAATCAAGCAAGTTTGACCACTAAAGTCAAAATAAAGTCAATACTTGAAGATCAAAGTCACAAATTATCAAGTAATCTACTCAATCAAGCATGGAATCATGTTAAGCAACTATGCAAGAACACTTTTGAACCATAAAACACAAGCTTTCACCATATAATTCATAGATCAAGAGTTGAAACCCTAACTTTTTAAAAAGTTAATGAAATTTAAAGATTTGAGTTAGGAATTACCTTGCAAGTGATGAAATGATGTTATGTATGCAAGAGAGATGATAAAATGAAGAACTTGAAGCTTTGAATCATCAAAAATGGTGGGAAAATGAGGGTTTGGTGATGCTGGGTTGGGGCAGACGTTTTTGGGGAAGGGGAAGGGAGAAAATTTTTGACTTTTTGACCTTTTGTTTAGTAGTGAGTCCCTTCCTCTTGCTTTAAATACGTTTTGATTTAAAACGCGAAAGATACGATACGTACGGTTGGTTTTCGAATGGTTTCAAGATTTTTAATAAAGTAACCAAAAGTAAATACGAAACTTTATAAGAAATTTTTGCGAATTAAAATTGTGATTTGAATTGCGCGCGGAATGTTCTTTGCGTTTAAACAAAACGAGTTTATTTTAAAACGAAACAATACTTTTGTGTACTTTAAACTTTTAAAACAAATCATAATAGATTTACCAAAATTTTAAAATTTAAAACTTTGTTAAATTTTTCTGAAAAGTTTGAACTTACGCGAATCGCGCGAGTTTAAAGTTTAAAGAACGTTTTCTTGCTTTAAAAATGATAAATTAATTTAAACTAAAACTAACACTAACTAATATTAGTTAACCTAGATAAGCTTGGGGTGCCTCCAAAGAGCGCTTTGTTAAAGACGAAAGCTCGTCCATACCAGACTTACTGTTTTACCGGATAGTGTCCGAGACGACACTTTTGGGTATAGTTGATGCTTCGGATAGAGACAAGGTATAGCGGGAAATAAATGTACCTCGGAGAGCTCGGATGACATAGTAAACTAAATCAGCATGGTTTATGTAATACCGTTCAAATTCTGTTAAGAATTCTCGCTCTTCCTGACTGAGTTGTAACAATGCATCGACAAAACGATTAAATTCCCGTTTCACCTTTTTCTGGTTTGAAATGCCATCCCTAAATCCTGTATGTAGATAAGAAAGATCATAGAGCAGTTTTGAAAGTAAATCCACAAATTTCGTTTCCTCAGAAGAATCAGGATTTCCGTAAGTAGTGTGAACTGCTTGCGAAAGCTCTTTGATATAAATCTTCTATTGGTTAGTAAACGGAAATTTGGTTTTTTGGAATAACTGGATCAGCTAGATATGGATCCGTTTCGTTTTTGCAAAGAAAGCAGCGTCCATGGCTTCCTCAGTTGATTCGGGGAAAATAGCTCTAAGCTCGTTAGTTAAATAAGTAGCAGGATCAACAAAGAATGGAATATCACTAATAACCAAGACAAACTTTATAGGGCTTCTCTATATCCAAAATTCAAGCTCGTCAATCAGGGCCACAACATAACGATTTATCCTAGGTTGTGAAATAGAGGAATAATCGGTGCTGGAAAGTAAATCCATTAAAAGATCTAACTCTGATTTTAATAATAGCTCGTCTTTTCTACTATGGTTAGCACGGAGAAGTCTAATTATCCTATCAATTTCAACAAAGGTCTTTCTCTGCTCACATGTAAATGGAAAATCAGATATCTTAAGGTATTTCAGAAAGTAGGCATAAATATCTATCCTCCTGTTGGGCTTTAGAGAATTTCCTAAGTGAAGGTCGGTCTTTGATTCGGGTAGATGATTCCTAGATTCAGTGTTTAATCGGGTTGGTGTTTCTATCCTAGGTTCACTCTCAACCTGATATTGGAGACACTCTTCCTCAACTACACTTGAATAAAAAGTAGTGGGGTGGGCTCGCAAAATATCTGGGAGATCGTACTCAAAGTATTCATCTAAACAGTGAAGACGTTCATTTAAATCCATCCAAGGCATGGGTGGATAAAAGAACACTTCGATTCCAAATGGTTCATCATCAGGTAAAGTAGCAGGTCTAATATAGTGCGGATACCTAGACAAGATTGACAAAATCTCAGGGTCAAGTGTGGGTTGACCACTTAAAGCAATAGTAACAGAAGCTGGAATCTTCTGCTGAGATTCATCAAAACCTAAGTCTAAGCTCGATATTTTTGGGCTCTCCACTTCATGGTTAACACAGACCTCTTTAAAGAATTCCGTATCTACCAAAACCGTCATCTCATCTGTCATCATTTGATTGAGAGGAGAGATGGGGTTTGAAGGAGAATTAGGGTTTTCCATTTTCTAATTTTTATGTATTTTCTAGGGTTTTAAGTACTAAGTTATCTAATCTAATACACAATTAACTTCCTAAGTAATGATAATCTTAAGGAAGGATCTCCTAAAGTTAATTATCTAAGGCAGAATTCAATTCGTGACGAAACAGATCCCCGGCAGTGGCGCCAAAAACTTGACGCGCCACCAACTGTCACGCGTCGTCAACGCGAGCGTATGGCAGCACGTCGGTGGAAGTTTTAAAATTTATATTTTGATGGGCTCAAACTATGGTAGCTACCTACCTTGTGGGTAAGGTGGCAAGTATAACTCGAGTGTCGTCCAAAATCATAACGAATTGAATTGAATTGGAACCTACCAAAGATAACTTGACAATAGGATGGGTTTAGAAATAAGGTAGGTATGGGTTTGATTTTATCTAATCTAATCTAAAGACAAGAATTAAAATACAGGAAAGTAAACAAAAGCAGCAGGTAGAGAGTGATTGCTGAAACTTCGATGATTAGGGTTTCTGGATGTTATTATATTGATGACAGGTGATTACTCTAGCTAAGAATGTTCTAAACGGTCGGTGTAAACACTAGGACCCTACGTCTAGGTGTAACCCTAAAGCATATGTCACTGAATCCTAGGCTATCCTGATTCTGATCAGATGGGACTGTCTTCAGACCCACCTCACTGTCTCTTTCGGAGACCAAGTGACTCTCTAAATGGAGTTACGGAATAAGGTGACAGTCCACAACACTGACTTTTCTTAACACCTATGTCTATCCAATTTTAACAAAGTAATACTGGTTGTATGCTGAATAAGTTAAACTATTGGTTAAGTAGAGATTAGGGGTTTTAAGCATCCGGGAACACAGCCGGCATCCTTGCTTTCATTTCCTAACTCATATTTTATCTATTTTAGTTCTAATACTTCCGTCATGGATAAGACCCTCCTTTGCCATCGGTCGTTCATCCCTAGGCATGCGTACAGTGTATAGTGTCCTTATTTTCCACAGTACTCTAACCCTAGGTATATCTACGGTGTTTTAAAGACCTAATGTATCTTTACACAGCTTATAACCAGAGGTATTTTAACGGTGTACTATAGCATTTTCACGGCTTAACAGGACCTAGACCCGTGTCTGGAAGGGTTGCTTCCAGGTAATCCACGGTGAGATAAACCATCGGCATTCCTTGGCTTCCACGTATTTGTACTCTACCAGTGGTATTTCCAACGCTATACCAAGTATTCAGCCGTGTTACGGTGATCTCACAGTTTCATACAAACAGGAGATAACTGTGTATTCGTAGTTAGGTTTGATCTGATCCTATCCTAAGGTAACAGTCATGTGAGAGACCAGAAAAGGTGATTAATTAAGTCTACATCCAGGATAGGTCTAAACATGTATGCAACATAACAACTACCAATCATATATAAGACATATTAATTAAACATCATCCCTAATCCTAACATTTACATTTCAACAATCACATATTAATCTAGCTAATTAGCATGGCAATAATCATGAATCGTACTGAAATAATATGCAAAGTAAACATTATAACAGTAAGAGAGTAAGATAATATCACCGGATTAGAAGAGTAATACTGAGGATTACAACAGTCTGACTTGAATAACCTTGCTACAGCTTGATTACCCAATTACAACTTTCCTCTAGCTCTAACTGCTAACTTCTATCTCTCTAGTTCTCGAGAGAGAGAAACTAGAGAGAAGAACTAACTATATTAACTACAAGAACAATTCTCCTCTAACTCCTTAGAGAAGTGCTAGAGAGAGAAAGTAGAGAGAGAGAAGATTTGTGAATGAGAGGTGTATGGAATGGTGGAAATGAAGCCACTATTTATAGGAGAAGGGAGGTAGTCATGGTACAAGTCTTGAAGCATTGAATACAAGCATCAAAGCAGCATACGGAGGAAGCGGACCAAGGGGGGTCAAACGGCACCTCATAAGCACAACACCCCCATATACGGCACCCTAAGGGCCGTATACGGCACCTAGGGTACCGTATACGGTACCTAGGTGCCCAGGGGGTTGGGGGTTGGTGCTCTATTTGCTGTATACTGACTTCTCGGTTGCTTGGATCGTCCGTATCTTCTTCGTTTGGAGTCCGTTTTGCTTGATTCTTGCGCCGTTGGATTCGTTTTTCCATTATGCTTCTAATGACACTAAGTTTGCCAAATTTGGAGGTGTTTGACTTTTGCATGTTCCGGATGACGATCGACGGGCTTCTAGACTGCACATCTTCTTCATTCTTTATCCGTTTCTCTTGATTCTTTCACCTCCAATCTTGGATTTTCCTATTGAATCAGAAAATATGCATTAAGATCTAACTTGATAGGATAATCAAGAATGGAATACTTAAGGTGATTGTTTTTGCCTCGGTTTGCGTGTAAATTGGATGTTTTAGCTGATTTTCGTAGCAACGCTCGTATTTACACTACCTTGGTGAATTTTGATGATAAATGATTGTTTTGAAATGTTTTCACCAGAGAATAGTCCAAAAAGTACGGAAATAAGTACTTAAAAATATGACTTTTTGAGTCACATCATTCCTCTACGATGGGAGTTAATCATGCGACGTATATCGGACAATTTCATGAGTTGGCAAAAATTAGACCTTATTCTGTGGCACTTGAAGCTAAGAAAATTGAGAAGTATATCAACAGCTTTGTTTTGGATATTAGCAGAACCGTAGAAGTGACTGAGCCTCCTACCATCCAAGGTGTAGGGTGGATTGTTAATCGATGAGACCAATAAGATAGGGAATGTAGATACAATACCAAGAACGAGAGGGTACTTAAGAAATTTGTAGATACTAACACATAAAGAGAGGGTCACATTGGTTCACATCATCTGTGAGTAAGATGTAACTACTATCATCACACATCTGCATCATGTTGTGTTTATTCAAACTGCAACTTAAGAGGTCACTTCACAATTAAATGTTGGATGACAACTCGTCAAGTGGCACTAATCAACACACTAGGAAACTCGATGGCTTATTTTGAGTGGGAGACTTTGATATAATTTTATTTATGAGTTCGTATAGAGACTAAAAGACGTTACATAAGGGTATACTCTAGTGCTAGAAGAATTCTCTTTTAGCATTGACTTGCTACCCTTCGGACTCGGAAGTTTTGGTGTAGTTGTGGGGTTGGATTAGTTGACTAAATTTAGGTAGAAATTGTATGTTTGAAAAAGTATTTCGTATACCACTTAAGTGGTGGTGTAATACCTGAGATTTTCATAGAACACTTCAAAGATGAAAAGAAACAACTCATTAGCATAAAGGCTAATAAGTTAAAATTTCAAAACATTCTATTATCAACGATTTCCTCGAGGTCTTCTCGGAAGATTTAGAAGGATTATTTCCCTCTTTACTCGTAAAGATTTGTATCGATCTTATTCTTAGAGCAACCCCAGTTGCAAAAACTCCAAAATTGCTTAACACTATTTGAATACAAGAGTTATTTAATTCACTTTAAAGATGCTCCAATAAAAGGATTTTATTCGCCCTAGTCTTTTTCCTTTGGGAGCACCTGTCTTATTTGTCAAAAAAAAGATGGTACTTTTCATTTGTGCATTGGTTATCGTGAACCTAACAAATTTACGGTCAAGAATCGTTGTCCTCTTCCAAGGATGGATGATTTGTTTGATCAACTTCAAGGGGTTTAGTGGTTTTCAAAAAAATCAATCTTCATTCTGGTTACCATCAATTGAGGGTACCTGAATCAGATATACCAAATATTGCGCTTAGGACTCGTTATGGGCATTTGAAACTCTTATTATGTCTTTCGATCTTACTAATGTGACTATAACATTTCTATATTTAACGAACACGTATGTAAACCGCATCTCGATGAATTTATCATACCTTTTCATCTGCGATATTCAAATTTATTCTAAAACTAAGAAGGAGCACGAAGTTCCTTCAAGACTAATCCTGGAATTTCTTTTGAAAGAAAAGGTCTATGCAATATAATTGGAGTACGAAATTTAACTACAAGAGGTTTGTTTTTCTTGATCACGCTGTGAACAAAGAAGTCAATCTTGTGAATTTTAGCTAAATAGAAGCTGTAATGGGATGGAAGGTCCCACAGTTATCATGGGAGGTTCGTAAAGTATTTAAGATTCACATGCTATTATCAGCATTTTATTGAGAGTTGTTCAAAGATCGCTCTACTACTCACATATATATAAGATGTTTGTTTGGGTAAGAACCAAGAATAATTTTTTTTTTTCAAACATTGAAGGATGTCTTGTGTAATGCATTAATCCGACTCTTCCCGATGGATTGGAGGATTTCGTTGTGTATTGTGAGGCATCAGAACGGAGGTCTAGGTTATGTGTTAATTAAATAGGAAAGGTAATCGTGTTCGTTTCTCAACAACTCAAGACACATAAGCATTACTATACTACTCACGATTTGGAACTTGGAGCGGTAGCATTCGTACATATGTGTTGAAGACACTACTTGTATGGGATGAAGAACTTAATGTATACCGATCATAAGAGTTTTTAACACAACTATGTTCAAATGAAGTTGAACACGAGGCAAATGAGAATGCTCGAATTATTTAGAGGTTACAATTGTGATATTTCGATACCATCTGGGGAAGACGGATGTTGTGGCAGATGTTTTGTGTAGGAAGAAAAAGGCAAGCCAAGGTGAGTGCAAGTCAAAGTATGGCGATACACTTTGGCATTAAGGATAAGATATTCTAAGCACAAGATGAAGCGTTAAGGATACTCCTATACAAAACAAAAGTTGCGCGAGTTAAATACACAGTTGGAACGCAAAGTGGATGAGATGATACATTTTGTGAGTAGATTATGGATTCCTTGCTAGGTGGTCTATGGACACTAGTAATGGACAGAGTACATAAGTCAAAATATTTCATATTACGGGAGTTTGTGAGAAGTAGCATGATATCATGGATTTGAATTGGTTTCTGGGAATGAAGATGGACATCATTTAATACATTAGTCAATTTAGTCAATGCATGATCTGTTTGAAGTTCAAGGCTGAATAACAAAGACTCTCACGTCTATTACAGCAACTGGATTTTTCCGAATGGAAAAAGGGAAAAACATAATTATGGGTTTCATTATGAAGTTTTCCTAGAACTAGTAGTGGGCATGAATCTATTTGGGTAGAATAACTAAGTCAGCTCATTTCTTAGCTATCCACGAGAATTATAAGATGGAGAATTTGGCAAGGCGTTACATCAACGAAGTAGTAACAAGGCATGAAGTGTCTATGCCAATTATGGTCGTTTTAGATGGTCATTTTCTACAAGAGTTTGGCAAATTTTAGAAGAGTTATGCTGACGTGAGACGCAAGCATCTCGAGTTCCAGGTTAGGGATCGAGTACTGCTCAAAGTATCGCCTTGGAAAGACATCATCCATTTTGGCAAACGTGGTAAACTTAATCCTAGATACATTGGACCTTTTGAGATCCTCGAGAGGGTTGGCCCAATGGCATATTGATTGCAGCTACCGACCGAGCTTAGTAGCGTGCATCCCACTTTCCACATTTCAAATCTGAAGAAATATATGTCTGATGAGACACGCATAATTCCTCTCGACACTCATATATATTCCAACACTTTTTATTTATCAAACTAATAAAAAAACGAACAATGTCACTTTTTATTATACTTTATTATTTTACACTCAACATTTTTCATGCAACAGCTATTTCTATGGGTCGTCCATGTGTGTTGAAAGTTGAAACTAACAGCAAAAAAACAGACCGTAGCCCCAAAAGCACACTAATAAATAATTTAAACATTAATTTTAAACAACGAATATATGGCGCCATTATTTCTGGCAAGAAGCACCAATCTTTCCCATCTCTGCCCCCCAACACTTTGCTGCTCTTCACAGCGTTGGATCTTCTTCATACATTTTCTACTTTTAAATTGTATTTTATTTTATTTTTTTATTTATGACATGTAAATATAGCACATTCACACACACTTGTTGTTGAAGCAATCTATGATAATATATAATCTCTTCTGTTGACTTTTATTTAAGTTTCTCATTACTTAATGTTTGATTCCATATATTTTTTTTTTTAATTATTTTTTTTCTTTTTGAGATTTCGTAGCTTTAGTCTTGAGTTGCACGCACCTTCTTGAATCTTTTTCTACTTTAAGTCTTTCTCACATCATTTTGATTCAATTCCCACAGTTCTTTATGTGTGAATTTAGATACTACTATTAAATTTCAGTTTTATTTCTTCCGGTGAAATACGTTCGAATTCTTTACAGACTTTCTGCGCTCGTTTTTCTCGTCGTTGCTTGTGTTGCAGAACAACAACGTCAATCAATTTAGGTAAATCTTTTCTCTATGTAGTTTGATTTAATTTCTAGTGTATGTAAGAGGTTGGACAATACTTTAGTTGCATAAATTTAATACGAAATGTGCTTTTAGTTACTTGGCTCTTAGAAAGAGATGAGTAGCTCTTTTATGAAAAGAAATATATTTGCTTTCGTCCTCATGTTAGCGTTCTTGATTCAAACGCATGGAGTTCATGTTAATATACTAGCCAGATTCGTGTTTTTTTTCCCCTGGATATAATGAGTTGAATAGAAGATATTATTGATATACTTCTTTTTGTGAGAAAAATTAGATCTTTTATCTCTTTACATTCGACTTAGTGGTATACTACAGCATGTAAAGTAATTCAAGCTAGTATATGATCAGATTGTTTAATGACAGATGACGCGAATGAACATTTTATAGTTTAGTAGATTAAATTCGAAAAATGTATGATTTATGAAGCATAAGGTATAGTATCATCATTAGTACCGCGCGCATTGGAAAAGCCCGTCAAATGTGACATCAACACCACACTAAAAACTACATCAAATCTGTTTCTTTTACCGATTATCATCACATTGAAAATTGGGATCTACTACAAACATTCTGATTTACGTTAAAATCATTATTTATACAAAGAAAAGAAGAAAATAAAGAAAAAGGAAAAAGAACCCAATTGTCCTCCCCATTCACCACACAGATGATCATGGACCGATGTCACCACACTAGTGTTGTTGCAGACGACACTGGCCACATATCAACACAGCACATGCTTTAATGTCTAAACTGACTGTTTGTGCAGTGTGATAGTCTCTTTATTGTTTTTTAATTGTGTTGTGTGTGTCTGTGTAGAAGTATATTGTCCTTCAATGATTTACACTTGTTTCTCATGTACAAGGTTGAGAACAGGCTATCTTGCATTGTTCCAATGTCAACTGAATTCAAGTTGAACGTTACAGTTAATCCTGATGTCAAGGAATCAGATTTTAACTCTTCGCTTGAGATTTCTCCACATGGTGGAAAGGTGAATGTAGTGCGCAGGCTCATTGGTGGTTTTCTCCCTCATGGAAAGCGACTAAGTGGCAATATATTATCATCTATAGAACGGAGAGGAACAAATGAAAGGTGGGCTGCATATTATAATTCGATCAATAGTATAACCTCTTGCGTAACAAATGTAACTAACAAACATGTGTACTACATTTACGCAGATCCAGAGGTAATCGGATCATGTCTGAGAACGATGAACTTATAGTCGACACAGATGATAAGAGGGAACATGAACCGAAAGTAAAATCCGGACCATTGATCTCTGGAGCTGCATATTGTCTCTCTTCTTGCAGCATGATATTGCTCAACAAAATTGTGCTTTCAAGTTATGCGTTCAATGCTGGAATATCATTGATGTTTTATCAGGTGCATTTTAGGATCTTAGTTTGCGTACATTTATTAAATTACTATGATTTTTATTAATTATGTCAATCCTTGCAGAATTTAATCAGTTCAATCATAGTGATTGTTTTGGGTTTATTTGGAGCAATTTCACTTGAAAAGCTTAATTGGAAGCTGATTAAGGTGTGGATACCCGTTAATGTGATATTCGTTGCAATGCTTGTTTCAGGCATGTATAGGTATGTCATCACAAATAGTTCATGTTTTCTTTTGAACTAAATCAAGTGCTCCTGTTTACCTCAACTCAAAAAACTGAAATATATGAGTGCAGAAAGATAGGCAGGTCGAGGGGTAATGGGTCAATCCTAGTATGGTTGGAACGGGCCAGGAGGGTTCAGATTGACCAACAACAATCGTTGGTCCATATTCTTAATCTTTTAATAAAAATGATTTAGAAAGTTATAGGCACTTATAATAGATTTTGGTAACCTTCAACCCTCATCTTTTTCAGCTAAGTTGTTTATTTGATCTGTTTGAGATGAAACACAACCTATGTATACCCATTATTAAGTTAACTGTTGAGAACTTCATCAAATACTTTCTTCTATTGAAATTGTCAATTTACTTTGATATCTAATCTTCGAAGTGTATGTTTTTTCATGTATCTTATCAGTTTGAAGCACATAAATATTGCAATGGTAACAATCCTGAAAAATGTGACAAACATTATGACAGCAGTAGGCGAGTTATATATATTCCGTAAGCGACAGAGTCAGAAAGTGTGGACTGCCATGTTTCTTATGGTATGCAATTCTGTGTTGCTAAGCTATTTTCTTTTCCAATTACTTGGTCTTTGATTAACTTTAAAATTTACTTTGAACTACCCATAAACTTCAACTTATGTATCTTTTCTGATGAGGAATATATAAAAAACTGCAGATTATCTCTGCTGTAACTGGTGGTATCACAGACCTCTCGTTTGAAGCCACTGGTTACTCGTGGCAACTCGTGAACTGTGGTCTCACTGCAAGCTACTCTGTATGATTTTTTTTTACAAGCACCTTGATTTTCTTGAATTTTAAAATACCTAATATTTGATCATATCTCGAGGGTAGGGTAATCTTCATTTATGAGATTCATATCTTAACAATTACGTCTGAAATTTGCAAACAGCTCACCCTACGGCGAGTCATGGACACAGCAAAAGCTGTGACAAAATCTGGTTCCCTGAACGAAGTGTCAATGGTGTTGCTGAATAATTTGCTATCGTTACCATTTGGGGCATTCTTGATTATCATATTTGACGAGTGGACTTATGTAGTAAATGCGTAAGAAATCATTTCCACCACCATATTCAATAGTTTCCAAAATTCATAATCCTCAAGGATTCGGGCTATGACTTTCAGGGATGTAATCAAGATTCCCATGTTTTGGGTTGTAGCAACTGCTAGTGGGCTTCTTGGACTTGCTATTAGCTTCACCTCCATGTGGTTTTTAAACCAAACTGGTCCTACCACTTACAGGTAAATGCTTTATGGTCCACTCGAAAACTGTTTAACCAACTAGATTAAGGTTTGAGCGACGTTTTCAACTACTACCTTTCTTTTTTCTTATAGTTTGGTGGGATCGTTAAACAAGATTCCCATCTCAATTGCTGGTATACTGTTGTTCAATGTTCCCGTGAGCGTACCAAATCTATTCAGCATACTATTTGGTAAGTATTATTTTAACTACACACTAGCAACAACTATAGGCCATAATGTTATGTTCTTATATGTGCTATTTTCCAGGTTTATTTGCTGGTATATTCTTTGCTAAGGCCAAAATGTCATAATCATACATTCTTGGAGTCAAATATCTTCTGCAAGTTACTTTCTGATTGGTGATTAGAGCCAGATCAAATATGCTAATGGGCAAAACAGAATTGGGAATCATAAGGGATCCAATACGTAAAGTAGCTATATCCTGGCCGTAAGGCACACAAGGAGTAAAGATGGCAGTTGTCAAATAATATGAGTGCCAAACTATATGTTATGTTTGCGATGTTTTTAATAAGATCATACATATCCAATATCTTTTTTTAGTTTGCTATATCTTGTGTGTGAACAGGGCCATTGTAGTTTTGTCCGATGTTTTTTGTAGCGGGTAAATAAAGTTAGTTACGTTTTGATATTAACTTTGCTAAAAAAAAATGGGTATTTGGACCGCCTACTAGAACCGCTCTATATTTCAATGGAGCATGACCGAAACCCCCACAAGGTTCAACATTTGTCGGATAAATCCCACTAGGCTATTTAGTCATTGATAATATAAACTTTGCTATATGGTCTATATTTCAATTAGTCTCCGTTCCTATGCTCGTGAGGTATATTTAATTGACACAACCAGACAAGAATACCCGATCGGAATAATATAGTTATGGTAAGTCCAGGTCGAACACAACAACTATGTTATTCAATTAAATTGGGATTATTAACTACATTAATAAAGCAGTAAGATAAGGGGGTACGTTTTAGTTCCGTACGAACGTTCAATATGAACTAAATAACTAAACCAAATAACATAAAATAAAGTAAAAGGAAAAGATAAACAATTGAAGATAAACATGTAATTACTTAGGTTCTTCCACTCAGATTCATATTATCCGGTTCATGTGTTTTGACTGTCTGATTGTGATTTCTTTTATTTTAACTTAATTACTAATCAAAGAGTTCAAGTTAAATGTAAATTAGTCTCCGATTCTGGTTAACTAATATCTACAATCTAGAGTCCTACATTAAACATCGATCCGACGTCGCAAGAATATTGCTCTATTGCGTGCTTTTCCCTAGATTGTGAATTAATTGTTCACGACTTGTTACGATTAATCTTCGCGGTATGACTCAACAATACCTTCTAATAATCACTTATTAGCTCATTCATTTTAGATTAATTAATTACTATGCTCTTAACCTATCAAACTCAATCTATTTAGCAATGATCATAAACCTAGATTCATAATCATCAATAATCAATGGTATCAAAGGAACTCAATCTCAACAACACTATTAACCACGTTAAGTAGAAACTAATAATCACCAATAAATAAGGATTCACGGATAACGTAACAATCTTCAACCACACAACTTATTCAAAACACAATTATAACCTTCAAACAATCATAATCCAAGATTCTTAAACTAAACAATATACATAAAGTCTAATTCATGTTTCAATTAACAAAATCAGATTCATAATCTCAAAACAAAACACATAGACATGTTTAAATTGAAATCGGAAGATGATACGCAAACCGAATCGTGAACCACACGAATAGGATCAATCGACATCAATCCTAGCATCTTTGTGCCTCCAAAATGCCATAAAAAGTCTCTGGAACTTGCTTAGGTCGGCTGGGTTGAGTTGGTGAAATTTTTTTTCTAAAATGAGATAACTGTAAGTCCCTAGTTCTAGGATCGATAACTTCGTTATCTATAGTATTAAGGTGCGGAATTTCTCAATACACGTTATCTTACTATTATAACGAATAAATTCGCATTTATATTAACTAATAGGGTTTTTTGCCTAAAAATAGATCAAATAGTTCACTTTTTTGCATTTTCGGATATCACTTATTTTTTTGTCAAAAAATGAACCAATAATTTAAAAGTTATCATTTTCGGGTATCGGTACCGGATACCAAAAAAAGGACAACTCATCCGGTTATGTCTACGTGGCAATCCACGTGGATAAATAATTATCCAGCTCATTTTTTCTTCTTAAATATCTCGTTTTTTTCTTTTAGGTTTTTTGCCGAAAAATGGATCAATAGTTCAATTTTTGACATTTTCGGGTATCACTTATTTTTTTTGCCAAAAAATGAACCAATAATTTAAAAATTATCATTTTCGGGTATTCGAAAATGCATGTATACGCCACGTATATACGCCCAAAAAATGAATGTACACGCCACATATGCATTTAATGCCATCTAATCACAAATTTTGACCGGCTACCATTTCAAACGGTCACCGATACCCGAAAATGATAACTTTTAAATTATTGGTTCATTTTTTGACAAAAAAAATAAGTGATACCCGAACATGTAGAAAAGTGAACTATTGATCCATTTTTCGGCAAAAAGCCCTAACTAATACTTTGCTTTATCCGTAAAACGTAAAAGCCTAGTCGTTAGTAATTAAGTTTTTCTCTCTGATCAATTCGTAGGTATGAAATTCGAATGGCAAAAGTTCTTCTTTAGGTTAAACCGAATCGAACATATATACTTTGGTCAACTCGCAGCCGCTGGGCCTGCGAATCCAGTTCGGTTCGCAGCCCAAGCCCAACTTGACTTCGATTCGCTGCTAACCTCTGCAAGTTCAGATCTCATCTCGCAGCTCAACTCGCAGCGACTTAAGGTCTCGACTCGCATAGCATGTTTCTAGTTCGTTTTCGATATTTGTCTAAGACTTTAACAAAATTATATATTTAACAAATATTAATAACAAAACTAAACATCATATTATTTACAAATCTAAACCAATGTACGAATATGATTATAATTACACCAGTCCTATTTTCAAGCTAAATCTGTTGTCACAAAACATGTCTCAACATTAACCTAATCTGCCGACTCAATCCAACCGTCGGTTGGAATATCCAACCGCCGGTTAGATAAGTTTTCACCAATAGTCCAGCCCGCGTACTTGGCAGCGCAAAATTTCGATTGTATTGGATGAAAAAGTGGTCCAAACGAAAGTTGTAGCCCAGCCTGTTAGCTAAATTCTCCAACTTGAATCAACCCAATTGGAGTTCGTATGAGGAAGTTATGGCCAAAATACTAACGCTTAAAACTCAGCTTTTACATTTTTCTTCATTTTCATCTCATCTTTCGATCTTTTTCCGATTCAAGCTTCATATACACCTATTCCAATCCAATCTTGCCTATCTTCACTCTCTTAGCTTCTTTTCTTCACGATTAGCTCATTCTCTGTTTCTTTTTTATCCAAGCTCTGATTAAACTCCTAATTGCAAATATGAACGAAATGAGTGTCTTATTCAAATAAAATGCATTAGAAATCTATCAAAGACGAGGTAAATTAGTATTACAATATAGTACATTTTGGCGTTTATCAAACATCCCCCACTTGAATCCTACTTATCCTCAAGTAGACTATCGATTTAAAACTTTGAAACGTTAAAATTTCCAAAATAGTAGGCAAACAAGGGCGCGTTGGGACTTACATACAAGCTAGCATTTCGCAACTCAAATTTTTAGCTTAAAAATAATTCAACCTTAAGATTTAGCTATCAAGAAACTCATTATTATGCGTACAAGATGGATCACAATGATTACCGATATTGTTGTCCACCTAAACAATCTATACTTAGGTAATTGAGCTTGACTGATCATTATTCTAACAGCTTTACCCTTGATTCCCAATAGCAAAATAGTCTCATACATATAACGTGCTAATGTTACACATATTATGGATATCCAATTAAATAATCATTTTTCAAGTCAAGACAATGGTGACAGGTCTGTACCTCAACACAACAGAGCGACATAACTTGATCTTGGTTTAGCACAATAACTTTTTAGTCAAACCATTAGTGGCAGGTATGTACCTCAGTACAACGAAGCAACATAATTTGACTTCATTTTAAAATCTTGAGTTCGTTTAACTCTTTTTGCTCTTTTTCATAAAATATAATGGCGGAGACCAGGTCTGTACTTACGTACAACAGAGGAAACAACACCCAGTATATCCCCAAATGATATTAACATAAATTCCAAAATTATGGCATATCGCACGCTATCATATATAAGAATTAAGACTAAAGTCATACATTGCTAAAGTTCCTCTTGAAATATCGCCTACTTCTTGCATTAATTTTATTTAATAGCTCAACAACTTATACATAGAGTGCCAATCTATACATCATATGATGAACTATCTTTTCTAATCATAAAGAGAATACATTTTTAAAAGAAAATTTTGAGTTGAAAAATGACTAACATTGAATGCCTTCTAGCTATGTTCCCTAAAAATGCTTTTAAAACTAAGTTCTAAAGTCTACCAATATTTATTGCTTTATAACTCAGGACAATCACACTTCTTTTCCCCAATCCTCCACTTAAAATAAAGCAATATCCTCATTGCAAAATAAGGAATTGTAAAATAGGGAATAGAAAAGAAGTGAACAGAAAACTCCCTTGATCTTGAAGAAAAATGATTTCTTGAACTGATTCTGAAAATATACAACAACATACTTCCGTAGGCATCACGATTGCATTTAGCGTATGCAATAAACCTTTAAACCTCTCCGTATCCCGAGTAGACGAGTTATAGTCTCGTGAGCATTTTCAGAGAACACACCTACAAAGTTCAAAACTGCAAAAACTAACTAGAAAAAAAAAGAAAACAAGATATAAAATAATTAAAAATTAAAACTAACAAATTAACAAACAATAACCTACATAAAATAAGGTACATGAAATAAACAATAATAATTAGTACATAATATATATGACAAACAGAGCAGAAAATAAAAAAAATTCGCAAAAACATCCTTCCAACCGCCGGCTAGTGCACTCAACCGCCGGTCGAACGTTTGTCCAAACCAAATATAAAAACTTCGCTCCATTAAATATTTAACTATATAACATTCAGATACATATAATTAACAAATAAACAATTATATACAACAAATATTATTATTATTATTATTTAATTTTTTAATTATTTATTATTTATTATTTTTTTATATATATTTTCCAACTTAATCGAATAAGCAACCGTTCCCCAGCAACCCTCACGAGACTATAACTCGTCCACTCGGGATATCGAGGGGTTTAAAGGATTATTGCATACGCTAAATGCAATCGTGATGCCTACGAAAGTGTGATGTTGTATATTTTCAGAATCAGATCAAGAAAGTATTTTTCTTCAAGATCAGGGAAGTTTTCTGTTCACTTCTTTTCTACTCCCTATTTTATGATTCCTTGTTTTTCAATGAGGACATTGCTTTATTTTAAGTGGGGGATGGGGGAAAAGAAGTTTGCTTGTCCTCTGTTATAAATCGGTAAATATTGGTAGACTTTAGAACTTTGTTTTATAGGCATTTTTTAGGGAACATAGATAGAAGACATTCTATGTTAGTCATTTTTCAACCCAAATTTTTCTTTTAATAATGTATTCTCTTTAATATTAGAAAATCTTGTAACGAGTCAGGGAAATTCAAGGTATAAATTGAACTTAAATTAGATAGTTCATCATGTGATGTATCGATAGGCAATCTATGTATACGTTATTGAGCTATTAAATAAGATTAATGCAAGAAGTAGGCGATATTTCGAGAGGAACTTTAGCAATGTATGACTTTAGTCTTAATTCTTATATATGATAGCGTACGATATGCCATAATTTTGGAATTTAATTAATATCATTTAGGGATATACTGGGTGTTGTTTCCTCTATTGTACGTAAGTACAGACCTGGTCATACTCCACGATCACGAGATTTGGAAGTATGCTTAAAGAGAGTTATTTTTAGTTTCTGAAAGGATTATCTTATCTTTCCTGATGATTTTAATATAATTTGCTTATATGAGGAAATGATGAATTTTGGAAATATTCTTACTCACCCAAACTGGAATTAAAAATATTTATTAAATGAAGGCATTGATAGTGTTGCTTGTGGACAAGCAACGTCTAAGTGTAGGATACTTGATGTAACATAAAAAGTCATATTTTAACGTACATTATTCCGAACTTATTGGACTTATATTTGGTGAAAACATCTTAAAACAATCATCATTTACTAAAAATCACTAAAGTAGTCCGATTATATAGGTTGCTGCAAAAATACCAAAAACATCCAAATAACACGCAAAACGAGGCAAATAATATAACCATAATATTTCTATTCTTAATTATCTTATGGAACTGTATTATAATTCATATTTTTTTTAATTCCATAGGAATATACAAGAACGGGGGTGCAAGATTCAAGTGAAAAGGCTGAAAGACTGAGAAGATCCGCACCCTGAAAGCCAACCGATCATCCTCCAAAATACGCAAAAGCTATACACCTCCAAATTGGTCAAAGTTAGTGTCATTAGAAGCCTAACAGAAATATGGATTAAACGGTTCAAGAATCAAGCAAATCGGGCTTAAAATGAAGAAGATACGAGCGAAACAAGCAACGAAACGAGCAAACGGGAGCTTAAAACCAACCCCCTAGGGCCTACAGCCCTATAGGTATCATATACGGAACCTAGGGTGCCCTTTGGTGCCTCATTTGCCTTCATAATTGGTACCTTGGGCCAATTGCTTACCCCCTTGTGCTTAACCCGCGACCCGTAGGTACCCGTCCATCATGGGTGGGTAAACCTGCAAAAATTTCACCCGTGGGTGGGTTACGGGTATGAACTTTTATCGGTTGGTGGGTCGCGGGTAGGTGATGGGTATAAACTTTTACCCGCAGGTAAACCCAACCCGCAAATGTACAAAACACATAATAGTTATTCTCAAGTGGATTTGTATAATTTATCACATATATATATGTATATTTAATGGTTAATTTTAACAATACATACTGAAACTATAAATACAAAGACTAAAGAGCATATTATTAATGTTTCAAATATTAAATTGTTTAAATGCTAAAGGAAAAAATATCTAACAAATTGATAGTTATCGAATTAATAGTCTGCATGTCTTAAATTCTAATATTTTAATTCATTAATAATTAGGATCCGTTGATTTGAACATGTTTTAAAAAGATTAGATGTATATTATTTAAAATATTTTGATATTTGATAAAATATTTTTATTATTTAAAACCCGCGGGTTACCCGCGACCCACATATTCCCGCGGGTTATGGGTATGGGTGTAAAATTAAACCCTCTAGTGGCTATCCGCGGGTTCGCGGGTCAAGAAAAACCCGTGCAAGTGGGTGATTGGTTTGACATATCCGTACCCATGACCCGTGGGTGCCATCCCAACTTGTGACCTCCCCCCCCCCCCCCCCCCCCCCCCCCCCAATTGCGCTTTGGTGCTTGTTTTGTGAGCTTCAAGACTTGTACATCAACCCCTCACTTCACCAATAAATAATAGCATTATTTCACCATTTTCAATCATCCCTCACTTCTCATCTCTCTCTTTCACACACACTCTCTACTTTCTCTCTCTAAATTAGTTAGTTAGTTAGTTAGTTTGTTAGTTTTAGGTTAGTTTATAGTTAGATCTTGGTTAATACTTAACCAAGACTAATGGAGGGTAGCTTTTGTGATAGAGTTGAAGTTCTTCGAGGATCCTTTTTGTAATATTGTTCAGGATATTTCGGAGCCCTGCCTATGTAATGTTTCAACATCTATTCAATCTACGCATTACTTACGGTTATTTCTATCCTTATCTTTCGATCATAATGTCACATGCTATTATTATATTAGATTTAGGATATATTGCCATGTCATGAGTAGATTAGATATTGTGCTTGTTATGATGTAGTTAGCTTGTGAATATTTGGGGTGATGTTACTTTAATGTACGATTGAAAACTCGTGTGAGTGCCCCTAGTATGGATCTCAGAAGATTGACCACACTAATCACTTGGCGGAATCAAGCAATTACACAAATAACAAGTAATCACAAACCGAAAACAAACAATTGAATCCAAAGAACTTGTTATATTGATTGTAATAATGTATCAGAATGTTTACAGAGATGCTTTGTTGACAACTGGTGCTAGGGTTTTGTCAACCCTAGCTTTGAACCCGTAGGTTGGTATTTATACTAAAACTGACCGACTTAGCAACACTTAGCCAAGTGTCACAAACATTGGCTATGCGACACTTACTCAAGTGTCGCATACTATTCTAAACACATTCTTGGTGACACTTAACGAGTGTCGCCCAAAACTAAAACTCGAGTGTCGCATATAATAATTTTTACATATAATCCAAATAGTGACACGTACAACTCAATAGACCAACTGATTGACAAACATGTATCAACAAACTCCCCCGTGTCATTAGCTTGGTCTTCAAAATTCTTCAATTAAGTAGGTCTTCAAAATTCTTCAATTAAGTACATCCTTCTGGGAATCTTCCCTCAGCATAAATTCCCACTTTAACATAAATCTCGACAACCTTTTGAGACTTTGAAGCTTCCTCCTGCTCAGATTGTTCATACTGGAGTTTAATCATATGGAGAGCTTTCAAATCATTCTTTGTAAGATTTATCAGGCTGATCGGATCAAAACTCGAATGGACTTTCCAAACGATCCCTTATTCGGCCACTCACGCAATTCACCCTGTGTTTGTACCGAATCAGACTCGGTAGAGTATTTAATTACAACTTGTTGAGTGACAGGATCAAACCACCAATATCGTAGACCTCATAGAAAATCCAGTGGTAGCTCCTGTAAGGGAACTTTCTCGAGACTAGCAGCTGGTGGATAACGATATTTCACATTTGTTCCCGAGTTCTTGGGTCTCGCTTTTTTTGTACGAATAACGAACTCCCAGCTCTGGTCTAATCCATTTATACCTTATTTTTAAAATCTCTTTATGCAGAATCTTCTGGAACAGAACATCTCGTGTATCTTCAGTTGTGATTAACTAGATCCATTTGCGCAAAACGATTAAGTTCAACCTTTGGTAGTGTACTAATACAATTGAATCTTGCTTTAAAATACTGAACTCCATCACCACGTTTCACTAAATTAAGGAAGTTTTCTTTGTCAAATTTTCAGCTCCTAATCAATCCTGTAAGATCTCCTCGAACCTTGTATTCTTTGCATCTTTTCAATTCAGATCCAACGGGAAAATATCTCAAATGCGGTTTAGCAGGATCTCTTAAAACTAATTCAGATTGGTGAGACAAAGTGGATTCAGGGACGGATATAACAGATGGTTGTTCCTGAGAAGTTTCCTTTAAAGGCTCAGTCTCATCTTCTAAAGAATCTGATTCAATAACCGGAGCATCTAGATCGTAAGCATTTGCAGGTTGAGGTTGATCCGGCTCAAGTTCACGCTCCACATGAGGTTCTTGATGAGGATTATCTTGATATACCTCATCTGACTCCGGAACTACTTGATCCATTTCCACATCATCGGAATCAGTAGATCGATCATCACCATTTACCGGATTTACTAAACTTTGTAGATATGTAAGATTCACCTGAGAGTACTCTACGGCGATTGGGACCGGTTGCCCTGGGATCTCAACAAAGTAATCCAAAACAATATTTTCATTAATAGAATCAGGATTTACATTCCAGGGGATACATTTTCAATCCCGGTTGTTGTTTCTAAAACGTGTTGGCTTGTCTCCCCCGAAACAACTGCCATGGATTCTAACTCTAAAACCCTACGATTCAAATCATCAACAGCTGCAGCTTTAGCTTCCAATTCCCTAATCTGTTTTGCCTAAAGCTCGATGATGGCAGATTGATCTTCAAATTTCTTATTCATCTGCTCCATCTGCGAAAGAAGCTGCTGAATAACTGCTGGCTGTGGTTGTTGCTCGGAAGAATCAATCTCTATACCTGTACCACGATGATGACGGTGACGTAACAGAGTTTCCTCCGGTTCAGAACTAGAATTAATCGAACGTGGTCTCTTATCGGTCCTAGAGGGTACATGAACACGCCCCTGTGACATCCTTCGCAAAATGCGCTTGAAGCACTGAGGATCAACGAGCTGAATAGCAGCAAGAGTGTCTGGCGGTGGAACATCGCTCTCAGAATCAGGTGGTGTTGGACCACCGTCCACAACTTCATCTTCAACATCTACATGGTGAACATTTTCAATATCGACCAGTTGTTCCTCGATGTTGACATCCACAAATTCTTCCTCATTTACCGGCTGCTAAGGAATTACTTCATCCAAAATTCCATCATTTGGTGGGGGCACGTAATTTTCGTCCAAAATGTGCCCAAATACCTCAACATCCGGTAGCTGTTGTGGACCCTTTGTTGGCTCGCGCAGTCTCCAAAAACTCTTACCAGCATTGGTTGAGGTAACAGCTGGGAGATAAGATCGGCTGGGAATCCCTAGGTTCAGGGAAATCATAATAAGCTATATAAACCGTGGATACATGTACCACTTATCATACCAGAGTTGATGTTGTCAATCAGATTCTCAAATATATACCCTGAAAAGTTGTACGATTTATTGTAGACTAGAGCAAGCATGAATGAGAGAGTAGCGTAACTTATCTCATCTAAACCATCTTTCCTCGAGGAAAAGCGGACAATAATGATATGTGCCAGGTATCTCCAGCCCTGCTCAAATGTTGCTTCCGGTACTGATCTGGAGGGATCTCCGGATAACCTATACGTCGGAGACCTCCAGCAATGAATGCAGTCTCAAAATGCCGAATAACCTATACGCTGGAGACCTCCAGCAATGTTACTTTCGGTAATGAAGCGACACTAAGCTGAGTGTCGCTTAGACACATGCGTCACTTGTCCGAGTGACGCATGGAGTTTCAAATTACCAAAACTGCGAAACTCGATCGATCGAGTGTCGCTACAAGTATCGCAAAGATGAACACAGTTGCAGTTTTGTCCCAACCCAGAAAATCAACGAGCCAATTTTAGGGTTTTTACAAATCGACCAAAACACAAGGTACCGCATAAGAAAACGAGCAAAACACACCCTTTATTAACATACATAACATACAAATCGATCGTTAATCATGCGTTTTACCTGAACCCTAAACCTGTTCGTATATATACAAATTAAACAAAAATTATACGGTTAAAAGGGTAAAAGATTATACCAAAGTGTGCGGATGAACGAGTAGAAGAGAAAGATGAAGTCCGATTACCACAAAAACACGCAAAGATCGACCGAGAATCCGAGAAAACGAGTGCCGCAGAGATGAATGAAAGTGTCGCAGAAATTGAGTGAGTGTCGCAATATGATTGAAAAGTGAGCGTGAGGAAGTGTCGCGGTACGGGCGGTTTATATACCCCTTCACTCGACAACATCACTTAGAGCGACACTTACATCAATTTTGGCGACACTGACAGCGACACTCATCAAGTGTCACTAGATGACACTTAGTGAAAATTTGAAAGTTTTAATTTTCCGATCTTTTGCGTTTTTATTTCGGTACTCAGATTTGATAGTGAATTGTTGCTTGGATTAAATAAAAAAATAAAAGTAAAGTTAAAAGGGATAAACATAAAATTAACAAAAATTCATGAGTACAAATAAAGAACAAACACATTATTTTTGGTGACGGATGTGACACCCGTCAATTTAGGACTAGTAGTTAGTGCCTAATCAAGTTTTAATACATGTAATTAGCTCTGTGTTAGGCTAATTAATGTATCAACATATATATTGATGAGTATATATATATATACAAGTACGCGATTTGATTAAATCGTACGAGTTTCAAATCGAATGCAATTCGATTCAATTAATACGGACGTTGGTGAAAATTTTATTAAATAATATAATATTAATTAATAACGCAATTATATCCAAAATATTATTTAGATAATATTTCAATTCAAATTCATATCGTACAAACAAGGACTACACGATTAGATTATTAAACGCGCAAACAAATCGAAACAAGTTAAAGTTATACCTTATAACGCAACCATTAAGTATTTGGTAAAATACTTCATCAAAATATTGGGTAATTATTCGTATTTAAAACGTGTATTTAAACGTATAAAATAAACATTTAACGTTTAAACGAACGGGAGAACGAACACCGCAAGGAGCGCGATCGCGGGGACTGAAAAAGGTGAGGCTTTCACCTTCACCCCACCTCCCCTTTTCCTCTTTCTTTCATTTGCATCCATCAAAAACACACACACACCACTAAACACTCTCAAACCCATCACCACCAAATTTTCGGATTTATCAAATCCGACCACAAAACTCACATTTTCGGAATCACCATCAAGCAAGGAACAAGATTTACAAAAGCATCATCATCATTTTCGGCCTCCTCTAGCTTTGATTTGAAATTGTAAGAAATTCTCTAAATATTTAGATCTACTCATTTTGGTGTATTATTTCGGTGTTATAATGTTTACACAACTTAGTATTGTCCAAATGTATGAGGAAAACATGATTTTATAGCCTAAAAACGAGTTAGGTTTGGGTTTTGGGTTTGAAAACCACGACAGTCGCTGGGGACTGTCTGAGTGTTCATCTTTGCGACACAAGCCTTGTGTCGCATAAGACCCTTTATGTCGTACCTTATGTCGTAAATCCCATGCGACACAATCACTATGTCGCTGTTAAATCAGCATCGTACACTTATGCGACACAACCCTTGTGTCGCTAAGCTCTTGTGTCGCATTCTTATGCGACACAACCCTTGTGTCGCATACATGACCATTGTGTCGCATGCTGTGTCGCTAAAAACAGAGAGTTTAAAACTCATTTTTCACTAAGTTTTGAGACTCAAAATTTGACACTCAATTTCACCGAAATTCAAGTCCAGATGCGCTCGACCCCAGCCAGGGGCTCTGCCCCTTGGACCCCGCCAGGGGCTGCCGCCCCTTGGACCCCGCTACCAGGGGCGCTGCCCCCGGACCCCCATCATTAACGGGCTTCGCCCTTACCCTAGGTTCACAAGTAACGGTGTTACATATAAACTTTCACACCAAGTGTTAAACTTGTATAACATCAAACACGAATGCGATACAACTTCTAAAACACAATGGAATTTATTTTTAGTATAATGCTTCAAAATCATCAAAATAATGATATGGGATTATCATTACAAATACATCACCAACGGGCCGTACACGTTTTCAAAACACAAGTCAAACAACCAAATCGTAGTAATTTGGATAATTCAATTAACCAAATCGTAGTAATTTGGACATTCTAAGTTGGACGAACAATTACAAGGGCAGTCTTTCGAGATGCCTACTCATGTTATAACCATTGTGTGTCTTGGACACTCTCAGGCTACAAGTCTTCGGACATCAATCCACCGCTAATCAATTCAAGTTTATTAATTTAATCGCTCAAGGCTCAGGTGAGTCTCATGGCCCCTATTTTACTGCTTTTCAATCAGGGGTGTGATATTATTGCTCGTTTTGTTTTACAAGTAGAACGCAAGTACAATTCAATCAAATACTACATGAGTTGTTTTCAACTAATCAATAAAGCCCTCCATAGCATAGTCTGGTAATACATCTGTAGCGTGAATGTTAGTATATGATATCATATAGGATTGACAATCCTCGTCCGGGTTAGCACGCACTAACTGGTCAAACGGACGTATTAGCATTTGGGAAGACGAGTGTGGATTAGGCACTCGTAGGAGGCATTTCAAGTTAGGTTTCCTTAAGTGGGCCTGACAACTCAAGTTAAGCTTAGACTATGTGCTCATGGCTGTATAACTTTTATCTTGCTTAATTGCATTTTAAATTCAATTATAAAATCTTGCGGTTCATACAAATATATGTTGATATACAAACCTGTGAGCTCACCAGCGTTTCGCTGACCCATTTTAGCATGTATCACAGGTGACCAGCAGTAGGTTGGACTGCTAAATCAAGATCCATTAGCTCGAGTCAGCATGCAAACAATCAGAGATTTAGCTGCATTATTACATTTTGTATAGTTTAATTATGTACTTAAATCTCTCAATTTCAAAAGGAGCTAATGTAACCAATATTTTGATGTAAACTTTTATTTTATCAATATCAATGTAAAACGACGCATGTAGTGGTCGTTCATTATTAATCTCTATGCTTTGATTATTGATTAGTAACACCCAAATCCTGCTTCCGCTAAACAATAAATTTGGGGGTGTTACAACGGAGTTGTATTAGTCTGGTTGAGGATTATATATCAGAATGACATGCAATTATTAGGAATAGTAAGTGTTATTTTGATCATCTGTATATTTGTCCACTTTAAATTTACTTGACATGCTAAAAACACCTTTTATAAAAATTATTTCAAGACGATTATCAGTATATTTATTCTCTTAAACATATTACACTCAAGTCTAGGAGCTAATTTATTATTATTAGTATGTATATTTCTCTGTGGTCCCCACCATAGATATACACCTTAACTTCAGACATAGACTATACTTCAATTTTGGAAAGGATATAAGAAAATCATTTTTAAGAATCAAGTCAGCGGTGACAGGTCTGTACTGACGTACAACAGAGCGACATAACTTGATTCAGGTTTAAGCAAAACCAGACTTGGTCAAACAGTTTTGGTGACCTCGTTAGGTATCTTATATTTTAAGACTTTTCAAGTACATTGACTTGTGTTTGCTTAATGTTGAATATATATTCACGGTGACCAGGTCTATACTCACGTATAACAGAGGAAACTATAAATATATACCTCCAAATGATATCAAATAAGCTTCATTCAAGGAAATATATCTAGCCTAATTAAGATATTAAGACTTGTGTCATACATATCACGGTGTTATACCACTGGATAATAAACACGTATTTATTAAGCTTCTTAAAGACTAAAAAACTGTTGTGTAACACGCCTACTAATACATCGTATTATGAAGATAAATTTCATAAAAACTGTTGTTAACATGTTAGATAAACCTACTGACACATCCAATATAAACCTTAAAATTCCATTTTATGCATGTCACTAGATGTACTATCATATCCCAAGTTGTTTATAGACACAACCCAACGTCTATTTTAAAAATGTAGCAACCGTGCATTTCTTTAATACTAACAAGTATAAAGAGTGTCTGTTGCAAAAAAAAATATTTTAATGAACACAAAAAATAGATAATTATACACAATTCCAAGTCACAAATCACTTACGAGTGGGATCTTTCATCTTAATCATCGAAACTAACTCATCAAATCACGACCTTGAAGAAGCTTTTGTGAAAATGTCCGTCTTTTGTTTAGTTGTATCAATGTGAATTAAGTCTACTTAATGTTTCTCAAAGCAATCCCGTATGAAATGAAAACATATTTCAATATGTTTTGTTTTTTAGTGTTGTACGGGATTGCGAGTGATTGAGATTGCAGCGGTGTTATCAATATGTATAGGAGTAAGAGTAAGAAGGAACCCCTAATCTCATAGTTGGTGCTGAATCCAGAGAACTTGAGAGCAACAACTGGCAGCAGAAATGTATTCCGCTTCCGCTGTGGAAGTAGAAACAGTCGTCTGCTTCTTACACTACCATGAGACTAACTGAATTCCCAAGAACTGACATCCTCCCGTAGTCTATTTCTTATCAATATTACACCCTCCATAATCTGAATCAGAGTAAGCAGTCAACTTAAACTTATCCTCATTAGAGTACCATAATCCAAGTGATGGTTTAAACTTCAGATAACTAAGAATTCACCTAACTGCTTTCTCGTGAGAAACCTTAGGTTTTTCCTGGAAACGCGAACAAATGGACACTGCAAACATAATATCGGGTCTTGAAGCAGTGAGGTACATCAGAGAACCGTTCATTGAATGATAGTTTTGAAGATTTACATCATCTTCATCCTCTGCTGGACCTAGTTTGTGATTTAACTCAATAGGAGTTCGATAGGTTTTAGAGTCAAGCATGTTGTATTTTGTTATGATATCATTTTCATACTTAGTCTGATGAATGAAGATCCCATCACCAGATTGCTCTATTTGTATACCTAAGAAAAAGGTAAGTTCTCCCATCGAACTCATCTCAAACTTGTCCTTCATAATGCCCTCAAAATCCTTGCACATGACTTCATTTGTTGACCCAAAAATGTCATCCACATAAACTTGGGCTAGCAGTATATCCTTCCCAGACTTTTTAATGAAGAGTGTACCATCTATCTATCTACGCTTAAACCCGTTATGAAGCAAATGAGTTGTAAGTGTTTCATACCAATTGCGCGGAGCCTTGTGAAGACCATACATAGCTTTATCTAACTTGTAGACGTAGTCAGGATGGTTAGGGTCTTCAAAACCATGTGGTTGATTAACATACACAACTTCATGAAGCTTCCCATACAAAAACGCAGATTTTACATCCAGTTGAAATAATCGAAATCCTTTGTAAGATGCATCAGCAAGTAATAGCCGAATAGATTCCAATCTAGCCACTGGAGCAAAGACTTCGTCATAATCAAGGCCTTCTATTTGCTTGAAGCCTGTGACCACCAATTGTGCTTTATTCTTAACAACGACTCCACGATCATCTTTCTGAACCTGAAATACCCATTTCGTACCAATTGGATGAGCATCCTTAGGTGCTTTCACTAGCTCCCAAACCTGAAGCTTCTCGAACTGTTGAAGCTCTACTTGCATTGCCTCAACCCAATTCTTCTATAACATTTTTGGGTTCTAACTGAGATTGAAAGCAAGAATGAAACCGAGCTAGAAGACCGGTTAATTCATTTGCGATCTTACTTCAAGTTAAAATCCCAACATTGGGATCACCAATGATATTATCAGTTGGGTGATTCTTATGCACGCACGTTTGTGGAACTAAGTCAGGCACAATGATCGAATCCATATTAGTATCATTTTCCCCGATATCAGGACCATCTTCTTTATCAAGAATAATACCCATTTCAGTTAAGGTCAATCTCCTTGGGGTGTCATCATCGTCATCTACGTTCATTTAGAAATGAGAAGTTTCCAATTATTCTTAATCATCCGACAGCATAGGCAAGTCAGGATAGATTGGAATATCCATAGATGCGGGACTGTTCCAGAAGTAGATGGAACATTAGAAGTTGGTGTGATATTAACATGTTCAGAATTTGAAACTACAAGTGTTGGTGTAGGATTGGGTGTTGGTGTTGGAGCAGGTGCAGGTGCGGGAGTGGGTGTTGGTGTAGGTGATGAAGTTGAGCTTTCATTGTAGAGATCAATCCCATGAAGCAAAGTCACTACTTCTTCAACCAAATTTTCTTCAGAAAGATCATACGAGTTGAACACTTCATCATACTTGAACAACCACTCAAGTCATGTACCTTGAGGAGGCTCAGTGTATCGCAAACACTTAACGTCTTAATGCTCCTCATTCCTTTTAGTTGATTTATCGTAGACTCTCTTGTTCGGAAAATTTGAAGAATACCCAAGAAATATTCCCTCGGTAGCCTTATCACCAAACTTAGAGAGTTTATCCTTTGATATCATTATCATGCACGATGTGACACCCGCCAAATTAGGACTAGCAATTAGTGCCTAATCAACTATTAATACATGTAATTAGTTCTGTGTTAGGCTAATTAATGTATCGAAATATATTGATTGAATATATACAATTATGCGATTTGATTTAAATCGTACGCAATTCAAATTGAATGTAATTCGATTCAATTAATATGGACGTCGGTGAACAATTTTATTAAATAATATAACATTAATTTAATAACACTATTTTATTCAAAATATTATTTTGATAATATTTCGTAATTAATTCGTATCGTACAAATAAACGTCAACGCGATTGAAATATTAAGCGCCCAAATGATCAAATCAAAGCAAAGTTATATTTTATAACTCACTTATTAAGTATTTGGTAAAATACTCCAACCAAAATCTTGATAAAACAACCGTATTTTAAAACGTATATTTAAACGTATAAAATAATTAAATTAACGTTTAAACGATCGGGGAAATGAACACCGCACGGAGCGCGAATACAGGGAAACAATTTGGGAGACTCCCACCTCCAGTGGCCCCCCCTAAACCGGCCCAACCCACCCCCTTCTCCCCTCCCCTCATTTTCACTCATTCAAACACACACACACACACCCCATACTTTCTCTCTCTCATTCTTCTCCCTTTCATTTCCACCACACCACCACCACCTTAAATCACCAAATAACACCATCAAACACCCTTAAATCATCTAGCTCATTTAGAGAAAAAGATTCACGACATCACGATCTACATTTCCATCTTTCAGGAATCTTCTCGCGATAACTTGTAAGAATAATGACATCTTGAAAACTCTTAGATTTCAATTATTTTTCATAAAAGTTGTTTATATAAGCTTATAATCTCCAAATAAGGGTTGGGTAAAAGTTTCAGACCAAACAAAAGTCGTCCGGTCGTGTTTCCGGCCACCGGAACCCGACCAGACGTTGATGTCGCTTTTGTCCCAGGCAAATTGCGACATCAGCCACAATGTAGCAAAACCTATCACGATGTCGCATGGTGCGACATCAGCCTCAACGTCGCATTAAATTGCTAACGTCGCACATAGCGACACAGACACTTACGTCGCATAAACCAACAACGTCGCATATAGCGACACAACACTTAATGTCGCATCAAATTGCGGATGTCGCACTGGGCGACGCCATGATCAGGGTCGCAGTCACGGCCTGCGATACTACGCCTAATGTCGCACCTAATATCGCAGATAACATAACCTAGAAAACTCAGATTTTACTAAGTGTCGAGACCTGAAATTTTATCACTTGATTTTACCCAAATTCAAATCTTAGATGCATCTCGACCCCAACCATGGGCTCTGCCCTTTGGACCCCACCAGGGGTTGACATTCCTGCGACACCGCTAACCAGGGGCGCTGCCCCCGGACCCCCGTCACCTAAAGTTTGTAATTACTTTTTAAGTATAACACTTCGAAATTTAAATAATAATGTTGAAGATTATTATTTCAAACAATCACCAACGGGCCGTACACGTTTTCAAAAAATAATCAAATCAACCAAATCGTAGTAATTTGGACATTCTATTTGGACGAACAACTACAAAGGTAGTCTTTATAGATACCTACTCACGTTTATAACCATCGCGTGTCGTGGACACCCTCAGATTACCAGTCTTCGGATAACTCATTTCAGCTAATCAACTCAAGTTTATTAAATTAAACTCTCAAGACTCAGGTGAGTCTCATAGCCCCTACTTTACTGTCTTACTCAGGGGTGTGATATCATTGCTCGTTTTATTTTAACTATATGAACGCAAGTACGAAAATAAACAATTACTACATGAGTTATCTCACTAATCTTTCAAAGCCCTCCTCAGCATAGTTTGGTAATACGTTGTAGCGTGAGTATTAGTATATGGTATCATATAGGATTGAACCTCCTCGTCCAGGTTAGCACGCACTAACTGGGTATACGGATGTACTAATATTTGTTCAGACGAGTGTAGATTAGGCATTCGTGGGAGGCACCCCGATCAGGATACCTTAAATGTGGACCTGACACCTCGAGTTAAGCTCAGACTATGTGCTCATGGCTGTAAAACTTTTATTTTGCTTAATTGCAATTTAAATTCAATTAAATTTTGCGGTTCATACAATATGTGTTGACATACAAACCTGTGAGCTTTCCAGCGTTTCGCTGACCCATTTTAGCATGTATCACAGGTACAGAACAGTAGACTGGACTGCCCAAATCAGGAATCATTAGCTTGTGTCAGCATGCAAACATTCAGAGATTTAGCTGCATTATTATATTTTATATAAATTAATTATATATGTAAATCTCTCAATTTCAAACTGAGCTAATGTAAACTATATTTTGATGTAAACTTTGATTTTATCAATACAAGTTGTAAAATGACGCATATAGAGTCGTTCATTATATCTTTGTGCTGTGATTATTGATTAGTACCGTCCCGACCCGATTTTCTTCCGCAACCCGAATTTGGAGGTGCGACACACGGACACCCAAACGGTTCTAGAAACTTCAAATTTAGCTTACGGTTGTTGAATAACTCATAACAAGTATCGTTCTTATTTTTAGCTATGAGGACCCTATTCAGAACATAAGAGGCAGTGCTGACTGCCTCAACCCAGAAAATGATAGGTAACTTTGAATCCGCTGACATAGTTTGAGCTATCTCGTTGATGGTTCTATTCTTGCGTTCTGCAACTCCGTCCTGTTGAGGAGTTCTAGGAGCATTGAATCGATGATCAATGCCCTTTGTAGCATAGTACATATCAAGAGTTGAATTCTTGAACTAAGTTCCATTGTCACTTTGTAGTCTCTTAACAGATACACCAAAATCTCAGCAGTCTCATCTTTTGATGCAAGAAAATATACTCAAGAAAATCTCGAGTAGTCATCTGTAACTACCAGACAGTACGATCTTCCACCCATACTCTTAGTAGAAATAGGACCAAACAAGTCCATGTGCAACAGTTCCAATGGAGCAGCAATGAAATTCACTAACTTAGACTTATGGGACTTTTATGGAGTTTTCCCTTATGACAAGAAATGCAATCATCTTTTAATGCAAAAGACTGTTTGGGAACTCCATTCACCAGATCATTCTTAATCAAATAATTCATTTTACGAAAATGAATATGTCTCAGTCACCTGTGCCAAAGTAGTGATTCCTTCTCTGAAGCCTTTGACAAAAGACATGTATACTCACTGGTAGTCTCAGTGGTTCGCATGTTTAATATATATGTATCGTTTCTCCTTGGTGCACGCATTAACACCCATTCATCTGGAATTATCAACCCTGGCTTCAGAATAGCACATTCTTTATTCGTGAAATGCTGTTGTATACTTCTTATCACAAACCTGTGAAACACTCAACAAATTGTGTTGTTGCTGTTCCACGTAGTTAACTTTCTCAAAACTTACTTTCCCATTAGTAAATGTTCCTTGTCCCATAATCATCCCACCAGTATCCCTGCAAAGGCAACCTATCCTCCATCTAAAGGTTTAATATCCGTTAGAAAAGAAACATCACCTGTCATGTGTCGCGAGTAGCCACTATCCATGTACCATTCACTATCCTTTATATGTTCAGACTGCTGCAACACAAAATCAGAAGAATATTAGTGAGAAACGGAGACCCAAGCCTTTACAGACTTAGGTCTTCCGATGTCATCAACAATAAACACGTCAGATAGAATTTTATTTTTAAACAAATCAGAATATTCATCTAAAGTGTTATTGTTGAAAACAGAAGAATCCAAAGTAGACTCTTTTCGTTTCCAAACTTTTGAGGGTTCAGAAGATGGCTTTGAAATAATATTGGGCACTTGATTTGGCAAAAAAAATTTCTCAACATTATTTTGGTTCTCAACTAGTTTGGGAGATTGAGTTAGATGCCTTGAAGGTGATCGAGAAAAATACTTTCTATAAATAGTATTTCTAGGCATGTCTCTCCCAAAACGCTGACTTGAGAGCATAGGACAATTGCGAATTAAATGTCCATGTCTCTAAAAGTAGAAACAGGAACGCTGATGAACAAACTGTTGAGCCTGAAGATTGGCTGAAGCTGGTTTAGAAGGAGAGGCATTTTTAAAACATGCACATTTATGTGTACATGTATTAGTAGGTGCTTGATTTGGTTGAGTGGTTGAAGTTGAAGGTTTGTTATTAAAAGATTTTTAACATTTATGTTCTTCTTCAAAATCTTCAAGGGTGAGTGTGAAGAAGTTGAAGAGGTTCCTTCTAAAACCTTTTCTTTGTCACTTTTACTTTGAACCTCAACGATAGGTTCATTTGTTAAAATCACATTTTTAGATTTAACCTCAACCTTCTTATATTCCTGTTCAGTCAAATATTCAATCTCAATTTCCTCCTTAATACCAGCTTGAGGAGTACTTTCAGGCTTGACAAAAGAAGGCAGAGGATATTCTGCCTTTTTCGTCTATTCTTTCTTGGTACTAACAGAGGCATCATTTTTAGTACTTGTCTTGACTTTTTTCTTGGATTTTGTATATGCTTTAGATGCATAGTCAGATACAAAGTCTTTACTGTCCTCATTAACAGGAATAGGATAATAATTAGTAGGAGGTGGAACTACAGTATAACGTAGTCCTACCTTACTTTTATTATCTGTCCTTTGCTTGCTAATGATTTCATCAAACACAAGTAGAAGTAGCAAAATTTGAGAGTACGATTAAGATCAACAATCTCAGCCTGTAAGTCAGCAAGTTTTGCTTTTAATAAAGATATTTCATTAAGATCGCTATTGATAGCATTTTGCTTACTAAACACTTTGGATTTATAGGTCTGAGTATCTAACTTATAAGCCTCAATTTTCTTTTCAAATTTTTTTTCATTACTTTTAAGAAATAGATTGGACTCAGTAAGTTTTTCTATTTTATCTCTCATAATTTCATTATCTACTTTATATCCATTTAAATAAGTAGACAATTGAATACATGAAGTACATTAAATTGGCTCTTCACTAACCTCGGGAGTAATGTGAGCCATAAGAGCCATTTGATACTTTTCTGCTTGAGCATTCCAATCAGTATTTGTAGGCTCGAACACAATCAGGGCATTGTCAACAGACCCTGTTTTAACCACTTCCTTTTCCGTAGCCTTGACAGGAGTACGCTTGGCGAGACCAGACGGAGGCATCTTGGGTTTCTCGCATTCCCTTACAAAATGTCCCATGTTCTGAAAGTTATAACATCGGACCTTGCTTTTATAAAAACCAAATCCAGATTTTCCTTCACCATCCAAACTCTTGCGGCCAGTTCATTGCAAGAATTTCTTCACCCTCCTGGTAATCATAGCTATATTCCAATTAAGGTATATCTGCTCAAGATCATCGTCATTCAATTGAGCATAGTCCCTTGAGCCATTTGCAATGTGGTATTTGGTTAGGAAACCAAATTCTTGTAAGAACTCAGAAAAGTTGTATAAATAGCAGCTTGTTCCTCAATTGCAGGTGAAACTTGAGCTTGTTAGGATTGTGAACCATATGAAGTTCCAGAAGAATAAAACCCAGTTGTACTGGTTGGTGAATTGATATCAGACACGAATGCCATTCCACCATAGGTCTTCCCTGAATTAACATTTCCACCATAAAGTGTTGGGTCTTGAACAAACCTACCCAACTTGCATTCCTTCTTCTTTAACTCCATTGCATAAGCCTGAAGTACACCTATCAGATCATCTAGCTTCATGGTTGCTAGTTCTTGGATTTCTTTGAGAAACTGAACTTTTATTTCCCAAGCCTTTGGTAACACATCCAGAAGCTTCTTATTTGTCTCGTTCTCAGTTAAGACATAACCTTCTTTTGTCAACTCACTAACCAATTGTGAGTATCGAGTAAATAACCCATAAGCAGTCTCATTTGGAAGAATATCGAAAAGATCAAATTGCTTCTTGATTAATTCCAACTTGGCTTGTTTGTACTTTTCATTTCCTCCGCATCGGGTTTCTATAGCCCTCCCAAGATCATATGTTATATCATAATTTCGAAATAACAGTAAGACATCCTGAGTCAAACACATGCAAATAGCTGAGTGGGCTTTACGTTCGATATCATACTCTTTTCGTTCCTCTGGAGTCATTGTCTTGTAGGTCTTAGTTGGTGGAATCCCTTTATAGTTACCTTTAGCAACAGGTTTCTCATATCGTTCCGTAAGAGGACCCCACTGTTAGGTCAAAACTATTTTGGGTTTGAATTGTCACTGAGTCATAGAAGACTTGGAAAAGTACAAGTGATTAAAACTGTTAGTGTTAACAGTTATCACTGTCTTCAGAGAGTTACAACTGAATGAAGAAACTGAATAGAAGATAAGTTGTTATCACTGAGTATGTAATTATAACTGTTTATGTAATGTAGTGATTAACACTGTTTATGTACTTGTACTTAGTCATATATCGCAATTGAAACATTTACCACTGAAGGAAGTTTTAGTTTCCACTGAAAGGGTAAAAGTTGTAGTTATAACTGTTAATGATTTTGTGATAATAGTGAGTCGGTTGTGGAAGTTATCTATTCCATAATAGTAGGATGAGTTGTACAGGATTCTATAATCTATAAATAGAGATCCTTAGAACCTAGATTAGGTAATCGAAAATAATAGCGCAGCTTCAAGGTGTAAACCCTAATACGATTTCGTGTATTCGTCTTATTTGTTAATAAGATTGAAGCTTTGATTATTAAATACATATTCATCAAGTTTGTTTTTACTATTCAATTAATTCTTGATCTTCTGAATATTATTAAGTGTGATTCCGCAACTTCTTAATAATAATTCAAAGCTTGTTGCTATTTAGTGAGTATTGGTTATAATAGGGACTATTCAATTGGTATCAGAGCAAGGAAAGCTTTGAATACATGAAGATCTGGGATTTTGACTTAAAGGTTTTATATTATTTAACTTTGATTTTCAATGGCAGCAGAAAACAATGAAGGAGTCCAGGTTACAAAGATTCCAATGCTCAAACCTGATGAGTTTGATCTCTGGAAGGTTAGGATCAAACAATACATGTTTCTCACTGATTATCAGATATGGGAAGTTGTTCTCAATGGTCCTACATATACAATAGATGGTGATAGTGTTAAAGAAAGACCACCCCCAAATTCTGATACTGAGAGAGAAGTTAGATCTATTGAATACAAGGCTCTAAGCACTCTACTTCTATCAATTCCTAATGAGTATCAGAGGAGATTTGAAAATTGTGAATATGCTAAAGAACTGGTGGAGGCTATACAGAAAAGGTTTGGCGGCAATGAGAGCACAAAGAAGAATAAATGATCTCGGCTTAAACAACAATTCGAGAACTTTAATTCCGTATAGTTAGAAACATTGACTCAAACCTTTCACATGTTCACAAAGCTTGTGGGAGATCTAGAAAATCACAAGGTTAAGACTGATAAGGATGATCTTAACCGAAAGTTCATAAGGTCATTAGGAAAAGAATGGACAATGTACACTGTTGGGTTAAGACAGAGTGCAGATCTGGAGGTTAAGGAACTAGAAGATATCTATAATGACTTGAAGAACTTTGAACCTGAAATAGAGAGCAAGAAACAGGCTAATGGGTATTCAAATAATGCTGCATTTATGTCAATGGGTGGATCACAAGTTGATTCCAATCAACAAGGGTCTACGTCTTTTTCTGGAGGAGCTGGATCATCTCAGAACAAATCTAATGATCAAGTTCTAGAATCTTTTTTTGCTAGTAATGTGAATTCTTCACTTACTAATGAAGATCTAGAGCAGATCAATTCTGATGATTTAGAGGAGATGGATATCAAGTGGCAAATTGCCTTGATCACTTAGAGAGCTAAGAGGTTCATGCAAAGAACGGGTAGGAATAACTTTGCATACAAGATGAATGATGCTAATTGGTTTGAAAAGAGCAAAGTAGAGTGTTTCAACTGTTATATGATGGGACACTTTGCAAGGGAATGCAGAAGCCTAAGACAGGAGTAGAGTGGGCAAAGAGCAGGGAATGCTACTGGAAACCAAAGAATGAACGTACCAATTCAGGGTGGTATATCTAATACTTTGGTGTCTCAAGAAGGATTTGGCTTTGATTGGAGTGATCAAGAAGAGCATGAAGTTCAAAACCAAGCTCTCATGGCCATTGCTGAATCTGATAAACCATCAGATGTTCCTTATGAGGTACAAGTTAAACTATGTTCTGTTGTGTGTAAACAAACTGTTAAACATTACAGGGATCATAACATAAGAGTATGTGAGGAACTAAGGCAATGGGAAATCAAAAGTAAACACACCACAACAGCCATTGAAAATCTTGAAAAATAAATTAAAGCGCATGAGGTCAATGCAACACAATTTATATATGCCATTGATTATGTCAAATGGGAAAAGGGTGGTTTAAGTGAAAAGGTAGAACTCTTAACTAAGAAACTATTTGAGGTTACATGTGAGAGAGAGTATTAAGTTATCTGTGAAAAGTTTACAATATGCCTCAAAGAATGTTCAAAAGTGTATTAACTCACAAATACATGATAAGCTCAAAATTGGATTGGGATATAATAATGTTCCTCCACCTTATAACAACAACTACTTTCCTGCTAAAACTGATTTAGATTTAAATAAGTTAAAAGAATGAATGTTAGATGAAGTTAAAAAGGATGATCCAGTTCAAAGCTTGGAATGTAATGTGAATTATGATAAAGTAGAGGTTAGGGATTGGACTGAGGATGATGATAGTGAGTGTACATCAGAGAGCAATAAGTGTGTAAAATCTGAATCATCTAGGTCTGAGAGTTCAAGTTAGAGTGTAAAAAGAGTAATTACTGGTCTAGTTTCTGAGCTTAAAAGTGATAAACTAGAAGAGGGTAAAAAACTGTTTCAGGAAAAGGCTAAACATGTTGTAGAAAATGTGAGGGTTAATACTAACAAATCTAAGAGTGGTTTGGGTTATGTTAGTAATGCAGTTACATCAGTTGATACATCTGTTAATGCTAAATCTGTTGTGAATAACTGTATTAATTGCAAATGTAAAGCAAGCACTTCTCAATTACCATTTTTTTAAAATAAAAACCCAGAGGAAATCAAAGAAATTGGAACCAAATGGTTTCACAGAGACTGGGATGCAATTTTATAGTGGTAAAAGAAAAATATTGCTTTATATGTGGAAAGAATAATCATCTTCAACGTGACTGCTATCATAATCCTAAGAATATTCAAAGGATTAGAAAGCAACTATGGACAGCTACAAATATGATCAACAAAAGGCATTTTAACTCAAAAATTGATCAATCTGCTACTGTAAAGAAGATGAATGTTTAGGCTAATAAGTTAAAGGTTGTTGCAGCTACATCTTCTGCATTAGTGTTAACGAGAAAATTAGCCAAAAGTACAAAGGCTAAAACAGTGGTAAAATCTAAAACTGACAGTGTTAATAACTTTAACACTGTTAGTAAAATTGGTAAATCAGTTAAAACTACTAGATCAATTTCCACTGTTAAGCCTAAAATTAGTTGGATTTGGACACCATTTAATCCTTCTAAATATAAAGGTCCAAATATAAACAATGCATCAGAATCAATAATCTTTAAGAAAGTTGATTATGTGACTGCACATGGGAAACCCAAATCCAAATTAGTTTGGGTTCCCAAGAGAAATTAACCTTTCTCTTTTTGTTTGTATGTGCAGAACAAACCTAGGAGTTTGCTCTCTACAACATGGATTTTTCTTCCTCTAGATATACAACTGAAAATGAAATAAGGGATAATCCAAGTCCAGAGTACATTCCTCTAGACGAAAATGTAAATCTGTATAATCAGGTGGCAGACATCTTTGCTCCTCTTGAGGAGCAAACAGTTGAAAATGTGCAGGAACCATTCATTAATCCACATGTTTATGAGAATCTGCAAGAACAATTGGTGCAAATAAATCAGTCCAATTGGGAGTTGATGCTAAGGTATAGGGATATTGAAACAGTTGCTTCTGGCAGTATTTCTACTAAAGTTAAGGATAGATTGATTCATTGGAAATGGATGGTCAAAAGAGTCAAACAAAAAGCCAAAGCATGGATTATACGAAAGTGTAGTTCATCTACTGAAGTGGCTACTGTTCCTAGGTTTAGAGATACTCTTCATGATCGTTACTATCCTCAGGATATGATTTTTCAATATGTTTATGATGTTGACATGTAAGCTGTGTTAGTTTGATTATTAAAAAAAAATTGTTGAGAATTATAGATTTAATGATACAAAAGATGCAACAAGAGGGACTAAAGATGAAGATTTTAATTTAATTAATTTCCTAATACAATTATGATTTCTTTGTAAACCTACATATCTCTATTATATAAAGAGATATTAGGCGTGTATTTTAGGTGTGCACAGAAAATATGTTGACGTCTAGAGTTTTGTTTTAGCCCTAAGGTTAAGATATCTTTGATATCTTTAATCCTTGTTACTGTTAGGTTACACGTTCTATACTTATCATATAGAATTGGGGCTTGGTTTGTTTGTATTGAATGATAACATTGATTTGTTCGTATTCCGTTTAATATTATTGTCTTTGTTATTATTTATCCTAGATCAGATCTAAACAATCTGAGTTTAAACGATCTCAAGTTTTATGATATGGTATCAGAGCTATGGTGGCTCATTATCTAGGATCTAAGGGTGTACGAGATTGAAGAATATATATGGTGACGATTTTTTTTAAACCCCTACAATCGAAAATCTGCATTCATTCTTTGGGTTTATTTAATCTCAAAATCTGATTTATGTCATCTAGTGCTTGCCGACATCAAAACTTTATGAAAGTTATATTTTAATTGAGTTATTGCTATTGCCGAATTGAAGTTAATTATTTATTCCTTGTTTGGCTTTGCGGAAAAATTGAGTTTGGAATTGTTTAATTATTCGCCAACATTGGTATTGAATTTAATATGGCCTACTTCTTCATTGATTGACCGATTGAATTTAGATTCTTAAATTATCATATGAAGATTACCTGATCATAATTGGCCAGATTCTTTTTGGTGTGTATTTTTAAAGAAGCACGAGAAGAAGATAGTTGACGTGGATTCTTGATTTGTTTATTAAACAAAGAACGATTAAAGTGAAGGGTTTTCTTGTTTGTATATTTTCTTGTGGTTTAAGTTTCAATCATGGCGCTGCAGAAAGTTGATTAAAAAGGTTTGGTTCTAAGTTTTTACTGCTAGGGTATTTTAGTTATAACTATTTGGGTTTGAAGACAAGTTGTTACTGCTCTTAGATTTGAAAAGCAGTTAAAACTATTTGTGAAAGTGTAATAAAATTACCACTGTTTGTGAAATTGATGAAGGCAGTTAAAAATGTTAGTGCAAAAACAGTTAAAACTGTTAGTTTGAAGAGGTTAAAACTGTTAAGTAATAACAGTTATCACCGATTGTACCAAACAGTTAACACTGTTAGTACTAATTGGTTACAATTGTTAGTTCGACTGATAGTTTTGGATCTCGAATGAAATTATTTGTCAGAAAAACTTATTTTTATTGATATTGCGACTCGTTCTTGAAGATTATTTGAAGATGTGATTATGAAGAAAATTGATTATAATTTATTTGATTTTTGAAGTTGAGTTTTACAGGTGTGTATCTTATCATATCTCAAAGTGGGGGTGTTACACTTTGAAGATAACTTGTTTGATTTGTATGGTGACGAAGACTTGACAAATCTAGCAAAAGTGTGTGATTTATAAACTTATGGTGCTCAATGCTCACATTTGTTATCACTTGGAAGAGTGGGGTGCTCAGTGACTTATTATGGAAAATAAGGATTTTTGTTAAAGAAATTACGATCTACTTATACATTGGAATATAAAATTGACGTCGTGGTTAGTACAAGATATAAGGTAGAAGTTTGAAAGATTTACCTTTTTCATCAAGTTTGTTATACTCTATTTTCTTCATCAGTGATCATCACATAGAGCCAATAAAAGATCGAGATTCAAGAGATGGATAACATATTGATTTGAGGGGAAGCTTATCGACAAAGTGTTTAACCATCAAGATATGTTCATGCATTGTTTGTGGAAAAAGGTTTCATTACTACTGCTAGTTGTATATTATTATTACTAATGTAAGTTTCTAATTCTTAAATTCATTATTCTTATTATGCGTCATAGAGGGTAATTTGAGACATTAGAATGATGGATTAGTAGTGTGGTATATAATGTGTAGTTGTAAAGATTCAAGTTGCTTATCTTCACAAGACCCCTATTGGATTATGACAAAAAGGGGAAGAAGAATTAAAGATGAAGATTTGAAAGATTATTATGTATGGCATGGCATGGTTTAAAAGAAATCAAGAATCAAAGGGAAGTCTGTGCAAGAACGATGTTTATTTTATCATCATCAAATAGGGGAAGATTGTATTATAGATTTGATGATACAAAAGAAACAAAAGATGAAACAAGAGGGACTAAAGATGAAGATTTAATTTAATTAATTTCCTAATACAATTATGATTTCTTTGTAAACCTAGATATCTCTATTATATAAAGAGATATTAGGCGTGTATTTTAGGTGTGCACAGAATATATGTACGTCTAGAGTCTTGTTTTAGCCCTAAGGTTAAGATATCTTTGATATCTTTAATCCTTGTTACTGTTAGGTAACACATTCTATACTGATCTTATAAAATTGGGGCTTGGTATGATTGTATTGAATGATAACATTGATTTGTTCGTATTCCGCTGCGTATTATTGTCTTTGTTATTATTTATCCTAGATCGGATCTAAACAATCTGAGTTTAAATGATCTCAAGTTTTATCATGTTTTATCACCCACAATTCAGGACAGTGAAAGTCCACATATTGTTCAAATCTCGACCTCCAATAGCATAGTCCATATCAGCTGAAAACAAAGGAGGTTTATTGCTAGTGCCCACATCATTGTTTTGTTTAAGCACTTCACGAATACCTTGAACACTATCCTTATCGTGAGCCATTGAAAAATACCTGAGAATTTAGTTAAAACACACAAACAAAAACTGATTAATAATAATAGGCGACACTAGGTTAGTGTCGCAAAACAGTAGAGACACTTGGGTAAGTGTCTCAAGGTCAAACAAAGTCAAATTCAAGTGACGCTTGAAAGTGACACACAGTAGGATTAGACGACACTAGAGATTAGTGGCGCTTAATCAATCAAACGTCGCTCTCAAGTGTTGCACTTGAGTGTGACAAAATCAGTATAGGCGACACTAGAGGTTAGTGTCGCTGAATCAATACAGTGTCAAACACAAGTGTCGCTTAATAGTGACGCACTTGAGTGACGATAAAACCCTAATTTAAACCTGTAGAGTGTCGCTGGCAGTGTCGCACTCGAGTGTCACTGAAACAGTCGAGTGTCGTTGAAACGGATGATGACACCCAAAAACCCTAAAAAACGAATTTTAAAAAACCTAACAAAAATTCTTCGATCCTAAACGAACGAAACCTGTAATTATGTATCTGAAACACCTAATTTGCACCCAATTGATCCAAATAACGCGAGTAATCTAGATATTCTTCAAGATTCAAGCCGAAATTGAACCAATACGTTATCAGAAACGTCAATAATCCACAAAAGGCTTTGATACCAGTTGTGACTGCCCCTAGTATGGATCTCAGTAGATTGACAACACTAATCACTTGGCAGAATCAAGCAATTACACAAATAACAAGTAATCACAAACCAAAAACAAACAATTGAATCAAAAGAACTTGTTATATTAATTGTAATAACGTATCAGAATGTTTACAGAGATGCTTTGTCGACAAATGGTGCTAGGGTTTCGTCAACCCTAGCTTTGAACCCGTAGGTTGGTATTTATACTAAAACTGACCGACTTAGCGACACTTAGCCAAGTGTCGCAAACATTGGCTATGCGACACTTACTCAAGTGTCGCATACTATTCTAAACACATTCTTGGTGACACTTAATGAGTGTCGCTAAAAACTAAAACTCGAGTGTCGCTTATAATAATTTTTACATATAATCCAAATAGCGACACGTACAACTCGATAGACCAACTGACTGCAAACATGTATCAACAACTCGGTGTGCTGTTTAACTATACATTTATGATTTCAAACTAAACTATCACCTTTTCTCCAAATAAATGTGGTTAGAACCTTTATGGTAAGGAGTCGCGAGCCTTGTTTATATGGTCACTACCTATCTATGTTTTCCAAAATAAACATAGTCTGATTGTGAAACTAGTGGAAATACTACTTAGCCAATTGTATAGTACACCATGAATTTATCAGTGATTTATTGGGTTAGAAAGTTGTGGAATTATGTAAATGCATTGTACAACATAAGTGTACCAAGGGACAAAAGTAAATGTGCTATTAAAATGTATGTTAACGAATCTAGAAATAAAAGTTAAGCCCAGTAGTGGTTCAGGATTATTAAACCACACTCTACAAAACTGATAAATTAGCATAACAAGTTAATAATTTGAACACGTTTAGATAAAAGCATTTGCATGTAGGTGATAAGAAAAGTCAGATTAACCTGTATGGCAGTCTGTTACCTTATGCATGCACCCTTCATGGGTCACTGGTCTTCACAAGATAGAGTGGGGGGTTGATCAGCATGTTCTGATTAGAATCCCAATAGCCTAGGTCTCATGACATACTTATTTAGGTCTTAACTAAACAAGTAGGGTCCTAGTGTTTACACCTATAATTCATCTGTCAATTAACTAGACATGTCCCCATTTATCTTTATAATAAACATCATCTCAACAACTGATTATATAAGTTTCAACAACCGCATTCTTTATCTATCTACCTAATTACCGATTCTTCTCTATTCTACTTTCCTGCACTTAGATAATTAGAAAATTAGAAAACCAAACCCACAAAATCTGCCTATCTACACAAACCCATCTTAATAGTAAACCTTATCTTTGGCCTAAGCTTTGTTTCAATTCGCTCCGATTGAAGAACGATGTGACAACTCTCCAAATTAGGTACTGATTAACATTTAAGCATGTGCATTCTTACGCTAATTTCCTGATTAAGTTTAAAACAAAACTTTTGATGTGATGTAAGCCTAGCAGCCTAGTACTTTCAAACAAAAAGTATACTAATACGTAAGTATTTAAAGTTACGTACAAATGTGTCGGGACGAACCCGACAGAAAAATACAACAAAAGTTGATGACACGATATAATTAATAATCCAATTATTAGTTACGAGTACTATTGTATCTATAACATATAGATAGAACGAGTAAAATATACGTTTAACATAAAACGTATTATAAAACGAACAGAAACAATTTTAAAATGCATTCAAAGATCAAAATGAGAAAAATTCAAATTTTCTCACTCTTTCGGAAACATTTGTAACATTACCTCAAAATATGAACCCGAAATTCGACTGAAATTTGGCACTCAATTAAATGTTAGCAGTCCAATGTACAAATTTGTACAACAGTCAAAAATAATGAAAACATCATTATTCCGAATTTAAATAACGAACCAGGAGAGCATCTACAAAATAAAAATATAAAATGTTTACTTTTATATTGCTATAATTATACCCGTACCCGAAATTAACGGGCTAAATATCCCACCACCTCAAATAATTGAGGAGGCAGTATGATTATATACTGCAACACTCGTTGAAAAACAATACTCCCACCTCACTTCTTCATCAGCTCAATACATACACACACACATATCATATTTCATCTATCTTCTTCTTCTTCTTCTTTGCTAAACACACAAAAGATCAGTAGCAGCAGGAGTAGGAGGACAACAAGCCAGAAACATCATCCATTCAACATAACATCATCATCCTCTTCGTACATCATCGCCACCATCAACTTCACTTTGTAAGGAACTTTCTAATCTTTGATTCTTTGCTTAAAATTCGTAATCTAACATGTCTATGTATCACAATCTGTGTATATAACATCAAAACTTGAAGATTGGAATGATTGTTCTTGAAATAGTTTGTGAAACTAAAAACTTTGAATCCAAAAGGTTATATATATAAACTTGATGTAATGTGATATAACATAATATAATGGTGTTATGATATGGAAATGGTGTAAAAATGAGCTAAACAATCGAAAACCAAACATGTATATATATCTACCACGAACTCAAGCAAGAACAGAGAGTGCGAATACAGGGACGAACCAACCCGATCGGTTGGCTTGGGCCAGCCGATCGGCTGGTTATGATGAGCCGAACGGCTCAACAAACTGAGCCGAACGGCTGGTTTGTTTGAGCCGAACGGTTTATGATTTTTCACCCGAACGAACGGGTTAGGATATGAACTTATATATATATATATAAATATATATATACATACACACGACAAATTCAATATGTTGAAGCAATAACTATCTAAATTTTCATGTATATGTACAAAAAGGAACAAAACAACGTTCAAATATCTATATGTATGACTACATACGTGTATATACCTTGACAAGGTATACGACGTGAGAAATATAACAATATTTCAACACAACGTCACCTACAAATGTAACGACTTACATCACTAAGAAATCAACAATTTCTTCAAACAAACAAACCGATAACATAAGTTGATTAAACAAATCAAACGTACTTATGTTAATACATTTATTGTATATAGGTTAACACACCTTGGGCTATTACCTGTCGGCTGCTAGCTTTCCTTACCGAGCACATCACAGTGAGTTTACAGCCCCTACTTTTAAATGTTTTCTGCTTTTAAACACAGGGGTGTTAAACATAGAAATTGCATGCCAACACATGCAATCAAACTATAAATGCTTTATTGCTTTTATACAAATGTTGATTTGTGATATTACATATTCACTGTTATTTCGGAAATTTAGACAAGGTATCCTAGTACGGACCTAGACTTGAATTGTGTGCATGAAAGAGCTCATGACATGCTACTGTAACCATTAGCTAGGTGACTCTAGCCACTGAGTATACGGATAGTACTATTGCCGTGACGACCCTCCTATGGTGGACCGTATACTTAAATGTCCGTTCAGGCAAACAACATAAGTTATGGTTGTGGTTTGGTTATAGGGTTAGGTCGCGTTACTTTAACCTGCGAGGTTTAGCTCATCTTTCAGGGGATCACAGTCCAAGTAAAATTCCCACATACTTTTAGGAAGAACGAATCCTACAACTGTTAAACACCGGAAAACATACCGGTAACTTATTTTACACTGGTAAACAACCAGTAACATATGTTGGGACGACATCCCACGTATAACAATACTTTAGGGTAACAACTCTACCTAACTTGTATTTTATAAATGAATAACAAATCATTTATACAAACTTGGTTTAACTAACCACATACACATATAAACCTGTAAATTCACTCAACATATTTGTTGACAACTTTCTCTATGTTTTTCAGGAAATTAGCTGGGTAAGTAATCGCATGCATTCAGGATGGACAACCCTGGACTAAGTAGGATGCCACATACTGTTGGGACCACTTTTGGGGATTTCATTCGTATAACTGCAGACATTGCGGTCATACTTATGAAATCTTATTTTAAACTTACGTATTATTGTTAAAACTGAAATGTTTTAAATTCCACTACCACTGTTACGACTTACATAGTCGTACTACTTTTGTAACAAATGTTTGAACTGGCATCCTTATCTATTATGTTGTGCAATAACCATATGCTCTGAGTATGTATGTATCTGTTGGTTGAAAAATACTGTTCGCAGCCCCGCCACGTCATTTAAGCTTCCGCAAACTAAACATAACTAATTGTAATTACCGTTTGGCGGGGTGTGACAGACTTGGTATCAGAGCCATTAGTTATAGCGAACTAGAAGACTTTAAGTGACCTAAAACCTTAGAGACCTAGACTATAGCCTTGGCTAAAACATTCATTGCATGCATACACATTTTGCATACATCTAACATATGACTGACACGTCACCTACGACTTCTTTGTCTCAGCATGTCGAGGCACAGTCCGATCTATTTGTATGCTTCTGATGAGGAGCCGACTGAGGATTCCTACCATAGCGACGCTAGCACCAGGGTTGCGAGTCCACCAGTTCAGCTGAGAGCTCTATCTGATGACACCGGTGATGCCTACATCACCCCACCACCTACTGCACATGTGGTCCCACCTACTACTGCTCCCACTGACCCTACCACTCGTACGTTAGGGTCTACCTTTATGGCGACATGCCATACGACTGCTGGACCTTCCAGAGGACCGGTACCTAGGAGGACACCACGGATATGTGTCCGAGACTTCCCTAGAGGACCACTTGCGCCCCGTGATAAGGCGCCGATGGCAGAAGAGAGGGTGATGCACTGTGATGAGCCGCCACAGAGGGTACCTAGGCTTGCTCACTTGGAGTGGATGACTCCTATGTTGGGGCGGTGGAGGTCGTTGGAGGGTTTTCCTTCTACTTTTGAGACCGGGGAGTCCTCCCGATCCTCCGCACCACTGCCTACTACTGGAGAGCCCGTAGAGTTGACTCTCCCTACCATTGTGGTTGTGATTCGCACATTGTTTCGTATTTCTGGTAGCAGGGGTGTTCACCTTGCCGAGCTACAGAGCGATGTCTCTCGTCTGGACGGAGACATGACAGACATACACGAGCGTTGCCACTTCTTGTTGAGCAACGTGGTTGCTGCCAGAGAGATAGCCAAGACCGCACGTGCTTGTGTCAGGGTACTAGAAAGGCGTGCGAGGACAACAGGGATGATGATTGGAGCTTGTGTGATGATAGCTGTGCTGAGGACAGCTGTGGGGTTGTTTCTACCTTATTTTCATTAGACTTGTGTATGGCGGTTGTGCCTGCTGGGCATCAGACCGACCACTTTTGGATGATGGATATGTTAGTAGGTCCATCACGTGTTGTATAGACTAGTATCAGATGGGTAGATGTATGTATGTACTAGATATGTACTAGACGGGAAAAACAGTTGTTAGAATGGGTATATGTATAGGAAAACCCATTGACTTTTGTATAGCGCTAACCGCTGATGGGGTGTATTAGGGATCCCCTCTTGTTTTGTATAAACTGTTGTATCAGCGCTACACCTTTTGATATAATATAACTTATGTTTGGTTGTATTTCGTATTCATTACATTCAACAACGACTTTAGTATTATATCTACATTTATATACGTGTGTTAGAAACGGTAGCCAATCAATAACAGTTGATCATTCCTTGAAAACCATGAAACATACCACATCTTGATTATTGATTCCTATCTTGAATTTCTTTGAACTCGATTGTGTTGAATGATGATGAAAAGAAATATGTTTTTAGCATTATATAATGACGCCTGGCCAACGTGATTATATTGTACTAACTACATATGGGCGTTTCAAAGTCGTGCGACATGTGATACAAAATCTTGTCCCCAATCCGTCATACTGTTCCTTTGTTAAATAATGTGAAATCTTGTTCATCACATTCAAAATTTCAGCATTGACTTCTGCATTTTTATTTCATCGCAGAACGGAATCATGCCACCAAAACGACGGATGACTAAGAACAGTCGATGAACGACTCCTTCTTCCAATCCTGAAGCTATTCCCCCACCCAACAACAATGAAACTACTGAACAAATGATCGCGCGTCGAATAGCTGAAGGTATTGCTGAGTATGAAGCAAGCCGAAATCGCGAGAATGGAATGAATAACAGCGGGTCTACCCCTGCTAATACTGAGGCACCTGCGAATACTCGCCGAGGGTGTTCATACAAGACATTCCAGGCTTGTAAGCCAGTTAATTTTCGTGGCACCGAGGGTGCTATTGGGATTATACACTGGATAGAAAAGACGGAGTCGGTATTGGACATTAGTGACTGTTCACCAGACTGTATGGTGAAATATGCCACCTGCACTCTTGCTGACAAAGCTCTCACTTGGTGGAACAGTCAAGTCCAATCACTTGGACGACCAGCTGCCTACTCCATGTCATGGGAAGTACTGAAAAACATGATGTTGGAGGAGTTCTGTCCCCGTAGCGAGATGCAGAAAGTCGAAACTGAGCTGTGGAACATCACTATGATTGGTGCCGATGTCACTGGTTATACAACCAAGTTTCAGGAACTTGCACGTCTAGTGCCACATATGGTGACACCTGAGTACAAGCGCATCGAGCGTTATGTATATGGTCTGGCACCGCAAATCAGGAGTTTGGTTACATCTTCCAAACCTAACACATTCAGGAGCGCTGTTGTTTTAGTGCAAAGTCTGACCGATGAGGCAGTCAGGATGGGAACACTGACCAAGAAAACTGCATCGGGCAAGGTTGAGCCGAGCAGTACTGAAGCTGGCAGTTCTGGAGGTACAAAGCGTAAGTGGAATGACAGAGGAAGTGACCGTCAGGGTCAAACAAATAAGAAGGGGTCTGGGAACCCAAAGTCCTATGCTGCCACCACTGTGGAAACAAAACCATACTTGGGTAACAAACCTAAGTGTGACAAATGTAACAAACACCATGAGGGTGAATGTTGGTATTGCAACAACTATAGAGGTTGGGGTCACAAAACCCAAAACTGCAAAGCTAACCCTACCCCTAGGAAAAGCATAGAACGCCGAAACCAAGGGTGTTTTGAATGTGGCGACACGAGGCACTATCGGAACCGTTGCCCTCGACTCAATAACCAAAATCCCAACAATAACAACCAGAACAACCAAAACCGCAACAACACCAACAATCGTGGTAACAACAACCGAGCCAACAACATCATCAATCAGCCGGCTCAAGGAAGAGCATTTGTGATTGGAGCACAGGAGGCACGCCAGGACCCTAACACCGTCACTGGTACGTTTCTTGTAAACAACCATTATGCCTCTGTGTTAATTGATTCAGGTGCCGATTTAAGTTTTGTGTCTAATGAGTTTAGACCACTATTAGAACTTGAATCACGTAAGTTAGATAACAAATATACTATTGAACTAGCCGATGGTGAGTTAATCGAGTCAGGAGAAATAGTACAGGGATGTACCTTGGAATTAGAAGGTCATCTCTTCGAAATAGACTTGCTACCGGTTAAGTTGGGAAGTTTCGATGTTGTAGTCGGCATGGACTGGTTGTCTAAGAACCGGGCCAAAATCATATGTCACGATAAGTTGGTACGCTTACCACTACCGACAGGAGAAACTCTCATGGTCAAAGGTGAGAAACGAAAAAGTGCCACAAAAATGATTACATGCTTGAAAGCCCGTAAATATCTCCGAAAGGGATATCAAGCATTTTTGGCAAACGTTGTAGAAAAGAACTCTGAGGAGCGACGTATAGACGACGTACCTATTGTACGTGACTACCCGGGAGTGTTTCCTGATGAATTACCAGGATTACCACCCCCACGACAGGTTGAATTTCATATCGACCTAGTTCCTGGAGCAGCACCAATTGCTCGTGCACCTTACCGTCTTGCTCCATCAGAAATGCAAGAGCTGTGTGCACAACTGCAGGAACTCTTTGACCTAGGATTCATCCGACCGAGCTTTTCACCTTGGGGAGCTCCGGTTTTGTTCGTCACGAAAAAGGATGGATCAATGCGAATGTGTATCGATTATCGGGAACTGAACAAAGTAACTATAAAGAATCGATACCCACTACCTCGCATCGATGACTTATTTGACCAGCTACAAGGGTCAAGTTACTATTCGAAGATCGACTTGCGATCTGGTTACCATCAACTGAAGGTTCGGTAGGAGGATATTCCTAAGACTGCGTTTAGGACTTGGTACGGTCATTACGAGTTCCTAGTCATGCCATTCGGACTGACGAACGCACCAGCAGTGTTCATGGACCTCATGAATAGGGTATGCAAACCTTATCTTGATAAGTTCGTGATTGTGTTTATCGATGACATATTGATATACTCCCGAACGAAGGAGGATCACGAGCAGCATCTGAGAATGATTCTTGAATTACTGGAAAAAGAGAAGCTTTACGCCAAGTTCTCTAAATGCGAATTTTGGATGCGCGAGGTTCATTTCCTTGGTCATGTGATCAATAACAAAGGAATTCATGTGGACCCATCCAAAATCGAGGCAATTAAGAACTGGGAAGCCCCGAAAACACCATCCGAGATACGACAATTTCTTGGGCTAGCCGGCTATTACCGACGCTTCATCGAGAACTTCTCGAAAATAGCCCAACCACTTACCGCTCTAACTCAAAAGGATAAGAAATTTGATTGGGGCGAGAAGCAAGAGATTGCTTTCCAATTGTTGAAACAGAAACTAAGTACCGCACCAATCCTATCACTACCCGAGGGAGTAGAAAACTTTGTTGTCTACTGTGATGCTTCACATCAGGGATTGGGTTGCGTATTGATGCAAAACAACAAAGTCATTGCTTATGCATCTCGACAATTGAAAGTTCACGAAAAGAACTATACGACGCATGACTTGGAGCTAGGAGCCGTCGTTTTTGCACTTAAGATATGGAGACACTACCTATACGGTACAAAGTGCACTATCTTCATGGACCACAAAAGTCTCCAACATATATTCGACCAGAAAGAACTCAACATGAGACAACGTCGTTGGGTTGAATTACTGAACGATTACGATTGTGAAATCAAGTATCATCCGGGCAAAGCTAATGTAGTAGCGGATGCCTTGAGTCGTAAGGAAAGAGTCAAACCCCGTAGAGTTCGAGCTTTAGGTTTGACAATCCACTCGAATCTCATTACTCAAATTCGTGACGCTCAACAGTCAGCCTTCATTCCCGAACGCCTTAAGGAAGAATCCTTGAAGGGAATGGAGAAACAACTTGAAACCAAGGACAATGGAGTGTTGTACTTCATGAACCGAATTTGGGTACCATGCGTAGACGAATTGCGCCGATTGATTTTGGACGAAGCACATATGTCCAACTACTCGATACATCCTGGTGCGGATAAGATGTATCACGACTTGAAAGGATTTTACTGGTGGCCTGGCATGAAACGAGACATTGCCACATACGTTAGTAAGTGCTTGACTTGTGCAAAAGTCAAAGTTGAATACCAAAAGCCGTCGGGGCTTTTGCAACAACCTGAAATGCCCAAATGGAAATGGGAACACATCACGATGGACTTCATCACGAAGTTGATGAAATCATATGGGTGATTGTTTGAGCCGAAAACAACATCCGGAGTTGACACCATATGGGTGATTGTCGATCGATTGATGAAATCAGCCCACTTCCTTGCTATTAAAGAAACAGACAAAATGGAGAAACTGACTAGAATCTATTTGAAGGAGGTTGTTTCTCGACATGGTGTGCCATTATCTATCATCTCTGATAGAGACGCACGATTCACTTCTCGCTTCTGGCAAACACTTCAACATGCACTGGGTACTAGACTCGACATGAGTACTGCTTACCACCCACAAACTGACGGCCAAAGCGAGCGAACGATACAAACGCTCGAAGACCTGTTAAGAGCATGTGTGATAGACTTTGGAGGTAATTGGGATACACACTTACCTCTAGCAGAATTTTCATATAATAACAGTTATCACACCAGCATACAGATGGCACCATTTGAGGCATTGTATGGACGCAAATGCCGATCGCCACTCTGTTGGGCAGAGTTGGGTGACAGACAATTATCGGGTCCTGAGATAGTCCAAGAAACTACGGACAAGATATCTCAAGTGCTTAACCGATTGAAAACAACACGTGACCGACAAAAGAGTTATGCCGATAACAGACGGAAACCTTTGGAATTTCAAGTAGGTGACAAAGTCCTACTCAAAGTTGCACCCTGGAAAGGGGTCGTACGATTTGGTAAACGAGGTAAACTGAACCCACGATACATTGGACCATTCGAGATCCTTGCAAGGATTGGTCCTGTCGCCTACAAGCTCAAACTACCACAAGAGCTTAGTAGTATCCATGACACATTTCATATATCTAACTTGAAAAAGTGTCTCTCTGATGAAACACATATCATCCCTCCGAGCGAAGTCTTCATTGACTCAAAACTAAACTTTGTGGAGGAACCTATCGAAGTTATGGACACGAAAACATAGAAACTTCGACACAAACGAATCAAGCTAGTTAAAGTTCGTTGGAACTCGAAACATGGCCCAGAATTCACCTGGGAGCGTGAGGATGAAATGCGCAAGAAATATCCTCGACTATTTGAAACCGTGACCGTGACTCACGACACGAATTAAATCTCGGGACGAGATTTCCCTAACGGGGGGGAGAATGTGACAACTCTCCAAATTAGGTACTGATTAACATTTAAGCATGTGCATTCTTACGCTAATTTCCTAATTAAGTTTAAAACAAAACTTTTGATGTGATGTAAGCCTAGCAGCCCAGTACTTTCAAACAAAAAGTATTACTAATACGTAAGTATTTAAAGTTACGTACAAATGTGTCGGGACGAACCCGACAGAAAAATACAACAAAAGTTGATGACACGATATAATTAATAATCCAATTATTAATTACGAGTACTATTGTATCTATAACATATAGATAGAACGAGTAAAATATACGTTTAACATAAAACGTATTATAAAACGAACAGAAACAATTTTAAAATGCATTCAAAGATCAAAATGAGAAAAATTCAAATTTTCTCACTCTTTCGGAAACATTTGTAACATTACCTCAAAATATGAACCCGAAATTCGACTGAAATTTGGCACTCAATTAAATGTTAGCAGTCCAATGTACAAATTTGTACAACAGTCAAAAATAATGAAAACAATATTATTCCGAATTTAAATAACGAACCAGGAGAGCATCTACAAAATAAAAATATAAAATGTTTACTTTTATATTGCTATAATTATACCCGTACCCGAAATTAACGGGCTAAATATCCCACCACCTCAAATAATTGAGGAGGCAGTATGATTATATACTGCAACACTCGTTGAAAAACAATACTCCCACCTCACTTCTTCATCAGCTCAATACATACACACACACATATCATATTTCATCTATCTTCTTCTTCTTCTTCTTTGCTAAACACACTAAAGATCAGTAGCAGCAGGAGTAGGAGGACAACAAGCCAGAAACATCATCCATTCAACATAACATCATCATCCTCTTCGTACATCATCACCACCATCAACTTCACTTTGTAAGGAACTTTCTAATCTTTGATTCTTTGCTTAAAATTCGTAATCTAACATGTCTATGTATCACAATCTGTGTATATAACATCAAAACTTGAAGATTGGAATGATTGTTCTTGAAATAGTTTGTGAAACTAAAAACTTTGAATCCAAAAGGTTATATATATAAACTTGATGTAATGTGATATAACATAATATAATGGTGTTATGATATGGAAATGGTGTAAAAATGAGCTAAACAATCGAAAACCAAACATGTATATATATGTACCACGAACTCAAGCAAGAACAGAGAGTGCGAATACAGGGACGAACCAACCCGATCGGTTGGCTTGGGCCAGCCGATCGGCTGGTTATGATGATCCGAACGGCTCAACAAACTGAGCCGAACGGCTGGTTTGTTTGAGCCGAACAGTTTATGATTTTTCACCCGAACGAACGGGTTAGGATATGGACTGGACCGACACAAATGATGGACTAATTAAATTGGACTGGATCGAATGGGATTTGGTTGGGCCGGAACCTCCAGCCGAACGGCTGAAGGCCCAAGCCGATGGGCTGGGCTGGGTTGTAGACTGGGCCTTGGTCGCAAGTGGGCCGGATACTCCTTGGGCCTAAGACTTTGGGTTTGGACCAAGAATAGTAAAAACAAATGAATTAAATCAAATAAACGGGCCATTTGGGTCAAAACTTGTTATTGGGCCAAAAACAAAACTAATCGGGCCGAGCCTAATAAACTTTAAAACATAAAACGTGACCTGATTCATTTAACGGAACGAGCATTCATAAAATGGAACTCATACACTTTATATATATATATATATATATATATATATATATATATATATATATACTAACAGACGTTTACGATTCTATATATATATATATATGTATATACATAATTAATAGAAAACGACAAACCTATATGTATACTTCATATATACATACAAATGACGACTTTTCAATAACAATAACACTTATTTATTTATTTTATAAACGGAAGTAAATACAATAAGAAGTTTATAACAAATAAAACTTATATACGTTTTCATACGTAAACCACGTGTTTAGAACTTATATATATATATATTAATATATATATACATACACACGACAAATTCAATATGTTGAAGCAATAACTATCTAAATTTTCATGTATATGTACAAAAAGGAACAAAACAACGTTCAAATATCTATATGTATGACTACATACGTGTATATACCTTGACAAGGTATACGACGTGAGAAATATAACAATATTTCAACACAACGTCACCTACAAATGTAACGACTTACATCACTAAGAAATCAACAATTTCTTCAAACAAACAAACCGATAACATAAGTTGATTAAACAAATCAAACGTACTTATGTTAATACATTTATTGTATATAGGTTAACACACCTTGGGCTATTACCTGTCGACTGCTAGCTTTCCTTACCGAGCACATCACAGTGAGTTTACAGGCCCCTACTTTTAAATGTTTTCTGCTTTTAAACACAGGGGTGTTAAACATAGAAATTGCATACCACACATACAATCAAACTATAAATGCTTTATTGCTTTTATACAAATGTTGATTTGTGATATTACATATTCACTATTATTTCGGAAATTTAGACAAGGTATCCTAGTACGGACCTAGACTTGAATTGTGTGCATGAAAGACCTCATGACATGCTACTGTAACCATTAGCTAGGTGACTCTAGCCACTGAGTATACGGATAGTACTATTGCCGTGACGACCCTCCTATGGTGGAGCGTATACTTAAATGTCTGTTCAGGCAAACAACATAAGTTCTGGTTGTGGTTTGGTTATAGGGTTAGGTCGTGTTACTTTAACCTGCGAGGTTTAGCTCACCTTTCAGGGGATCACAGTCCAAGTAAAATTCCCACATACTTTTAGGAAGAACGAATCCTACAACTGTTAAACACCGGAAAACATACCGGTAACTTATTTTACACTGGTAAACAACCAGTAACATATGTTGGGACGACATCCCACGTATAACAATACTTTAGGGTAACAACCCTACCTAACTTGTATTTTATAAATGAATAACAAATCATTTATACAAACTTGGTTTAACTAACCACATACACATATAAACCTGTAAATTCACTCAACATATTTGTTGACAACTTTCTCTATGTTTTTCAGGAAATTAGTTGGGTAAGTAATTGCATGCATTCAGGATGGACAACCCTGGACTAAGTAGGATGCCACATACTATTGGGACCGCTTTTGGGGATTTCATTCGTATAACTGCAGACATTGCGGTCATACTTATGAAATCTTATTTTAAACTTACGTATTATTGTTAAAACTGAAATGTTTTAAATTCCACTACCACTGTTACGACTTACATAGTCGTACTACTTTTGTAACAAATGTTTGAACTGGCATCCTTATCTATTATGTTGTGCAATAACCATATGCTCTGAGTATGTATGTATCTGTTGGTTGAAAATACTGTTCGCAGCCCCGCCACGTCATTTAAGCTTCCGCAAACTAAACATAACTAATTGTAATCACCATTTGGCGGGGTGTGACAAACGACCTCGAGTTATACTTGTTGCTTAGTCACCCAATGTAGTAGGTAGTATCTAGAAGTTTAGCCTAGCTTATTACAAAATTTAAAACTTCTTGACTGTCGCCCCTTTTTCTGGTCAAGTCCTCCGACGACAAGGATGGTACCCCCCTTAAAATGTGAGCTTTCTGACTTGATGTCTAGGGCGGCATCAAGTTTCTATTTTGGATAAGATCTATCTTCATCACGCGCGGAGAGATGTTTCAACTAATAGTAAGGCATGCTATGTTTATTGTGGCAAACCCCGAATTGGTGTACCAATCAAACTTCATCAACGAAACAGCTACAGACACTAGATGATTTAATCAGGGAAATTGCAATTGTAACACCTGGTCCAAAAAGTTAATTTTCACGCCAAATTTAAACTTCAAATAATCGTATTTAGTGCGCGATTATAGCAAAGTATTCGAAAACTATATATATACAATTATATATATATATATATACACACACACACACAACGATTATCTAATAATCACAACTGAAATAATCTGAAAGAACGCAGAATAACGCGTTACAATTTTTGTAATTCAAGTAAAATATTTTTATTAAAAATTATTACGAAATTATATAGACAAAATTATAAATTTAAAATATTAAATTTATATTACGATCATGTACATAAACACGGGTATTTTCACTGTGGTTGGAGACCACAATCCCCAAATTGGGGATCTGAGTTTTGACAAAACCCAAATCCCCTCATTCCATCTCATTTCATCATTTTCTTCTTCTTCTTCACCCACTTTTTCTCTCTAAAATTCACCAACAACAACAAATAAATCAACAATAACAACACCATCATTTTTGGAATCATCATCATCTCAAGGAAAAGTGCAGCAACAACAAGATCATCATCAACATCATCATTTTCATCTTCATCTTCTTCATCAAGTTCATCATCCTCCTCCTCACTCGATCTCTCAAATCGTAAGGAATCACCCACTTTTCTTTGTTATTTCTTTTTAAAAACACTTAATATATCATGTATTAACATTATATTAACAAGATTCGGCCTAAAAATGGGTTAGATCTTGGTTTTTGGTGAAAAATCATCGAACAGTCCGTTATGTCGCAGGGGACCAAAAACAGTGCTTCGACATAGCCTATGTTGCAAGTTATGTCGCAGGATGGATGTCGCTGCATGTGTCGCACTAAAATCACCGACGTCGCATGTAGCGACACAAAGCCTTATGTCGCATTAAATTGCGGATGTCGCACTTGGCGACACAAACCCTTGTGTCCCAGAACCTTTTAGCGACACAGTCCTTATGTCGCAAAACACGGAACCTTGAAAACCCATGATTTTCACTAAGTGTCGAGACTCGAATTTTACCAGCTAATTTTACTCCAAAATGGAATTTCGGAGCCTTTTTTTTCACTACATCAACATAATAGAAATAAAAATTTTCCATGCTGACCTGGCAACTCGACCCCAGCCAGGGGCTCTGCCCCTTGGACCCTGCTACCAGGGGCGCTGCCCCCAGACCCCCGTACATGGTTTCCAAACCTGAACGACAAATGAGTACTTACACAACTCACTTAGACAAACTGATTTGTCTCTTACTTATGTAACCTCACGTGTTTAGGACACTAGGAGGTTACCATTCGGACAACACATGTATTGTAGGATCACTGACAACTCACATGTGAGTTTCATAGCCCCACTCTTTCAACTGTTTTACTATTTTCGAGTTGAGACGCATGCTCAACTACTGTTTTCGAATTATAATAATAACTTTTTTATAATTCACACTTATCTATATTACTGCCATGTAATACGAAATGTGTAATACTTAGGAATTACACCCATCATATTGACTTGGAACAATATCAATACTTAACCTAGATAGGTTATAACCATACACTGTTAGATTGTTGGCAAACAATTACCACTACATAACTTGAGTAAGTTATCAATTATACCCGGACCATATGTCACGGGACAATGCTATCAAACACACTAGGACTGTTTAGTTCTACCTACTCAAGACATCAACTAGACTTTTACAGGATTAGTCTTCCTCTCAGGAACTAAAACTGCCCATATATTTCCAGGACTTTTAAATTGGAATTGAACTCAAGTAAACAACATCTAAGGACCTCAATATACTTGCTAGGCTGAGGCTAGGAGTATACATTAGTATAGATTCCTTATACTAATACAAAACAACTAGGTGATGATTATTCATACCTAGGCCTATTGCAACACAACACATAGTTAAGTACTGGATATACATACTTAGCTACAATAAATCAATTTCATGTTCTACATGATACCCTATATGAGGTATTTGTTGGTTCGATTTATATATATATATATATATATATATATATATATATATGCTTGAACTTCATCTCGGGCACTTGGTGCCACCTACAATTTAGTTATGTATATAGGTATACATACACGCATACAAAAACAATCAAATTCGTTGGGCATGTCGTAGTACTGCCGGCTCTCATTTACATTAGTCGGGCATGTCATTATATTGTCGGCTCAATTACTCAAGTCAGACACGTCTTTGTACTGTCGGCTCAATTACTCAAGTCAGACATGTCTTTGTATTGTCGGCTCATTTACTCGAGTCGGACATGTCGTTGTACTGTCGGCTCAATTACTCAAGTCGGGCATGTCGTAGTACTGCTGGCTCAATTACATACTTTGCTTGCGAGCAATTCGGTCGATGCCAGATAGGCACAAAATGATGCCACGGTGAGAAGTGGGCTCAAAAGATGCCACGGTATTGCAGTGGGCACAAGTACGATATTGCGGTAAAGCGATACACTCGATGGATGGGTGAGCTTATGCTCGTGATCCACACACATATGTGGATGGGTGAGCTTATGCTCGTGATCCGTACAATTAACAGATCGGCGAACTTTCATGCGAGGCCGTCAACTCAGTATTTGACTAAATACTCAATCATAGTCCGTGGGACTACAATTATGTTGTTGGATGCAACACACTATGCCAAGTGGCACATCATTTATTACACAACAACATATGACGTGGTCATACAATTACCCGATAGTCCTTAGGCATGTATTGCCTCACATTGATAGATTACTTAATACCTGATAGGTATCCAGGCACGGAATGCCTCAAATGTTTATGTACTTAGGTACACATCACGGTTACTTAGGTATGAGATACCTTGTAAAATGTATACACATTGGTGTTACAACTTCAATACAATACATATCAAAATCATAGATTTTGAACTACTTTTTCAAAACATATAAGGTTTTATAGTTTATGTTTCAACTAACAATCCTATGAACTCACCAGCTTTATAGCTGACTCGTTTTAGCATGTGTTCTCAGGTGCCCAGCAGGATTAGGATTGCTACAAGCTTTGCTAGCTCGAGTCGCAAGTTTTCAAACAACTGAATTTCTCTGCATAACTTTTGTATTAGAAATTATGTATTGAAATTATTTTGCGAACTCGCAACTTGTATACACTTTTATTTTGGGAATGTATAATTATTTTCAAACGTCTCATTTAGAATCGTTCATTATTTACCTTTGTGCTTGTGATATTTGATTTGGTAACACCTGACCCGACCGCTTCCGTAACCTGAAATTTGAGGGTGTTACAGCAATCGCGAAAGAATATTATATTGTAACTTAGCTTTTGAAAAAAGATGATCGCGGAAATGGAAATGGAATATCATATTGGGAAACTTATTGTTACCTGATTAACTAGGGTTTGTATAAGGGAAAAAGAACTTATGTGTGAACGTATATTTATAATATAATGAGAATACTTAACGTTAATGAATGAACTGAATTCCAACATCTAACAACTACCAAACCAAATATAATATGATTAATGTCTGTTTTACCAAAAATAATTTTTATTAGAAAACTAATGTAGGCACGTACAGTTGGTAGAAATGTGGTCTTTTTTGTGTTTGTAATATGTTTATAATTTAATTTAATTATGTTTCATTAAAAAGTCACCAGTTGGTTAACAAAGTTGGTTATCGACATAATTTCTCAAAAAGAGGATCATGTGTTGGAACAAACGGTATTTTTATATTAAAATATTGAAGCAGTTATAGAAAGAAATGTGACGGCTTTTTGTATTTTGGATCGGTTTAATTATGTTTTTAACCGCTTCAACAGTGGGTGATTCTAAGTTTGAAAAAAATGGTTAAGTAATTTGAAAGTCGAAGATACAAACGATTTGGTTGTTGGGGGCCTGGGGGCATCGAAGAAGTTGGCATTTATGACTGATAATTAAACTTATTAATTATACGAGTGGAAGAATCAATATTTAATCCAACTGGATTAAAATTTATTTTTTCATATTCTTTTTTCTATTGTATTCACACCACGTTGTTACTCCATCAATTAATAATGGAATCCGGTTGCACATCTTCTCCACCAAACAAAAAATAAAACATACAATATGAAAATCAAATATTAAAAGAAAAGGTCACAAGGCTTATCGAGACTATGAACTCAATTGATATGGAATAAAGGCTAAAAGTTTGAGTTTTAAATGATAGTGTGGGTGAATCATCTTGAAAGAATCAAGTTTGGGATAATCAACTGGATGACTGATAGCATCAAATAAGTACTATAATTATATATTAATATTCCCCAAAGTTTATATACTTTTATTGTATTTATGTAATTTTAGGCACTCATTTCTTTTATATTTACAAAATACGTGTAAATGAAGCTTGAATCGGAAAAATAATAGAAGATGAGCTGAATATGGAAGAAAAGTGTAAAAGCGGAGTTTTCGGCTATGCGTTAGTATTTTGCGATAACTTCCTCATACGGAGTCCGATTAAGTTGATTCAAGTGCTCAAATTTAGCTAACACAGAGGGCTACAACATATCAAAAATTCAGATCATTTGGACATAGGGAAGATCACGACGTGACCATGCAAGATCACGATGTGATTTCATGTCGGCCAGAAAGGGTATAAATTTGACTTTAAGCTCACTTGTTAACCCTAATCTTCATTCCAGCCGATTACATAGGCCTGAGAATGACTTTTAGGGATACCTAGAGTCCGATTCGGCCGTTTCCATCCGTTTGAAGCTAGAAGATCGATTCCATACGTCATTAACATTGGTTTGTTCGTTATTTACTCGATTATGAACATGTTTATGTCTATGATTTCTTGTTTTACTGAACCCATGATTATGGGCTAAGTTTCTAATACTTGTTTAGATCGATTTGCATCTAGTTTGGATATATTTACGTGATTGGATTTACATACTTTGATTTCTCGGTAATGAAAGAACGATTGATATTATTTATTGATTGATTAATTCAAGTAGTAGCTTTATTGCTTTGCAATTAGTGATAACGTTTGCGTGATATTGTTACTTGGTCAATTGAGTGATTGATTGTGAATTCTAATTAGACGTAATTAGAAGACTTGAATTGATTGGTTGATTTATAGTATTGGTGGACCATAATTTAGAGACATCTTGTATGGTTAGTGGTTTTTATGAAAGTATAACCATAAGTTAACTTGTGATTTCAGAGATTACACATTTCATAGTTAAGAGGTTTTAAATTTCAAGGACACTTGGATTGTATAATCTTAACTAGGTGATTATTAAGTGACAACTTGTAATTCGAATTGTGTTTTCTAGGTGGACTAAATCTGATCCAGTTCTTAATCCAAAATATCCAATAAACTAGATGTCAAAAGGTCTAAACAAGTATATTTTCTCTATCTGAGTTACACTATCATTTCTTCATTTTTATTAGTTAAATAATTCTCTTTGACTGTCTGTCGTTAAAAGACACAAAGTTTCCCAATCTTTACTTGCTTTGTTAGTTTAAATATTAGATAAATTAATTGCTTAAAATATACATACATTGTTCCCTGTGGAGACGATTTACTCGGATCTTACCATAGCTATACTATTGTGCGATTAGGTACACTTGCCTAGTTGTGTTTCATTTTAGTTAATCAGTAATTTTCATATTTTATTATATAACCTGATTTTAGCACATCAAGTTTTTGACGCCGCTGCCGGGGAATAGTTGCGTTATTTTATGTTTTTAATTTTATTTTAGTAGTTAGTTATCTTTAATTTTTTTTTATTTCTATTTTACTTTATAGTCTCGGTGCTTTTAATCAGTTTGTTGGTTTTGTTTTGACAGGTCACATGTAGTTTATGACCCGTACTTCTAAATGAACACTTCTTGAGCCATTCTTTGACCCAGAAAGAGAGTTTAGGAGATTAGCTCGGATCAACGTCATATCTACTAGTTTCCAGTTAGAAGTGAACAGTGAACCAGAAGAAACACCAAAAAGTGCAATGGCAGATCAGGAAAACCAAAGTATGGAAACTCGAATGAAGGCCACTCGGGCCGGTCAGGGTTCTGCTATCACCCAGCCTGCGATTGCGGATGACTTTGAAATCAAAGGCCAGTTTCTGCATATGATAAATAACCAATGCCAATTTAGTGGAGCTGATAAGGAAGACTAGAATAAACACATGAGGAAATTCTTAGGGATCTGTACTTTATTTAATTTGCGGGCTATTGAGGATGAAGTTATTTACCTTAGAGTGTTCCATTGGACTCTCACAGGAGAGGCTAAGGATTGGTTGGATTCTCTACCACAGGGAGAAATTACCACTTGGGATGGTATGGTTGATAGGTTTCTTTAGAGATTCTTCCCTACTTCCAAAGCAGCTGAACTACAGGGGGAAATTTCCCAATTCGAACAGAAACCCGCAGAGACTTTATATGAGGCTTGGACTAGATTTGGTAAAATGATACGGATGTGTCGTCAACATGGTTTGAACACCTTTCAGAAGGTGCAAATTTTTTATAAGGGAGACTATTTGGATACAAGGAAAGCTATTGATACTGCAGCAGGGGGTTCAATCATGAAGAAGACAGCTGTTCAAGCTCATACTATTATTGCTGATTTAGCCGCCCACACTCACGAATGGCATCAAAAGAAGGAAAAGTCTAGAGCATCAAGAGTGGCTAGTGTTGAAGCTAATGAGGGTATTGCTGCTTTAACTGCTCAGATGGCAACCTTTGGAAGGCAAATGGAGAAAATGACAAAGGACATTCATGCCATCAAAGTCGGTTATGAAACTTGTGGGGGTATGCATCTAACCAAAGATTGTGATGCTGATAAACCGATGGACCAGTTGGAAAATGTTTCTTTCGCGAATCAGGGGTCTAATAATTTTCAAGGGGGAAGAAATAATTTCAATGGGAACTTCAATTCTTCTTACACACAGATCGTTTCGGGTTATTATAAGCGACAACCAGCATCAGCACAGCCGGAGGAAAATAAACCGAGTTTGGAAGATCTTGTTGAAAGATTTGTGAATGCTCAAATCCAAATCAACGAGCAAACATCACAGTCCCTTATAAATCAGCAGGCATCGATCCAGAACGTCGAGCAAGAAGTGGGAAACATCTCGAGGATGTTAGCTGAGAGGCAACCAGGTACTTTACCGAGTGATATGAAGGTTAACCCTCGAAATGAGCACGAGAATGCCATAAATTAAGTTGTTGAGGAAGAGAGAGTGGAGGATGAAAGTGATATAGAACACACCCCAATACCACAACCCACCATTCGAGCCAAACCCATTGTACTGGAATATAAGCCAAAGTTACTGTATCCAAAGGTGATTCTCCGAGATGAGGTTCGACAGAAACATGGTAAGTTTCTTGATCTATTAAAGACTATTCATATTAACATACCTTTTGTTGAAGCTATCTCACATATGCCGAAGTATGTTAAGGATTTAAAAGAACTTCTCAAAGACAAGAAGAAGCTTGATGATTTATCGACTGTAACTTTGGATGATGAGTGCTCAGCAGTAGTGACAGGTAAAATACCTCCAAAGATGAAGGATCCGGGGAGTTTTCTTATTCCTTGCCAATTAGGTAATCTACCCGTAAGCAATGCTTTAGCCAACCTAGGAGCTATCATAAATATCATGCCTTATTCGATGTATGCTAGACTCAACCTAGGTGAGCCTAACAGGATAAACATGAGTATACGATTAGCCGATAGGTCATTAACTTATCCTAAAGGTATCGTGGAAAATGTTCTAGTTAAGGTTGATCATTTCCTTTTTCCGGTTGATTTTGTTATTGTTGATATGGAGGAAGACCGGAATACCCCACTGATTTTAGGTCGACCGTTTCTCACCACTGCAAGTGCACTTGTGGATGTTATGGGTGGTAAATTAACCCTTAGAGTTGATGATGTGGAGGTTACTTTATACAATAAACCATTTGTTTCACACTCACCCGAGAGTACCGATTTCGCATGTATGGTGAGTGAAAATGAATTCGTGATCAACAACGAGGTCAATGAAAAAGAGAAGGGGGATTTAAAAGAGAAAGGTTCTCATGGAACGTTGAATGAAGTTAAAAAGTCCGGTGATTCGATCCTTGAGAAATCAATGAAGAAAGTATACAATCAGATACTTCAAGCTGCGTCTAAAGGTGATACTTTTTGTAGTACTCAGATTATTCCAAAATTGTCAAAGAAAGAGAAAGGAAAGCTTCTCGAGATTGTCAACACCACACGAGGTATGAATGATTGGTTAACTTATCTTATTCAAGGTATGCGTTCCACAAATAGCCCCCACAATGAAACAAGTGTGGGGGAGCTAGAACCCCACTAAACATTAATATTCGGGGTAGAGTCAAGCTTAAGACTCGTTAATAAATAAGCTATGTAAATTGTATACTATTTGCATTTTCGTTGTTTTGTTTTGTTTATTAACAATGTAGGAACTTTTGAACTTTGTGGGTGTGTTACCTGGAAACCCTCACGAGACTATAACTCATCCACTTGGGATACCAAGGGGTTTAAAGGCTTGTTGCATATGCTAAATGCAATCGTGATTGCCTACGAAAGTGTGCTTTGTTGTATATTTATTACGAAGGATCATGAGACAACGGATTAATATCGAACTAGCCGATGATGATTGCTTCACAATCAGGGGAGTTTTTCGTTCTAATTTCTTTTCTTCCTTACTCACTTTTATTTTATATGTTTATATACAATGAGGACATTGTATAACTTAAGTGTGAGGAAGTGGTCGGTAGAAAAGAAATATTCTTTTAGTTTTACTTGTCCTTTATGTAATAAATTTTTCATAAATTTTCATCAAAATTTAAAAAATTTAAGTTAATAACTAAGTATTTATTAGTTAAAATACTTTTGTTAAAAGTTTTGTTTTATATTTAATAGTTTAGACTTTAATGTGGATTAACTGTTTTGTACATATAAGGTGAAGATATATAATAATAAGTAATATATGGTTACATAATATGATGTACTAATAGGCAATCTATACGAGGATTTCTGAATTTTAAGAAATTGATAAATAACTTGTATATTATTTTAAGGTACAAGCAATATGATGTATGACACAAAAAGTCTTAATTCTTAGATTTATCATGCAAATAATTTTATATTTTTGATATTTATATGAAACCATTTGGGAGTTTACTAATTGTTTCCTTTGTTGTATGGAAGTACAGACCTGGTCTCGTATTAGTATTCTTAAATAAAAAGCAAAAGAGATTTAAAATCTTTAAATCATAAGATTCCAACTAATCAAACTATGTTGCTTTGTTATACTAAGGTATAGACCTGTCACCGCTTGTTTGATTTAAAGGTTTTGCTTAACTTGAATCGAGTTATGTCGCTTTATTGCATGAAGATGCAGACCTGTCACTAATGTCTAGATTCTTAAAAATGAATTTCATATATTTATTTTGAATATAAAAGGAAAATGCATGATTAAGTTTAAGAGTATGTCATATGTGGAAATCGTAAGTAATATACATACTAATAATAAAGATGTATTCAGAAATATGAGTATAGATTGTTTAGAGTGGATACAAATATTAGTAATCATTTGTGAGCTATATGTTGCATGAACAATAATGAAAATTTCTTATTTGTACGATATAGTTATCCATATTAATTAAATTGTTTAAATTTTAAAGTATCAACAAATTTTTAATTTAGGCATTCTGATTTGTAAATATTAGTTTGATGCTTATCAAAGTTTTATGATGAAATCATCTACTTGAGGACAAGCAGATCTTAAGTGTGGGGATATTTGATAGCATCAAATAAGTACTATATTTATATATTAATATTCCCCAAAGTTTATATACTTTTATTGTATTTATGTAATTTTAGGCACTCATTTCTTTTATATTTATAAAATAGGTGTAAATGAAGCTTGAATAGGAAAAAGAATAAAAGGTGAGCTGAATATGGAAGAAAAGTGTAAAAGCTAAGTTTTCGGCTATGCGTTAGTATTTTGGCCATAACTTCCTCATACGGAGTCCGATTAAGTTTATTCAAGCGCTCAAATTTAGCTAACACAGAGGGCTACAACATATCAAAAATTCAGATCATTTTGACATAGGGAAGATCGCGACGAGACCATGCAAGATCGCGATGTGATTTCATGTCGGCCAGAAAGGGTAAAAATTCGACTTTAAGCTCACTTGTTAACCCTAATCTTCACTCCATCCGAATCCAGAGGCTTGAGGATGACTTTTAGGGATACCTAGAGTCTGATTCAGTCGTTTCCATCCATTTGAAGCTAGAAGATCGATTCTATACGTCATTAACATTGGTTTGTTTGTTATTTACTCGATTATGAACATGTTTATGTCTATGATTTCTTGTTTTACTGAACCCATGATTATGGGCTAAGTTTCTAATACTTGTTTAGATCGATTTGCATCTAGTTTGGATATATTTACATGATTGGATTTATATACTTTGATTTCTCGGTAACGAAAGAACGATTGATATTATTTATTGATTGATTAATTCAAGTAGTAGCTTTATTGCTTTGCAATTAGTGATAACTTTTGCGTGATATTGTTACTTGGTCAATTGAGTAATTGATTGTGAATTCTAATTAGACGTAATTAGAAGACTTGAATTGATTGGTTGATTTATAATATTGGTGGACCATAATTTAGAGACCTCTTGTATGGTTAGTGGTTTTTATGAAAGTATAACCATAAGTTAACTTGTGATTTCAGAGATTACACATTTCATAGTTAAGAGGTTTTAAATTTCAAGGACACATGGATTGTATAATCTTAACTAGGTGATTATTAAGTGACAACTTGTAATCCGAATTGTGTTTTCTAGGTGGACTAAATCTGATCCAGTTCTTAATCCAAAATATCCAATAAACTAGATGTTAAAAGGTCTAAACAAGTATATTTTCTCTATCTGAGTTACACTATCATTTATTCATTTTTATTAGTTAAATAATTCTCTTTGACCGTCTGTCGTTAAAAGACACAAAAATTCCTAATCTTTACTTGCTTTGTTAGTTTAATTATTAGATAAATTAATTGCTTAAAATATACATACATTGTTCCCTGTGGAGACGATTTACTCGGATCTTACCATAGCTATACTATTGTGTGATTAGGTACACTTGCCTAGTTGTGTTTCATTTTAGTTAATCAGTAATTTTCATATTTTATTTTATTACCTGATTTTAGCACATCAATGATCATCATGGTGATGATGCTTGACGCGCCGGTTTGTGGCTCGTGTTATTCCGAGCGGTGTCGAGTCGGGTGTCAGCGGGTTTTTTATTTATAAAAGTTGGGGCTTAGGGTTACTATTATTACAAATCTATAAAGGGGCTAGCAAATGATAAGTATGACCTATGATTGTTCTTCAAAGCATGGCACATTGAAACTAGACGACTTAGAAACTTTTATGTATGCAGCTGGGATTAAAGAATGGTTGGTTTAGGATTGGGGTTTTCTACTCTACTAGTAAAATGATAATAAAATTAAAGGTGGAGGTTACATCGGGCGGTCAGTGATTAAAGCGATTGTCTACTATGATGTGATTTAGGGACAATTAAACATGAATAGTTCTAGTGAGGATGAATTCGTAAGTTGTCAGATGGAATGATTACTACTACAAAAACCATACTACAAACCCCCTATAGAAACCGGTTTTGATGGACCAGTTCGAAAAACGGTTTCTAAACATTAAAGAGACCAGTTATTCAGAAACAAACATGTCTCTATCCTATTACGGATACGGAAAACATAGAGAACGCTTTGTTAATATCAAGCGGTACTTATTCCACATATTAGAAAGCGGTGTATTAAGATAACCAGTTTAATTAAATACAAACCAAAATTTATATTAATAACCAGTCTCTTTTGTCACACCCCCAAATTCGGGTTGCGGAAGCGGTCGGGTCGGGGCGTGACTAATCAATAACCAAAGCATAAACATATAGCAAACAACTTCTAAATAAGACGTTTGAAAAATAGTTATTACATTTCCAAAATAAATGTTTACATTGTTGCGAGTTCGCAAAATAATTCCAATACATAAGTTGTAGTACAAAAGTTATGCAAGGTAATCCAAGTGTTTGAAATCATGCGACTCGAGCTAGCATAACCTTGTAGCAAATCCTAATCCTGCTGGGCACCTGAGAACACATGCTAAAATGAGTCAGCTTTATAGCTGGTGAGTTCATAGGTTTGTCAGTTGAAAACATGTAGTATAAACTATATACGTTTCGAAAATAGTTCAGAAACTACGATTTAGATTTGTATTGTTATAGAGTTGTGACATCAATATGTATACATCAATGAGGTATCACATGCCTAAGTAGCTGTGGTGTGTACCTAAGTACATAAAGGAAGTGGCATTCCATGCCTAGATACCTATCAGGTATGAGTAAATCTACAAATGTGAGGCAATACATGCCCAAGTACTAATCAAGTATGTGTATGACCACGTCATATGATAACAAGTAATAGTATTACTTATCCAGTAGTAAGATACTAGTATGCCACCTGGCACAGTGTGTTGCCTCCACAAGCAACATGTAACTGTATTCCCGTAGAACTATAATTGAGTATTTAGCCAAATACTGAGTTTACGACCTCGAGTATAAGCTCGACGATCCGTTAATGAGTGCGAGTATCGACTCGTATGTTTATCCATGTTTTGTATCGCTTTAGTGCATGGATGGCTGGCTGCTGCCCATCCGGTGGCTGGCTGCCACCTGTCCGATGGCTGGCTGCCGCCTATCCGACGGCTGGATGCCGCTCGTCTCCACCTCCTTTTTGGTCCTTTCCTGGTACATGTGCTACCACTTTCCGCAACTTTAGGGTACACGTACTACCACTTTCCGCGCCTTTAGGGTAAATGTGCTACCATTTTCCAGAATAGGACCACCCCCCAAATGAATGCTAACTTGAGCCTAAGATGGCTAACATACACCCATCTTCAAGTATAAATAGGGCATCAAGGCTCATTTGAAACACACACCTTTCCTACCATACACACCGTTCCTATCACACCTTTCTTAGAAAACACACCTTCCTAGCTTATTTTTCTCACTCTAGAACTAAGCTCCAACTTTCTCACTCTACATTCTTTCTCTAGATTAGTTTTAACTAGTATTTAACTAGTTTAGAATTTTAATTAGGAATAGAAGGAAAGTGCGGAACGCATTGTAATCTTCGGTGTACGCTCGGAATTTTGTCAATTAATTCATGACTATTCTCTCTCGCATTTAATCCTGGTTCTTTCTATCCTTATCTATCTTAATTAATTAAGTTTATATTGATTATGCTAGATTTAGTTATTGCCATGATTAGAGAGTAGTATACTTGTTGTATTTGCTTGCGATGTAGTTAGTTAATTATGTGATAGTTTATCATTAAATATTAAAGTAATATGACGGCCTTATTCGACTGCTACTCGATATAGTACTGGAAACACTTCAAGGTGGAGTACAAATGTATGGAAGTTGTAGGGAATTATTGATTTGATGATACAAAATAGTTAAATGGTTTAAAGATGAGGGACTAAAGATGAAGATTTTAAAATTAGTTTCCTACTACAATTATGATTTATTTATAACCCTAGATGTCTCTATTATATAAAGAGATATTAGGGATATAGGTTTGGTGTGCATAAAATATGTAGACGTCTAGTGTTTTATCCCTAAGGTTGTAAAACCCTGATTCATAGAGTTGTATCCATCTTATTAATTCATTAATAATATTAGGGATTTAGTTTAATTGTTATGATTTCCGCTGCAAATTATTATCTTTATTATCATTGATCCTTGATTAGATCTAAACAATCTGAGCTTAAACGATCATAAGTTTTATCATGTGGTATCAGAGCCATGGTGGCTCGTGATCTAGGATCAACAAAGAGATGAGATTGAAGATAAGTTAAATTTTATCTTTCATGCGATTTGGCAACTGGCTACAAGGTTTTCATCGTTTTCTCTCTCAACAAAGGAGACTAAAAAACGGCGACTAATAAGAAACCAGATTTTTGATTAATATTGAATTTTTTTTTCTGGATTCTTGCTTCACAAATTTGGTATTCACGTGGTTTGTATCCAATATTTTAATCCAATATTACTTTTTTGATTGTCGATTTATTGATTCAATATAGCCGACACTGGTAAATTTGCTTTGAGTTTTGGGATTGTTTTAAATTATTTACCAACATTGGTATTGAATTTAATATGGCCGACATCTTCAAGGTTTCAGATTCTTTTTGGTGTGTATCTTTAAATGTAACTGACGTTGGAAATTAATAATTCTTGGTGACTTCTACGTGTATAATTAATTCATTCTTGTGCTAACTTGGTTTTCATTAGGCGACTATTATTTTTTGTATATCTTGAGTTTGGATCATTAAGATAGAGATACACATGGAGATCGCTTCTTGAATCTTAGCATTGATATTAGATGGTTGAATATCGTTATTCTTTTTTGCATATTTTATTCAGCTAGATTCATTTTTGTTGGACGATTTGCATATGAATTATAAAGTGATTGATTGCTAAGTTCAAGGTTTTAAGTTTACTTAAGGACTACAATTCGTTTGGAGTTTCTTGTTTTGTACGGCTTTTAAAAGAAGCAGGTTAATACATGAGAATAAGATAGAGAAGATACAGCAAAGATGAATGCCAGAGTAATAATTCTTCAAGGAGTTGAAGTACAGAAAGACGAAAAAGAGGTGATATTGATTTTTGTTGCTGTCATGAATATTTAAAGTTATAGTTGTTCGTTATCACTATGGATTTGAAGACAAAATTTATGGCTGTTCGTTATTACTGCTTTTGGGTTTAATGGTGATTAAACTGCTAGTTGAAAACAATTATGGTTGTTCGATGTTTATTGGTTTTAAAGATCAGTTATTGCTCTTTGTTGTTACTGCTAGTAGTTGAGAAGAGATTACTACTGTTAGAGAAAAGTGAGGTTATAACTGTTTGTGGAAGTGGAAAAAAGTTTCCACTGCTTCTGAAATTGATGAAGTGGTTAAAACTGTTAGAACAAAACATTTACCACTGATAGCTTTGGATCTCGAATGGAATTGTTTTTCATAACAATTTATTCTTATTGATTTTATGGATCGTTTTTGAAGATTATTTGAAGATGTGTTTATGAAGAAGATTGATAATAGCTTATTTGATATTAGAGTTGAGTTTTACATGTGTGTATCTTATCATATATCAAAGTAGGGGTGTTATACTTTGAAGATAACTTGTTTGGTTTGTATGGTGACGACGAAGACTTGACAAATCTAGCAAACGTGTGTGATTTACAAACTTATGATGCTCAATGCTCACATTTGCTATCACTTGAAGGAGTTATGGTGTGCTCAGTGACTTATTATGAAAAATAAGGATTTTTGTCAAAGAGATTGCGGTTTGCTTATACATTGAAATATAATTTCAACGTCGTGAATAGTACAAGATATAAGGTACAAGTTTGGAAGATTTAATTTCTTTATTAAGTTTGTTATACTCTATTTTCTTCATCAGTGATCATTACATAGAGCCAATAAAAGTTCAAGATTCAAGAGATGGTTAACATATTGATTTGAGGGGAGGCTTATCGACAAAGTGTTTAACCATCAAAATATGTTCATGCATTATTTGAAGAGAAAGGTTTCATTACTACTTCTAGTTGTATATTATTATTACTAATGTAATTTTCTAATGCTCAAATTCATTATTCTTATTATACGTCATGGAGAGTAATTTGAGACATTAGAAGATTCAATTTGTGGTGTAGTATATAGCGTGTAATTCTAAAGATTCAAGTTTCTTATCTTCACAAGACCCCTATTGGATTATGACAAAAAGGGGAAGAAGAATCAAAGATCAAGATTTGCAGCTTTATATGCATGACATGGCATGTTTACAAGAAATCAACAATTAAGGGGAAGTTTGTGCGAGAAGATGTTTATTTTGTCATCATCAAATAGGGGAAGATTGTAGAGAATTGTTGATTTGATGATACAAAATAGTTAAATGGTTTAAAGATGAGGGACTGAAGATGAAGATTTTAAATTAGTTTCCTACTACAATTATAATTTCTTTGTAACCCTAGATGTCTCTATTATATAAAGAGATATTATAGATGTAGGGTTGGTGTGCACAAAATATGTAGACGTCTAGTGTTTTATCTCATTTTATAACGATTCCTCGTCATCCTAACAGATTCATGTATTTAAAAAGTTCATTTATGACTTTAAGCCAAGCTCTTGCTTAAGACTACCCAATAAATCCCCTAATTATTCATAACGTTCCTTACTTAAAGTGGTTCCGCCGTTTCAAACCTTGGCCATGTATTGTCCTACGGTAATCCCCCATGTAGTCTTGCGGTTCCATGGTTTCATACCTTTGACAAATTATGTTGACACAGATGACTAACTACCTTTTAGTTGGACGTCATTAAAAAAGTGTTGTAATCACGTTTACTGGTAGAAAGGCAATAGATTAATTTAAAGTTTAAAAGTCTATTTAGAAAGATTAATTAAACTATGTTTCTCATTTTATATATTAGTCCGTAAGATAACTACATTCGGTCGTTACGCAGCTTCCACGTATTTATACTACACCTAAAGTGTTTCCAATGCTATATTGCGCAATATGTAGACGTCTAGATGTCTCTAATGGTGATTAATCGTTATATGCTTCAGTTTGTCTAGTACCTTTAGATTTTGTCTCCATTCATAAGAAAGTAAAATTAAACTTAAATAAAGATCTTTCTTATTATTCTAAATATTTTGTGATGTCACCATAACATAGTTCCTGGTGTGACATGCTAATGGGATTTTAATAAGTAGGGAATCTAGTGTTTACATCACAAGTATCCAAGAGTAACAATTAACAAACATCCTTTAAAATAGTTTTTCCAAATATCATACCATAACTTAATTAACGAAGTCTCAACAAACACTATCTTAATCTTATCTGCTTTATCTTTTAATTTAATTCCGCTTTTATTTATTTACTTGCGTAAGTTAGTTAATAGGAAAATCAAAACTCCCCCACTATTTTATAAACCCTTCACTAGTTTGAAAGTCCTCATCTGCTACACTTTAGTTTCAATTCAGTCGGCTTGAAGAACGACTCTAGTTCATACTTACCACTTGCTCACCCTTAGGATTAGCATTGTTAGGAAAATCTTAGGCCCATCAATTACAAACTTAAAACACCAACTGGTGTCGCGACAAGACATTCACGGAATCAGACGTGACGTCTGGGAGTCACATCAAGTTTTTGGCGCCCCTGCCGGGGAACCAACTGTACGATCCTTAGGCGTTAAGATGAAATTACTTACTAGTGAACCTTTAGAATTCCTTAAAACCCTATGTCTTTCTTTGTTTTCCATTCCTTTTACTACTTTTAGAAATTATCACCCATATCCATTCAACTAGTCAACCACCTGCCAACGAGACTACGACAGCTGTACGTATCACTCTCGCTGAAGACTCTAAACCTTTGATTAAAGGTCGAGGAGGACCAATCGTTTATCCAGAAGCCGATGGAGCCTCATTTGAATTAAAGCTCCATATTGTTTAGTTAATCCAAAACCTCTGTCAATTTTGTGGCCTACCAAATGATGATCCCAACTCTCACCTTGACAAATTCATTTCCTTATCCAACTCCTTTAAGCCGATTGGGTTAACCATGACATAGTCTACCTATACCTATTTCCCTACTCACTCACTCTTAATGCACAAACCTGGTTTAAGGAATTAGAGATTAACTCTATAACCTCTTGGGTAGAATTAGCAACCGAATTTTTGGTCAAATATTTCCCCCATCAAAACAAGCCACGTTTAGGACCAACATCATAAACTTCCGTCAAGTGCATGATGAATCAATCTACGATGCGTGGGAACGCTTTAAGGGATTGCTTAAGAAATGTCCAAATCATCGATTTGAGCGCTCATACCAACTGTGCATTTTCTATAATGGTCTCTTCTCACATCACCGTCCTTTACTTGATAACGCCTCTCAAGGTAGTTTCATAGAATGTATGGTGAATGAAGCTTGGATCCTAATTGAGAGAATGACCATACACAACCATGACTGGAACAGTGAAAATCACTCCTCAATAGTGAATCCACCAACTACACTCAGAATTGAAGCTATCAAAACTCTCGCTCAGCAAGTGGCAGACCTAACCAAGGAGACTAAGGAATTGAAAAGTCAACAACAACAAGTCTGTTAAGTTCAAACATTCCTTAATTGTGCTAATCTAAACTACTCAGCCTAAATTCCTCGGTCTCATCTAACTCCGCCCAATACTAACCCTTCCTTTAACCCACCTAGGAATAGCCCACTAACTTACCAACCTCAACCTTCTGAACCCTCTTCCTCACAAATCTCTAATTTTGACGACACCCTGATACAGGCCATTCAAGGAATCTCAGCTAGACAAGACCAAACCGATCTCTTCTTAAGAGACCATTTGACTTTGTTAAAAGCTTTTGAATCCCAACTAGGGCAATTAGCACAACGTATTAATGCTAAACCTCAGGATTCTCCAACCAGTTGCCATAAGGAGGCTTCCCATATTCAAGACTCTCAGGTAGCATATAGCCCACCCTCGATTTCTTCTCCAGTGAAGGAACCACCTATTGTCCCATCGACAATGAATTTAGAGTCTACACCAAATAGGAAAGTAAACATTCCATTTCTGGCTCGTCTTAAACAACGACCCGACAAGCTTAAGTCTTTTAAGCTTGACAGGAAATTCCTAGATACCGTATATGAAGTTCCTTCCAAAAAGTACTTCAGAAGGCTTCTTACAACCAAGGATAAGGTACCCGAAGTACCCAATGTCCCAGTGAACGAGGAATGTTCAGCTATCTTGAAAAATACCATTCCAGAAAAACTCGAAGACACCGGACGTTTTACTCTCCCCCATTCTATCTACAATTTAGGCATCACCCGTTCTCTTGCCGATTTAGGAGCTAGTGTTAATCTTATGCCATACTCGCTTTTTAAGAGGCTTGAGTTAGAAAATCTTCGACCTACCAAAATGATCATACAGCTTGCTGACCACTCAGTCAAATACCCTAGGGAAATAGCTGAAAACGTTTTAGTTAGGATTGACGAATTTCTTTATCCAACAGATTTTATAGTAATGGATATGCAGGAAGACGTACACATCCCAATCATACTAGGAAGACCTTTCATGAATACAACCAAGGCAACCATCAACGTCTTCGCACAAACCATCAGCTTGCAGTCTCAGGGAGAAACCATCACTTTCCATATCGACAATCCTAATGCTGGAGACCAAGCCGATATGTAGACCACAGAGGACAAAGAAACTGAAAGGTCAATAAGTGACAGTAAATCTAGTAAGGAAATGGCAATCACAACATATTTCCCGATTGACCTCCGACGAATAGGACAAGAGATGAAAAATGCATCACCATCAGTGAAAAACTTAACAATGGAAGAAATTGGGATGAGAGATATGGAAAAAGAAAACAAAAGAAGCATACCGCCAACTAATCCGTTTACCACTGAAGAAATGGCGGGAAGTAACCACAACCATCCCATGAGAGGAGAAACACTGGAGGAATATTCCAAACGAACTAGTTACCAACCACAAACCGTCACAGATCCCAAAGTACTCAATGAATTCACCCAAAGATTTGACAAAGTGGTAGGAGGAATAAGCAGCGCAGTCAACTGGCTTACTCTTTCCCCTGCTGAACTGCAATTCTATGAACAACATAAATGGGCATACACTAGGATCTATAATGCCCTTAAAAGATCTAGTATCCCATTCATATTGTGACACCCGGCATTTTAGGCCATCATTATTATGCCTAATCATATCATTAATATACGTACTAGTTAGAAATCGGACTATGTACATATACCCATTTCGTATATTTATATATACACACGAACATGATTTATCTAAAATCGCGCGACAACAACTCGGATGGAATCTGACATCTACAATACGGACATTGGTGACAAAACTTTTCTAAATAATGTGTTATTATTAAGAATATATATTATTTACTTGGAATATATTAAATCATTTCAAATACCCGTCAACAAATTTTAAACTTTGAAAATATTACTCAAATATACGATCGGGTAAACGAACACGGGGTTTAACACCACTGTTTGGGGAGACAATAAAACCCTAACCCTAACCCATACCCTTTACCCCTCATTCTTGTTTCCATTTCATACCAAACACACCCTCCCTCCCTCTCTCTCGGCTCGCAACCACAAACACCACCATCATCATCAAAATCGGGAATCATCATCATAATCAGAAAAAGAGAAGAAAGAAGAAGAACCACATCATCTTCATCTTCATCATTGCCATCTCCATCATCTTGATCCGTCATTTTTGAGCTCGAAATCGACATTTGGTAAGAACACCCGATTTCACACCTTCAAAACACTTGATTTATGTTTATTAACATGTTATTGACACACAACAAGAATATATCCAATAAATCGGTTAGAAACGCTTTAAAAATCGAAACCCACCTAAAATCTCGCAACAGCTGCGTCTGCGAACTGAGATGCGTCTCAGCTCGCCTATCGTGCTGCGAACTGAACTGCCCTGCGAACCGAACTGGCTTGCGAACCGAACCTGCGAAGTCAACTTAATAGTTGACTTTGCGAGCTGAACTAAACTGTGAAGTCAACTTGCGAGTTGATTTTGCGAACTGAGATGCGAACCGAAGCCAACCTGCGAAATGAACTGCGATGCGAACTGAAACTCAGTTCGCAGCAAACTCAAAACTCACTTCGCAGTCAACTTTAGTCAAAATATTGCAATACTTGTAATTCAACTCAAATATTTTCCGAATTTGAATTTCCAATACGTTTTTGTTAATGCTCGACCCCAGCCAGGGGCTCTGCCCCTTGGACCCCGCCAGGGATTGCCACCCCTTGGACCCCGCTACTAGGGGCGCTGCCCCCAGGCCCCCGTACATAGTTTCCAAACCTGAATAACAAATGAATATTTACACAACTCGCTTAGACAAATTGATTTGTCTCTTACTTAAGTAACCTCACGTGTTTAGGACACTAGGAGGTTACCATTCGGACAACACACGTATCGTAGGATCGCTGACAACTCACAGGTGAGTTCATAGCCCCACTCTTTCAACTGCTTTACTGTTTTCGGGGTGAGACGCATGCACAATTACTAATTTTTTTATTATAATGATAAACTTTAATAATACACACTTGATTATATTACTGTATGTAATACAAAATGTGTAATACGTAGGAATTACACCCACTATATTGTTGTAGGACAATACCATAGCTTAACCTGGATAGGTTACCACGGTATACTACCTTGTCGTTGAAACACCATTACCATTACATAACTTGCTTACGTTATCACTATACATTGGCCACATTGTCAAGGGACAATGCTATTCAAACATATTAGAACTGGTTAGTTCTACCTAGCTGGACAACAACTAGGTTGTTACAGGATTAGTGTTCCTTTTAGGAACTAAGACTGCCTTTGCATTCCATTGTTACTAGAATGGATTTGCAGTTGAATAAACATTAACCACGAACCTCAATATACTTGCTAGGCTGATGCTAGAAGTATATGTTAGTAACATATGTTAGTATAGCCCTTTATACTAATACAAGATAGCTAGGTGATGGTTATACATACCTAGGTTCCTTGTGCTACACTTAATATCTAAGTATTGTATATACATACCTAGATACACTAAACCCCTTTCATGTATTACATGGTACCCAGTTAGGTGTGTTTGTTGACTAAGACTTATATACGTGTATACATATGTATATATATATGTATACTTATACACAATCTCAAACACATGGTTCCATCTACTATTTACTTATGTATATTGATATGCATACACTCATACAGACGCGTTTACTTGGTCGGGCATCTCGTAGTACTGCCAGTTTTCAATTACTTAGTCGGGCATGTCGTAGTACTGCCGGCTCTCAATTACTTAGTCGGGCATGTCGTAGTACTGCCGGCTCTCAATTATATACATTGCTTGCGAGCAACACTGTTCGATGCCACGGTAAAGTGGATACAAAACGATATCACGGTTAGACTAATACAAAACGAGATCACGGTAAAGTGATTCAAAATGATATCGTGGTAAAGCGATACAAAACACGGAATCAGCGAGCTTACACTCGAATTCGCACTCAGTGATGGAATCGGCGAGCTTACACTCGAGATTCTCACTCAGTGATGGATCGACGAGCTTACACTCAAGATCGTTGATTCAGTACTTGGATAAATACTTATTTATAGTTCTGCGGGACTACACTTACATGTTGCTGGAGGCAACACACTATGCCAGGTGGCATACTAGTCTATTACTTGTTATCATATGACGTGGTCATACACTTACTCGATTCGTACTTAGGCATGTATTGTCTCACATTGGTAGATTTACTCATACCGGATAGGTATTCTAGGCATGGATTGCCACACCCCCGATATTACACGGTCATACACTTACTCGATTGTACTTAGGCATGTAGTGCCTCATGGTTGTAGACATACTTCTCGATGTACTTAGGTACACACCCCAATTACTAAGGTATGAGATACCTCATTAGATGTATACACATTGGTGTTACAACACTATAACAATACAAATCAAAATCATAGATTTTGAATTACTTTTCAAAACATACAAGGTTTATATTTTATGTTTTCAACTAACAATCCTATGAACTCACCAGCTTTATAGCTGACTCGTTTTAGCAAGTGTTCTCAGGTGCCCAGTAGGACTAGGATTCCTACAAGATATGATAGCTCGAGTCGCATGATTTCAAACATTTGGATTTTCCTTGCATAACCTTTGTACTACAACTTATGTATTTGGAATTATTTTGCGAACTCGCAACTTGTATATACTTTTATTTTGGAAATGTAACAACTATTTTTCAAACGTCTCATTTAGAGGTCGTTTGCTATGTATCTTATGCTTTGATGATTGATTAGTCACGCCCCGACCCGACCGCTTCCGCAACCCGAATTTGGGGGTGTGACACATATCAACACAATGGGAGATGTTAGGATCCATTAGAGCGCATATGAAAGAGACCACTAGACATCCGAGCAGTCATGCTGACATCTTGATGATGAATGACCTCATATCATTACTCGACTTGCTAAGTAGAGGAGATCACCTCAATTCCAAAGAAAGCGGATCTATGGTTATCAACTCCACTATTGAAAAACAAATTGAATTATTGATTGAAGAACTTAGTGATCTCGTGTGGGAGGAATCAAGGCGCGAACAACCCTTTAGGGTTACATATGAATCACCACTTGATATCACTACTTTTGTTACGATCCATCTATGGGAGATTCAACAACGGAAAAGTAACTCCAGAACAAAGTTTATATTCCACTCAGGATGCAAGGAGATACTTCATAAGCTTACTCTAGTTTTCTTAGAATCTAACTTTCCATTAAACAACCATCAACACCGGCAAATAGAGGACCTATGCACGTCCATCACAAGATATAAAGGAGACCCCAAGACCGAGAATTATGAAGACATAAAACTTCAATTCTTGGCGTTTGTATACTCTCTCTGGTAAAACCCAATGCCCAGATAGGTTGTTAAGACAAACACAACTACCATGACCGACCCTAGTGGAACTGTCACTAAAGCAGTCGATTACATCACCTTAGGACTTCACGGGCTTGCAAGAACAACTTCAGAGCATCTTATGAACTACAAGAAAACATCAAGAGATAGTCCACTTGAATTGATTACGATAATTGTCAATCATTTCATAAGAATCTATCCACCTCGATATACTTTTCCGCAACCTAGGGCCCACAACATCAACACGGTGGATCCCATGGATGCATCAATCTCCATCTAGCTAGGAGAAAAGAAGTTGAGCTCTCGACTTTAAAAGAGTGCTTCTCGGGAGGCAACCCGTGTTTTACATTTCCGCAATTTTACATTTCAAGAAGTGATGAAGTCTCCAACAATCTTTCACACTTGGATATACAAAGAAGTTTGAGAAACTATCCGACGCATCAGGTTCTCTGCGTCAGAAAAGTATATCCCACATGTTCACACTTACGAGACAAATCACTAAAAAACTTGAAGAAATCGGAGCATACGACAGCAACAAACGGACTCTACGAAAAAGTCGGCTTTAGAGCACTCCTTATCATCGTCGACAGTTCTACACATAACTAGGGAGTACTTCTGTTCTAAACTCTTCTTCATTATACTATACCCTATCCATGATGCTTATCACTAAGTGTGGGATTCAAACCTGATGAACACCTCTAAAGGATACGTTTTAGATTCTTCAAACTCTAAGTGTGGGATTTCACCCTGGTAAAATCTTAGAAGAACATTGAGGATGATGTTTCTTTAACCGTGGGATAGTGGTATATGCTTGATTATAAATTCTCAGTTCCTTAGACCATCCTTCTCCAAAAGTAACTTGAAATTTTAACAAAAGTTTTCAAAAATTGAGTTAAAAGTGTATTGATGATGAAATTTTTTAGATAAAGAATGATTTACTATGGGAGAGAAGGATAATTAAGATGGGAATTTCTTTAAAAATTTAAATTAATAATCCTATAAAGAGCATTGCATGACTAGGCACACAAAACCCAACTTTTGATTCGTGAGGTATCTTGAGCCATATATAGCATTCATCTTTAATGCTTCACTTATTCGATTCTTGTGTGTGCCAATGTATGTGCTTAGAATCAGAAGTTGCTCCTGTTATGCATTTTGAAGCCGACCTGATGAGTAACAAAGGAATAAAAGGATCGCAACATTCTTAGGACCATCCCTATCACCAAAACCTCCACCAAAAATGTCATCTCTACCCCCTTAAAAAATATCCCCTGAACTTTATAAAACCTCAATCTTCGAGAAAAAGCTTTGTGTGACGAAGAGAGAAGCCAAGAGGATATGACGCTAAAAAAAATGAAGAAAAGAAGGTCTTATGAAAAAAGACTCCCTTCGAAATGGAGAAAAGGCGTCAATCCTCCAAAAATCTTGGCTTTCTACTTCACCAAAAACAAACCCACAAAATAAGTGCATAGCATGAATAAACCTTCCCACAAACCTTCACTCAACTCAAATTTCATTCACCACCTCCCACAGAATGTTGTGACCTGATTAGTTCTATGCTCACCAAATAGGTAACGATTTGATTATCGATCAAGCCTATGACGATAAGCGATACATGACTGGCGTTCAAGGTGATTGATAAAAATAGAATATGACACCCTAAACACTTTGAGTGATTTGAGTGACCACCATGAAAGAATCGCCTAATCATAAAGCAAGCTCCGAAAAGATTACTTCTCTACTCTTTCAAAGGCATGAATATCTTATTTATTCCTAGAACCCCCGAATAAAAATTTCCGCTATAAAACCTTTCATCATCCATGCATTTTGACCGTGCTTGAAAGTCGAGTTTGCTTGAGGACAAGCAAAGTTCTAAATGTGGGATACTTGATATCGTGTAAAAAGTCACATTTTTACTACCGATATCTCCATCATTTTAGATCAATTCTTGTCATATAAGCTTAAATGATACGTAAATCAGTGATAAGTTGTCAAGAAGGTCAAAACATGGGAACACGAGAAAAATCAAGCAAAACGAACGGAAAATGAAGATTACATGCACATTTGAAGATTCGAAGCGACCAAGACAAGATTTCAAGATAGAAAGGATCACCATCAAGAATTCTCTTCAAAGTCTTATTTTTCAAAATACGAATCTAACAAAAGAATGAAGATTCTGCACACTACAAAAAAATCAAATGATTCGGTACAAGACATTTAAAGATCAGAGAAACATCTCAAGGATTTCTTTACATCAAAATCATTGTTTCTAAAAATCGAATCAAACGCAAAAAGATTCGTCGAAAACGGGCACATAATGAAGAAGATAAGAGCCAAACAAGGAACAGACGGGTACACGTGCCACCACTTGCCATGTACTTTTGTGCATGGACGGCTGGCAACTTCCCGTCCGACGGCTGGCTGCCGCCTGTCCGACGGCTGGATGCCGCCCGTCTCCACCTCCTTTTTGGTCCTTTCCTGGTACATGTGCTACCACTTTCCGCAACTTTAGGGTACACGTGCTACTACTTTCCGCGCCTTTAGGGTACATGTGCTACCACTTTCGGGAAAAGGACCACCCCCCAGATGCATGCTAACTTGAGCCTAAGATGGCTAACATAAACCCATCTTAAAGTATAAATAGGGCATCAAGGCTCATTTGAAACAAACACCTTTTGATATCGCGTAAAAAGTCACATTTTTACTACCGATATCTCTCTCATTCTGGAACGATTCTTGGCATATTGAACTCAAATATGGTTCAAACCAGTGATATTATGCTGAGATGGTCAAAACAAGGTTGCACGATAAAAATCAAGCAAAACGGATGAAAAACGAAGACTCCATGCACAATTGAAGATTCAAGGCATCAAAACAAGATTTAGAGACAAAGTGCCCACCACTGATATTTCTCTTATCCAAGATGTTCATTTTCAAAATACGAATCTAACAGAAGAAGAATCGGAAAAAACGGATGAAGAATGAAGATTCTACGTACGTCGGAAGATTTAAACGATTCGTACGACACATCTAAAGTTCAGAGACATATTTTTGGTATTTCTTTTCATCAAAGTCTTCGTTTTTGAAAAACAAATCCAACAAAAAAAAGAATCGATGTAAACAGACACATAACGAAGAAAACACACACGAATCAAGAAACGGAGCAAAAGACGGCGAATCGGGGCGGCAGGCTGCCAGCCGCCGTCGGCCAGCAGGGTGGCGGCGCCGGCCACCTGCCCCCATCCCAATTCTGTTTTTTGGTCCTTGCGTGTACCCGGTGCCACACCTTTACGCGATTGTACGTACCTAGTGCACCACCTTTTCCACCTTTTGCTAAAGTGTTCCTCAAGTTGCTATCGTGAGCCAAATTTCAACTATAAATAGGAGGCATGAGGCTTCATTTCAACACACACCATTCTTAGAAAAATATACTTCTCTTAAGATATTGCTTCTACTTTCTTTCTATTTTCTTACTAAAAATTTAGTTTTAGGCTAGTTTAGGAGCTTGTTTAGAATAGAAGGAAAGTACGGAACGCAATGTAAATGTTCGGTGTAAGCTTGCAATTGTGTCAATTAATTCAAGTTTACTTTCTCCCGCATTTAATCCTGGTGCTTTCTAATCCTTATCTATCTTAATTAATTACGTTTATATTGATTATGCTAGATTTAGTTATTCCCATGATTAGAGAGTAGTATACTTGTTGTGTTTGCTTGCGATGTAGTTAATTAATTATGGGATGATTTATAATTAAATATTAAAGATCGGTAGTATTCCTTTGATCGTCTTATTGCATGTTCTTGTTTGATTGTTGCCTTAGGATCATCATAGTGGTAAAATATTAACGGTCTTAATTATCGTAAAGTAATATGATGGCCCATATTCGACTGTTACTCGATATAGTACTGGAAACACTTCAAGGTGGAGTACAAATGTATGGAAGTCGAGAAACGACCGAAGGTAGTCATATTATGAAATGGTACAATATTACGAAGTAATATGATGGTGCCTATTCGACTGTTATTCGATATAGTACTGGAAACACTTCAAGGTGGAGTACAAATGTATGGAAGTCGAGTAACGACCGAAGGTAGTTAAATTACAGACTAATATATAAAATGAGAAACCTAGTTTAATTAACCTTTCTAAATTGACTTTTAAACTTCAAATTAATCTATCTCCCTTCCACCAATAAACGTGATTACAACACCTTTTTAACGACGTCCAATTGAAAGGTAGTCAGTCATCTGTGTTAATATAATTTGTCAAAGGTATGAAACTATGGAACCGCAAGGCTACATGGGGGATTATCGAAGGAAAAGACATGGCCAAGGTTTGAAGCGGCGGAACCACTTTAAGTGAGGAACGCTGTGGATAATTAGGGGATTTATTGGGTAGTCTTAAGCAAAGGCTAGTTTAAAGTCATAAATGAACTTTTTAAATATACGAATCTGTTAGGATGACGAGGAATCGTTATATGATTCAGTTAAGAAGAACTTACTTACTAGTGAACCTTTAGGATTTTTTTAGACCCCTACGTCTTTCTTTATTTTTCCTTCCTTTTACAACTTTTAGAAATGACCACCCCTATCCGTTCAACTAGTCAACCACCTGCCAATGAGACTATGACAGCTGAACGTATCACTCTCATTGAAGACTCTAAACCTTTGATTGAAGGTCGAGGAGGACCAATTGTCTATCCGGAAATTGGTAGAGGATCATTTGAATTAAAGCCCCATATTGTTCAGTTAGTCCAAAACCTCTGTCAATTCCATGGCCTACCAAATGATGATCCCAACTCACACCTTGACAAATTCATGTCCTTATCCAATTCCTTTAAGCATATTGGGGTTAATCAGGCTTTAGTCTATCTATACCTATTTCCCTATTCACTCACTCTCAATGCAACAACCTGGTTTAAGGAACTAGAAACCAACTCTATAACCTCTTGGGTAGAATTAGCAACCAAATTTTTGGCCAAATATTTCCCACCATCAAAACAAGCCATGTTTAGGATCAACATCATAAACTTCCGTCAAGTGCATGATGAATCAATCTACGATGCATGGGAACGCTTTAAGCGATTGCTTAAGAAATGTCCAAATCATCGATTTGAGCGCTCAGACCAGTTGCGCATTTTCTACAATGGCCTTTTCCCACATCATTGTCCTTTACTTGATACCGCCTCTTAAGGCAATTTTATAAACTGTACGGCCGATGACGCTTGGAGCCTTATTGAGAAAATGACAATACACAACCATGACTGGAATAGTGAAAACCACCCCTCACTAGTGAATTCACCTACTACAATCGGGAATGAAACTATCAAAACTCTCGCTCAGTAGGTGGAAGAACTAACCAAAGAGATTAAGGAATTGAAAAGTCAACAATCACAAGTCTGTCAAGTTCAAACCTGCCTTAATTGTGCTAATCTGAACCACTCAGCCCAAATTCCTCAGTCTCATCTAACTTCACCCAATACTAACCCTTCTCTTAACCCACCTAGGAATAGCCCACCAGCTTACCAATTCCAACCTTCCGAACACTCTTCCTCACAAACCTCTAGTTTTAACGACACCCTGATACAAGTCATTCAAGGAATCTCAGCTAGACAAGACCAAGCTGATCTCATCTTAAGAGATCAACTGACTTTGTTAAAAGCTTTCGAATCCTAATTAGGACAATTAGCACAATGTATTAGCGCTAAACCTCAGAATAGTCCAACTAGTTGCCATAAGGAGGCTTCCCACATTCAAGACTCTCAGGTAGCACATAGCCCACCTACGATTTCTTCTCCGGTGAAAGAACCACCTATTGTCCCATCGACAATAGATTTAGAGTCTACACCAAATAGGAAAGTAAACATTCCATTTCCGACTCGTCTTAAACAACGATCGAACAAGCTTAAGTCTTTTAAGCTTGATAGGAAATTCCTAGATACCGTATCTGAAGTTCATTCCAAAAAGTACTTCAGAAAGCTTCTTACAACCAAGGATAGGTACCCGAAGTACCCAATGTCCCGCTGAACGAGGAATGTTCAGCTATTCTCTTGCCGATTTAGGAGCTAGTGTCAATCTTATGCCATACTCTCTTTTCAAGAGGCTTGAGTTAGAAAATCTCCGACCTACCGAAATGACCATACAGCTTGCTGACCACTCGGTCAAATACCCTAGGGGAATAGCTGAAAATGTTTTAGTTAGGATTGACAAATTTCTTTACCCAGCAGATTTTGTAGTAATGGATATCCAGGAAGACGTACACATCCCAATCATACTAGGAAGACCATTCATGAATACAGCCAAGGCAATCATCAACGTCTTCGCACAAACCATCAGCTTGCAGTCTCAAGGAGAAACCATCACTTTCCATATCGACAATCCTAACACTGAGACCAAGCCGATATGTACATCATCTCCATGAACAAGATCACAAAGGACAAAGAAACTGCAAGGTCAACAAGTGAAAGTAAATCTAGTAAGGAACTGGCAATCATGCCATATTTTCTGATTGACCTCCGACGAATAGGACAAGAGATGAAAAATGCATCTCCATTAGTGAAAAACTCAACGATGGAAGAAATTGGGATGAGAAAGATGGAAGAAGAAAACCAAATTAGCATACCGCCAACTAATCTGTTTACCACCAAAGAAATGGCGGGAAGTAACCACAACCATCCTACGAGAAGAGAAACATTGGAGGAATATTCAAAACACACAAGATACCAACCGCAAACCATCATAGATCACAAAGTGCTCGAAGAATTGATCCAAAGATTTGACAAAGTAGTAGGAGGAATAAGCGGCGTAGTCAACATGCTGGCTCTTTCCCCTGCTGAACTGCAATTCTGTCAACAACAGAAATGGACTTACACTAGGATCTACGATGCCTTTAAAAGATATAACATCCCATTCACCTCAACGCAATGGGAGATGTTAGGATCCATTAGAGCGCATATGAAAGAGACTACTGGACATCCGAGTAGTCGTGCCGATATCTTGATGATGAATGACCTCACACCATTGCTTGACTTGCTAAATAGAGAAGATCGCCTTAGTTCCAAAGAAAGCGGATATATGGTTATCAACTCCACTATTGAAAAACAAGTTGAGTTATTGATTAAAGAACTTAGTGATCTCGTTTGGGAAGAATCAAGGCGCGAACGACTTTTTAGGGCCACACATGAATCACCACTTGATATCGCTACTTTTGTTACGATCCATCAACTGGAGATTCAACAACGGAAAAGTAACTCTAGAACGAACTTCATATTCCACTCAGGATGCAAGGAGATACTTCACCAGCTTGTTCTAGTTTTCTCAGAATCCGACTTTCCATTCAACAACCATCAGCACCGGCAAATAGAGGACCTGTGCACGTCCATCAAAAGATTCAACAGAGACCCTAAGACCGAGAATTATAAAGACATAAAACTGCAATTCTTGGCGTTTGTATGCTCTCTCTGGAAAAACCTACCGCAAAGAGACGTTGTTAAGACAGACACAACCACCATGACCGACCCTAGTGGACCTATCACTAAAGCAGTTAACTACATCACCTTTGGACTTCACGGACTTGAGAGGACAACTATAGAGCATCTTCTGAACTACAAGGCATCATCGAGAGATAGTCCACTCGAATTGATTACGACAATTATCAACCAGTTCATGAGAATCTATCCACCTAGATACACTTTTTCGCAACCTAGGGCCCACAACATCAACGAGAATCCCATGGATGCATCCATCTCCATCTATCTAGGAGAGAAGAAGTCGAGCTCTTGACTTTAAAAGAGCGCTTCTCGGGAGGCAACCCGTGTTTACATTTCTGCAATTTTACATTCCAAGAAGTGATGAAGTCTCCGACTATCTTTCGCACTTGGATATACGAAGAAGACTGACGCATCAAGTTTTTGGCGCCACATCAAACATTAAGTTTTTGGCACCGGAATTAAGAAAAGTATATCCAACGTGTTCACACCTACGAGATAAATCACAAAAGACTTGAAGAAATCGGAGCACACAACAGAAACGAAGGGATTCTACGGAATAGTCGACAATCATGTGCTTCGGAGCACTCCTCGTCATCACCAACAAGCCACATATATAAATGGGGAGTACTTTTGTTCTAATCTCTTTCTTTCATTTATAAAAATACCATATCCACTATGCTTATCACTAAGTGTGTGATTCAAACCCAACACACCGCTGAAAGAATACGTCTTAGATGTTTCAATTCTTAAGTATGGGATTTTACCCCAGTCAGAGCTTAGAATAACATCGAGGATGATGTTCCTTTAAGTGTGGGATAGCAGTAGTTACACTACTGTAAAATGGATAATGGTATATGCTTGATTCTAAGCTCGTTGCTCTTTAGACCATCCTTCTCCAATAAGCAAACAAAATTTTTCAAAATTAAGTTAAAAATATGTTGAAAATGAAAAATTTTAGACAAAGAATAATTTACTTTGGGGAAGAAGGATAAATAAAATACGAATTCCTTTGAAAAATTAGTTTAGTAATCCCATAAAGAGCATCGCATGACTAGGCACACAACAAACCAACTTTCGATTCGTGAGGTACCTTGAGCCATATAAAGCATTCATTTTTAATGCTTCACTTCTTCGATTCTTGAGTGTGCCGATGTATGCGTTTAGAATCAGAACTTGCTCCTGTTATGCATTTCAAATCCGGATTGGTGAGTAAAGAGAAGATCGAATTACTTCATTCTTAAACCCATCCATATACCCATAAATAAACACGTTATCCCTACCTTCTCGAAAGCATCCCTTAAACTTCATAGTAAGTCCCAAAGATGAAAGAAAAGAAGCTACAAGGATATGACGTCAAAGAAGAAAACCCGAGAAAGAAAATTCAAAGAAAAGAAAATCAATTGGAGAATAAGACTCCTTCTGGCAAACAGCAAAAGAAAAGGGCGTCAATCCTCCCCCCCCAAAAAAAAATTCCAACTTCACCAAAAAGAAACCAATAAAAAACCAACAAAACCCCCCTCTCACATCACCAACACTTCACCCCAGAAACACTACATCAGTTCCCTTAGAATGATTGTGGCTATATCGACTTCGCGCTCACCAAAAAGGTAACGATTTGATCCTCAATCAAGCCTATGACGATAAACGATACATGACTGGCGTTCAGAGTGATTGATAATACTAGAATAGGAAACCCTAAACACTTTGAGTGACTGGAGTGACCACCTTGAGAGGATCGGCTAGTCATGTATCCAAGATCAAAAGCATGCTCCCAAAGATTACAACCTTACTTTTTCAAAAGCACAAATATTTTATTTTTCTAAAACCCCCTCAATAAAAAGTTTCGCCCTAAAATATTTCATTATCTACTTATCTTTAACCATGCTTGAATTTTGAGTTTGCTTGAGGACAAGCAAAGTTCTAAGTGTGGGATACTTGATATCGCGTAAAAGGTCACATTTTTACTACCGATATCTCTCTCATTCTGGAATGATTCTTGGCATATTGAACTCAAATACGGTTCAAATCAGTGATATTATGCTGAGATGGTCAAAACAAGGTTGCATGATAAAAATCAAGCAAAACGGATGAAAAACGAAGACTCCACGCACAATTGAAGATTCAAGGCATCAAAACAAGATTTAGAGACAAAGTGCCCACCACTGAGATTTCTCTTATCCAAGATGTTCGTTTTCAAAATACGAATCCAACAGAAGAAGAATCGGCAAAAACGGATGAAGAATGAAGATTCTACGCACGCCCGAAGATTCAAATGATTCGTATGACACATCTAAAGTTCAGAGACATATTTTTGGGATTTCTTTTCATCAAAGTCTTTGTTTTTGAAAAACTAACCCAACAAAAAAAGAATTGACACAAACGAACGCAAAATGAAGAAAACATGCACGAATCAAGAAACGGAGCAAAAGACGGCGAACCGGGGCGGCAGGCTGCCAGCCGCCGCCGGCCAGCAGGTTGGCGGTGCCGGCCACCTTCCCCCCATCCCAGTTCCACTTTTTGGTCCTTGCATGTACCCGGTGCCATACCTTTACGCGATTGTACGTACCCGGTGCCACACCTTTATGCGATTGTACGTACCTGGTGCACCACCTTTTCCACCTTTTGCTAAAGTGTTCCTCAAGTTGCTAACGTGAGCCGAATTTCACCTATTAATAGGAGGAATGAGGCTTCGTTTCAACACACACCATTCTTAGAACAATATAGTTCTCTTAAGATATTGCTTCTACTTTCTTTCTATTTTCTTACTAAAAATTAGTTTTAGGCTAGTTTAGGAGTTTGTTTAGAATAGAAGGAAAGTACGGAACGCATTGTAAATCTTCGGTGTAAGCTTGGAATTGTGTCAATTAATTCAAGTCTACTTTCTCCCGCATTTAATCCTGGTGCTTTCTAATCCTTATCTATCTTAATTAATTACGTTTATATTGATTATGCTAGATTTAGTTATTGCCATGATTAGAGAGTAGTATACTTGTTGTGTTTGTTTGCGATGTAGTTATTTAATTATGGGATGATTTATAATTAATTATTAAAGATCAGTAGTATTGCTTTGATCGTCTTATTGCATGTTCTTATTTGATTGTTGCCTTAGGATCATTATAATGGTAAAATATAAATGGTCTTAATTATCGTAAAGTAATATGATGGCCCATATTCAACTGTTACTTGATATAGTACTGGAAACACTTCAAGGTGGAGTACAAATGTATGGAAGTCGAGAAATGACCGAAGGTAGTCATATTACCAAACGGTACAATATTACGAAGTAATATGATGGCCCCTATTCGACTATTATTCGATATAGTACTGGAAACACTTCAATGTGGAGTACAAATGTATGGAAGTCGAGTAACGACCGAAGGTAGTTATATTATGGACTAATATATAAAATGAGAAATCTAGTTTAATTAAACTTTCTAAATAGACTTTTAAACTTCAAATTAATCTATCGCCCTTCCACCAATAAACATGATTACAACACCTTTTTAACGACGTCTAATTAAAAGGTAGTTAGTCATCCGTGTCAATATAATTTGTCAAAGGTATGAAACTATGGAACTGCAAGGCTACATGGGGGATTATCATAGGACAAGACATGGCCAAGGTTTGAAGCGGCGGAACCACTTTAAGTGAGGAACGCTGTGGATAATTAGGGGATTTGTTGGGTAGTCTTAAGCAAGGGCTAGTTTAAAGTCATAAATGAACTTTTTAAATATACGAATCTGTTAGGATGACGAGGAATCGTTATATGATTCAGTTCTATCTAGTACCTTAAGATTTTGTTCCCGTTCATATGAAAGTATTATTAAACCATAATTAAGATCTTGTTTATTATTCTAAATACTTTGTAATGTTACCATAACCTAGCTCCCGGTGTGACATGCTAATAGAATTTTAATTAGTAGGGAATCTAGTGTTTACATACATGTATTCAAGAATGATAATTAACTAATATCTTTCAAAACAGTTTCTCTAAACATCATCCCATAACTTAATTAACGAAGTCTCAGCAAACACTATCTTTATTTATCTGCTTTAGCTTTTACTTTTATTTCGCTTTTATTTATTTACTTGCCTAAGTTAGTTAATAGAAAAACCAAAACTCCTCCGCTATTTTATAAACCCTTCACTAGTTTGAAAGCCCTCATCTGCCACGCCTTAGTTTCAATTCAGTCGGTTTGAAGAACGGCTCTAGGTCATACCTACTACTTGCTCACCCTTAGGATTAGCATTGTTAGGGAAAACTTAGGCCCCGCAATTACAAATTTAAAACACTCACTGATGCCCATCGCCAGTAGCCGGTGCAACGACAAGGGTAAAATCCTTACCGACCGCTGGTGACGCATCACGTTTCCTACCATACACACCAGTCCTATCACACCTTCCTTAGAAAACACACCTTCCTAGCTTATTTTTCTCACTCTAGAAATAAGCTCCAACTTTCTCACTCTACATTCTTTCTCTAGATTAGTTTTAACAAGTAATTAAACTAGTTTAGAAGTTTAATTAGGAATAGAAGGAAAGAGCGGAATGCATTGTAATCTTCAGTGTACGCTCGGAATTGTGTCAATTAATTCAATTGTATTCTCTCTCGCATTAATCCTGGTTCTTTCTATCCTTATATATCTTAATTAATTACATTTATATTGATTATGCTAGATTTAATTATTGCCATGATTAGAGAGTAGTATATTTGTTGTCTTTGCTTGTGATGTAGTTAGTTAATTATAGGATGATTTATAATTAAAAATTAAAGTAATATGACGGCCCCTATTCGACTGTTACTCGATATAGTATTGGAAATACTTCAAGGTGGAGTACAAATGTATGAAAGTCGAGAAACTACCGAAGGTAGTCATGCTACGAAACGGTATAATTTTATGAAGTAATGTGACGGTCCATATTCGACTGTTGCGTAGTATAGCGTTGGAAACACTTTAGGTGTAGTATAGATATGTGGAAGCTGCATGACGATCGAAGGTAGTTATATTACGGACTAATATATAAAATGAGAAACCTAGTTTAATTAATCTTTCTAAATATACTTTTAAACTTTAAATTAATATATCTCCTTTCCACCAAAAAACGTGATTACAACACCTTTTTGATGACGTCCAACTAAAAGGTAGTTAATCATCTGTGTCAACATAATTTGTCAAAGGTATGAAACTATGGAACCACAAGCCTACATGGGGGATTACTGTAGGACAAGACATGGCCAAGGTTTGAAGCAGCGGAACCACTTTAAGTGAGGAACGCAATGAATAATTAGGGGATTTATTGGGTAGTCTTAAGCAAGAGCTGGTTTAAAGTCATAAATGAACTTTTTAAATACATGAATCTGTTAGGATGACGAGGAATCGTTATATGATTCAGTTTGTCTAGTACCTTTAGATTTTGTCTCCATTCATAAGAAAGTAAATTAATCTTAAATAAAGATCTTTCTTATTATTCTAAATACTTTGTGATGTCACCATAACCTAGTTCCTGGTGTGACATGCTAATGGGATATTAATTAGTAGAGAATCTAGAGTTTACATCACAAGTATCCAACAGTAACAATTAACAAACATCCTTTAAAACAGTTTCTCCAAACATCATCCCATAACTTAATTAACGAAGTCTCAGCAAACACTATCTTTATCTTATCTGCTTTATCTTTTATTTTAATTTCGCTTTTATTTATTTACTTGCCTAAGTTAGTTAATAGAAAAACCAAAACTTCCCCACTATTTTATAAACCCTTCACTAGTTTGAATGTGACACCCGCCTAATTAGGACTACTGATTAGTACCTAATCAGTTGTTAATACATGTAATTATTCCTTAGATTAGGATAATTAATGTATCTTAATATATATTATTGAATATATACGAATATGCGATTTGATTAAATCGTACGCTCTTTAAATCGAATATAATTCGGTTCAATTAAATACGGACGTTGGTGAACAACTGTATTAAATAATATAACACTATGTAATAACGCTATTATATCCAAAATAATATTTTGATAATATTTTCTATTTATTTCGTATCGTACAAATAAATGCCTACGCAACTTAAAACATTAAATGCGCAAACAATCGAAATAAAGCCAAGTTATATATGTTTTATAGCTCGAATATAAACTATTTGGCGAAATACTTAAATAAGAATACTGAATAATTATTTATATTTTAAAACTTACATTTCAACACATATAAAAATAATTAAACGTTTAAACGATCGGGAAAACGAACACCTCACGGAGCACAATTGCGGAGACTGAAAATGGGGCTTTCACCAAAACCCCACCACCTCCTCTTTCCTCCTCACTTCTCACTTTTCTTTTTCTCTCCCTTCCTCTTTTTCTCTCAAACTACCATCACACCACCACCTCACTAAATCACCAACTTCTACCACGAAACGACATTGGATCACCTCACCCGTTTGGAAGAAAAGAACCACCTCGCAACGATCTACATTTCCATCTTTCCGGATTCCTCACACGCGAAGTCGTAAGTTTCTGACAAAACTCGAAACTCTCCAATTTTACTCATTTTCACTTGTTTATGGGTTATTTAAGTTTGAAATGTCAAAATATAGGTTGGGTAAAAGAATCGGACCAAACGATCGCCGGAAAACATGTTTTTGGCTCAAATTCCGGCCAACAGCTCGTTGTGTCGCAGAGGCTCCAGGCCACCTGCGACACAATCCCTTATGTCGCTAAACCCCCACTTATGTCGCATATAGCGACACAAGTGACTATGTCGCAAACCTTTCGGATGTCGCATTTAGCGACACAAAACACTATGTCGCAAAACCTATTCTCGTCGCATATAGCGACACAACTTTTTATGTCGCATAAATTGTGAATGTCGCACTTGGCGACACAAGCCCTTATGTCGCAGATATGATCTACGACACAATAGACTATGTCACACCTAGCGACACAAGCCTTATGTCGCACGTAGTGTCGCACGAAACAGAACCAAGAAAACACAGATTTTACTAAGTGTCGAGACCTAAAAATTTAGTACTTGATTTCACCCAAATTCAAGTTCAGGTGCATTTTTCACCAAAATAATGTAGTAGAAATAAAAATTTTCCAAGCTCGACCCCAGCCAGGGGCTCTGCCCCTTGGACCCCGCTACCAGGGGCGCTGCCCCGGACCCCCGTCATCCAGGAACTTGTAAATACTTTTCACACTAAGTGTCCAACACTTACAAATAATGAAATCTGATACAACGATACATATAATGATAACACTTTGGATTATTATTACAAACTGTCACCAACGGGCCATATTAGTTTTCAAATTACAAACGGATTACTAAACAAACACTTCAACATTTCCTAGTTGAGTGGACAACTAGCATGGGTGATCTTTTAAGACACCAACTTATTTACTTGTTTACTTACAACCTTGTGTGTTTCGGACGCCAGAAGGTTGCAGGGTTTGGAGAACCAACATACGGGATTACACCCGACACCCTTACGGACTTACATCCGCTCTACTTGTTTGATTTCCCAAACATACTTGCTAGACTCAGGTGAGTCTTACAGCCCTACTTTTACTGTTTTACTTACGGGGTGAGATGCATTGCTTACTTTTCATGAACACAAGTACTGAACTACTCATTTTACTATACGGATTGCATGAGTTACTTACCATTTACTGAAGTCCCTCCATCATACATCGTTAGTTATGGACTTAAGAGCGAACACTAGTTAATGGATCCATTAGGGAAATGACCCTCCCCGCCCGGGGTAGTAGCGCTACCACGAACCGTTCTGTATAAACGGGCGACTATCATTCGTTACTTACGCTTGCTCAGTTTCGAGCATGTCGCGGGGGCAACTTATTACTTACGGGTTAAGCTTCGATTATGAGCCTCATGGCAATGGTATAAACTTACATACATTTGTAGGATTGCAAATACTTGATTTACGCATGCGGGTACCACTGATAAAATCTTGTGTTCAAAATCTGATATTACTTACAAACCTGTGAGATTCACCAACATTCGTGTTGACCTTTTTAGCATGTATTCTCAGGTACACATACGGAGTAGGATTACTCCCGAACATAGCTAGAGTCGCATGATTTCAACATAACTGCATTAACGGAGATTCTTAGCATTATCTTTTGTATATCTCGATTATGTAATAGAATCTCCTGCCTTACGCGTGGACTCTAGGAAATTACAACTTTTGTATCGAAAACAATATGTTTTCAAATGATTTACTATGAAATGTAACTATTTTCTACAAACGTCTCATTTAAAGGTCGTTTGCTTGTGATTATGTGTTATGATATTTGATTAGTAGCTCCCCGTGTTGACTTCCGCTGCATTATAAATTTCGGGGTGCTACATTGAAAGCCCTCATCTACCACACCTTAGTTTCAATTCAGTCGGTTTGAAGAATGATTCTAGGTCATACCTACCACTTGCTCACCCTTAGGATTAGCATTGTTAAGAAAAACTTAGGCCCCGCAATTACAAATTTAGAACACCCATTGGTGTCGTGACTAGACATTCACGGAACGACATGTGACGTCTGGGAGTCACATCACTTGTTTATCTTGGCGGATTTCCCCCATCATGAATTTCATGAGCACAACATACATAAGAAACCCTCTAGAACTTTAGTGCTTGATCTTCATCTTCTTGATCATATATAATCCAATTCATGCTCAACTCTTCCAAGTCACTTTCTCATATATTTATCAAACTTAATGGATCATACACATAAAAAATGAATGAACTAGGCCAAATGATAGTGCCATATTGTTCTCAATCATAACACTCAATCTTTGATTCTCCTGTGTTTCCTTTGTACCTCCAATAAATGATATGCTTTGTGAAATAATAGGTACCTTTTCCAACGGAATTCTTCTCTTGCACTGAATATTAGGATATATAAGATTGACCCTTGGTTGATTTAAAATTGGCTCAATATCAAAGGTATCAATTTCTATTCATGGAAAAGTTTCTTTAACAGGCACATACTTCTCATTCTTTTATTCTCGATACATGATATCTTCAAACCATTTCATCATGCCATCTCCTGATTGATTTATCATTCTTATTGAAGCAAGGTGATTAATCTTGCATTTTGGTAAAGTACTTAATTTTGCAAAAGATCTCGGAAAGTACTGAAACTCGTATGTTCTTTTTACAATAATGAATTTGTTGTCATTATCATAATTCCAACTAATAATTCTTCCAACAAATTCCTTTCTTGGTATTTTGAAGAATTTATTAGTTGTCAACTGTTCAGCTGGCACTTCTGCTGATTTTGGAAACCAATCTGGATATACTCTTTCAGGTTCATTTACAGCTTTAGGAGCATTTGCTATTTCAGGTTCCTCATCATCCATATCAACCCAGTCTTCCACATGTCTCCATCAAATTCAAGAGAATATTCGGCTTCAAGTTGTGGTTCAAATCCAGGAGGATATTCTAAATCAAAAGAATCATATTCTCCATTATCACACAATTCAATAAATGGTATCAAATCTTCCTCTATGATGTTCAAAGGTTCTTAACACAGTACTTCATCTTCATTGTATTGATAAAATCCTTCATCTTCATTCATTAGAGAAGATGCTCCTTCATTCCAATACGAAGATTCTCGAACTTCTTTCAAAGAGTATATGTTTTGAAAATCAAAATCATCTCCAAAGTTTGTTGGTGGATCATCAAGATCATTCAGATAATCTAATTTAGAAGCAGGACTTGCAAAATTAATAGGAGAAACAATCAAAGGTTCATTGTTAGTTTCTTCTTCTGATCCTTGATATATCACTAGAGCTCTAGAAAAATCTAAAAATTCAAGCAGAAGTCCAGGTTGAGAGATTCCTGACTCCGGCTCAAGTTAAGTGATGTATGTTTGAGGTTTAAGTTTTGATTCTTTTGAAGATAAATTTGGTTGATGATTTTGTGGATTTTCAGCAGTATCATCTTTTTCACCACCATCACTACCATCATCTTTATCATCACCTTTATTGCCATTTTCACCAAGATCACCACCATCATTATTATCATCTGCCTTATCACCACCATCACCTATCTCCCCTTGATGAACAAATTTAGCTTTACGATCAACAACTTCCTTTTCAAGATTGATAATATTTTGTTGTTGAACACCAAACACTTAAGTTTGAGTAGATATAACTACATGTTGAGCATCAATTCTCTTACAAGCATTTATCAATTCACCTTATAATTTTTCAACCAACCTAAGAATAGGCTTAACAGCTCGAATAAGAGAAGAATTAAATGCTGATTGAGCTGTAGATGGAGAAACGGATGGAGAAGGAATACTAGAAAATGTCCGAGCAGCTGTTGTAGAGAAAACCCTTGTAATAGGCTGAAGTGTGGAAGTTAAAGTTGTTTGAACTTGAGGTTCTAAAGTTTGAACTGGAGCCGAGAAAGAGTACGAGTAACCCGTGGTCTTTGTCTAAGAACTTATGAACCTGTTAGTAAAGTAATAAGATGAAGAAAAAGGTCTTCACAATGGTGTTTTGATAATGACTAGGGCAGAGATGAAGTGAGGAGAGCTTGTTGTCTTGATTTCTTGAAATTTCTTGCAAAATGGTGAAGGATTTTGGTGGTGGTTCTTGGTGGTTTACGGTGGATTATGGTGGTGGAAATGGTGGTTTTGTGTAACACTCAGTTTTTTTTTGGGTCTGGAATTAAATAGTATTTTAATATGTTTTAAAATAGTTGTGTTGAAAATAAACAAGTAAAAGAGCCTCAGGTTTTATTGTGACTAGTAAAATGTTACTTGTTTTAAATTATTAAAGTTGACAGTAAAATAAAATATTTTGCTTCGCGGATATTTTCAAGTTCCAGACAATAGATTAGGAAGGGGTATAATAAAAACAGATAAGAAGTGGGGGCGGTGGGATTAGGCCGACTCATTTTTCACCTAACATTTTCATTTCTTCTTTGTGTTCTAAAAACTCTCTCAAACTATTAGCAAGAAATCAAAAGGAATTTGGAGAATTTAATTGTGGAAGATTTAGACTAGTAAACATCTGATTATCCCTATCATCATCATCATTCTCATCATTTGATTGTAAGTATTCTATGGTTCTTGAACCTATTTTATAGAAATTAGGTAAATGATGAATATATGTGTTTTGTATGAATTGAAGCATAGAAATCATAGTATGTTGATTATATGGTGATTATACAATTATATGTGATGTTTACATGATGATTATATGCAAGAATTTGTATATGTTCTTCAAGTTTGAGTTTTGAGTTAAGGTTTGGTGAATTTATGGATTTGATGATGATGCATGCTTAAGATTGAAGTTGGATAGCTTGTTTAGTGTTATATTATGTATGTAGTTAAAGTTTATGGTCATTTATTGAGTAAATTCGTATTTTGAAGCTATAATTTTGTATTATTGTGTTTTGGTTCGGAGTTGGTAAAGCATGAACATACCTGGGTCTGGGGTGAGTACCCGGTGGGTACTCCCCTTACCCGGTGGGTAGCCCGGATTAGGGCAATTTCTGTTTTGGTGAAATGGAGAGTACCCGGTGGGTACTCCCCTTACCCGGTGGGTACTCTCCCTGCTCTTGAAATTTGATTGTTTTTCTTTGTTTATATAAGACAAGAAATATATATATATGATATATGTTGTATGTAATACTTGTATGAATAGTTGATAATAGTTTAATAAAATATAAAGATGGTATAAATTAGTTTAATGATGTTATGTTAAGTGAGATTATGAGATGGATGATATGTTATATATATGTTATGAATATTGATGTTGGATTATTACTGACTTAGTATTATTGTGTTTCTAGATAAGTGGGCATCAACTCAGTGACATTAGACAACTGAGTTCAGAGGTTCAGATGTTGGTGAGTGGATACTGTAATCCTCGGTTTAACTCCGTTGTAACGGGTTCGGTTACAACTGATAAACCAGGATAGTTTAAGTTGTAGTTATTGCCATGCTAATTTCAGTTATCCAGTTGTTGATTATATTGATTGAGTTTGATTGATCCAGTTGTAAAAGTTGTTCAGTTGAGTTTTCATAATTGCATATGATATGGTTTATGTGACAAGTTGTTAAGATGATTCGGAGTGAGGTCAACAATGGTTGGGTTTGGTTACTACTGTGTAGCTGCTTAGGTTTCTTGGATACACATAGTTGAAGAATAACCTATTCAGTGAAGGTAGTAATCAGACTATCGGTAGATCACTGAGAATAGCATACAGTGGTCGTGGTTTCTGAGAATAGCATACAGGAACCGCCGGTCCTCATGTACTTATGTGCTTATGTGTTTAAGTTTATTTTGTTGTAAGACTTGTTATGAATGGGTTGAACCGTCGGTTACGGTTCCATTCACTTAGCAATAAGCTAACCCCTCGTTGTTGAATCTTTTGCAGATTTTGGTTAGTTATGGTTCGGGTTGTAGATGACTGACTGGGTGTTTGACTTAATGCGCTGACTCTGATCTTTTGATAAATTTATGTTTGGAAAAGTTTTAGTAACACCCGTTTTGGTAATATGTAATGTAATTAAATAGTTAGATGATTTTTTTTATATATATATATTTGTAAGTATAAGATGTTGGTTTGTAAATGTTGTTCAAATGTTTTGGGACTTACGCTTCCTATTGTAAATATATTATAAACTATGTTGTTAAATTTCGGGTGTTACATTTTGAGTGGCTGAAAACTCAAAAATTAGAGAGAGAAAATGGAGTTAGAGAGAGGCTAGAGAGTGTTTTTGAAAGAGTGAGTGATAAATGAGTTCTTGCATGGGGTTTGGTTGGTGTAAGGAAAGAAATGAAATGATTGAAAAATGCATGAGAAATGAGAGGGGGAGGGAGGATGTGGCCGGCCCCCACATGGGTCCCACCTAAGTTTTGTAATTTAATTCTTATTTTCGGAATGTGTTTCGTCTTTTGGTCGTTTACCCGTTATTCGTGTTAAAACGTTAAATCGTCTAACATTTATTTGCGTATTTTTAACTAACTATTGATTTGAGATATTTTTACATAGAAGTATTATTAAAATACTTTATTTTAAGTTAACGAAATATTATTTGGGTTTCGTTTGGTTGTTGAGTTCAGTTTGCGCGTTTTCACCGCGTTTGTTACGTTTAAACCAAACGTCCATGTTTTATGCGTATTATTATAACTAAATAATAAATAAGTGTATACTATTATAAAATAGATTTTTGTTATTTATAAAAAAAAAATCACCAACGTAGTATAAATTGTCGGACTTCATCCGGTTGTTTCACGTAATTACAAATAATCACGTATGTGTATATATACAAGTATACAAGTAGTTACAAGTACTTGGCCTAAATACGAACTGAATATAAGTAATTATCATTCTAGCATAGGTTCAAAAATTAATCTAAATTGGCGGGTGTCACACATTTCCACCAAAGTCAACCTGCCCATTCAAGGTGGGACAAAGCATAATAACTTTAAATAAACGCTTGTAGCAAAGAATTTGACGACAAACATAAAAGGAATATCCTAATATGGTGTCTTCATTAACCCTTGTCAACCAACATTATTTGTGTAAAGGTAGCTGTCCCCGATAAGACAACATGGTGATCTCATTCCTAACATATATAATCGTTCCCATAGTTCTAATTGTTCTCCTTGCCACCCTCATTTAATTTCAAAAGGGCAAGATATCAATCATGAAATGTATCGAATTATAGACGAATCTCTATTGTATATTGTATGCATCTACCTTAAATTTCCTTTATTAAATGCCTTAATTTTTAAAGCACGAGTTTAACGTAATGAACCTATAGTATATGTCTAATGGTATCCGTCCCCTACCATAGGATAACATGGTGATCTCATTCCTAGCATATATATATATATATATATATATATATATATATATATATATATATATGTGTGTGTGTGTGTGTATGTGTGTGTGTTTAGTCGTCTTCCTTGCTACCCACATTTAATTTAAAAAGGGCTAGATATCGATCACCAAACGTATCAAATTTGGGACGAATCACTATTGTATGCATCCACCTAAAATTGTGTCTTATAAATGTCATAATTTTTATAACAGTGTCAGGTATTTTTAGCTGGCACCCTACTTTTCCAGTCATCTTCTTCGGCGAGATAAATGTTTCCATCATCTATTTTGGTGAAAATGTTTTTTCCGACTATCTTTAACAATAATGTATTTATATTTTATGTGTGTGTACAAAGTGAGCCGATATTACTAGGTACGCAATGAGTAGAGATAATTATTCTAATTTCGTCTAGTTACATTTCATACCTTTTTTACCCAATTTTAATATATATTTTTCCCCGGTGAACTCACTTTTAATTTCATCATTTCCATAGTTCTACGTTTTCAAATCTTGGATTTCTTTTTGTTGATTTTACTAGTTTTAGCACTTTAATTTTTATATATTACAACTATTCTTTAAAATTTAAACCAAGAATCCCTATTTCATGTGGCCGAAAAAAATATCATATGGTCGGAAATTCTAGAGATCAAAATGGTTTATAGTTTGATAATGTATACAAATTTAAACATTTTACTATTATATGCATTCAACATTGAAATTTTCTATTTTTATATTATAGTTTTAAAATTCTCTTTTTGTATGAACTTAACTTACTTTGTAGAGAACTTACCAAAACAAAATCAATTTATGTAACCAAAAACTTACAAAAAGCATACGATAGACGATTTTGGATGTTTACAAATAGTAAAATGTATAAAGTTTTCTAGGTTACCCAATACATTAAACATGTGTTTTACAAAGTTAAACGTTTAATAGAGACGATTAAAAGTTGATGCGTATATAGTGAATGGCTATAGTTTGATACATTTTGGAAGACTAAGCCATTTTCAGAATGGGGTTTGTTAATACTAGGATAGTAAAAAGTAGTTTCCCCGACTACACAGTATGCACTTGGTCAATAATGATGGCGGTGCCCGAAAATGGCGATCAAGAGTAGTAAAGAGAAATGGTGGTAGGTCACAAATATTTTGAGAACATATTTGTTTAAAAATGATAAATAAGCCTACTTAAATAGATACAAATTAAACTAGATCTAAAAATGCAAGAAGTGTCTACTTCAATAAATAAGATTAAGAGAAAGAAACCGTATTTACTAATGAATGCTTCAGACCTACTTCTAGGTCTATCCAAGTAGTCCTATGAAATATTACTCCATTTGAATACCATTAATGAATCTAGTACATTCATAAACGTAATAATTAAAAACCCACAATAATAACTAAGATTTGTGCATGGTAATAATTTTAGTCCAAACATTATAGTATATATCCGGCTTCATTTTAATTTATTGTGTGTATTCAACTTTCAAGTATCGTTATTGTATGTCTTTAACAATATTTTTAGCTTATGTATCATTTGTATAAGGCTTCACGTGTCATATAAAAAAGTTATCATACTATTAAAGGTAATGCCTAATGCATATAATACACATATATGAAAGTAGACACATATATGAAAGTAGAATACGTATAAGAACAAAATGAAATGGGATTGAGATATGATCATGAGAATACATGAATTATGGAAAGTATGGAAGTACCAATGGGAGGGTGCCATTTGTATAAACAGAATACAAAACCCATTTACACCTTAACTTAAATATCTCACAAACGACAAATCGAAAAATTATGAAAATTGCACCATTACATTTAACGTTTGATCCTCTTCGATTTGCCGTCCATCAAGGCATACTTTTAACGAATTTTAGTTTCACATTTTTTGGTGGGTTTTACAATTTACTAACACATGTTTTAAAGTGTTGCGTTTAGGGTTTAGGGTTTGGGGATTAGGGTTTAAGGTTTAGGTTTTGGGGTTTTTCCCGAAACCCCAAAACCAAACCCTAAACCTAAACCCCTAATCCCTAAACGCTTTATATAACTCTAAACCCTAAATCTTACTAAACCCTAAACCCTTACTAAACCCTAAACCTATTAAACCCTAAACCCTAATAAATCCTAAACATTAATCCCTAAACTCTATACTTAAATTAAATATTTAATCAAATATTAACACATGTGTTAGCAATTAGTAAAACCCACCAAAAAAGGTGAAAAAAATAATTCATCGAAAGTATACCTTGATGGACGGCAAATCGAAGATAATCAAACGCTGAATCTAATGGTGCAATTTTCATAATTTTTTGATTTGTCATTTGTGAGATATTTAAGTTAGGGGGTAAATGGTTTTCGTCAATGATATGCCCAAACAAAGCAGTAGTTGGCGGTATTGGGTTAACTCTGTATTCTCTACAATCCGAGAAAGTACGCTTCTGCATTGGAATGTGCTTGAAATCCCTTCCATTTTTTTGAAGAGCTGGAACATGTTCATTGAAGATGATCTGAAGTAATCTTGTATACATAAAGAATGTATCATGGATATTAGAAACCAAGTTGGTGAATTTAAAATGAGAAAAATTGTAAGGACGATTCTTAGTTAAAGCAACCATAAGACCCACAAGTTGATAACTCATCGCATCCATACCACCCTTTCTTGAAGATAAAATAGCCTATCAACGTATGTTCCAAAAATTTCCAGTAAGGACATACGTGAGTTTTCTTGATTTCAGAAACATTTAGTGGTCTAATGGATCACATATCTCTTAAGCATTCTTCTATGATATGTCTTGGACATTTCCTTGCTATATGGACAGCAAAACTTGTATACAACCATAAAGAAAGTAAATCTAGTGAAATAAAAGTAGTTATTACAAAGAGAAATCGTGATTTAGAGGTGCAAATGAGATGATGTTGCTCGGTTTTGCTTTCCTTGCTTCTTTCTTTGATTTCCTTCAAACAAGTGGTGGTAGGAGATGATGGATTATGGTGATGGGAGATGGTTGTTCTTGAAAGGTTGAGAGAGAGGGAGAAAGAGCTGATAGAGAGAGAGAGAGAGAGAGTAGAGAGAGATGGAGGAAGTTGAATGAGGAAAATGGGGAATGGTGCTGGGTTTAAAGTCAAGGAACAAGATCCCCAATTTGGGGAGAGTGGCTTGAACAATTTTAGGGGGGCTCACCAAGGACTGGGTCTACCAAATCTTGTTCCCCAAATGTGCGCTCCATGCGGTGTTGTTTCTCCGGTCATTTAAACGTTATTTAGACGTTATACGTGATTTATATAAGATTTCATTTTCGATCTGATTCTCTATATTGTTAATAAAAGTATTTCATCAAAATACTTTCTTTTGAGTTATAAAAATATAACTTGAGATTATTTTATTTGCTGGGTACGAATCGCGCGTTTTTATCGCGTACGGTTAATTTTATACGATACGAATCACTTGTTAAATATTATCAAAATAATATTTAATAATTATTGAGTTTACTAAATAATTTTGTATTATTTAATAATTTGGTTCACCAATATCCGTATTGTGATATGTTGGATTCCATCCGATAATGAAATGCACGATTTAAATAAACCGCGTACGTGTGTATACATATTCCAATATACATAATGATACACATAATTAGCCTTATACATTACTAATTACATGCATTAAAAAATGATTAGACACTAATTACTAGTTCTAATTTTTTGGTTGTCAAACCTGTATCCTATGAGTTACCTACGTTCATTTTTGGATAAGGTTTTAATCACAACATGAGTTGGGTACATTAACAATAAAGATTTAATTCCTACACCTATTATTAATTTAAATTATCCGTAGTAATATAACAACACAATTTATTTACATATTTAATTAATCCGTAGACAACTATCATAAAAGACAATTGAGTTATTTAACTACTTATGGTAGTTCTAGTGTGCAAATTTAAATATAGGAAATACGAAACTAACATATATTAAAAATATAATAAGATAGATTGAAACCTGAAAAGCGTACAATAACTCGCAGCTAATATGCGTCACAGAGCAACTCCGTAAAAAGATAATTAATCATTCATAGTTAATTAATTAGATAACCTAATTAATTAAAACTATTCTAGAGAGATTAAAAAAAATAGAAATCTAGATCCAATGATATATTTATAGTTGAAATCCGGATCACGATAGCAAACATATGTTCAATTTAGCGATTTTAGCGGACTGTGAGCGCAAGTAAGAAAAATCAGCCAGAACCGGGCCAGGCTGGTTGGTTCTGGGCCAATCCAACCGGACTGGTACAGGTATGGCTGAAACAACCAGTTCCGAGCGGCGGCGACCTGGTTCCGGCCAAGGTGCGTTCCAAGTCTCAATTCCTTCGTATTTTCTTCGTTACGCGTCCATTTTTGATGAGTTTTTTTGCGTTGGCTTCGATTTTTATAATCGAAGACTTTGATAAAAATAACTCTCAAAGATTATTATTCTAACTTGAGATAATTTATTCTGAATGTTTTGAATCTTTCATTGCACGTAGAATCTTGTTTTTAGTCTGTTTCAAATGATTCTTCTGAATCTGATTCGAATAAATTTTTAAAAACGAAGATTTTGATGTAGTGAAATTTCTTAGATGAATCTTTTATGTTGATATAACTTGTCTTGATTAGGACAAATAAGTTGATGGGCTAAAAAAATTTCTTTTTTGTATAAAAAATAATTACAATTACTTTTATGGTGTTCGATCAACCCTTAGCGAAACTTTATGTCAAATCGGACCTAAAAACAATTTTTTTTTTCAAAAATTGTCATAGTTAATTATAATAATTTGAAATATAATAAAAACAATAAAATGATATTTTATAATTCTTTTTATTCTTTAATATTTATTAAAGAACAATATATAATTTGAAGTGAACATTAGAAAAATAAGTAGATTTTTTATATACCGTTGCATTGCTTAATTTAAGAATAATATATAATTGGAACTGGACAAAAGGAAAAACAAGTAGAATTTTTTTATGTTGCTGTATTTCGCAGATAACATGCTAATATATATATATATATATATATATATATATATATATATGAAAAATTATTCACATATTAATTAATGCGAACAAAACTTGTACCTCTCAATCGGAAAGGGGTTTTAGAATAAGGGTATGTTTGGAACAACTATCTATAAGCTGTAGCTGTAGGCTGTACTGTAAGATGTAAGCTTTAGCTGTAGGTTGTAGCTTTTATATAAACCTGAAAGCTGTAGCTTTTTTATTATAAATGTTTAGTAAATTAGTTGTAGCTGTAAATTATAAGTGTAAAATTACGTAAGAGGACATGAATGAAAAACTGAAGTAATATTTGTATCTACTAAAAACACATAAGTACATAATAAAAACTATATATACATACATTTTTATATGGATGTATTCACTTGTTCACAATATGTTTGTAGGAAATTAATGAATTATATACACCAACAGTCCATATATATTGAAGACTTATTTCAAAAATAACAATAAGAATAAGCAAAGTTGTTTTAAAAAATATATAATAGTTGGTTTAATTATTTTTAATTATTACTATATTAACTATAGCATTAATAAAATTTTCTTTTTAATTATTTTTTAACATATCTAGGGAAAAGTTAAAAGATTAAGGTTTTCAAATAATATATCTTTGGATTTATATGTAGTTACGTACGAGTATGCAATATAAACTAATATTTCTTACTATGGAGATCCATTGATAATAGTCATAATACTACTAGTAATAAAGTAGTATAAAGTAATAATAATAATAATAATAATAATAATAATAATAACTACTGAATGCATGGCTTCTTCGGCCGACTTAAATCAGGCTACTCGGATGAATTACAGGGGTAGTTACGTAATTTCGACAGTTAAAAGCTACCGCCCATATTTCAACGCTAGTGTTAGTAGCGTTTAAAAAATTAGCTTTTCAATGGAAATAAAAGCTTCAAGCTACTGAAATCAAATAGGGCTTTTTATTCTTGATAGCTTTTCATCTCAAAATTAAAAGCTTAAAGCTTCAAAACGCTCTTAAAAGCTCCATACCAAACATACCCTAAGTATGTGACTTTAATAATAATAGACGTGCCATTTCTAAGATATTTAACCTTGAAAGTTCGAGTGGAAGTGGATTTTTGAATAATTACTATGCGTCTAACTACAATGGGTGATTGTGTAAAGCTTACCATTCTGTTAAGGAGTGTAAGAGAAATTATTACATGATCACATCACATTCTCTAACCAAAAAAATCAACGATTAGATCATCATTAATGAGTCTCATCCAAGGGCCCTTATTCATTCTTGGATGAAGGATGATAGACATGAGAATTTTTTTTCTGTGTAGTATAGATATAATAATAATAATAATAATAATACTTTCTATGTAATAATTATATCATATGCAATCCTTTTAAATAAATATCTTCTAATGCCCAACAAAATGATTACTATGTATAATGTTAAACTAGTAGTTTATTGGTGGATAACGGCGTAGATATACATATAACTATCGATTCATACATCGTAGTGTTTACACCAAGTTTCATTATTTTCTAGTTATGTTGATATAATAAAAATATATTTTATTGTTTATTTGTTAATCAAAAATGTCAAAAAGAACTTCTTGAAAGAAATCAACAATATTTTTATATCAAAAATGTCAATGGGTAATATATACTATATAACTTTTATACTTTTGCGTACATCTTTACAAGAAAAAAATTTAACACCTAATATTGGAATTAATTTTAAAGTGTACAAAGTTTAACTTGAAGGGCTTAAAGTTGTAGTAAGTGGTTCATTTGTAAAGAATGAGATTGAGATGGTTAATGAAGTTTTAAAGGTAATATAATATTCAATCATTAATATATAGATTTTATTTTAAAACGAAAAATAAAATGCATTATACATAGTTAAGATAAAATTGGACAACTAATTGAAACTTCAAGACTATTTTTCAAAATAAAAAAATTAAATAAACACAAATGAAAATAATAATAATAATAATAATAATAATAATAATAATAATAATAATAATAATAATAATAATAATAATAATAATAATAATAATAATAATTATAATAATAATAATAATAATAATAATAATAATAATAATAATAATTATTATTATTATTATTATTATTATTATTAATTATTATTATTATTATTATTATTATTATTATTATTATTATTATTATTATTATTATTATTATTATTATTATTATTATTATTATTATTTTCATTTGTGTTTATTTAATTTTTTTATTTTGAAAAATAGTCTTGAAGTTTCAATTAGTTGTCCAATTTTATCTTAACTATGTATAATGCATTTTATTTTTCGATAATAATAATAATAATAATTATTATTATTATTATTATTATTATTATTATTATTATTATTATTACTGGAAACAAAAATAATATGTTAATTAGTAATATAATTTTACTTTTATTTTCAAATACAGTGCATACCTTTTCAAAATGGTCAAAATAAAAAACGCAGATAAAAAATATGTCATTTTTGTAGCATGCAAGATGAAGATATATGAACCAAATCCGTTTCTTGATTTAAGCGGCCTATATTACCATATATTAGACACATTCTATTTTTTTGATATTGCATATCTAAGCCCCGATGACACATGTTTTGTAGTAGTAATAACAAATGATATTTAAGGGCGGTGCCCATATTAAAAATTATTCATGTTAATTTTTATGTTGATACATGTATATTATTTTAAGAATGATGGTTAATCGAAAAGAAAACAAATAGTTATATGTTGTCTCCCCTAATATTACCAAACATAAGCACTTTAGATAAGTGCCTCTTATTGAATTTGAATCTTAAAATGGTGAATAGAAAAACAATAATAAACCAAATAAAAGGACATCCATTCTGTCAAGTGAACTTTATGATTCTTCTTTCTCTTCTTCTAGTGGAGTGCCTACTATATCATTTTCGCCTGTGCGTCAAAACTTAGAAGTTGATAATATGTCTCTGGATCAAGGAAATTGTACAAGCTTAAAATTAGTGAAAAATTATCCAAGCATAGATTTTACAAATGAAGAAAATAATTATCGAGATGAGATTTGCCCTAGAAATTTTACGAAGAGACTATGGACAAGCGAAGAGGACAGGTTTCAAAAAACAGAAGTTTCTTTAATTGTTTTTATCTTATTGTATTGGCTTACTAGAATCAAAATACATGATGATTATTTTATGTAGAAAATTGTGTGAACTTGTTGATCAATTTGGAACAAAAAATTGGGCAATGATCTCTGAGTCCTTGGAAGGTAGAGCTGGGAAACAATGTCGTGAGCGATGTTACAATAACTTGTGTCCTGATATTAAGGTTGGTTGTTAGTAAAACTTACAACATTTCTTCATTTACTTTCTGGTAAGCATGAATTCAAGTAACTTTAATTTCATTAATGTTTCTAAAAGTTACTTTTTCCTTTTTTTTTTATTTTTTTCAATGAAAATTAAAACAACTTGATAACTACGAGATATTTGGAATATGCTATACATCTAAGTAAGTTTAATTGATAATAATGTTAAGGGATCATATGATTTGTAGCACACTTTTGATCATTTATATCAGGTTACAAAAGTGAATTAAATTATACAAATAAAAAAGTTTCCCCTCTTGGCTACATGTTAAAACGCATATAAATGTTTTTTTTATCATGTTTGGATTTCAGGTTGATGATTGGACTGAAGAGGAAGAAAGAACTCTTGTTGAGGTCCATAAGAGAATGGGCAACAGGTGGTCCAAAATTGTTCAATTCCTTCCCGGAAGGACCGAAAACGCGATTAAAAATCATTGGAACGCTGCAATAAGGAAAAAAATCATGCGTCAAAATAAGAATAAAAAAGATGAACCTGACAATAAAAGGTCAGAATCTACTATTTTGCGTGACTACATTCAAGGAAAATTTTCCACCTCTACAAGAAACTCCACCACTGATTATTGCAACAATAATATTAGCGTTTCATTGCCTGCAAAAACTCCTAATGTCAGTGTAGGCATTCTAGATGCCAACCAAATGAATGATCCGATTAGTTCATATTACAATTACTTACCAACAATAGATGACTTCATCCCATCTTTTGATGATGAGTCCTCTTTCTTCCAAAACTTGTTTCCAACCGCAACCACAGTTTCTCAACCTGAAACCACCGCCCCCTGTATTGAGCCCGTGGTTCAAGCTCTAGAACCACAATCACAAATAAATATCGACCACCAAGGGCTTATTAATGGGGATTCTGAATATGGGTCTTCAACTAATTTTTCGATGCCTATTGATGATTGCTCTGATACATATCGAAACAACTACTACCAAATAGATACCGCATTTTCTTCGGATGCTTTTCTATCATATCTCATGTGTGAAACAACTACATTCTCTAGTGATCCTGTATCTGGTTATGAAGAAATGATGAATTTGGATATACCATTGAATTTTTGTTGAGACATTGTTTGCGACAACAGATCTAGTTTGAAAATAGGAATGGTGTAATTGTTATCATGTTTGTACGTTGGTATAGATTTGTAAATAAATGATATTAGTTTTGTTATTAATATTCGTTAAATATGATAATTATGTTAAAGTGTTAGACGAATATCGAAAACGAAATAAATAGTTTGTGAGAGTCGAGATCTCAAGTCGCAAGACTTGATCTTGCGAGATGAGATCTGAACTCGTGATAAGGACTGCAAAGCGAATCGAGTTGGGCTTGGGCCTGGACTGCGAGGCGAGTCAACTTGCGAGCCCACAGGCTGCGAGTTGAGCAGTGATATTTAAATGATTTCGGTTTAGAAATCATTAACTTTTGGCCATTCGAATTTCATACCTGTGAATTGATCCAGAGAAAACAAATAATACTAAAGACTAGGTTTTAATCGTTTATTGATTAAAGCAAAGTATATTAGTTATTAATCGTATTATAAACGCGAATTTATTCGTTATAGTAAGATAACGCATATTAAGGAATTCCGCACCTTAATATTATAGATAACGAAGTTATCGATCCTAGAACACGGGACTTACAATTGGTATCAGAGCTGGCAAAATACGAGTAAGTTCGAGTTATTCGGGTTAATAACGTGTGATTTAGGATTGTTTTGACGTGCATTAGTGTGTAAAAACAATCAAAATCATTCTTTGGACACTTTTAGGATAGTTTACGGTCGAAATCTACTGATTTTAACTTAAAAATACCTAAAATTTTCGTTTTCGAGTTTTTCAGCCGTTTCGTGAATTGAGATTAGGGTTTCAGCGCTGTCTGCAAACCGAGTTGAACTTGCGAACCGAGTTGAAGTTCTGCGAGTCGAACTGAGATCTCTTGCGAACCGAGATCACTTACGAACTGACATCTTCTGCGAACCGAACAGAGATTGGCGAACTGAGTTTTGCCAATCGAGCTGAGATTGCGAGTTGAATTGAGTTTTGCGAATCGATTTTTTTTTTAATTTGCTAGACTATTTGACTTATCACGATGTCTGACATTAGCAGAATGATCGAGATGGAACACGAGGTTGGAAAATCTAATGTTCCACCTAAATTGTTAAGAATTGAAGAATACTATAGCTGGAGGGATAGGTTTGAATCTTAATGTAGATTTCATGATCTGTCTATCTTGATGTGTATCAAAAATGGATACACCGCACCTACTGCCACCATTAAAAATGCAGTTGTGGTTGTTGCCTATCACCAAATGAATGATGAGCAAAAGAAAGCATTTGAGATTGAAAATAAGGCTCATTCTTCAATCAAGATGAGTTTACCAAAGGAGCTCAATCATCAGCTAAATTTTTTTCATACTGCAAGAGCGCTCTGGGCAGCACTTGAGAAAAGATGTGAAGGCAGTCCACAAGTGAAAGCTGGCAAGAAGAATATTCTCAAAAAGCATTTTACTGTGTTTAAAGCTTTGAAGGGAGAAGATATTGATGCATATACTACCAGATTCTACCATTTACTGAGTGAGCTAGATGACTATGAGATTGTCACTACTAAGATAGAGAAAACCGACAAGTTTATTGAAGGTTTACCGTCTAAGTGGAAAATGCATGGTGTGATGATTAAGGACAATGATGAGAGGTATGCAGCTATGACCTTAGAGCAGGCTATTGATAAGCTCAGAGGTTATGATTTCCCCAAGAAGACTAGAGATACTGATTCTGATCAGGTTCAGGATCCGGGACTATACCATGGAAAATCAAATATCTCTACTTCTTCATCAAATTCGACCACTGCTTTGTTAGTTGGTATTGCTGATGGAAAGGGTGAAATGATTAATGATGAACTGTGTCTCCTTACATCATCTGGTAGTGAAGCAAAGGGGAAATCATCTGAGAAGTCACCTCAGGAGCATCAAAAGATGCCTATGAGTGTGAAATCTACGGAGCAACAACTGTCTGTTCTTGCTTCCTTTGTTGCTTCATACGAAAACTACATCGAGGGTAAAATCAATTATCCGATTATGTTTGATGAAGACTATGATCAGATAGACCCTGATTATCTTGAAGAAATAGAGCTCCAGGATCAACTTGCTATGTTGTCTAGGAGAGTTAAAAGTTTCTTGAAGAAAACTGGTAGAAAGGTAATTGGCAATCGATCAGGGTTTGAAATGACCAAGATCAAGTGTTTTAACTGTCAAGGTTACGAACACTTCGCTCGTGAATGTCAAAGACCTAAGGTTGAAAATGGCAATGGAAAACAAGGCTCGGAAAATTCTATTGCTTCTAAAGCCTTAGTGGTAAAGCAGTTAGATGGATCTTATGATTGGAAGGCTCAGTCAGAGGAAGCTTTCATGGCTGAGATTGATGATCAAGATAAAACTGCTGAGTCCACATCCTATATGCAAACTGATGCTGATTTTCAAGTAGAGGTGCTGGAACTTCAAGTAAAAGCAAATGATGAGGACGTGATGTACATGGAGTCAACTGAAGACATGAGTCCAGAAGACTTTGTAGCACGCATGGCTGAAATTCAAACAAACAAGAAAAGGGTATGTATTGATATTCTTACACTTGCTGATATCTGTTACTTAGTTACTGATTTGCAGTCACAGGTTAGTGTTTTAACTGTAGCAAACAAAAACCTGTCTTCTCAAGTTAGCATATTGACTGAATCTAGTAAGACTGTGGTATCCGACCTTGAACTGGCTAAGATTGATGTATGGAGGTTAGGGGAGGATAAACATGCCTTAAAAGATAAGATTAAGTCCGATATTTATGATAAAACTGCACTTGGAGATACCATTAATGAAAAATCTATAATCATAGATGGTCTCTATTTGAATATAAAGGACTTAAATCAAACAATTGCTAATAAAGATAAGGAGTTAGCTGAGTATAAGTTAAAACTAGTTGAGCAAAACCGTAAGATAGAAAACTATCGAACATCTGAGATGGACAAAATGCTTGATGCTCAACGTAGTGTAAAGGATAAGAATGGTTTAGGTTCAATTCAAATTACTCTAAGACTATTGTAGATATTGAGATGACTGAAGCAAATCCTAAAATGAAGGTAACTAATAAGTCTGAACAGTTAGAGGTACAAAAGGATGTTATTAAGAATCCTACATCTGATGATGGTAAGAAGATTCAATTCACTAAAGTACATTTTGTATCAAGTGGAATGATGAATGATACCAAGACAGATGCTGAGATTAATAAGGAACAATCTAGTGAACCTTTAGTGCCTAAGACTCCGACTGCGAATGTAAAAGTTGGTAAACCACGGAAACAGATGTCCTGCTTCAAATGTCATCAAAAGGGACATGTGGCTTCTTGTTGTCCAAATAAGAAGTTGGAAGCATCACATAAGTTTTTGAATACTGAAAAGACACCGACCAATTCTAGTTCAATTGTAGATAGGTTAGGCTCTAAACCGGGATTAGGGAGCAAAACTGTAAACATTCTGAAGAGAGATGGGAATCATAGTGTCTCCCCATCTAAGCCTAAAAGGTCTTATATTCTAAATGAAAATACTGTCAATAAACCTAGAGATAAGACACCTTCGAGGTTTAGGACCCCCTGTAGAAACCATAGTCAATTTGAAAGTGGTTCTACTTCAGGTACACAAGAATCTAAGTATGTGCCTAGGAGGTTTTCTACTCACTCTCCTCATAGGCCTAAGACTACAGATCATCAACAATCTCAAACTTCTGTGAAAGTTACCAAGACTCCCGATGGGAATAGTTATGGTTACTTTAAAGAGGTTCAGATTGTAGATGATCAGGGACAAATCAAGACCTTAATGGCTTGGGTCCCTCTTGAAAACTAATTGTGTACAACTTGTCATGTGTAGGAGCAGACTGTGAACAAGGATAGCTGGTGGTATGTAGACAGTGGATGCTCAAGGCACATGACAGGAGAACGAAGTCTACTGAAGGACTTCAAGGATGGTCTCAAGCAAAAAGTAAACTTTGCAGGAGATAAAGGAAGAGTAATTACGTGAAAAGGAAAAGTTTCAAATGGAACTTTGACTCTAGAGGATGTGAATTACGTTGAAGAACTGACTCACAACCTAGTGAGTGTTTCTGAAGTCTGCGATAAAGGTCATCCAATTCATTTCAATGAAAAGGAGGCTTTAGTTCTGAAGCCAGGCTTCTCAATTCCTGAATAATGGATATTGATGAGGGCACCAAGGAAAAAGGACATCTATGCTATCAACATGGGTGTTCCTAACTCTTCAATGGTGTGTACATGTTTATTATCCAAGGCTTCTGAAGCAGACGCCTTATTATGGCATAAGAGAATGGCTCACTTGAACTTTAGAAAGATGAATTATATAACCAAAAATGGATTAGTTTTGGGTGTACCACAAAAACATTTCGAGTCTGAAGATAAGTGTGTTCCTTGCATGAAAGGAAAGCAGCACAAGAAACCATACAGATCTAAGACTGAAAACTCAATCTCTACATCATTTGAATTGCTACACATGGACCTCTTCGGCCCTATAAGCAAGAGAAGTCTAGGTGGCAAATGGTACTGTTTAGTTGTCACAGATGATTACTCTAGATTCTACTGGGTATTCTTTTTGGGATCTAAGGATGAGACTCCGGGAATTCTTATGGAGTTCTTATATTTAATAGAGAATGTCTATAGAATACGAGTTAAGAGAATTCGTAGTGATAACGGAACAGAATTCAAGAATTCAACATTAAGTATCTTTTACTTAAGCAAAGGGAAACAACATCAATTCAGTGTAACGTATGAACCTCAATAGAACGGTGTTGCTGAAAGGAAAAATCGAACGTTGATTGAAGCTGCTAGAACAATGCTTGCAGATTCAAAGCTTTCGGTCATTTTTTGGGCAGAAGCAGTGAATACAGCATGTCATGTTCTAAATTGAGTTCTTACGGTTAAAAGACATAACAAGACATGTTATGAACTTTTGAACAATAAGAAACCTAACTTGAAAGGTTTTGAGCATTTTGGAGTTTCTTGCACAATATTGAAGACCGGTCATCAAGCTAAATTTGGTGAAAAGGCTAATGAAGGTTTTTTCTTAGGTTATATGCCCAATTCGCCAAACAAAAGAGTCTTTAATAAAGTCACGGGACGTTTGGAAGTAGTTTACAACATTGAAGTTACGAGCTACTCACCTGATGTTCACAAGGGAGTTGATTGGCAATTTGATTATTCTGATCTTTTTGCATCATTTAAGGTCCCTATCAGTGACTATGTCAGTGATTCAGAGATACCTGAACATTTATTGTCTGGAGATGGGGATATTGGTCCTGCCTCGACATCGAGAGTTTAAAATTTTGGAGTCAAGACAACTGTTGATCCAAATGAATCCTCCTCAAGAGGATCACAAAAATCATCTATGGAAACAACTCAAGAAGAAGATAGTCCGGAGCTTATAACGAAAAGGTTGCTTGATGATATTATTACTCCCTTGCGAGACTTAAGGATATCTTCTGATAAGTTTCTACAGGAAATTGAGAATGAGGAGATTGGTACTAATCTGGATGATGATATACAGGTTGAACCGGTAACGATAACTCGAACAAGTAAGAATCATCTAGTTGAGAACATCATAGGTGATCCGGAAATACCTATGCTAACCGGAAGTCAAGCTAAGGCTAGTACCTCAACATACCCTACTATATCTACTAGCCTGAATAATTCTCCTGATGATTTAGAGTACCCAAGCCTTTATTCTGAAATGAAAGAGACAGGGATACCCAATCAATGTCTTTATTCATGCTTTATCTCACAAGTTGAACCTAAAAATGTTCAAATGGCTCTAAAGGAAAGTTCGTGGGTAGAAGCGATGCAAGAAGAACTATCTTAATTCTCAAAACTACAAGTATGGGAGTTGGTTGACCTTCCAAAAGGAGAGTATCGAATTGGAACTAGATGGGTATTTAATTGTAAGAGAGATGACCGGGGAGTCATTACTCGCAATAAAGCTCGTCTAGTGGTTCAAGGGTTTAATTAACAAGAGGGTATAGATTACAATGAAGTGTTTGCACCAGTTGGTAGGCTTGAAGAAATTAGGGTATTCTTAGCATTTGCCTCATTCAAAGAGATAAAAGTTTATCAGTTGGATGTTAAGAGTGCCTTCTTGTATGGCAAAGTAGAAGAATTGGTGTATGTTTCACAACCGACAGGGTTTACTGATCTTGATCATCCAGATAGAGTATATCGCTTGAATAATGCTCTATATGGATTACATCAAGCACCTAGGGCATGGTATAGAACACTATCAATGTATCTACTTGAGAATGGATTTACAAGAGGATCAATTGATAATACACTTTTTGTAAAATGGAAGAAGAAAAACTTCCTTCTTGTTCAAGTATATGTTGATGACATTATCTTTGGGTCATCTGACGAAAAGATGTGTCAAGAATTTGAACAAGTAATGAGGAAAAAGTTCGAGATGTCTGCAATGGGAGAGTTGAATTTCTTCTTAGGATTACAAGTTGATCAAAAGAAGGATGAATTTTTTATTCATCAATCTAAATACACTGTTGAATTATTAGAGCGATTTAAGATGGATGAAAGTAAAATCTATCATACTCCTATTCCAGTAAATCATGGACTTGGTCCTGATACATCGAGTGATCAGGATGTGGATCCTACTCTTTATAGGGCCATGATTGGATCACTAATGTATCTTACTGCCTCTCGGCCAGATATTATGTTTGCTGTTTGTATTTGCTCACGATATCAAGCAAATCCGAAAGAGTCATATATGCAAGCTGTTAAACGGATCTTTTGTTACCTCAAAGGGAAACCTAAGCTGGGACTCTGGTATCCTACTGATGGAGACTTAGATTTAATAGCTTATACTGATTCGGATTATGGAGGATGCAATCAAAATATGAAATCTACAACCGGAGGATGTCAATTCTTAGGAGGTAGATTAGTATCTTGGCAGTGCAAGAAGCAAAGCTCAGTAGCCATTTCTACATGTGAAGCTGAGTATGTTGCAGCTGGCAGATGTTGCTCTCAAGTACTTTGGATTCAACAGCAACTGCGAGATTATGGGTTGAATATAACCAATACTCCTATGATGATTGATAACGAATCAACAATGTCGATCACCAACAATCCGGTGAAGCACAACAAAACTAAGCACATTGATATTCGACATCATTTTATTAGAGACCGTGCTGAGAAGAATTTGATTAAGTTAGTTAAGGTTCCATCTCTGGATAACTTAGCAGACTTATACACAAAGGCATTCGACAGAGTTCGATTTGAGACATTGGTTCAACTTAACGGAACGAGAAATCTAGAGTGATTAGTCTTCCAAGGGTTTTTATGTAATAGTTAGTAGCTTTTCATATTAAAAGGGGGGGGGGGGGGGGCGTATGCCATTCATTTGCTTGTTACCTAAGGGGAATCGCCTTCTTTAAAGAATATACAAATAATATTCTTTAAAATTGTTTAAGTTTTTGTTTGCAAAAACTAAGGGAAATGATAGTACATTAAGAAAATAATCTTATTAACAATAACCTTAAGTCTTAAATATGATGTGCTAATAGATTCTCATAAGCATCATTCACATTATGATTCCTTTGCTAGGTATGTACCTATATTTATATTATTATACACCTCTTTCCACTAGTAATAATTTGCTATTTTTATTTCTATATAGATAGCTTCATCATATGATATACTGGTAGGCAAATTATGCAATAATTTCTAAAGCATTTAAGAAGTAATAATATGCTTGAGTGTTAATCTATGTGTCTATTATGTGATATATGACATAAGTCTTGAATGTTGAAGGATAGTATTTCCATACATATTAATATGTAGCAAAAATGACAAATGGTATGAAAATTATATGGTTATTAACTTAGCTAATGATTTCTCTGTTGTACGTGAGTACAAACCTGAAGCTATTAGCTAGGTCAGTAATCTCAAGCTTATAGTGTTCATATTAAGGGATCCTCTGTTGTATGTCAGTACAGACCTGGAATCACTAGTATCTTCACTATAAGTTTGATATTTGTCTAAATTTAAAATAACATAAGTGTACTTTATGTACCTTAGTTATAAATGCAGTGTTATGTGTTTTACTTGATTTCACAGTATATCATGTTATGGGAAACGTAAGCTAATACTCATACTAACAATAAATGTTTGCTTAGAAATTTGAGTATAATTTGTTTATGTGGATCATAATATCGGTAATCATCAATTATTAAATAATTATGCTTTGTGGAAAAAGGTCAATAAAGTTATAATTTTATAAATATAAGTTAATATATGGTGAAGTGAGTAATAGTGTGTCTGCCACTTATTAGAATTTCATGAGGTATGTATACTAACAATCTGTTTAGACTTTTAATAATAACTAAGAGATCTTATTCTTCCTAATATGATTCCTTAGCAGATAAATTCTTATTCAGTTCATTAATTTATTTGTTTATTTATGTATTTTATTTTATTTCAAGTGTTTAATAAAAGGGTACTTGATACCACTGTTTGTTTATATGAGTTATGTTTTATATTTTGTTTATCTAAAGTTATATTATTTTATTTTATTTCATTACCCCTTGGAATTAAATTATACTGAATATTCTCATCAATGTTGAACAATCGTAACAAATACAAGTGAAAAATAATTTTTTTATTTTAGACTTGTGTATAGACTTAAGACTAGAAGGTATATAAGTAAATAATTTTAGCTCCCGATTTTCTTTATACAAGATTAACTGTATCACGGGTTTAGTTAGTTAATATGTAAGAAGATTATCATTGAGGAAAAATTAGACAAAAACATTTTATTAAAAATGTTTAAACAAGTTACATAGATAACTATACAAATAATGAGTTTTCATTTATACTTAGTATTAAATTCACATTTTTTTTTTAATTTAAGTTTGCGAGTTTGACCAGTCAAACCTGCGGATCCACTTCAAAACTTGCGAATCGAGTAAAAGTATAAAGGGTGGGAGGTCAAACGTGTCAAAACCACCGAACCCACTTGTTATTGCGAGTTCACTTCATCTCTGCGAATGGACGAACGGCGAAACGAGGTGAAACACTGTTTTAGACTGTGTTTGATGTCTCGAGTACGAGGAAGAGATTTTGAATCCCTAGGTTATATACAACTTTAGATTGCGATCATTTTGAGGTATATTACAAATGTTTTCACCGTATAATTAACTCGAAATCGAAATATTAAGAATATTAGAGTTTATGTTTAATATATCAATGATTCACATAGTTATAATGTATTAATTAATAAGAATCTTTATGGTTTATGTTAATCGGTTCATATATAATGTGAATATATCGATCGATTGCATTAAAACATGCTTTTCAATCGATTTTTATTTGGATTCGCTACTGCAGTTCATGCTGCGAGTTGAGTTCCAGTTCAACTCGCAGATTAGAAGTTAGCGAGTTGAGACTAGTTTCGATTCGCAGATCTAGTTTTGCGAATTGAAACTTTGTTTTGTTGACTTGTTGACTTGCGGACCGAGTAGGTCTGCGGATCGACTTGCGAGTCGAATCTGTGGATTGACTTGGTTAGCGAGTTGATTTGTTTGTGAAACTAGTTGCGAGTTGAGTTACATTTTTGCGAATCCAACAGTTAGAATTTTTTTAATAAATTGTAACTTAAACTTTTGAATTAAGAGATTTTAATACACGTTAAAAAATTTTAAACTCACTTGCGACTTGAACTTGTGATGTAATAAATTATAATTATAATTTTCGACTTTACAAGTTTAGTAAAATATGTTTTGACGTAAGAATTAAATATTCATACATAATAACATATATTTCATATATATACGACTTTTGATTCTATAATAAAAGGTCATATATATATATATATATATATAAATATGTATTGATTTAACTTATGACCATAAGGTAATAAGTAACACATATTACTTATATTAGACTTGTGACGATAAATGTGACAAGTTAAATATTATTGGAATTCATTGAATATATATATAATTATCAAATATAATTGTTAGTTAAGTTGTTATACTTAACAGTTCAATTATGTTTGTCGATTATATAAGTTTTACAAATTTAGAACTAAGATGTTTGATGATCGTTACGATTCATAATACATTGTAGTTTAACATTTATTGTATCTGGTTAACATGTACTAATTGTTGTCGGCATTTGTGTTTTATATAGATATGGCGCGGCAATTTTATAAAGGTCACAACATTCTTGTTGATCTTGATCTTTCGGCACGCGGAGCTAATAAAGTAGCTCAGGTGCTGACATTCTTTGCACATTCTCGCATTCGATATGCGATTAGGGAGTCTCCGCCTATATCTGAGGATATATTGACTGATTTTTGGATTGGGATCTAGTATGATGAGACTGTGAATCCTCCGGTTATCCGTACAACGATCAACAATCGACCGGTTGTGTTTGCAACTTCTGACTTACGTCAGATTCTACAGTTAGGTACTGTAGAACAGGAGGATAGACCCACGGAGTACCAAATGGACTTCATTCCGGATCACTGAGCCTGTAGTTGATGTGGTTCAACCTGAAGATCCACAAGAGCTCATCTAGGAAGTTTTGGAACAGGCTGGACAGGAGGGGCAGCAGGTGAATGCTGAGGTAGCTGCACAAGTGGTGCAAGATGTGCTTGTACAGAATGATGATGCTCATGATCCGCTTCTTCAAGCGATTGATCAATATATTGATGTTACATCTGCACAAGTATGTATTCTTATGATATAGAAACTTAGATTATAGAGCTTTAAGCTAATCATAAAGTTTTAATATTATTGTAATTAGGAACCGATGGATACGGAACCAGAGGTTGATAGACCTACAGGTTCTACGTCTGTGGTCCTACCTTCTAAGGTATTATATGTTATGGACATATAGAACGTGTATGATAGAGCGTTATGCTAATCATTAATGTTTAATATATAGGATACTGAGGTTGGTCCGTCAGGTGGACGTGATGGTGAAACTACATCAGATTCTGATTCTGATGACATTCGACCTATTTCGCCGCCTGCTGGTATGATTCCTTATAGATTTGGACATATAAAGGATCTAAGTTTAAAAGGAAAATGCACAACTGATGATTTAGATCCTGATTTTAACGTGTTAGATGAGGATCTTGATGAGGAAGAAGAGATTTTGGAAACTCGGAGCCGTAAAAGGGCTAGAGCTTCTATAAGACAATTGACTATTGGTCTAGGTTAGTTTGGATTTTTCTTTGATTTCATTTTGGACCTATGATTTAAGAAATCGAACCTACAAAATTATGTATTTTCTGGAAATATGAAACGGGGACTGTTTTGGTAACAAAATAAAAACCGACACTTGTGGACTTTCTATAAGTGGAAAACATACTTTTTATAACCTATAAACATATTTAAGGGTTGGGTGAAAGTTTCAGGTCAAACCAAGTAGGTTTGACCAAATCAACAAAAACGGAGCTCGGCTTTGAAAAATGTTGACCAAACTATTTGGGTCAAACATTACGGAAAAAATGGGTTTGGGAAAACTTACTACGTAACTTGGAACAAAATGAGATTTAAAAACATAAACCAAATGAAAAACCAACGTTTAGAACACTTGGACCAAATTGGAAATCTGATTAGGCTTCAGTGTCGCCATACTAGCCACACTAACCTCAGTGTCTCAACCTCAGTGTCGCTCCTAGTGTCGCTAGAAATAGATTGTTTGATATTCCATTTTCACTAAGTACCCAACTTGCATAACAACAAATAACTACAAAGGAAAACAACTCAGGAAACACATGACATATACTATTGAAAAGTATACAACGAAACAAACATAATAATGTCTTTGAGAATTATTATTACATAAACTTCAGCAACGGGTCGTACTTTTGAAAACATAAAACAGAAAACAAACATATTTGGATATACTAGTTGAGTGAACAACTAGCGTAAGTGGACATTAACCCTCGACTTACACAACTGACATAGATGGTCTTTTGAGACATCTACTTATACACACAACCTTATGCGTTTAGGGCGCTAGAAGGTTGCAATTGGAACACGAATACTTGCTATTATTTGCTAAATTCAGATGAGTTTCTTAGCCCCATTTTACTTGTTTTGAACTGTCTTGGCTTGAGAATACATGCACTGACTTTACAGATTTTTAGTTATGATTGCAAGAAACAAAAATAGACACAGGAATAGGACATATACTTATTGCATGAGTAGCAACATTATTCCACTAATAAGATCTTAATTTCATGGTTCGTTAACTCTCTAGCTAACCCACAGACGCATAATCATTTGTATCAGGACGTGTCCCGGATTAGACACATAGAGGCTGCATAAATTGTTAAGCTTCGAATACATGAGCTCATGGCAATATTATACAGGACTATAGTATACTGAACTATATTATACAGAATCTTTATTATACATAAACTCTATTTTACATAACTCTATTTTACAACAAGAAAATCACGTGTTTACGTTAAACATTAGATTATCTTTAAGTATGTCAGGAATATTATCTTCAGAATCAGTTGATTCACTTAGATCTTCATCTAAATCCACAAATCTTTCTCCTTGTTCATCCTGAATAATAACTTCCATTCGAGAAGGACTCACAATGCGCAACTCAATAACAAGACGATCAAATCTATCTATCTATCTATCTATCTATCTATCTATCTATCTATCTATCTATCTATCTATCTATCTATGCTTAGCCGCAACATCATCTACCAAGGTATTGTTGGTCTTAAGTAGAAGTGAATAAGTTTCATTCTGAGCCGTCATAGACTGAGACATAGACAGTAGTGAATAAGCTTCATTCCGAGCCGTCATAGACTGAGCTGTCAGTTTGCAAGGTCAGTTCGCAGAGTCAGCTTACAAGACATGGTCGATTCGCAAGTCTTGTCTCGTAGCTCAACTCAGTTCGCAGTGCCAGTTCAATTCGCTAGCCATTTTGGTTCGCAGGTTAGGTCGGTTCACAGGACTTGATTCGCAACGCAAGGTGCGACTGAAGTTGAATCGTGCGAGTTGAGTTGGATGTGCGAACTGAGATCCAGCTCAGTTCGCATATACGACTGTTCGAAGGTTTTGATTTTTAAAGCGCAAATCAGTTTGGATTTAGGACATATTTTAGTTGAGTGAGCACTATAACATGATTATAAACCTATTACAAGTAATTTTTGCAAGTAGAAGTGAATTTTTCTTACAAATGGTTCTTGATGGATTGTGATGGGTTCTTGAGCTTGATCTTATTGTTGATGATGGGGTAAATTGATTTTGTCGGCCATGTACCATTCTTGTTTGTTCTAAGGTCGGCAACTTACCATCTAAAATACCAATGTATGCATAAAACACATTAACTTTGTACCGATGTTGGCTATTTGGTAATCGGGTACCGGATGTGCCGGTCATAATAATTACATGGACATTTTAAATTAAAAAATTCACCTTTGTGGAAATATTATGAACACGTATATCCTGGTAGACATAATGCTTTGAACTTTCTTTTATTTAGTATATTGCTTACGTGGCTTTTTAATGTTATTAATGTTTTTCTTTTTTTGTTTTTCTTTATCATAAAATTATCAAAGTTTATAAAATTTTAGTATAAATTATTTACTTTCAGTACACTAACTCTTTTTTACCTCTTCAATTTCATTTTAAATTAAAATAAAATTGAATTTGATTAACAAGAACAACATAATGGTTTTCCAGATCTGTAAGTTAACCTACCACCGATCCATCGTTTCATATCATCACCATTTGTCATTCATGAAAGATTAGTATTAATTACCTAGCTTTTAATTTTTTCTATTGAAAGTTATTTTGCATTAGTTGCTAGGGTGAGGTTCAAATGAGACTAAAAATTTGTGTGAGACTAAGGGAATCAATGATATCATGCCACATGTACAAAGATAATGTTCCATACTACAAAACTCATTTACCCCAAACATCAATTATCTTACAAATGACAAATTGAAAAATCATGAAACTTGCACCATAATTTTTAGTGTTTTATCCTCTTCGATTTGCCGTCCCTCAAGGCATACTTCCGATGAATTTTTTTTCCCATTTTTTTGGTGGTTTTCATATGTTACTAACACATGTGTTAGAGTGTTGCGTTTAGGGTTTTGGTTTTAGGAGTTAGGGTTTAGGGTTTGGGTTTTGGGGTTTCTCCCCGAAACCCCAAAACTCAAACCCTAAACCTTAAACCCCAACCGCTAAACCCCAAACCATAAACCCTAAACACTATATAAAACTCTAAACCCTAAATCATACTAAACCCTAAACCCTAATAAACCCTAAACCCTACTAAGACATAAAATCTAAACCCTAAACCATGAACTAAGCTAAATCCTAACCCTAAACTCTAACCCTAAACCCTAACCATAACCGTAAATAAAATGTACAATCAATCACTAACACATATGTTACTAATTTATAAAACCCACAAAAAACCGATTTTTTTTATCGAAAGTATGCCTTGAGGGATTGCAAATCGAAGAGGATAAAACACTGAAAAATATGGTGCAAGTTTCATGATTTTTTGATTTATCGTTTGTGAGATAATAGATGTTTGGGGTAAATGGGTTTTGTAGTATAGAACATTCTCTTTGTACATGTGGCATGATATTATTGGTTCCCTTAGTCTCACTCAAAAATCATATTGAACCTTACTCTTAGTTGCTATATAGTATGATTAGTTAATAATTTATTTTGCAAAACTATACATATATCTTTGTTCATATCCACTCATGTTCTTAGTACTTTGTACAACCACCATCCTTCACTATTGTCCACCACCGTATACCACCATTTACTGTGAACCACCAAGAATAAACTCCAAACATAAATACGAACTTTGAACAAATCTGAATATACAAAAGAATCAAACCAAAAACCTAAATCTTTAAGAACCTTAAAACTAATGAAACCATTCTAGATCTGAAATAAAAAAATTCAAATCTAAAACCAAAAAAAAAAAGAAACCATTTTAGATCTGCTCAAATCATAAGAAGGAAATGAACAGAAGAAAAGAAAAACGAAATTAGTTAAAAGAAAAGAAGAATGACGGTCTTGCGGCGGTGGTAGAGGATACTAATAATTTGCATTGGTGGTGTACGACGCCGGCGGATTAAAGTGGTGGACGAAGCCTATGGTTTGCGGCGGCATGTGGTCAAGGGAGCCGACATTATTGCCGATGGTGGTGGCTACGGCAGGTAGCTGCCGAGGAAGGTGGTTTGGGGGAAGTGGTTTTGTTGCAGGTTGTTTGAACTATGAGAGAATGAGATGTAAATATGTGGGTATTTTTATGAGTGATTGAGTATAATAATAAAAAAAGAAGTATAATATTATTAATTTTAATTTATATACATGTGTATACTTTATATCTTTTAAATTTAAGGGTTAATGGTGCAGATCGGGTATGAACTTATCACTTTTTACTGAGATAGGGTATGAACCCAATTTATTACACAGGTCGATAACAAACTTTCAAATAATGTTTCGAGTTAGGGAACGAACTTTCTTTTCACCTAACTCGAAAAGTTCATTACCTAACTCGAAATATAATTTGAAAGTTCGTTACCTAACTCGAAACATAATTTGAAAGTTTATTACCGACCTTGAAACATAATTTGAAAGTTCATTACCGAAAGCGAAACATAATTTGAAATGAAAAAAAGTTTGCTACCTAACTCGAAACATAATTTGAAAGTTTGTTACCGACCTGTGTAATAAATTGGGTCCATACCCTAACTCGGCAAAAAGAAAAAAGTTTGTTTCCCAACTCGAAACATAATTTGAAAGTTTATTACCGACCTATGTGATAAAATGGGTTCATACCCTAACTCGGCAAAAAGTGATAAGTTCATCCCCGATCTGCATCATTAACCCTAAATTTAATGATGGGGCTCACAGGTGTCAATATACGTGGCACAAAATTTTGACATGGCATCTAACTTGGCTGCTTAGTCAGCATATTTGAAACTGAAACAGTTAAAACTAACTTTTTAGAGATTGTAGCACATATTATCCGATTTGATAGCATACATTGGTATCTTAGAGGGTAAGTTGCCGACCTTGGAACAAACAAGAATGGTACATGGCCGACAAAATCAATTTACCCTTGATGATGATGATGATGTCCGATTATGATGATTTTTGGTGGTGGCGGTGGCTGTTACTACTGTGGTGTTGTAGTGAGAGAGAAAGAGATCGAGATTTAGAGAGAGAGAGAGAGATGAGAGAATTTCGGGTGTGGGTGTGTGTGAAAATGAGATGAAGTAAAGAAGAAAATGAAGTAAAAAGAGAGGGAATTGTTGGGTCGGTTTGGGTTCGTAGGTTTGAGTCGACCCATTTGGGTCTCGGGCTCGCGGGTTCTTGTTTTCCAATTTCGTGTTACCACTCTTAGTCGGTTACGTTTTAAGCAAAACATAATACGCTTTTGGATAATTTAGAATAATCCAAGTAAATAATGTTTATTCTTAATAATACACATTATTTAGAAAAGTTTGTCACCAACGTCCATTTTATATGTTATTAGTTTTGGGGTCCACCCGAGTTGTTATCGCGTGATTTTAAATTAACCGCATACGTATGTATATATAAAAATATATAGAAAGTTCTACCCATTAGTCTAACACTAAACTAATTACGTGATATTGTACAGTGATTAGGCACAAATAATTGTCCTAATCTACCGGGTGTCACAATACCGTGTCTTTGATAGGGATATACCTGAAAATGAAAAAGTCCGCTATGTTGGCAACTCTTTTGATCCTGAGAGGAGGTTAGATGTTTGTAGAGCATTCGCCAGAAAACTAAATTCATCAGACTTTCCATTTTCAGTTGAACAAAGAGAAGTCAGTGTTAGGATTGATCATCAAATAGGTATTCTCCACCATCTTCTGAACCAAAAGGAAGATGTTATCTTCACACAGTATCGAGAGATAGAACGAAAGCTTATATCAAAAATAGACATACTAATGGACCTATTTGCCAGCATCGATTATCAACCATTTCACAAACCATGATTAATTGTTATGTTGCGGCTATGATATATGAGCTTGAGTTCTGGATATCAAAAGATCCCGTAATCCATCTCGACATTTCTGGAAAAATTCCATTCTTCGTAGATCCCACCGCCTTATTATTAACAAGTTGTTAGAGATATTTCCTGGAGCCGATGATGATAAAATAGAAGCCGCTTTCTTCACCAAAAGAAATGATATCCACATTGAACTCACTTCATATTCGCTCAATTTAATTTCCCTTTCACCGTATCTCAAAAATCTTTAATCATGGATGTCACCATCACACTACAACCGAAGATCCTGATTCGAAAGAAGAACGAGTGATTAATAAAACGCTAGGAAAGCTTCTCCACGACCTTAATAATATAAATAATGGAATACGAAATGGAATTTCAAATCAAAAGAAAGTTAGAAAAGAAATTAATCGGTTTGTTGACAATCTTCTAGACTTAGGCAAAAAGAAACGTAAATTTCTTAGCGAATACGAACGTTTTTTACTAAATCCTGCAGACCTGGTTGATTATGTCATTAAAGTCCTCATTTGTGATTATATACCTCGCTACACTTTCCCTCAACCAAGGGCACCAAATGCTCTCATGCATTTGCTATTGGACAATTAAAATTTGTTCAAAAAGTTGAGCTACAGACTTTAACCATGCGCTTTCTAGGAGGCAACCCAACTTTTAATTTAAGATTTTAATAAGATTTATTTAGTTTTAATTTGGCTTAAGTTAATTAGTAGTAAAATCCATTTCCACATAAAAATGCAAAAAACTCTAAAAAGTTTGTCTTCGCAAAATTTGTACAGTTTTTGAAACTTTAAAAATTTTATAAGTTTTAAAATTTTAAAAATTGTTAGATTTTTAAAGGTTTCAAAATTTTTAGACCAAATTAAAGTTTACTTTCGTTTGAATTTTATCTTTTGCGTTTTAAATAAAACAACTTTTAGCTGCACGCGGTACTTTGCAGGATTTTAAACTTTTTGCTAAAATATTTGGCTAAAGTTTTTAATTTCTCAAATATATTTAGTAATATTTTATAAAAGTAATTTAACATAAATAATAAAATGAGGAAGGGGGTATATAAGTGATTTAAACTTGAAAAAAAATCAAAAATACAAAAAAAATCTTTTTCTCCTTCTCCTTCTTCCCCCTTGCGCCGACCATCACCACCACCATCCCCGAAAATTCAAATTTCCATCATTTTAAACAAGTTCAAGATTCATTTCCTCATCCAAATCGTGTTTATGTAGTCTTTAACATCATTGCATCTCCATCAAGGTAAGATTCAAGCCCTAATCTCCAAAATTATCTAACTTATAAAACCTAGGGTTTCAAACCTGTTCTTGATGATTGTTGACTTGAATTGTGAAATTGGGTATTGATGCTTGCTTAATAATGTTATGTAGCAACTAGCATTTCATGATTTGTAAAGGATTTGTGAGTTTTCACTTTCATAGTTGACATGTTTGACCTAGTTGCTCTTGTTTGACCATTAAATGATTAAAATTGCTTTTGATGAGTTGTTATTGATTATATATGCTTAATATGATTAGTTTAGCTTATTCATTTGCTTTATTTGTGATTAAATGCGGATATTGGTTGCATTTGAGAATTAAAGTAAGCTAAAACGTTGACTTTTGCTAAGCATCACCAATTCAAACAAAACTTATGATTTTAAAATGATGCTTGAGCTCAAATTGATGTTTTTAACTTCTTTAACTCTTGAAATCAAGTTGAAAACGATAATTGCATAAGTCAGTCATGATTTAAGAGAAGCACTATTTTAATTAAATAAAGTTAGTGAATCTTTGAGAGTCAATGACTTGTTCCAATATTCAAGTGACCATTTTTATCCGCTAACAACTAGCCTTGCGCTTAAAATTTGAAACTTTGAAGTGTTATGATAATTTTTGATCTAATGTCACTACTTTAAATTCGTATCTTTAACCAAAAGTGACATTTGCACTAACTAAAACCTCCATAGCCACTTTAAAGATCATTCCTAAATCGCAAGATGGTTAAAATAGTTAACTTGGAACTTTTAATGCATTGCTAGCTTGGCATCATCATAATTGCTTAACTTTGAAAATTCGATACCATGCTAATATGCACTTGTTTATATAAGTAGGTTATTTTTGCCACTTTAAGGTAATTACAAATCTAGAAATGAATTTGAAAGTATTAACTTATGCATTTTGGTAAAAATCTAGTGCTTCAAGCTTATGGGGTCGGAAACTTGAACTAGTCTTGAATTTTTCGATTTACTTTAATTTGATAAAGTTTACTTTGAAATTCATATGATTAGCTCGGCATAGCTTGCTTATATGAACCACAGTTTCATTTGATAGTTGGAATTGAGATTTGGATTAGTATAAGTCATTACAGGTTTATGGATTATTCATATTTTAAAGCCCTCATTTCAAATTTTTTCTAAAAATCCACGGATATGAAATAATCCATACACCTGTAATAATTTCATAACAAGTCATTGTGTTATTTGTTTTCTCTTATTACATATGGGCAAACTCCTTTCGTACATCAAGCATTCTATCAAAGATTCGGAAAAGAGGGAGTTGTATGAGAAATGGTTGACATGAGTTAGGAGAAAACATATACATAGTTTGGGAGGATTTGGATGAGATCGGGCTCAAGAAAGGTTTTGAGGAGTTGATACAGTTCAATGTTGGAAAAAGGAATCTGCGTGCCCGGAGAAATTTGTTTGAGATTAATGAGATTGTCTACAAAGAGCTTTGATATCGCGTAAAACGTCACGTTTTTACTACCGATATCTCTAATTCTGGAACAATACTTGGAAAATACACTCAGATAATGTAGAAATCAATGAAACTTTGCCAAGAAGGTCAAAATAAAGTTGCACGAGAAAAATCAAGCGAAACGGACGAAAAACAAAGATTCCGCAAACGTTTGAAGATTCAAGACATCAAGACAAGATTTAGAGGCAAAGTACCCATCACTGATATTTCTTTTATCCAATATATTCGTTTTCAAAAATACGAATCTATCAGAAGAAGAATCAACAAAAACGGACGCAGAATGAAGATTCTACATACGCCGGGAGATTTTAACGATTCGCACAAGACATTTAAAGATCAGAGAAACATTTTAGAGATTTCTTTTAATCAAAGTCTTCGTTTTTGGAAAACGAATCTAACGCAAAAAGAATCGATGAAAATAGACGCATAACGAAGAAGATATGCACGAATCGAGAAACAAAGCAAAAGATGGTGAACCGTTGCAAAAATATGCGCGTTTCTTAAATTATTTATAACGTAACAAGGGACCAACAAATAACTAGTTACAATAAGTATACTTAAGATTCGTACTTACGATTAATAAGACATTAGGAATTAATCTAGAAGCGTTAAGCTTAATCCTAGAGTACGCTAGGGACCATGTGTAAGGAATATGGTACTTAGGAACATGACACATATTCCTAGGGACCACTAAACCTTCCATATATCTCTATAATTCAAAAGCAAGAAGAAAACTTCTTCTTCCTCCCTCCCCACTCCCACAAATCGTCCACCCTTACACCACCATGAAGACACCATCAAAACTCCACCAAAACTTGTAATCTTGTATCTTTTGAACTCCTCTTTGCACGCTCTTCACAATTGTACGATTATTTTCAAGTTTTGTTCATAAAAACTAAAGTATGATCATCAAAACCTACCTCAAACTTAAAAGTGCTTATTTAGATGCTTAGAACAATTACATGCCATTACCATGTTAGTATCTAGGTATTTAAGTTTAATTGCGAAGCTTTGAATGATTATAACATAATAATTGTACCATGTGGTTAGCTTATGGTTGTAAATTGCAAAGTTTGACTCTTAAAGTCAACAAAAAGTTAACTAGCTAGCATGAATATGTAACACCCGCCAAATTAGAATGAGTGATTAGTGCCTAATCCTCTGTTAATACATGTAATTAGTTCGGTTTTAGGCTAATTAATGTATCGAACTATATATTGAAGAATATATACGATTATACGATTTGTTTAAATCATACACAATTTAAATCCAATGTAATTCGATTCAATTATTGCGGATGTTGGTGAAAACATTTTTATTAAATAATAAATCATTATTTAATAACACTATTATATCCAAAATATTATTTTGATAATATTTCAAGCGTATTTAGTATCGTACGAATAAACGTCTACACCATTAAATTAATAAATGCACAAACAGAACAAGCAAAGTTATATTTAATTAGTCAATTGTAAAGTATTTAGTGGAACACTTAAACAAAATAATAATTAATTATTCACATTTTAAAACGTATATTTAAAAAGTAAAAAATAAATGTTTAACGTTTAAAAACAATCGGGTAAATGAACACCGCGCGGAACGCAAACGCAGGAAAGTAAAAATGGGTGAAACCCACACCCGTGGACCCCACCCAAAGCCGGCCCAAGGGAGGGGGACATTACCGCCCCCACCTCATTTTCCCTCTCTTTTCTATCTCTCACACTCTCTTTCTTCTTCCTTTTTCTCTCAAACCACCACACCACCACAACCTCCTTAAATCATAAAATAATACCACAAAACGATCTCGAATCCTCACACTCGTTTGGAAGAAAAGATTCGCGGAGTCACGATCTACATTTCCCTCTTTTCGGATTTCTTCGGCGTTAAGTCGTAAGTTTTCTGACAAAACTCGAAACTCTCCGATTTCCATTATTTTCACTTGTTTGTTGTTTATTTAAGCTTGAAATATCAAAATATGGGTTTGGTAAAAGAATCGGACCAAATGGTCACCGGAAAACATGTTTTTGGCTCAAATTTTGGCCAACAGCCCGTTATGTCGCAGAGGCTCCAGGCCACCTGCGACACAAACCCTTATATCGCAAAACCCTTACTTATGTCGCATATAGAAACACAAGTGACTATGTTGCAACACCTTCGGATGTCGCATACAGTGACACAAAACACTATGCCGCAGAACTCATTCCCGTTGCACATAGCGACACAACACCTTATGTCGCATTAAATTGTGGATGTCGCATGTAGCGACACAACGACTTATGTCGCAGTCATGACCTGCGACACAACAGACTATGTCTCACTTAGCGACACAAAGCCTTATGTTGCAGCCTTATGTTGCACCCAGTGTCGCACAAATCAAAACCTTGAAAACACAGATTTTTATACTAAGTGTCAAACTTGTATAACTTCAAACACTTATACGATACGACTTCTAAAACACAGTCGAACATACTTTTAATTATAAACACTTCGAAATCATAATAATAATGAGATTATTATTACAAACAAATCACCAACGGGCCGTACGCATTTTCAAATACTTAAACAAATCAACCAAATTGTAGTAATTTGGACATTCTAGTTGAACGAACAACTACAAGGGTGATCTTTGAGATACCCAATCATGTTTATAACCATCGCGTGTCATGGATACCCTCAGGTTACGAGTCTTCGGACAATCACTAATCGGCTAATCAACTCATGTTTATTGATTAAACGCTTCAAGACTCAGGTGAGTCTCATGGCCCCTCTTTTATTGTTTTACTCAGCGGTGTGATTCATTGCTTGTTTTTAACATGTGAACGCAAGTACAAACATTTTCATATACTACATGAGTTTTACACCACTAATCATTTCAAAGTCCTCTGTCAGCATAGTTTGGTAATACGTTGTAGCGTGAATATTAGTATATGGTACAATATAGGATTGACCCTCCTCGTCCGGGTTAGCAAGCACTAACTGGGTAAACGGATCTACTAATATTTGTTCAGACGAGTGTTGATTAGGCACTCGTAGAGGCACCTCGCTCAGGCACTGATTGTTATCCTGACCCCTCGAGTTAAGCTCAGACTATGTGCTCATGGCTGTATAAAATATCATTGTTTTTATTTGTTGGATGCAAATCAGTACTTAAATCTTGCGGTTCATACGATATTATATGATATTCAAACCTGTGAGCTCACCAGCATTAGCTGACCCATTTTCGCATGTATCACAGGTACTCAGCAGTAGATTTGGACTGCCCTCATGATTACAATAGCTCGAGTCAGCATGCAGACAATAGAGATTTCCTTTCATTAGTATATTTTGTACAAGTATTTATGTACTGGAATCTCTCATATAATCGAACACGAGCTATGCACGGATTCAACTATTGTAAACATTTTAATATTTATATATTTTGTTAAAACAACGCATATAGAGTCGTTTTCTATATATCTGTGTGCTTTGATTTTTGATTAGTAAAACAAAAATTATGCTTCCACTAAACAGTAAATTTGGGAGTGTTACAGATTGGTATCAGAGCCTAAGGTTATAGTGAACTTGGTTGCATTTAGTGGGCCTAGACTATGACCATTAGGTAGTATTCCTTATTAAGTATGATTAGGTTCAATGACTACATTGTATTGGTTTAATTTAACATAGCCTGATCAACTATGTACAATTAAAAGAATATGATGTGAGATCTGAAAGGAGTCATGATTGAACAAGATACACTAGTTGACTCTGACCACGAGAGAAACCGGGACTCAAACATGTATGTGTTAGACACCGTAGACTATTATGTGATATATATATATATATATATATATATATACATAGATAGGCCTCGCTCTCGCTCAATAACTTAGGCTATATTATATATGTATTATATGGATATAGGCCTCATTCTTTCTAACGCTTTGTCTCAAAATGGCAAACATACCACCCAATCCATCACACTCTCAATCTGGGTCGCAGAATCCGAGGGTAGCTAGGAGGAACGCCAGGTTGCCTCGAGCTGGCCCGTATCCCACTCACTTCACTCTGCCTACCTTGGCCGCTAGGTTGAACCACCACGAGCAATGACTTCGCACCATGGATGTTGCATTGCAAGAAACAAATGAAAATTGGAGACTCACAGCGCTGTAACGTATCAACCAAGTCTCCGAAGATCACGAAAACACCGTTAGCAACATGAACGTTCATCACGACCGAATAGTGGAATCAGGGGTAGAAGTTGAGCCCTTGCGACTCAAGTTGGAACAATGTGAACAGCGCCTGCAAGAGGCCGAAGAATACTCAAGGATGCTAGTACAATGATTAGCCTTGGCAGAAGACAACGCCCGACAAACCAGCCGACTCGCCATCACCGTGGATCGACTTGTCACACTAATGGAAAGGATAAACTTGCGTTAGAACTAGTGTGGCCGTCATCTTGTAATCTATATCTATCTATGTAGGACTCTTGCTATTCGAACCGGATGTAACAATTCTCGGTACCTTTTGTACTCCCCATATTATGTAATCTTTTGAAAACCCGTACCATGTATCCAACCTGGTTATCTAAATGAAATATAATTATCACTTTGTACTATCATCGTATATTTCATCATATACACCTGTGATATATCAGAATTTCACGCAAGTATCTCATTGTCTTTTCTTGATTTTGTTCAGCAAGATGCCACCGAAGTGATTCACCTTCAGCGAAACTGAAATCGCCCAACTCATCGCCCAAAGCGTGGCCTAAGCTATGGCTACCCGACATCCCAATTCGGGCAGCGAAGATACATCTGCCAACGAGCCTCAATCCAAGCCCTGTTCGTACAAGGACTTCCAGAACTGCAAACCCTTGAGCTTCAAAGGAACCGAAGGAGCCATCAGACTGATCAGATGGTTCGAGAAAATGGAATCCGTCTTCCACATCAGCAAATGTGTGGAAAAGGACAAAGTCAAATACTCCACCTGCACCCTCGAAGATGGTGCCCTCTCATGGTGGAATTCATATGCCCAGTCCGTGGGTATTGACACCGCCTACCTACTCCCTTGGGAGGACTTGAAGAAAATGCTCACCGATGAGTACTGCCCTAGTGAACAACTCCATAAGCTGGATAAGGAGTTCTGGCACTTGATATTGTTGGATATACCACCAGATTCCAACAACTTGCCATCCTTCGCCCAGCTATGGTGAGTACCGAGCCCGAGAAAATCAAGAAATACATCCGCAGCCTTCCGGAACCTGTCCGGAGAAACATCGCATCATCAAACCAAACCACTCTTCATGGCGCCATCCGGCTGACCCATGAACTTCTAGCCATGAACGAAGACTCTGAACCACCCACTTCTTCCTCCAACCACCTCAAAATAAATTGGTCTGACAACCACAACAACTACCAAAACAAGAAACCCGACACCATCAAAGCCTACAACTCAACCACCGAAACCAGACGGGGTTACACCGGGAACAAGCCCTACTTTTCCAACTGCAACCACCACCATGAAGGTCCTTGCAGTCCCTATTGCAACAACTTCAAGAGGTACGACCACCTCACCAAGGACTGTAGATCCCCCGCCAACAACAATACCAATAACAACACCAGACCACCCTGAGCCTACTTTGAATGCGGAAATCCCGGGCACTTTAGGAATGAGTGCCCGAAACTGAAGAACAAGGGAAACAACGACAACAACAACAACAATGCTAAAGGTAGAGCTTTCGTGCTCAACTTTGGGGATGCCCGTCAGGACCTGAATGTGGTCACGAGTTTGTTCCTCCTCAACAACTTAACTGCTTCTGTTCTATTTGATACTGGTGCCGATAGAAGCTTTATTTCTGATGAGTTTTTTCACTTGCTTGACATTACACCTATTGCCTTAGATGTTAAGTACACTGTAGAACCTTCAAATGGTAAACTCATAGAGACCGATAGTATGATACCTAATTGCACCTTAAACCTAGCCGACGAGATCTTCACGATCGATCTTATGCCCGTTGAAATTAGAAGTTTCGACGTCATCGTTGGAATGGACTGGTTGTCCAAACACCTAGCCGAAACCGTTTATTACGATAAAATCATCCGCATCCCTCTCTCCGTCGGTAGAACCTTGATCATATATGGGGAGACCGGTGGGACGAGACTAAATATCATCTCTTGTCTGAAAACCCAAAAATTTCCGAGAAAGGGTTATCCTGCAATCCTCGCGCACATCACGGAGAAAAAGTCGGGGGACAAGCGACTTGAGGATGTGCCAATCATTAGAGACTTTCCCGAAGTCTTTCCGGAAGAACTACCTGGTCTACCTCCACCTAGACAGGTTGAGTTCTCGATCGACCTCGTGCCGAGTGCCGCACCGGTTGCCCGAGCACCATACCGCCTAGCCCCATCCGAACTTCAGGAGCTGTCCACCCAGTTACAGGAACTCTTGGACAGAGGATTCATTAGACCGAGTTCTTCACCTTGGGGAGCCCTGGTCTTATTTGTGAAAAAGAAGGATGGTTCATTCAGAATGTGTATCGACTACCGAGAGTTGAACAAGCTAACTGTTAAGAACCGATATCCACTTCCTCGTATTGATGAACTGTTTAACCAACTTCAAGGATCGAGTTGTTATTCAAAGATTGATCTTCGATCAGGTTATCATCAATTACGTGTTCGCGACGCTGACATCCCAAAAACTACCTTCAGGTTTCGCTATGGGCATTAAGAATTTCAGGTGATGCCCTTTGGTTTAACCAACGCACCGGCTGTATTCATGGATCTCATGAATCGGGTGTGCAAGCCTTATCTCGACAAGTTTGTCATTGTCTTTATCAATGACATCCTCATCTATTCGCGCAACGAGCAAGAGCATGTGCAACACCTCAAAACCATCATAGAACTACTTAAGCACGAGGAGATTTACGCTAAATTCTCTAAGTGTGAGTTCTGGATGCAAACCATTCAATTCCTTGGACAAGTGATTGACAGTCAAGGAATTCATGTCGATCCATCGAAAATCGAGGCTATCAAAGATTGGCAAGCGCTAACCACTCCAACCGAGGTAGGCCAATTTTTGGGATTGGTCAGGGATTATCATTGATTCATTGAAAATTTCTCCAAAATAGCCCAACCACTCACGGTACTGACTCAAAAGGAAAAGAGGGTTCACTTGGACTGATAAGCAAGAGTCGGCATTTCAGCTATTAAAACTCAAGCTTTGCAGTGCTCCTATTCTATCTTTACCCGAAGGCACCGACGACTTCGTGGTATACTGCGATGCTTCCCACCATGGTCTCGGTTGTGTGTTGATGCAACGAGACAAGGTCATTGCTTACGCTTCCTGACAACTCAAAGTTCATGAGAAGAACTACAGGACTCACAACTTCGAGCTAGGGGTCGTGGTGTTCGCCCTTAAAATCTGGAGACACTACCTCTATGGTACCCGAAGTACCGTATTCACCGATCACAAAAGTCTCCAACACATCTTCGACCAAAAGGATCTTAATATGCGAGAACGTCGTTGGGTCGAGTTGCTCACTGATTATGACTGCGAAATCAAATACCACCCAGGCAAGGCAAATGTTGTTGCTGATGCCCTCAGTCGAAAAGAACGGCCTAAACCACTTCGAGTCCGAGCCCTCAGTATGACCATTCATAATGATCTCACCATCCAGATCCACTCCGCTCAACTCGAAGCTTTGAAACCCGAAAACATCAAAAGCAAAGCCTTACGAGGCATTGATAAACAATTCAAAATCAAACCTAATGGCGTTAGGTACTTCTCAAATCGAATCTGGTTGCCTAGTTTTGGGAACCTGCGAGACTTGGTGATGGATGAAGCTCACAAGTCTCAATATTCTATCCATCCGGGATCCGACAAAATGTATCACGACATCAAGGATTTCTATTCGTGGCCGAATTGAACGCCTCTCACAAATCTACATCAAAGAAATTGTTTCTCGACACGGTGTTCCAACCTCGATTATCTCCGACAGGGACGCTCGTTTCACATCTCACTTTTGGCAATCACTTTAAAAATCGTTGGGTACCCGTCTTCACAATAGTACCGCATACCACCCTCAAACCGATGGCCAAAGTGAATGAACTATTCAGACACTGGAAGACATGCTACGAGCTTGCGTAGTTGACTTCGATGCAAACTGGGAAAGACACCTACCATTGTGCGAGGTTTCCTACAATAACAGCTATCATGCTAGCATTAAGGCTGCACCATTCGAGGCACTATATGATGGTAAGTGCCGATCACCGATTTGTTGGACCGAGGTGGGAGACAGCCAACTCACTGAGCCTGAACTCATACACGAAACTACCGAGAAAATTGTTGAAATCCAAAACCGACTCAAAGCCGCACTTGACCGTCAGAAAAGTTATGCTGACGTGAGACATAAGCCACTCGAGTTCCAGGTTGGGGACCGAGTACTCTTGAAAGTATCACCTTGGAAAGGCGTAATCCGATTCGGCAACCGCGGGAAGTTAAATCCCATGTACATTGGGCCTTTTGAGATCCTCGAAAGGATTGGCCCTGTGGCATATCAACTGCAGCTGCCATCCGAACTCAGCAGTGTACACCCCACCTTCCACATTTCTAACCTAAAGAAATGTCTGTCTGATGAGACACTTATCATCCCACTCGATGAGAATCGCGTCGATAACAAACTCCATTTTGTTGAGGAGCAAGTTGAAATCGTAGACCATGAGGTCAAACAACTCAAACAAAGTCGAATTTCCATCGTTAAGGTCAGGTGGAATTCGCGGCGTGGTCTGGAATTCACTTGGGAACGGGAAGACCAAATGCGACTCAAGTATCCTCAGTTATTCATTGACTCTACATCAAACGCGACTTCGAGCTAAATTTCGGGAAGAAATTCTCCTAACAGGAGGAGAATGTAACAGCTACCAAATTTGGACTAGTGATTAGTGCCTAATCCTCTGTTAATACATGTAATTAGTTCAGTTTTAGGCTAATTAATGTATCAAAATATATATTGATGAATATATACGATTATACGATTTGATTAAATCGTATGCAATTTAAATCCAATGTAATTCGATTCAATTATTGCGGACGTTAGTGAAAACATTTTTATTAAATAATAAATCATTATTAAATAACACTATTATATCTAAAATATTATTTTGATAATATTTCAAGCGTATTTAGTATCGTACGAATAAACGTCTACACCATTAAATTAATAAACGCACAAACAAAACAAGCAAAGTTATATTTAATAACCCAATTGTAAAGTATTTAGTGGAACACTTCAACAAAATAAAAATTAATTTATCACATTTTAAAACGTATATTTAAAAAGTATAAAATAAATGTTTAACGTTTAAAACAATCGGGAAAACGAACACCGCATGGAACGCAAACTAAGGAAAGCAAAAATGGGTGAAGCCCACACCCGTGAACCCCACCCAAAGCCGGCCCAAGGGAGGGGGACATCACCCCCCCTCACCTCCTTTTCCCTCTCATTTCTATCTCTCACACTCTCTTTCTTCTTCCTTTTTCTCTCAAACCACCACAACCTCCTTAAATAATAATATAACACCACAAAAGGATCTCGAATCCTCACACTCATTTGGAAGAAACGATTCGCGGAGTCACGATCTACATTTCCCTCTTTTCGGATCTCTTCGGCGTTAAGTCGTAAGTTTTCCGACAAAACTCAAAACTCTTCGATATCCATTATTTTCACTTGTTTTTTTTATTTAAGCTTGAAATGTCCAAATATGGGTTGGGTAAAAGAATTGGACCAAATGGTCACCAGAAAACATGTTTTTGGCTCAAATTCCGGCCAACAGCCCGTTATATCGCAGAGGCTCCAGGCCACCTGCGACACAAGCCCTTATGTCGCAAAACCCTTACTTATGTCGCATATAGCGACACAAGTGACTATGTCGCAACACCTTCGGATGTCGCATACAACGACACAAAACACTATGTCGCAGAACTCATTCCCATCGCACATAGCGACACAACACCTTATGTCGCATTAAATTGCGGATGTCGCATGTAGCGACACAACGACTTATGTCGCAGTCATGACCTGCGACACAATAGACTATGTCGCACTTAGCGACATAAAGCCTTATGTTGCACCCAGTGTCGCACAAATCAGAACCTTGAAAACACAGATTTTTATACTAAGTGTCAAACTTGTATAACTTCAAACACTTATACGATACGACTTCTAAAGCACAGTAGAACATACTTTTAAGTATATACACTTCGAAATCATAATAATAATGAGATTATTATTACAAACAAATCACCAACGGGCCGTACGCATTTTCAAATACTTAAACAAATCAACCAAATTGTAGTAATTTGGACATTCTAGTTGAACGAACAACTACAAGGGTGATCTTTGAGATACCCAATCATGTTTATAACCATCGCGTGTCATGGACACCCTCAGGTTACGAGTCTTCGGACAATCACTAATCGGCTAATCAACTCATGTTTATTGATTAAACGCTTCAAGACTCAGGTGAGTCTCATGGCCCCTCTTTTATTGTTTTACTCAGGGGTGTGATTCATTGCTTGTTTTTAACATGTGAACGCAAGTACAAACATTTTCATATACTACATGAGTTTTACACCACTAATCATTTCAAAGTCCTCCGTCAGCATAGTTTGGTAATACGTTGTAGCATGAATATTAGTATATGGTACCATATAGGATTGACCCTCCTCGTCCGGGTTAGCAAGCACTAACTGGTAAAACGGATGTACTAATATTTGTTCAGACGAGTGTTGATTAGGCACTCGTGGAGGCACCTCGCTCAGGCACTGATTGTGATCCTGACCCCTTGAGTTAAGCTCAGACTATGTGCTCATGGCTGTATAAAATATCATTGTCTTTATTTGCTAGATGCAAATCAATACTTAAATCTTGCGATTCATACGATATTATTTGATATTCAAACCTGTGAGCTCACCAGCGTTGGCTGACCCATTTTAGCATGTATCACAGGTACTCAGTAGTAGATTTGGACTGCCCTCAGGATTACTATAGCTCGAGTCAGCATGCAGACAATAGAGATTTCCTTGCATTAGTATATTTTGTACAAGTATTTATGTATTGGAATCTCTTATTTAATCGAACACGAGCTATGTACGAATCTAACTATTGTAAACATTTTAATATTAATATATTTTGTTAAAACGACGCATATAGAGTCGTTTGCTATATATCTGTGTGCTTTGATTTTTGATTAGTAACACCCAAATTATGCTTCCGCCAAACAGTAAATTTGGGGGTGTTACAGAATAGAATAATGGATTAAAATTGCTTGACCATTCTTGCTTATAGGATGCTTGTACTTGCTTGACTACTCAAAATAAGCAATATAACTAGAAAATCATCATTTTGAAAATAAAAGTCTTGAATTAAACCAAACACATGGGCATGATAACTTTTTGTGCATAACCTAGCTTGTTTACCAATTAGGAAAATGCTTAAAATAGTTTAGATCATGTATACATGAATAGGTTATAATTTTAGCATGCGGATACTTGAAAATATCATTTGATGCAAGCTTTGACTCCTATAAAGTCAAACCCTACTGCTAACGATATGATCAAGAATTATGAAATCTTGACATTTCAAAATTTGGGTAATGCCAAACTTGTAAATGACTATTTTTCACAATAAAGCTATCACCATTTCTTGACATTACATTTTCATATATTGATTACCAACCACACTACATGTCACCTTAGTATGATTAAAACTAATTATTTGTTGCTTGGGAACATTGGATATTTGATGTAATCTTTAGACTATCACAAATTTATAGCCCTCATTTCGAATTTTCTTTAAGAAATTTCGAAAATGCTTTAAATTTTCCCTTTCTTGAGAATCCATTACTTTAAATTTCTCATGTTCTCAGGTACCATGTTGCCAAAGAAGAAATCAAAGCTAAACCCATCACGACCACTTGCAGGATCTCTTGCCTATCTCAGTGCCACACCCGAATACGACCGGATGGCACGAATATGGAGGGATAAATCATTTGGCCGTTTCAGATACGTAGATTGGGATAAGCTGCAGACATTGGGGTTTAGACAGAGATTAGAGAGTCTGCTCAGTTACTCAGTAGAGGGTCAGCAGTTTAAGCCTTTAAAAAGAGTGTTCAACATTGATGAGCCGGTATACATGGAAATGATTATCGAGTTCAAGACCACGTATACATTTGAGCCAGGGAGTAGAGTTGGAAGTGGTTTGATTACAATTCGATATATAGGCAGCTTATCACCTTGTCACTAGCTCAGTTCGCACAACACCTAGATCTCTACACTCCAGGAGAGATACGATCCCCTCTGTTCACTAGTAGAGCCACCACAGTTTCCCTCACGACTACGGCCGCAGAGACATGAAGTCATTGGTCACCAATGAAGTTCTTCTCGGGTATTAAGGCTACCCAACTCAGAGACCCAGTCCTACAAATTCTACACAAGCTATTAGCCTGTTCGATTGATGGGAAACATACTTGACCATTCTAATGGTCAAGTTGCCGAGATTGATGTTTCTTTGATGGCATCTATCCTCAGCAGGAGGAACATTCAGGTTGCCCACTTGGTTGCTCAGCGAATTCTTGAGGAGCAAAATTATGAGTCAAAAAGGTCATTCATGGGCCCTGTGGTTACAAAGTTGATTAGAAAAATGGGACTGCTCAGAACAACAAAAGTGGAGAAATTCAAGAGTCTACCCAATTGGAGTGCCCAACCAATAGACTATGAGTTTATGAGATTGAAGGGGATAATCAAGATTTTGAGAGATGGAACAGTCTATATTAGAGCACGACCAGGAGATCCCGATACTGTTGACACCCTGGTGCCAGATTTAGTTCTACCTAGAGGGACGAGAAAGAGAAAGCGGTCAGAAGAGCCTAGAGATTCGGAGTCAAATGAGGATGAGGATGAGGAAGATCCCGTAGACCCAGTTGCACCACCACCAGTATTACCACCGCCTGTCAGGGCAGGACCTTCTATCCGACCCCAGAGTACAGATGCCTAGATACATCTATCACTGCTGAACACCTCCAGGGGCAGACTATTGGTATTGGCTCATGCAGATGCAGGTCAAATGTTACAGGGCTATGAGACAGCAGATTGTAGGGATACCGATAGACCCACTTCCAGACATACCATGCGGGTTAGGCCGAGCACCACCATACATATATCCCCTTACAGTTCCTACTTAGACACCTCATGTATATCGAGGCCGTGGTCATGGCTTACCTCGGACAGTTCCACCTAGACCATATCCACCTCCAGCACAGGTTCCTATTATGAGAGAGCCTGTCCCCTCAGTAGTTGGTTCAGTCAGAGGACAAACTTAGAGAGATAACGGCAGATCCAGAGTTTCTAGGAAAGTTGCCACTGCACAGAGCCGTAGGAGTCTCAAACAGTCCGATCCCACCATCGTAGTACAGGCCCCAGTGTCCTCCCACAGACAGACAGACTTATTCAGGGGGCACACTCAGCAGGGATTGACTGCTATTCCACTTGACAGTTTTGGTATGCCTGCAGGGCAATTTGTTGACCAGTTGATACACGATGGAGTTCTTACAGACACAGGAGCTATTCAGGATGCATCAGATGAAGGTACCCAACATCAGCTTAACTTAGAAGATGACTCCTCATCAGATGAGACCTCCTATGCACCTATCGGATCTTCATCAGCAGTATCACGAGCACTACCAGCCGAGCAATACATTGCTCTGCTTTCTGATTTCTTACTATTTTCTACCAGACTTTATTATTACTATTTATATTTGATGTACTATGGATACATAGACATCACCTCTTTTTAGTTATTACTTTATTATACATAGACATCACCTCTACTTTTCTTATTAGCAGCTATTAATGGATTATTGAGTGGCATATTTGTTTGAATCCAAACACTATTTATCGAAGATCATAACGGAGGAAGCTGTCGACCATAGCATGAAGGATGCCGGAAGCTGAAAACTGCAAACCAACAATCTTCTACAAGTAGCCGAAAGTACGCGCAGCATATCACGAAGAGGTAACCCGTTCCAAACTTTCTATCCGTTTAAATGCCTTGATTATCTCATCCGATATTCAAAAAATAAGTGTGGGATCTCCAAACCACACTACACTTATGTAACAATCCAAAAATAAGTAGAATAGCTAAGTGTGGGATACTTCGACAAGAGGTGTTCAATACATAAATTCGAACATTAGGGACAATATTCCTCTAAGTGTGGGATATACGGTCTACAACTGAAAGTTTAACCTCTTGTCAGTAACATAAACAATATTTTCATTAAAAGGCTAAAAATAGGGAAATATTCAAAAAAATTGGATTCAAAAGCAACATTCTTTATAGAACCTCTATTTTTTCAAAAATAAAAATTACAGCAAGAAATGAGTTTTTAGAGAAACAAACAGGTTTTCTTAGAATAAGATACAGACGAAAAGGGTAACACATGGCTAGGCACATATTGACCAAAATATTCGATTCGTGAGGTTTGAGCCCTGATTAGCATTCATCTTTAAGATGCTTCACTTTTCATTTCATGTGTGTGCCGATGTATGCATTTAAATTAGAACTTGCTCTTGTAATGCATTTTTAGATCACACCAATGAGTGCCGTACGTGGTATAGGTACAACCTATCTCGATACTTTCTAAGGAATCCCAACACCTACTTACCACCAAACATCCACTCACTCTTCACTCTTCACACCCAAACAAAACTTCCCTTTATATCTTCATCCCGAACCTGGGGAAGCCACGTCTTCCAATATTTCCAGAAACACTCTCAAATTTCCAAAGTCTTCCACAAGAAAAGCCCATACAACCTCACAACCCAATACCATACGGAACCTTTCGGACAAAATATCCATCGGTAGGGACGGCATGATAAAAAGAAAAAAAAAAGAAAGAAAAGAAAAATGAGAAAAAGAAAGAAAAGAAGAAACCTACATGCCAGCATGATGACACGCAAAAAGTCATGTTTTTGTATGTCATTATCTCACCTTTTTAGCACAAATATTGATGAAAACATTTGAAATATATAAATATCTATCACATTTCATTATGATGGATTAAATATAGACGATGTTTCAAGAATCGACAAAAACAACCAAAAAATGAGCAAAACAGAGCACAAACGATCGATGCATCTTCCGTTCACTCATTTCATTGCGTCTTGAGCTACGCTCCGAGTTATGACCTCTAACTTATGTCATTTTCGTCGTTAGGAAAATACAAGCGCGTGGGGGCAAGAATCACTCCAAACGGATAAACGACAAAGAAGATACGACCGAACGAAGAAACGAAGAACCGAAGGGCCAGGATACGGCTGTCCACAGCCGTATACGGCTGACCCAGACCGTATACGCCTGGGCACAGGCTGTATACGGCCTGTGCAGACCGTATACGATCTGTGTCCAGCCGTATACGGCCTAGGACAACCGTATATGGTTGGTTCCACCCGTATATGCTCCAGGATAGCCGTATTTGCCCTAGGACAGCTGTATTGGTGCATTTTGGTGATAACAGTCAGATTTTTATACAGTTGTGCGATACGGTTTTGCATTTGAGGTTCAAGATATGATCTACGGATACGGTTATGCGTTGCCTATAAATACTAAGCTCAAGTTCTCATTTCAAAAAACAAAAACACATCCATTCTCATTCACACTTCACTCTCTCACTACTCTCTCTCGAGAATTAGGTTTTTATTTTTAGTTTTAGTTTCTCTCTCTAGGTTCTCTCTCTAGTCTCTCTCTCTAGTTTCTATCTCTAGAAACTAGTGTGAAGGTTAGGGGGAGAATCCGTCGCTTTTAGAGGAGTTATGTAATATAGTTCGTAAAAGCTAGCATTTGTAATACCTGGGATATTATTCGGCGAAATACAAGTGTTATTCTGCTCGCATTTATTTACCGGTAATATCTATCCCTTCTTATATTAATTTATCATAATGTTCTTGTTTGATGTTTGTGATTTATTAATTATAGAAATGTTTATTGCCATGCTTTGTGAGTAGTTGCTTGTATGTTTGCCATGATTTAGATAGTTGTAATTTGGTATGATTAATGGAATTGTTAAACCTTGTATATGTCTAAACTTATCATGCATCTAGACTCATCTATGGATCACCCTTTCCAGTCCTTCACGTGACTATCACCTTAGCTACAGGCCTTAAGTTACGGTAGATAGTTATCTGTGTTATCGTACGAAGCCATGTCTATCACTATAATCCGGTTGAAATACTGGGCATATGCCCCGGAAAGAGCCATTTGTGCCTACACTGTGGATTGCCTAGAAACCCTAGAATATGGTCTAGGAACCAATATAGTTGTGGAAGTGTTACAGTACACCGTATGCCTACCTCTGGTACTGAAGCTGTGGAAACACATAGACACTGTACACTGTACCTGTACCTAGGGATAGTAAAGCTGTGGAAACATCACAGTACACTGAAAATCTATCCCTGGTTACGAAGGATATGTGGAACTGTTAGAGTGCGGTACACCATAAACGGTATCTAGGGTTAGCAGGTTGTGGAAGGAGTATGCACTGTACACCGTTGGTGTTCCTAGGGATGAATGACTGATTGCAAAGGAGAGGCTAGATCATGACAGAAGTAATTGAACTAATCAAACCTAAGGTATGAGTCTAGAGATGAAAGTCAAGCCCAGCAGTGGTTCAGGATTCTTAAAGCCCCTAGACTCTATAAAACTGATAGTTTAGAATACAAAGTTAATAATCAGTACATGATTAGATAATAACATTTAGACTTAGGTTTTAAGAAAGGTTAGAATAACCCGAGGGCAGTCTGTTACCTTATTCCTGCACCCTTAATGGGTCACTAGTCCTAACCGGAGAGTGTGGGGAGGGGAGGTTGAGCAGTCTGTTCTGATCAGAATCACGATAGCCTAGATACTTAATAATTTAGAATCTATCTTAAGAAGTAGGGTCCTAGTGTTTACACCTATAGTTTACTTGTCTGTTAGCTAAATGTGTCCCATAATAAATATCATACCAGTAATGCACTATCCCAAATCTTGGTGAACCACGTCTCCATCATCCTTAAGTGTTACATATATGCTAGCTTCCCTTTTATTTTATGCTTTAGTAGTTTAAAAATTTAGAAAACCAAATACAAAACCTATCCAACTATCGAAAAACTAGCTTAATCACTAAGTTATCTGAACGAGCTCTGCTTCAATTCTACCACCGTGAGGAACGACCCTGGATCATCCTTGCCACTTACTAGTATCAGGTACTCGTACCTAGTATCAGTACTTTGTTCGGAAGGTTTAGGTCCTGACAAAATATAAATTTAAAACTACCCATGATGCCGCCGCGAGCGTGAGGTCCGCAACGGCAGGACGCAATTCCTGGACTGACCATTTCGGGTGCATCAAGTTTTTGGCGCCGCTGCCGGGGAACGGTAGTACGATTTGGAGCTTGTTTAGATAAAGTAGTTTTTAAGCGATCCTTTTGACTAGGATTCACCATCTCTGTCATAAGTTACTTTCTGCCCGTAGATTATCGTAGCTTAATTAACTTAGCATAGTTTTAGATTAAATTCCCTTCTCACCTTAACTTTAATTCTTAAAACCTTCTCCGTGTGTTCTCTAAAACTTGGGTAATGGAAAGTGCACAACAACTAATAGATCAATTTGATAGTCTTGTTCAAAATAGATGTATGAGTGATTCTCACTTAGATAACGAATGTCTAAGGTATAGTAGGAGTTATTTAGAAAATGTAGGGTACCTTGACCCTCAAATACAATATCAATATGACCCCTATGTTTTCCATCAACATCAATACCAACCTTACTATCCTGAACCGTTCAAAGTCTACCCATACTCATCTTACCCTGTATCTGAACCACAACAATACGAGAGCTTTGACTTGAGAGATACGTCTTTGACCTTTCTCAGCAGTAATGCTGCTTTCTCACTCTCTTCTAACTCACTTGAAAAATCTTTAAAAGAACAAGAGGACTTGCTTAAACGCATGACTCATAAGTTAAAAATGAGTAGTGAGGGAGATAGGAATGAGGTTAGACCTAACTTTAGGCTACAGGAAGATAGGAACACACACACCACATCTACTTCACTTGACACAGACTTTCATTTTCTTGAGTCTAGTTGCAAACTTTCTTCTAATCCTACACCTACCCAATCTTCTAAATCTCCACTTCCACCCACTCTTAAACTATCAACGTCCAAGACCGACGAAGAGTTCATTCTAGAGGAGCTCTCTAAACCATTGTGATCGCGCCCCAATGACCGGTCAAGGAATCGCTTCCCTGTCGTTGCGGACCTTCCAGTCGGAGGCGGGTGATCAGTGGGTTTTAAATTTATAATGCTGGGAAGCCTAAGTTTTATTACTACCTACTGCTCTTGTAAGGCGTAGTAAGCGGTAAGTCTGACTCAGGTGTCGTTCTTAAAATCGGAGCGAATCGAAATGGAGTGAATACCTTAAACAATAGAAGCTAATAGGATCGGCTTAAAAGAGCAGGTAGGGTTTGTTTTTTGGTATTTTCTAAATTAACTACGATACAGAAAAGTAAATACTAAACTACAGATAGGGTAAGCAGATAGATAGAGATTGTGATTTCTGAAGTTTCAATATTCAGGTTTTGGGATGATGTTCATTATAGAAGATAATTGGAGACTTTCCTTTAATAAACATAACAGAGGTTTGGTGTCAACCCTAGCATCCTACAATTTAAGTAGAAACCCTAAGTCGCATGTCACTGAATACTAGGTTATCATGAGTCTGATCAGATCAGGCTGCTCAGTCCCCCATCACTGTCCAATGAGGACTAGTGACCCGTCTTAGAGTTAACTCATGGGCGCATGAATAAGGCAACAAACTGATATTTAATTTCTGACCTTTCTTAACACCTAATTCTAATTGATTTTATTACGTACTATTGCTTGCTAATATGTTAAACTGTCAGTTATGTTGGATCAAGGGGTTTAAGCATCCTACACTACAGCTGAATGTTGATCAGGTCCTAATACTAAAGTAATAGTCACGTGAAAGCTTGGAAAGGGTGGAATGGGTGGTTTAGATCTACCGCTTGAAAAGTCTAACCCGATACATAACATAACAATTTCCAATCACATATTTAATTAAAGATTAATTTAACATCATCCGTACTCCTAAATATCTACATTTCAACAATCACAATATTACACTACTCAATAAACATGGCAATAAGTAAAGCACATACCGTAATATTACGCATGGATAAATCAGACATAATAATAGTATGAGGGAATAGATATCATCTGATAATAGAGCAGCGTAACAAGAGAATAGAACTTGCAATCCTTGAATAAAAGCTTGAAAACCAATAATCATTGATTATAAAAGCTAATCTCTACTCTAATCTACTAGCTACCCACTAACTACTCTCTAACCCTCTAGAGAGAGAAGTTAGAGAGAGAAACTAACTAAGAAATGAAAATACAAGAGAAATGTGTTATGTTGTGATGGATTTGAATTGATTTGAATGAATTTCAGTTAATGAGAAATAAGAAGGTGAATGCCTCTATTTATAGGCTTACAAGTTACAATTTTACACTCAACACCCTCGCTTCCATTTAATACTGAAATACACCCCAGAGCTATCAAATTCGACATCAAAAGTGGCGTATTCGATACCAAAATGGGCATATTCGGTAGCAAATAGGTTGTATTCGATAGCAAACGGGGCGTATCCGGCATCATAGAGGGGGTATACCACCCTTAGAAGGGGGTATACCACCCCAACAAGGGTGTATACGACCCTGTAGAGGGGATATACGGCCCCTTTAGGGAGTATACGGCCCCTAGAGGGATGGTGAACCCTGGGTCATGGTCTTGTGTGCTGGATCGTAAGTCTTATGTGCTGGATCGTAACTCGTTTGGCCCTATCTTCTTCGTTCTTGATCCGTTTCTGACGATCTTTATATCCACGTGTTTGTATTCTCCAGACCTACATTTTAAGATACTTATTAAGTCCCAGATCAGAGTTTTACGATAAAATAGCGTGTTGAACGAATTATACCTTTTTAAGTGTGTTTTTCGTCCATTTACCGTTGTTTTTGAAATACTTATAAAGTTTTGACCTTTTTAACAAAATGTGGTAAATGTGGACTTTATTGGCATGATTTTGTTAATTAATAGCTAAATATGAGGTAAAAGATGTGCGTAAAACATGACTTTTTATGTCAAATCAAATATCTCACACTTAGACTTTGCTTGTCCTCAAGCAAACCGTATCTCACTTCGCTCAAGGTTTTGAGAAAATGGATCAGTTGATGAGAACATATATTTCCTAAGGACATCAACTCCTCAAAATAGGTAAATTATTTCAGAAAGTAAGCATCAATAGAATAAGAAATCTTAAAACTGAATTGGCTGTCCCTTTAGCATACTTTGCAACTCTCGAAATGTAGAAGTACATGACTGGGCGATCCTCACAGGTGGTCACTCAATTCACTCAAGAAGTGTATCGGGTTTCCTAACATTCTAAACAAACGAAATCGCTCAAAGCCAGTCATGCAACGCTTATCATCATAGGCTTGGTCGAGAATCGCATCTCCACCACTCCAAATGAGGACGGTGCTAATTATCCCAAGGCCATTTTTGTTGGGTTGTAATGTTCAGGTGAGGGTTATATGGGTATGAAAAAGGGTTGTTTCAAGGTTTAAAGGGTATGCTTATCTTAGGAATTTTCAAATTTTATGAAAAACTTTATTTAGATATGTCTTTTAATGAAAATGGAAACGAATAACGGTAACGAAGGAAGATAGCTATTTTGACTTCTATCTTCATGAAAACACACGAAAGATTTACATCTTTCACAGATCAGAGTTTTCGGGAGATTTTGAAGCACTTAGCTTTATTTAGATGATAAATTTTTGTTTAGAATTTCTTTGCCAAAGAATTTCTAAGGCTTTTTCTTTATTACTGCCTTTTGAGATCCTATCATATTTTCATTTTTCACACTTTTTTTTTTGATATTTCGAATTTCACTTGGTGCCAATTTTTCGCACCTCAAGATTCTCGATCTTTTAAGATTTGATTTCTGAAACGCACGCGAGAAGTTTTTGAGTAAAACACGGATTTTGTGATTTTTAGAGTGAAAGCAAAAAGAATATCTAAATAGCATTTTTCAAAAATTCAAAAATTTTAAGATAAGGTTTTGGTGGGTATGGAAGGTAATGGGTTTTAAAAATTTGGGTTTTTTTAAGAACTGAAAAGGTTAAGGCTCAACAGGGTTTACTAAGTGGATCATCGATACTAAAATTGAGTATCGGCAGGGTTAGGCTTGAAGAGATATGGTTTAATCCTAATAAATGTCAAGATCCTCTAATTGCACCTATACCGCGTATGGTACTCTTTGGTATGGTCTCGAAGCGTATACCAGGAACAAATTCTAATTCTAAGATGCATGCATCGGCACACACACAGAAATGAATGGTGAAGCATTAAAAATGAATGCTTATTAAAGACTCAAGTTCCTCACACAATAATATAGGGTGTATGCGCCTAGTCATGCGATGCTTCGAAGATGACCATTTCATTTTTAAGGGATCCTTATTCTGCCTTATCGTACTTTCCAAAGTAATTTATTTATTCTGAAAATGTGATTATCCTTAAAAATTATTATTCTGAACAAAAGATCAAAGGATTTACAAAAGTTGACAAATAAATCAGTCAAGTTTTTGAAAAAATTTTGAAAAATTTTGAGCAGGAAATGAGTTTCAAGCTAACTTTGGAGGACAAAAGGTCAGAAAATTTTACAGTATAACATACAGTGTATCCCACACTTAAAGGAACATTGTCCCTAATGTTCACTACTAAGGCGGAGATCTTTTGGGGGATCCCACACTTAGAGTTTGATTATAGGATATGCTCACTTTATCGTGTTTTAAAGATGGTGGAATAAAATCCCACACTTAGAGATTAGGCATAAAGGATATGGTATGAATATTTCAGGAAGACAACGGAAAAGAACGAAAAACTCCCCTCATGGATTCACGAGATGAAAATGATTTGGCTGAAGAAGGATGAATTGCTTGCTAGAGATTTCAGCTTGTTTCCGTCTATGAACAGCCTTCCGGTTTAGTGCGTGCCATCTAGTCATGAATCGATCCCATCATTCTCAACAATCACTTCAACCAGATTTTATTCTACTAAACTAAACCAAGAAAACGTAAGCATAAAGATAAATAGATAGATCATCCAGCTAATTAGCAAGCTGGGTAAAAAGTACCAAAAGATCAAAACAAGTTCGCTAGTCATCCCACCATAATAGTTAGTGCTAATACAGACCAATAATAATAATAATAATAATAAAGTATTGGAGATGAGAAAGTCTAAGGACCAGGAGACCCCTGATCAGTCACATGAAGATCAAATGCAGAAGTGGAAGGGTTATTTCCTGCAGCCGAAAGCTCTCCACTAGTGGCTCTCCCTGATACAGTCTCTGATGTAATAAGCCTGTGTTGCCTCAAAACATCCCTCAAGACATTTGTCGGCAAGTCATCTACATATTCAAAACCCCACTCTTGTAGGCATTGAGCTGTCATGCGTGCCTCCTCAAGTAATATCAAGTAACCTCTCCTAATGTCGTTCTCATTTGGAAGCTCATTTTCTGGAATAGCATCAAAGTTGAGCATCCCTGAGAATCTTGAGAATGTGAGGCCGTCAGCACTAGTGGTGGGCATGACTGGGCGATAAACATTTGGATCATCAGGCCTCAGGATCTCATAAATTGGAGATAAGACATAGGTAGCTGGGGATGGCTGCCGTGAGGTAGATGGAGCAGCTGAGGTGTGTATGGAATAAACTGGCTCATAGCGAGATGTGGTGGGCATGGTTTATGATGGAATAGTGGTGGTAACTGGGGCAAAGGTGGTGGTGGTGACTGGTGGAAATGTGGCTGGTGGTGTCGCACATCTATACATCAGTGGCTCTGGTATCGGCAATCCAAATCTGCGAGCTACATTTATGTCATGAGCATGTCTAACCTGAAGTGCATGAAAAGTCCAATATTGAGAAAGTAGAGTCATTGGTGTAGTCCAGTCAACAACACTCTGAACCCTAGATGTAGAGCCAGGTGCCCTAGTATCCTCCTGTGGTGCTCTAACATCTCTATCATCATTTGGTATCTCAATCGGCTCAACATCCTTGTCTCTCTTACTACTCTTCCTCTTCAGAACACAACCAAGAATGGCATGTTTGGTAGCTCTCCAGAATGCCTGCCTGCTCGAATCAGTAGATATCAACCATATAGTGCGGAAGTACTCTAGATCAAACGGCATGGATCGAACATAAGGCGAGCTAGTGTACTCGCTCATGTGATACTCTGTGAGCAAACCCATACGGCTACAAATCCTAGTTATGAAAGCTCCCATATAGATATACTTTGTCATCTCAAATGTTGTCTCTCTTTGAATCCTCTCGGCTACTAAGAAAGCTACATTCACATTCTTCTTCTTAATCATGGCATTCATCACAAAGAGATCATCAGCTCCAACAGCTCCTCCTGTTTCTTTCTTTCCATGTAGTGATACAGCTAGTAGCTTGTGCAGGAGTCGATGCTCAACTTTGAAGAATGCAGAGGCTTTTACATTTGAATAAAAACTAGTACCCGTTAGATTGTCCCAAATCATCCCATGGTCTTCATTACATGAAACACCCCGTGAACTATCGAAGAATATCTGAGAATGTGTCTGCTCCTCTGTGTAGAACCCAAGATATACCACAAGCTCAGCCAAAGACACATGCTGCTTCACCCCTCTATAATTAAAGCTGATTAATCGCTTATCTGTAATATTGGAGATGCAAGGGTTGAATTTGTAGGTCAACATGAACTCAATAACTAGCTCTCGGTAAATGTATTTATTGATGGCGAACATCTTGTACCAAGCATCCATTTTCTCATCATTGATCTTGTATTTCACTAACTTCCTCAACTCACTCTTGTACCCAAGTGCCTTTACATCTCTCCAAACGATAAATCTTTTCTTTCCAAATGGCCGGTTCATCCAATCCTTAATTAATTTCTTCTTTTTGGCGGAAGTGGCCAAGTATTCCAAAGTAGGATGGATATCTTCAGAAGCAGACTTCATCTGTCAAGATAAAAGACAATTAGTGCGGATCATGATCATAGATATATGGATTTACTATGTTATCCCAAATTTTAAATAAAAATTCAAAATGTAGGCTTTAAAAATCGAATAATCCATAACCTAGAAAGATACATTTTTAACCAAACCGCAATCACCAAACCACAAATTTATCACCAATAAGTTTCTTAAGCTATGGTAAATGTCATAAGCATTTTTCTAGGACAAAAGGTCTTAGTTTATAATGATTCCTAGAAAAGGCTTTAAACAATGAAAATGCATTAGTAATTAACTAAGTAAGCATTAAGATTTTAAAGAAACCTTGTAATTACCTTACTTTAATCGAAACTTTGCAATTTACCATAAACTTAGAAAACTAGTGATGAAACTTTGACCATTTTATGTATTTAATGATATTAATATCAAGTGTTAGTCAAATTTTGAAAATTGGTGTTTTATGATGTGAAATTGACTAACAACTTAACATTCTATCTTTAAATGGCATAATTATAATATTGGTTCCTTAGAAATATGACTTGTTATTCGAAAGTCTCAAACACTTTATTAACTAAAATGATGCAACTTTCATAATGCAACTAGTCATTTTAATCTTTTTAAGAACAAGATTCAAAAATTCAAGTAAGCTTTATCATGCCAATATTTGCACAAGTATCATTTGGTTTGTAAAAGATTTTAATTAAAAAATTGACACTTTGTAAATAATCATAAAAATGCTTACTTTAATTCTTGAAAGTCTTTAAACCAATCATCTAACTAATTAAAACTAGTTTACTCATCTTCAACACATTATTATAAGCAACTTTCATCAATATAAGTCAAACATAGGCAATTCTAGCTAAAAAGTCAACAAAAAGTCAAAGCTCATTAATTTGAAAATCAAAGTTCATGAATCTCACATGTAATCACTAGTTTATGTTCATATATCATCATACAATCACTTATAGGCAAGTAATAACACAAAAAACACTAACTTTAACCACTAATTTATAACTTTCAATTTGAAACCCTAGCTTTTGGGGAAAATCATAAATTAGGGTTTTTGAGTTAGGGATTTACCTTAAAGATGATGCAAAGATGATAAATGAAGCACACAAGCAGAGCTTAAGATCTTCAAAAATGGTGAAAAAATGATGGAGCCATGGTGGTGGTGGTCGGCGGAACAAGAGAGAGGAGGGGAAGAAGATGAGTGAAAATGTTTGAATTTTTGCATTTTAACCTCCTCCCCATTTTATCTTTTTACCATTTTACCCCAAGTGGTAATTTAGTTAAAGTAAATTGTTATTAGGTTAAAAAGAGTTTATTAAAAACTTAAAATATTTTTATGTTCTTAAAAATTTAAATCTCATTTAAAAGTTGTTAAATTTTGCTAATTGTTTAATTGAAGTTAAATGACTAAACAAAATTTAAACTTTGCGTGATAAATAATGAGATAAAATTTTAAAGAACATTTTTAAAGACATTTTAAATTAAAAAGAAAATTTTAAAATTTAAATTCCTACTTTTTATGCAGAAAGTAAAAAAACTGAAAATTTAAACTAATATGCGATTAACTAAATTAACTACTTAATTTATTTATTAAAATTAGGTTGCCTCCCAATATGCGCTTTGTTTTAAAGTCAACGACTCGACTTTTCCAAATAATTAATTCGGGGCTCGAGGCTGAGGAAAAGTATAACGAGGAATAAATGAAAATCGGAGCACTTTAGTGATATGATAAATTAGGTCGGCAGAGTTTAAGAAAAATAATTCAAATTCATTTAGAAAACTTCTTTCCTCGTGTCCTAATTTTATAAGTGCATCAACGAAATTATTAAATTCCAGTTTAACTTTCTTGGGATTTGAAATTCCATCTCGTGGTCCGTCGTCTAAAAAGTTAAGATCATGAAGTAACTTTTCCAATATTTTAAAAAATTCATTTTCTTCTTTTGAATCAGGATTTCCGGTAGTAGCGTGAACTGCTACCGATAATTCTTTAAAAAGTAATTTTTGTTGAAGCGTGAAAGGAAATTTTAATTTTTGAAACAACTGAGTTAGCTTAATGTGAATTTCTTTTCGTTTTTCACAGAAAGATTTCTCAATAGCCTCCTCAGTTGCATTTGGAAAAATTTCTATCAGTTTATTGATTAAATAGACGGCAGGATCGACAAATAATGGTATTTTCCCAGGAAGTAAGATTGGAATTATAGGGTCACGCTTTATCCAAAATTCAAGCTCACTAATCAGATATGAAATATACCGATTAATCCGTGTTGATGAAACAGGATGTCAATCAGTATTAGCAAGTAATTTCATTAACAGGTCTAGGTCTGATATTAGTAGTAGCTCATCTTTTCAAGTGTATTTAGCGTGGAGTCCTAAAATTCTGTTATCGATAGTCACGAAGGTCTTTCTTTGGTCAACCAAAAAGGGGAAGTCTGTTGGAGCAAGATTGTCTAAAGCTTGATTTTATTTGTTTTGTAAATATGTCTAAGTGTTTCGATTTTTGCGACAATAAGAATTCCATGATTAGTAGTATTGTCGTATGTAAAAGTCACTCCGACAATGGCATTGTCGGAGTTGACCAGGTCAAAGTTAATTTAGTATTGTCGCACAGATTAGTCTATAAACAGGCTTTTGGTTAAGTCTTTTGAAAGTCTTTTGTAATATTCACACAGTTTTCTCTCTGTGTTTGTGAAATACAAAAGCAAATTTTGGTTGAATACCTTTTGTTCTTAATTCATATATTGTTGTATATCTTGTATTCCGCACAAGACATACAAGTTCTAGTTGTGATTCGTGATCCACGGCACTACAAAGTCTGATATTTTAAGGTATTTAAGAAAGTTGACACAAATATCTATCCTCCTATCTGGTTTAAAAGAATTTCTGACATGACGCCCGGTTTCAGTCTCGGGTAGAATATCTATGATTTCAATGATGTCAGTGGGCGGTCCTTCTAGTACAGTTTTAGCTATGGTGCACTTAGGTTGGACTGGACATCTTTGAAATGGTTCATCTATGTAGGGGGTTCCTGATTTGAATGTATGATTTTCCGAACATGAGAGATGCTTATCTTGTGAATAAGTTCTCAAAATGTCAGGGAGATCATATTCAAAGTATTCATCCAAGCAATGAAGACGTTCATTTCTATCTAATCCTAACATGGGTGGATAAAAGTAAACCTCAGTGTCGAATGGTACTTCTTTGGGAAGGTCAGGAGGCCTAACATAGTGTGGGTATTTGGCCCGAAGTGAAGAGATCTCAGGGTCAAGGGTAAATTGACTACTTGAAGTGTGAGTAACAGAAGTTGATATCTTCTGCTGAGATTCCTCTACTTCTAGGTCAAAGTGTTTTTTCCTGATATCAATTTCTTGGACGTTTAATATTTTCTTGACTTTAGGGTATGAAGAACAAGAAGAGTTATCCTCTAATTCTTTTTCCATAAATCAAAAAATTCAGAATCATCCATTGCCATCATCTCATTTGCTGTCTTGTAAGAGAACTGAGAGACGACGCTAGAAACCGAATCAGATGGTTTTTGATTTTTCATATTTTTATGGTTTTTGTGTTTTAATAACTAAATTATTCTAAGAAAGCAGTAACTTTCGAACAAGTTAGGCTTGAACGAAAGGTTCTCCTAAGGGCTTCTAACTTAAAGGTATGTTTTTCAAATCACAACGCTCGTCGATCCCCGGCAGTGGCGCCAAAAACCTGATTGCGCCCCAACAGTCGGTCAAGGAATCGCTTCCCTGTCGTTGCGGACCTTCCAATAGGAGGCGGGTGATCAGTGAGTTTTAAATTTATAATGCTGGGAAGCCTAAATTTTATTACTACCTACTGCTCTTGTTAAGGGCAGTAAGCGGTAAGTCTGACTCAGGTGTCGTTCTTAAAATTGGAGCGAATCGAAATGAAGTGAATACCTTAAAAAATAGAAGCTAATAAGATGGGTTTAAAAGAGTAGGTAGGGTTTCTTTTTTGGTATTATTTAAATTAACTATGATACAGAAAAGTAAATACTAAACTACAGATAGGGTAAGCAGATAGATAGAGATTGTGATTGCTGAAGTTTCAATATTCAGGTTTTGGGATGATGTTCATCATAAAAGATGATTGGAGACTTTCCTTTAATAAAATTAACAGAGGTTTGATGTCAACACTAGCATCCTACGATTTAAGTCGAAACCCAAAGTCGCATGTCACTGAATACTAGGTTATCATGAGTCTGATCAGATCAGGCTGCTCAGTCCCCTAACACTGTCCGATGAGGACTAGTGACCCGTCTTAGAGTTAACTCCTGGGCGCATGAATAAGGCAACATACCGATATTTAATTTCTGACCTTTCTTAACACCTAATTCTAATTGATTTTATTGAGGGTCATACTATTGCTTGCTAATGTATGTTAAACTATCAGTTATGTTGGATCAAGGGGTTTAAGCATCCTACACTACACCTGAATGTTTGCTTTCTTTTCAAGATCCTTTAGATTTAATCGAGGAGCACAAATACTTTTGTCAAGGTGTAGACCCTCCTTTGCGATCAAACGTTCATCCCTAGGTTCGTTAAACGGTGTATACTACATTTTTCAGCAGTTCCACAGCTTTTATATATACCTAGACCATGTTCGGGAAGGGTGACTTCCAAGTATCCACGGTGTCATATGCTTACGACCGATCCGTAGCTTCCACGCATTTGTACTCCCCCAGTGGTGTTTCCAGCGCTATATTAAGTACTGGGCCGTTTTACAGCATGTCCACAGCTTCATACAAAAACACAGATAACTATCTACCGATACTAGGGTTGATCAGGTCCTAATACTAAAGTAATAGTCACATGAAAACTTAGAAAGGGTATAATGGGTGGTTTAGATCTACCGCTTTAAAAGTTTAACCCGATACATAACATAACAATTTTCAATCACATATTTAACTAAAGATTAATTTAACATCATCCCTACTCCTAAATATCTACATTTCAACAATCACAATATTACACTACTCAATAAACATGACAATAAGTAAAGCACATTCCATAATATTACGCATGGATAAATTAGACATAATAACAGTATGAGGGAATAGATATCACCAGAAAATAGAGCAGCGTAACAAGAGAATAGAACTTGCAATCCTTGAATAAAAGCTTGAACACCAATACTCCTTGATTACAAAAGCTAATCTCTACTCTAATCTACTAGCTACCCACTAACTACTCTCTAACCCTCTAGAGAGAGAAGTTAGAGAGAGAAACTAACTAAGAAATGAAAATACAAGAGAAATGTGTTATGTTGTGATGGATTTGAATTGATTTGAATGGATTTCAATTGATGAGAGATGAGGAGGTGAAGGCCTCTATTTATAGGCTTACAAGTTACAATTTTATACTCAACACCCTCGCTTCCATTTAATACTGAAATACACCCCCGAGATATCAAATTCGACACCAAAAGTGGCGTATTCGATACCAAAATGGGTGTATTCAGTAGAAAATAGGGTGTATTCGATAGCAAATGGGGCGTATCCGGAACCATAGAGGGGTATACCACCCCTAGAAGGGGGTATACCACCCCAACAAGGGCGTATCCGGACCTGTAGAGGGGGTATATGGCCCCTTTAGGGTATACGGCCCCTAGAGGGGTGGTGAACACTGGGTCGTAGTCTCGTGTGCTGGATCGTAAGTCTTGTGTCTTGGATCGTAACTCGTTTGGCCCTATCTTCTTCGTTTTTGATCCGTTTCTGATGATCTTTATATCCACGCGTTTGTATTCTCCAGACCTACATCTTAAGATACTTATTAAGTCCCAGATTGGAGTTATACGATAAAATAGCATGTCAAACGAATTATGCCTTTAAAAGTGTGTTTTTTGTCCATTTACCATTGTTTTTGAAATACTTATAAAGTTTTGACCTTTTTAACAAAATGTGGTAAATGTGGACTTTATTGGCATGATTTTGTTAATTAAGTGCTAAATATGAGGTAAAAGATGTGCGTAAAACATGACTTTTTACGTCAAATCACATTGCAACTCGAAACTACTGGCCAGGGTGACGAGTATGATGAGGTAGACGAGGAGATAGAAATGGAGAACCCGGAAGAGGAGATATACATAGAAGACTCAGCTTCAGAAGGACGGAAGGAATATGCGCCAACTCTGAGAAGTGATCTCATCCCAACTCAAATAGACGTGGTTGATACTATCCCACAACAAGTTGTGGTTGATGATATCCCAAATATCTCTCAGGATGTATCACCCCTTGATCTAGTTGAACCATCTATTGCTTTAGACATACCAGTTTCCCAAGTAGTTGATGAGAATGTTGCTACAAGATTGGAGACGTCAATGGACTTGGTCCCACCTCCATGCCCAGAGTACAACATTATCATCAACCCAAAGACCACAGGAAGTAAGGTGGGTTATGCGTCAAGGTTGTCCCAAAAACCATCTCTCCACTACATAATGACATATACATCATGGAGTGATGAGGACCTCTATGACCAACCCATTCTGCCCATCCAAACTGAGAAAGTACAAGAAGTTGAGAGATTTATTATACCTCAAGTAAAACAAATCACTTACTTTGACGCACATTCTCATCTGATTGGACATACCCTAGGAATGACCTGCTTTAACTACATAGGTATGTGCCAATACTATCACTTGTGTCTATTGATGGATGCAAGTAAACCATTATCTTCTGAGAAATAGAGCTAGAGTCAGGCTCGAGACTCGAACAAAAACAAGCGCTTCTCGGGAGGCAACCCATGTCTAACGTAGTATTAGTAATAGTTGTAAACTAACTTTAATAATTAGAAAATGAAACCTTAAAGAGCATGCTCAAAAGTCTTCTTCAATTTAAGTGAACAAAATGGGAATGATTTTCAAAATAACTTGGAACTTAAAATCTCATATTCGTTGAAGTCATGGTTTTTGAAATCTAAAGTCAATCTTTTGATAAAAACCTGAAACTTTCCTTCTCCCACTTTTTTGGACTTTATTGCAAAATCTATTTCACTATTATCTAAAGTACTTAACATCCTTTCACTCGCAAACATGGAACCCTGCTAGAAATTTTGTTATCTAGGTGCCTTAGTCATCATACACACCCACTCACATATTTTGAACATTTGAGGTACATACATATATTTCTGTGAACATACATAAGATCTTTAGTTGATTTATCTGATAAACATGATTCGTATGTCAATATGTGTATTATGCTCGAAATCGTTTAAAAATATGTGGTTCGGAAATCTTTATACTTGGCTGCCTGCTTTAACAGAAATTGCTAGTATTTCCATACCTGTTATTTGTGCTGAAATGAAATTATAGGCGGTCGACGCTTTTAAGCGTGTGATTAGACTCGAAGTCATACACTGGTTTGTTTTTCAAAAACTTTCGCTTTAAAAAAAATCTTTTCAAAAAAAAACCCAGTGAGGTTATGACCTAGGGAATAATCACATGTCCAAATTCGGGTTGCGAAAGCGAATCGGGTCGGGGCGCGACTAATCAATATACACAGCACATAAGATATAATGAACGACCACTATATGCGTCGTTTTACACTGATATTAATAAAACCAAAGTTTACATCAAAATATTGTTTACATTAGCTCGGTTTGAAATTGAGAGATTTAAGTACATAATTAATCTATACAAAATATAATAATGCAGCTAAATCTCTGATTGTTTGTATGCTGACTCGAGCTACTGGATCTTGATTGAGCAGTCCAACCTACTGCTGGTCACCTGTGATACATGCTAAAATTGGTCAGCGAAACGCTGGTGAGCTCACAGGTTTGTATGTCAACACATGTTTGTATGAACCGCAAGATTTTATAATTGAATTTAAAATGCAATTAAGCAAAATAAAAGTTATACAGCCATGAGCACATAGTCTGAGCTTAACTTGAGTGTCAGGTCCAATTAAGGAAACCCAACTGAGTTTCCTCCTACGAGTGTCTAATCTACACTCGTCTTCCCAAATGCTAATACGTCCGTTTTTGACCAGTTAGTGCGTGCTAACCCGGACGAGGATTGTCAATCCTATATGATATCATATACTAACATTCACGCTACAGATGTATTACCAGACTATGCTATGGAGGGCTTTATTGATTAGTTGAAAACAACTCATGTAGTATTTGATTGAATTGTACTTGCGTTCTACTTGTAAAACAAAACGAGCAATAATATCACACCCCTTAATGAAAACAGTAAAATAGGGGCCATGAGACTCACCTGAGCCTTGAGTGTTTAAATTGATAAACTTGAATTGATTAGCGGTGGATTGATGTCCGAAGACTTGTAACCTGAGGGTGTCCAAGACACACAATGGTTATAACATGAGTAGGCATCTCGAAAGACTACCCTTATAGTTGTTCGTCCAACTTAGAATGTCCAAATTACTACGATTTGGTTGTTTGACTTGTGTTTTGAAAACGTGTATGACCCGTTGGTGATTTGTTTGTAATAATAATCCTATATTATTATTTTGATGATTTTGAAGCACTATACTTAAAAATAAATTCCAATGTGTTTTGGAGGTCATGTCACATTCGTGTTTGATGTGATACAAGTTTAACTCTTTGTGTGAAAGTTTAGATGTAAGACTGTTACTCGTGATCCTAGGGTAAGGGCGAAGCCCGTTAATGATGGGGGTCCGGGGGCAGCGCCCCTGGTAGCGGGGTCCAAGGGGCGGCAGCCCCTGGCGGGGTCCAAGGGGCAGAGCCCCTGGCTAGGGTCGAGCTTTGGTGAAAAACGCACATGGACTTGAATTTGGGTGAAATCGAGTGATAAAATTTTAGGTCTCGACACTTAGTAAAATTTGTGTTTTCTTGGTTCTGTTTCATGCGACATAGCGTGCGACATACGGCTTTGTGTCGCTAAGTGCGACATAGTCTGTTCTGTCGCAGATCATATCTGCGACATAAGGGCTTGTGTCGCTAAGGGCGACATCCGCAATTTAATGCGACGTAGGGCGTTGTGTCGCTATATGCGACATCCGTAATTTCTGCGACATAACGATTTGTGTCGCTATATGCGACGTCCGTGATTAGTGCGACATAGTGGCTTATGTCGCTATATACGACATAAGGTCTGATTTAGCAACATAAAGGCTTATGTCGCAGGTGGCCTGGAGCCTCTGCGACATAACGCGCTGTTGGCCGGAAAATGGGCCGAAAAGGTGTTTTCCGGCCTCCGTTTGACCTCAGACTTTTACCCAACCCATTTTTGGACATTTTAAGCTTAACCCAACCATATACATGTAAAAATAAGTGAAATCGATGAATTTCGAGAGTTCGCCGGAAACTTACGAAGTGTCGAATGGAAATTCCGAAAAGATAGAGTTGTAGATCGTTGCGTGGTGGTCGTTTTTCTCCAAAAGCTCCAAGTGATTTGAGGTGGTTTTGTGGTGTTATTTAGTGATTTAAGGTGGATGGTGGTGGTTTGGTTTTTAGAGAGAAAAGAAGAGAGAGAGAGAATAGAGATGATGGTGATGATAGAAATGGGGAGTGGGGTGGGATCCCCTCCCCTTTTGGCTGATTTCGGTGGGGCCCCACCGGAGTGTGGGTCTCCATTTTTTAACTCCGTGTATTCGCGCTCCGTGCGGCGTTCGTTTAAACATTAAATAATTATTTTATACGTTTAAATATATGTTTTAAAATACGGATATTTATTCAAAATTATATATGAAGTATTTCATCAAATACTTAATAATTGGGTTATAAATTGAAACTTTAACTTTATTTCGGTTGTACGCGCGTTTATTATTTTAATTGCGTAATTGTTGTTTGAACGATACGAATTTGAGTTGAAATATCACCTAAATAATATTTTGGATTAAATAGAGTTATTAAATAATGTCATATTATTTAATAAAATTATTCACCAATGTCCGTATTAATTGAACAGAATTACATTCGGTTTGAAACTTATATGATTTAATCAAATCGCAGGATTCTATATATTCAACAATATATATATTAATTGATATATTAATTAGCCTAACATAGAACTAATTACATGTATTATAACTGATTAGGCACTAATTACTAGTCCTAATTTGACGGGTGTCACATTCTCCCCCTGTTAGAAGAATTTGGTCCCGAAATTTAGTTCGTAGTCGTGTTTGAAGTAGCTTCAGTGAATAATTGAGGGTACTTGAGTCGCATCTGGTCCTCCCGCTCCCAGGTGAATTCCGGCCCACGCCGCGAATCCCACCTGACTTTGACAATGGGAATACGACTTTGTTTGAGTTGTTTGACCTCACGGTCTATGATTTCTGCGGGTTCTTCAACAAAGTGAAGCTTGTCGTCAATACGAATTTCATCGAGTGGAATGATGAGTGTCTCATCAGACAGACACTTTTTCAGGTTTGAAATGTGAAAAGTGGGGTGCACGCTGTTGAGCTCGGATGGCAGCTGCAATCGATATGCCACTGGACCTATCCTCTCGAGGATTTCAAAAGGTCCAATGTATCTTGGGTTCAGTTTACCGTGTTTGCCGAAATGAATGACACCTTTCCAGGGTGAAACTTTGAGTAGTACTCGATCCCCAACCTGGAATTCGAGTGGTTTGTGCCTCACATCAGCATAACTTTTCTGACGATCACGTGCGGCTTTGAGTTTGTTTTGGATCTCGAAGATCTTTTCTGTTGTTTCGTGAATGATCTCAGGACCAGTGAGTTGACTGTCTCCCACTTCGGTCCAACAGATAGGTGATCGGCACTTACGACCGTACAGTGCCTCGAAAGGTGCAGCCTTAATGCTGGTGTGATAGCTGTTGTTGTACGAAAACTCGCACAATGGTAGATGTTTTTCCCAATTTACACCGAAATCAACTACGCAGGCTCGTAGCATGTCTTCCAGTGTTTGAATGGTCCGTTCACTTTGCCGTCGGTTTGAGGATGGTATGCGGTACTCATATCAAGACGGGTACCCAATGATTTTTGAAGTGATTGCCAAAAGTGAGACGTGAAACGACTATCCCTATCGGAGATAATTGAGATTGGAACACCGTGTCGAGAAACAACCTCTTTGATGTAGATTTGTGTGAGGCGTTCCATTTTGTCGGTTTCCTTGATTGCCAGAAAATGGGCAGATTTTGTGAGACGATCGACGATCACCCAAATGGTATCGCAACCGCTCGATGACTTTGGTAGTTTGGTTATGAAATCCATGGTAATTTGTTCCCATTTCCATTCAGGAATGCTGGGTTGTTGGAGTAAACCAGAAGGTTTTTGGTATTCAGCTTTGACTTTCGAGCAAGTAAGATACTTGCTGACGTATATAGCGATTTCAGCTTTCATATTCGGCCACCAATAAAATTCCTTGATGCCGTGATACATTTTGTCAGATCCAGGATGGATAGAATATTTGGACTTGTGAGCTTCATCCATCACCAAGTCTCGTAGGTTTCCAAAACTGGGTAACCAGATTCGGTTTGAGAAATACCTAATCCCATTAGGCTTGATTTCGAATTGTTTATCCATGCCTCACAAGGCTTCATTTTCAATATTATCGGATTTCAGAGCTTCGAGTTGAGCAGTGAGAATCTGGATTTATAGATCATTATGAATAGTTATACTGAGGGCTCGAACTCGAAGTGGTTTCATTCGTTCTTTCCGACTGAGGGCATCGGCAACAACATTTGCTTTGCCCGGATGGTATTTGATCTCACAATCGTAGTCGGTAAGTAATTCGACCCACCGACGTTGTCTCATGTTGAGATCCTTCTGATCGAATATGTGTTGGAGACTCTTGTGGTCAGTAAAGATTGTGCACTTAGTGCCGTAGAGGTAGTGTCTCCATATTTTGAGGGCAAAGACGACAGCTCCTAGCTCGAGATCGTGGGTGGTGTAGTTCTTTTCATGAATTTTGAGCTGTCGCGAAGCATAAGCAATAACTTTGTCTCGTTGCATCAGCACGCAACCGAGACCTTGATGAGAAGCATCGCAGTATACCACGAAGTCATCAGTGCCTTCGGGTAAGGATAGAATCGGAGCACTGCAAAGCTTTTGTTTCGGAAGTTGAAATGCTGACTCTTGTTTATTAGTCCAATCGAACTTTTTGTCTTTCTGAGTCAGGGTTGTGAGTGGTTGAGCTATTTTTGAGAAATTTTCATTGAATCGCAGATAGTATCCGGCAAGACCCAAGAATTGACGTACTTCGGTTGGAGATGTTGGTGCTTGCCAGCACTTGATGGCCTCGATTTTTGATGGATCGACATGGATCCCTTGACTATTAACAACATGTCCAAGGAATTGAACGGATTGTATCCAGAACTCACACTTGGAGAATGGCATAAAGCTCCTCGTGTTTGAGTAGCTCTAGGATGGTTTTGAGGTGTTGTGCATGTTCTTGTTCATTTCGTGAGTATATGAGAATGTCGTCAATGAAGACAATGACAAACTTGTCGAGATATGGCTTGTACACCTGATTCATTAGATCCATGAATACAGCCGGCGCGTTGGTTAGGCCGAATGGCATTACTTGAAATTCATAATGCCCGTAACGAGTTCGGAAAGCAGTTTTCAGAATATCGGTGTCGCGAACTCGAAGTTGATGATAACCTGACCGAAGATCGATCTTTGAATAAATACTTGACCCTTGTAGTTGGTCAAACAGGTCATCGATGCGAGGGAGTGGATATCGGTTCTTCACGGTTAGCTTGTTCAACTCTCGGTAGTCGATACACATTCGGAAAGAACCGTCTTTCTTTTTCACGAATAAGACCGGAGCTCCCCAAGGTGAAGAACTCGGTCGAATGAATCTCCTCTCTAGGAGTTCCTGTAACTGGGTGGACAGCTTCTGAAGTTCGGATGGGGCTAATCGGTATGGTGCTCGAGCCACAGGTGCGGCACCCGGCACAAGTTCGATTGAGAACTCAACCTGTCTTGATGGTGGTAGACTAGGTAGTTCTTCGGGAAAGACTTCTGGAAAGTCTCGAACGATGGGCACATCCTCAAGTAGCTTCTCCTCCGACTTTTTCTCCATGATGTGTGCGAGGATTGCTGGATAACCTTTTCTCAGGAACTTCCGAGTTTTCAAGCAAGATATGATGTTTAGTCTCGTCCCACCGGTCTCCCCCTGTATGACCAAGGTTCTACCGACGGCGAGAGGAATACGAACGAGTTTATCATAACAAATGATTTCAGCGCGATGTTTGGACAACCAGTCCATACCAATGATGACGTCGAAACTTCCAATTTCAACAGGCATAAGATCGATTGAAAAGATTTCGTTGGCTAGGTTTAAAGTGCAATTAGGTATCACCCTATCGGTTTCTATGAGTTTACCATTTGCAAGTTCTACGGTGTACTTAACATCTAGAGCAATAGGTGCAATATCAAGTAGAGGGCAGAACTCATCGGAAATAAAACTTCTATCGGCACCATTATCAAACAGAATAGAAGCAGATAAGTTGTTGAGGAGGAACATACCCGTGACCACATTTGGGTCCTGACGGGCATCCCCAGAATTGAGTACAAACGCTCTTCCCTTTGGGTTGTTGTTGTTGTTGTTGTTTTTGCCCTTGTTCTTGTTTTTAGGACATCCGTTCTTGAAGTGTCCTGTTTCTCCACACCCAAAACAGGATTTGGGTTGGTTGGAATTGTTGCGAGAGGTGGTGTTGTTGGATTTGGGGGCTCGACAATCTCGGGTCAAGTGCCCATACCTCCTGCAGTTGTTGCAGGGAGTACTACATGGACCGTCGTGGTGGTAGTTGTACTTGGAACAATATGATCTGTCCCCAGTGTAAGCACGTTTGGGTTCAGAGTTGGTGTTGTAAACTTGGATGGTGTTGGCTTTCTTGTTCTGGTTGTTGGGGTGTTCAGAAGGTTTGCGTTTGTTGTTGTTGGAGGAGGATGTATTGGATTTCTCACGGCTGACAACCATTGCCATGAGTTCATGTGCTAGCCGGATAGCACTTTCAGTAGTGGTTGGCTTGGATGAAGCGACGTTCCCCTGGATATTTTCCGGGAGGCCGCGGATGTATCTTTTGATGCTCTTCTCCTCCGGATCAACCAAACCCGGGCATAACAGCGCAAATTGCTGGAATTTGGTGGTGTATCCAGCAATGTCAGTTCCCTGCACAGTCAGGTGCCAGAACTCTTCCTCCAACCGATGCAGTTCTTCTTCGGGGCAGTATTTTTCCCTTAGCTTCTTCTTCAATTCAGCCCAGGGGAGTTGGTTTGCTATTTCGATGCCTACAGAGTTGGCGTGGGTGTTCCACCATGTAAGTGCACCTTCCTGAAAGGTGTAGGCAGAGAATTTGACCTTGTTTTCCTCAGCACAGTTGCAGAGGTTGAAGACGGATTCCATACGTTCAATCCATCGGATCAGACCAATGGCACCTTCCGTGCCTTTGAAGTAAAGTGGTTTACAGCTGAGAAAATCCTTGTAGGAACAAGGCTTGATGACAGGGATAATGACTGGGGTTTCGTCATTGTTTCGTGAGTTTCGGGGTGAATCCCGAGCAGCTAAAGCATCAGCCACTGCTCGAGATACGACAATAGCAAGTTCGGCATCACTGTAACTTTTCCTCTTTGGCGGCATGATTCTTCAAGAAAGAATGAGAGGTACATAAGAAATTGCACCAGGATGATAATTACGATAGATGTATATATGTAAGAATGGTAATATACAACATCACAGAGTAACAATCATATTGTAGAAATAACGAAAGAAATTGTCAATTCATAATACGAAGTCAAACGATTACAGACAATTTCTAGCTAGGGGTTTCAAAAGTTACAGACTCAGAAGTTTTACAAAAGTACCGGGAATTATTACATCCGGTTCAAATACATAGGTCCTATGAAAGCATAATAAAGTACAGGTTTAGCCTAAGCTAATCCTGACGTAGATTGAGTTGTGGCAGTAGTGTGGTGAGACGGTCCACAGATTCTGCAAGTCTGCTAACCACGCGGAGGGCGTCCTCGGTTTCCCTTAGACGTGTCTCGCACTGGTTCAGCCTTGATTGTAGGACGGAAATTTCGTTTCGGTTGCCAATCACTTGGTTGCGGACAACCTCCATGGTTTCGACGGTTTCACCCAGACGATTGTCAAGGGTGTTCACGTGGTTGATTGTATGTTCATGATCCTCGAAGACTTGATTGATACGTTCAAGTGATGTGAGTCTCCAGTTTTTGTTGGTTTCTTGGAGTTCGATATCCATAGTATCAAGTCGTTGTTCGTGTCAGTGCAGCCTAGTGGCTAAGTCCGACAAAGTGAAGTGAATGGGGTATGGGTCAGTTCGGGGCAACCTGGTGTTCCTCCTAGCTACCCTTGGATTACGCGATCCATACGGATGAGAGCGTGATGAATTGGGTGGTGTGTTTGCCATTCTGAGACAAAACGTTAGAAAGAATGAGGCCTATATTGATATAATACGTATATAATATAGCCTAAGATATCGAGCGTGAGAGAGGCCTATCTATGTATATATATATATATATATATATATATATATATATATATATATATCACATAATTGCCTAAAGTATCTAACACAGACATGTTTGAGTCCCGGTTTCTCTCGTGGTCAGAGTCAACTAATGTATCCTGTTCAGTCATGACTCTTTTCAGGTCTCACATCATATTCTTTTAATTGTACATAGTTGATCAGGCTATGTTAAATTAAACCAATATCATGTAGTCACTGAACCTAATCATACTTAATAAGGAATATTGCCTAACGGTCATAGTCTAGGCCCACTAAATGCAACCTAGTTCACTATAACCTTAGGCTCTGATACCAATCTGTCGCACCCCCAAATTCGGGTTGCGGAAGCGAATCGGGTCGGGGCGCGACTAATCAACATACACAGCACATAAGATATAATGAACGACCACTATATGCGTCGTTTTACACTGATATTAATAAAACCAAAGTTTACATCAAAATATTGTTTACATTAGCTCGGTTTGAAATTGAGAGATTTAAGTACATAATTAATCTATACAAAATATAATAATGCAGCTAAATCTCTGATTGTTTGTATGCTGACTTGAGCTACTGGATCTTAATTGAGCAGTCCAACCTACTGCTGGTCACCTGTGATACATGCTAAAATTGGTCAGCGAAACGCTGGTGAGCTCACAGGTTTGTATGTCAACACATGTTTGTATGAACCGCAAGATTTTATAATTGAATTTAAAATGCAATTAAGCAAAATAAAAGTTATACAGCCATGAGCACATAGTCTGAGCTTAACTTGAGTGTCAGGTCCAATTAAGGAAACCCAACTGAGTTGCCTCCTACGAGTGTCTAATCTACACTCGTCTTCCCAAATGCTAATACGTCCGTTTGACCAGTTAGTGCGTGCTAACCCGGACGAGGATTGTCAATCCTATATGATATCATATACTAACATTCACGCTACAGATGTATTACCAGACTATGCTATGGAGGGCTTTATTGATTAGTTGAAAACAACTCATGTAGTATTTGATTGAATTGTACTTGCGTTCTACTTGTAAAACAAAACGAGCAATAATATCACACCCCTTAATGAAAACAGTAAAATAGGGGCCATGAGACTCACCTGAGCCTTGAGTGTTTAAATTGATAAACTTGAATTGATTAGCGGTGGATTGATGTCCGAAGACTTGTAACCTGAGGGTGTCCAAGATACACAATGGTTATAACATGAGTAGGCATCTCGAAAGACTACCCTTATAGTTGTTCGTCCAACTTAGAATGTCCAAATTACTACGATTTGGTTGTTTGACTAGTGTTTTGAAAACGTGTACGGCCCGTTGGTGATTTGTTTGTAATAATAATCCTATATTATTATTTTGATGATTTTGAATCACTATTCTTAAAAATAAATTCCAATGTGTTTTGGAGGTCATGTCATATACGTGTTTGATGTGATACAAGTTTAACTCTTTGTGTGAAAGTTAGATGTAACACTGTTACTCGTGATCCTAGGGTAAGGGCGAAGCCCGTTAATGATGGAGGTCCGGATGCAGCGCCCCTGGTAGCGGGGTCCAAGGGGCGGCAGCCCCTGGCGGGGTCCAAGGGGCAGAGCCCCTGGCTAGGGTCGAGCTTTGGTGAAAAACGCACATGGACTTGAATTTGGGTGAAATCGAGTGATAAAATTTTAGGTCTCGACACTTAGTAAAATTTGTGTTTTCTTGGTTCTGTTTCATGCGACATAGCGTGCGACATACAGCTTTGTGTCGCTAAGTGTGACATAGTCTGTTGTGTCGCAGATCATATCTGCGACATAAGGGCTTGTGTCGCTAAGGGCGACATCCGCAATTTAATGCGACGTAGGGCGTTGTGTCGCTATATGCGACATCCGTAATTTCTGCGACATAACGATTTGTGTCGCTATATGCGACGTCCGTGATTAGTGCGACATAGTGGCTTATGTCGCTATATGCGACATAAGGTCTGATTTAGCAACATAAAGGCTTGTGTCGCAGGTGGCCTGGAGCCTCTGCGACATAACGCGCTGTTGGCCGGAAAATGGGCCGAAAAGGTGTTTTCCGGCCTCCGTTTGACCTGAGACTTTTATCCAACCCATTTTTGGACATTTTAAGCTTAACCCAACCATATGCATGTAAAAATAAGTGAAATCGATGACTTTCGAGAGTTCGCCGGAAACTTACGAAGTGTCGAATGGAAATTCCGAAAAGATAGAGTTGTAGATCGTTGCGTGGTGGTCGTTTTTCTCCAAAAGCTCCAAGTGATTTGAGGTGGTTTTGTGGTGTTATTTAGTGATTTAAGGTGGATGGTGGTGGTTTGGTTTTTAGAGAGAAAAGAAGAGAGAGAGAGAATAGAGATGATGGTGATGATAGAAATGGGGAGTGGGGTGGGATCCCCTCCCCTTTTGGCTGATTTCGGTGGGGGCCCACCGGAGTGTGGGTCTCCACTTTTTAACTCCGTGTATTCGCGCTCCGTGCGGCGTTCGTTTAAACATTAAATAATTATTTTATACGTTTAAATATATGTTTTAAAATACGGATATTTATTCAAAATTATATATGAAGTATTTCATCAAATACTTAATAATTGGGTTATAAATTGAAACTTTAACTTTATTTCGGTTGTACGCGCATTTATTATTTTAATTGCGTAATTGTTGTTTGAACGATACGAATTTGAGTTGAAATATCACCTAAATAATATTTTGGATTAAATAGAGTTATTAAATAATGTCATATTATTTAATAAAATTGTTCACCAACGTCCGTATGAATTGAACCGAATTAGATTCGGTTTGAAACTTATATGATTTAATCAAATCGCAGGATTCTATATATTCAACAATATATATATTACTTGATACATTAATTAGCCTAACATAGAACTAATTACATGTATTATAACTGATTAGGCACTAATTACTAGTCCTAATTTGACGGGTTATATCTTTAGGATACAAAAGATGATCACATTCTAGTTCATCGAGCAAATGACCTCGACATTCACCATATGTTCCATATATTCCAACCATACCTTACCACATCCTTGGTTGTTAGAAGAGCGTTTTATAGAACCCAGGACCACCATCACCATAACCACATCCACCCACCCATCCACCCACCCACACTTATCATTACCACCATTGGGTACCATGAATCTCCACAACACAAGTAGTATCTTCCAGCTTATAAGTATTCACTGCTAAACCTTAGGAATATAAGCTGATCAAGGAATGGAAATTAAGGAAGTAAAGACGGGATTAAAATGGAAGTTGGAGATCTCTTTCGACAAGAACAACATTACATTCATCCAATCAGTTCGTCGGAGAAGATCCTGGGTGATAGATGTTTATGGTCATCAGATTCAGCATTGTCATTCATCATGAGCTATTAAGTTACATCAGTGGCTCACGATGATTAGGATCCATAACGGTTATCTCTATCAAACATTTGGTGCACCTTGGTTGATTCTGCATGCAACCTAATGATGTTATCACTTAATAATCTACAATCTATCCTTTTATTATGAGTTAATTTTTAGAGAAGTTGGTGGATGGTTTGAATGAAGAATATACTGCATGAGCTTGAGTAAACTTCATGAAGACGGAGTCTAAGCCATCATACACTAGTGGCGACGCAGTCTACCTTTCAGATCCTCAGCTCAAAGCCATAACTGTATAGGGGAGTTCTCTCATTCTTATCCTTGTTTTGCTATGATCGTGTTGTTCTATTTTTATCTTTTAATAATAAAAGTAATCTATACCATATCCTAAGCTTATCACTAAGTGTGGGATTCCAGCCCAAAACTCTAAGTGTGGGATTTTCACTTTCAGTTAAATCTCAACTCAAGAGAACATTAGGGATAATGTTCCTCTAAGTGTGGGATAGTGGTATGGAATACCTTAGGTTAGATGATTCTTATTTCCAAAAGCAAACTCAGAAAATGTTTCTCAAACTCATAAGCCTAACTTCGACAGTGGATATGCCACTCATTCTGTTGGCTTAATTTTTATAAAACCTCACTTTTGCTTAAAATATTTCAAAATTTTTGAATTAAAATATCTTGAGAGGAATCATTTTCTTATATGAGTAAGGTATTTTGGAAAATAAGATTAAATAAGTTAGGAATTTCTTAAACTAAAATGATAATCTAAAAGGGGCATGGCATGGCTAGGAACATACAATCCATACTTGCAGTGAGGTATCTTGAGCCTAAAGCATTCATTTTAAATGCTTCACTATTCGTTTGATGAGTGTGTGCCGATGCATGCATCCGGAATTAGAACTTGCTCCTGGTATGCACTTCGAGACCACATTGGTAGAGTACCGAACGCGGTATAGGTGCAATTAGAGGACCTTGACATTCTTTAGGATTTAGCCACCTTTTTACATATCTCTTCAAGCCCAAAACCCTTCCAACACTTATTTTCAGTGTTGATGATCTGCCTAGAAAACCCTGTTGAGCCTTAGCCCTTTCGTTTCTTTAAAACCTAAATTTTAAACTCATTCACTTCCACACCCACCAAAACCTTATCTTAGAAGTTTTAAATTTTTGCTATTTAGATATTCTTTTTGCTTTTACTCAAAAATCATAAAATTCGTGTTTACTCAAAACTCCTCGCGTGCGTTTCCATAATCAATATTCAAAGATCGAGAGTCGTGTGTTGCGAAAAATTGGCACCAAGTTAATTCGAAGTTATCAAAACTGTGAAAAAAATGAAAGAAAGAAATGATCTCAAAAGGGCAATAAAATAAAAATGCCTTAGAAATTCCATGGCAAAGAAGTTCTAGGCCAAAAATATAGAAAAAAGAAATGAAAGGAAAGAAAAAGAAAAGAAAAAGCTTGAAATAAAGATAAGTGCTTCAAATCTCCTGAAAACTCTGATCTCATAAATGTAAAAATCCTGCATGTGTTTTCAAAAGATAGAAGTCAAAATAGCTATCTTCTTCCGTTTCCGTATTCATTAAAAAGTTTGTCTAAATTTTTTTTTCATAAAGTTTAAAGGTCATAAAATAAGCAAAACCCTTGAACCAAAATTTCCACTTATCCATACCCTTTAACCCTCACCAAACACTACAACCCATTTAAATGTCCTGGGATAATTAGCATCGTCCTCACCTAAGTGGTGGAAATATGATTCTCGAGCAAGCCTATGACGATGGATGTTGCATGACTGGTTTATGATCTATTTTGTTTGATTAGATAGATAGGAAACCCGAAACACTTCTGAGTGAATTGAGTGACCACCTGGTGAGATCGCCTAGTCATGTATATTCGAAGATCGCGAGAATTGAAAGCATGCCTAAGAGAATCATTTTATGCTTCTGAAACGAATACCTTATTTTCTCTTACTTTTCAGGATATGTTGATTATATATATGAAAGTGGTTGTTCTTAATATGTTTTGATTCTCCCAAAACCGAGTGATGCGTCACCAGCGGTCGGTAAGGATTTTACCCTTGTCGTTGCACCGGCTACTGGCGACACGCATCAGTGGGTGTTTGAAATTTGTAATTGCGGGGCCTAAGTTTTCCCTAACAATGCTAATCCTAAGGGTGAGCAAGCGGTAGGTATGACCTAGAGTCGTTCTTCAAACCGACTGAATTGAAACTAAGGCGTGGCAGATTAGGCTTTCAAACTAGTGAAGGGTTTATAAAGTAATGGGAGAGTTTTGGTTTTTCTATTAACTAACTTAGGCAAGTAAATAAATAAAAGCGAAATTAAAATAAAAGATAAAGCATATAAGATAATATTAGTGTTTGCTGAGATTTCATTAATTAAGTTATGGGATGATATTTGGAGAAACTGTTTTGATAGATATTAGTTAATTATCATTCTTGAATACTTGTATGTAACACTAGATTCCCTACTAATTAAAATCCCATTAGCATGTCACACCGGGAGCTAGGTTATGGTAACATTACAAATTATTTAGAATAATAAGCAAAATCTTAATTATGGTTTAATAATACTATCATATGAATGGGAACAAGCCGAGCCTTTCCAGCAATGGGGCCTAGGGACCGATCCCATAAGTAATCTTAAATCGTCTTTTGCTGGTGAACTCCTTTTTTTTAAGTGTAAGATCGAGAATCTTAAGGTACTACACATAACTGAATCATATAACGATTCCTCGTCATCCTGACAGATTCGTATATTTAAAAAGTTCATTTATGACTTTAAACTAGCCTTTGCTTAAGACTACCCAATAAATCCCCTAATTATCCACAACGTTCCTCACTTAAAGTGGTTTCGCCGCTTCAAACCTTGGTCATGTCTTGTCCTACGATAATCCACCATGTAGCCTTACGGTTCTATAGTTTCATACCTTTGACGAATTATATTGACACAGATGACTAACTACCTTTTAGTTGGATGTCGTTAAAAAGGTGTTGTAATCATGTTTATTGGTGGAAATGCGATAGATTAATTTGAAGTTTAAAAGTCTATTAAGAAAGTTTAATTAAACTAGGTTTTTCATTATATATATTATTCCGTAATATAACTATCTTCGGTCGTTACTCGACTTCCATACATTTGTACTCCACCTCGAAGTGTTTCCAGTACTATATCGAATAACAGTCGAATAGGGGCCGTCATATTACTTCGTAATATTGTACCGTTTCGTAATATGACTACCTTCGGTCGTTCCTCAACTTCCATACATTTGTACTCCACCTTGAAGGGTTTCCAGTACTATATCGAGTAACAGTAGAATAGGGGTCGTCATATTACTTTACGATAATTAGGACCGTTTATATTTTGCTACTATGAGGATCCTAAGGCAACAATCAAAGAAGAACATGCAATAATACGATCAAAGCAATACTACCGATCATTAATATTTAATTATAAATCATCCCATAATTAACTAACTACATTGCAAGCAAACACAACAAGTATACTACTCTCTAATCATGGCAATAACTAAATCTAGTATAATCAATATAAACGTAATTCATTATGATAGATAAGGATAGAAAGAACCAGGATTAAATGCGAGAGAGAATAGACTTGAATTTATTGACACAATTCCGAGCGTACACCAAAGATTACAATTCGTTCCGCACTTTCCTTCTATTCCTAATTAAACTTCTAAACTAGTTTAAATACTAGTTAAAACTAATCTAGAGAAAAAATGTAGAGTGAGAAAGTTGGAGCTTATTTCTAGAGTGGGAGAAAATAAGCTAGGAAGGTATTTTTCCTAAGAAATGTGTAGGAAAGGTGTGTCTTGAAATGAGCTATGGAGCCTCCTATTTATGGGAGAAAATGGGTGCATTTTAGCAACTTAGGGCATATGTTAGCAAAAGGTGGAAAAGTTGCTAGCACATGTACCTTAAAGCGCGTAAAGGTCTAGCACGTGTACCATAGAGTTGCAGAAAAGACCTAGAACATGTACCCTGCGAGTACGGGTGAGGACGAAAAAGCGGACGGGGGATGGTGGCATGGTGGCCGGCGCCACCACCAATGCAGCCGGCGGCGGTGGCATGGTGGCCGGCGGCGACTGCCATGCTGCCGTCCCGGTTCGCCGTCTTTCGCTTCGTTTCTTAAATCGCGCGTATCTTGTTCGTTATGCGTCCGTTTTCGTTGATTCTTTTTGCGTTGGATTCATTTTTCAAAAACGAAGACTTTGATGAAAATAAATCCCTGAAATCCATCTCTGATCTTTAGATGTCTTGTACGAATCGTTTGAATCTTCTGGCATACGTAGAGTCTTCATTCTTTATCCGTTTTTGTTGATTCTTCTTTTGTTAAATTCATATTTTAAAAACGAATATCTTGGATAAGAGAAATCTCAGTGATGGGAACTTTGCTTCTAAATCTTGTCTTGATGTCTTGAATCTTCAAACGTGTGTGGAATCTTCGTTTTTCATCCGTTTTGCTTGATTTTTCTCGTGCAACTCTATTTTGACCTTCTTGGCAAAGTTTCATTGATTTGAAGATTATCTGAGTTTATTTGCCAAGTTTTGATCCAGAAGGAGAGAGATATCAGTAGTAAAAACGAGACTTTTTATGCGATATCACCGAGCTTTCAAAATATTTTCATATAAAAGCAAGTGAGAATTTTGAGTTTTACTTGAGGACAAGCAAAGTCTAAGTGTGGGATATTTGATGACACGTAAAAAAGTCATATTTTTGTATGTCATTATCTCACCTTTTTAACATAAATATTGAACAAAACATTTGAAATATATAAATATCTATCACATTTCATCTTGATGGCTAAAATATAGACGATGTTTCAAGAATCGGCAAAAACAACCTAAAAATGAGCAAAACAGAGCACAAATGATTAATGAATCTTCCGTTCACTCATTTCATTGCTTCTTGAGGTACGCTCCGAGTTATGACCTCTGACTTATGTCATTTTCTTCGTTAGGAAAATACAAACGCGTGGGCGCAAGAATCACTCAAAACGGATAAACGATGAAGAAGATACGACCGAATGAAGAAACGAAGAACCGAAGGGCCAGGATACAGCTGTCCACAGCCGTATACGGCTGACCCAGAACGTATACGGCTGGGCACAGGCCGTATACGGCCTGTGTAGACCGTATACGGTCTGTGTCCAGCCGTATATGGCCCAGAACAGCCGTATACGGTTGGTGTCTAACCGTATTTCCTCCAAGACAACCATATTTTCCCTAGGACAGACGTATTGGTGCATTTGGGTGATAAAAATCAGATTTTTATACAGTTGTGCGATACGGTTGTGCATTTGAGGTTCAGGATACGGTCTACGGATACAGTTGTACGTTGCCTATAAATACTAAGCTCAAGTTCTCATTTCAAAAAAAAACAACACATCCATTCTCATTCACACTTCACTCTTTCACTACTCTCTCTCTAGAATTAGGTTTTTATTTTTAGTTTTAGTTTCTCTCTCTAGGTTCTCTCTCTATTTTCTCTCTCTCTCTAGTTTCTCTCTCTAGAAACTAGTGGGAAGACTAGGGGGAGAATCCGTCGCTTTTAGAGGAGTTATGTAATATAGTTCGTAGAAGCTAGCATTTGTAATACCTGGGATATTATTCGGTGAAATACAAGTGTTATTCAGCTCGCATTTATTTACCGGTAATATCTATCCTTTCTTATATTAATTTGTCATAATGTTCTTGTTTGATGTTTGTGATTTATTAATTGTAGAAATGTTTATTGCCATGCTTTGTGAGTAGTTGCTTGTATGTTTGCCATGATTTAGATAGTTGTAATTTGGTATGATTAATGGAACTGTTAAACCTTGTATATGTCTAAACTTATCATGCATCTAGACTTAGCTATGGATCACCCTTTCCAGTCCTTCACGTGACTATCACCTTAGCTATAGGCCTTAAGTTATGGTAGATAGTTATTTGTGTTATCGTACGAAGCCGTGTCTGTCACTATAATCCGGTTGAAATACTGGGCATATGCCCCGGAAAGAGCCATTTGTGCCTACACTGTGGATTGCCTAGAAACCCTAGAATATGGTCTAGGAACCAATATAGCTGTGGAAGTGTTACAGTACACCGTATGCCTACCTCTGGTACTGAAGCTGTGGAAACACATAGACACTGTACATTGTACCTGTACCTAGGGATAGTAAAGCTGTGGAAACATCACAGTACACTGAAAATCTATCCCTGGTTACGAAGGATATGTGGAACTGTTAGAGTGCGGTACACCGTAAACGGTATCTAGGGTTAGCAGGTTATGGAAGGAGTATGCACTGTACACCGTTGGTGTTCCTAGGGATGAATGACTGATTGCAAAGGAGAGGCTAGATCATGATAGAAGTAATTGAACTAATCAAACCTAAGGTATGAGTCTAGAGATGAAAGTCAAGCCCAACAGTGGTTTAGGATTCTTAAAACCCCTGGACTCTTTAAAACTGATTGTTTAGAATACAAAGTTAATAATCAGTACATGATTAGATAATAACATTTATACTTAGGTGTTAAGAAAGGTCATAATAACCTGAGGGCAGTCTGTTACCTTATTCTTGCACCCTTAATGGGTCACTAGTCCTAACCGGACAGTGTGGTGGGGGGAGGGGGGGTTGAGCAGCCTGTTCTAATCAGAATCACGATAGCCTAGGTACTCAGTGACATACTAATTTAGAATCTATCTAAAGAAGTAGGCTCCTAGTGTTTACACCTATAGTTTACTTGTCTGTTAGCTAAATGTGTCCCATAATGATTATCACCCCAGTAATGCACTATCCTAAATCATGGTGAACCACGTCTCCGTCATCCTTAAGTGTTACATATATGCTAGCTTCCCTTTTATTTTATGCTTTAGTAGTTTAAAAATTTAGAAAACCAAATACAAAACCTATACAACTATCGAAAAACCAGCTTAATCACTAAGTTATCCAAACGAGCTCTGCTTCAATTCTACCGTCGTGAGGAATGACCCTGGATCATCCTTGCCACTTACTAGTATCAGGTACTCGTACCTAGTATCAGTACTTTGTTCGGAAGATTTAGGTCCCGAAAAAATATAAATTTAAAACTACCCATGATGCCGCCGCGAGCATGAGGTCCGCAACGGCACGGCGCGATTCCTGGACCATTCGTTTGGGGTGCATCACAACACCACCCAAAAACTCCGGAATAGAAAAATTTTAATCCAAAAAGAGTTGCACTATTAAGTCTTTTCAAGTCTGAGAAATTCCAAAAGAGACTTTCTCGAAAAAACACCCAAGCTTCAAGAAAGATACGAAAAACCCATAATCTTCCTTTTCACACACCTTCTTCAATTCTCCCAAATCAAAAAGCCCGATTCTTTTCTAATATATCTTGAAACAATTAGTCCCGTTCTCATCCAAAGTGATGGAGATTTGATTCTTGATCAAGCCTATGACGAGAATGCTGCATGACTGGCTATCTGAGTGATTGACACTAGCAAGTAGGAACCCTAAACACCTGAGTGATTTGAGTGACCCACAACGATGATTGCCTAGTCATGATTACCATTTAAGTTGCATGAAGAAAGTATCAAATTCTATAAACCCTTGGTATCTCATAATAATTCTTTCATGACTGGAGCTTTATGTTCTTTGGAAATAGTATTTCTAAAAGATACCTGTAACTAGAATCTTCCTAATGGTCTTTTAGGAATGAGTTTGCTTGAGGACAAGCAAAGTTCTAAGTGTGGGATACTTGATATCGCGTAAAAAGTCACGTTTTTACAACCGATATCTCTCTTATTCTGGAACAATACTTGGCAAATAAACTCAGATAATATAGAAATCAATGAAACTTTGCCAAGAGGTCAAAATAAAGTTGCATGAGAAAAATCAAGCGAAACGGACGAAAAACGAAGATACCACACATGTTTGATGATTCAAGACATCAAGACAAGATTTAGAGTCAAAGTACCTATCACTGAGATTTCTCTTATCCAAGATATTCGTTTTCAAAATATGAATCTAAGAGAAGAAGAATCAATAAAAACGGACGAAGAATGAAGATTCTACATACGTCGGAAGATTCAAACGATTTGCACAAGACATTTAAAGATCAGAGAAACATTTCAGAGATTTCTTTTAATCAAAGTCTTTGTTTTGGAAAAACCAATCCAAAGAAAAAAGAATCGACGAAAACGGACGCATAACGAAGAAGATAAGCACGAATCGAGAAACGGAGCGAAAGACGGCGAACTGGGGTAGCAGCCTGCCAGCTGCCGCCGGCCACCAGCCAGCCGCCGTCTGCTGCCATTGTGGTGGCGCCGGCGGCCTATACCCCATCCCCCATCTACTTTTTTGTCCTTGCTCGTACTCGCAGGGTACACGTGTTAGGCCTTTTCCGCAACTTTAGGGTACACGTGCTAGACCTTTTCTCGCTTTAGGGTACATGTGCTAGCAACTTTTCCACCTTTTGCTTACATGTGTTCCTAATTGCTAAAATACACTAATTTTCAAGTATAAATAGGTGCTCCATGGTTCATTTCAACACACACTCACACACACCTCTCACATCTCATATCTCATACTCTTGGAATTACAAACACTCCAAATTCTCTTGTATTTTATAGTTTTTTTCATTCTAGGATTATTGTAATTAATCTACGGATTAATATAGAGGCTAGAATGAATGCTAGGGATTCGGAGATAAATTTTTGTACGTGTGAAAGAGTTGTCAATCATAATAATACGCTGCTACGCATTTATTTCCGGGTGATATCTAAACCTTTATCATACTTGTTTATTTCGTATTTCAAATATGCATTATTACTTGGTATATGATTTACTTGTTGCCATGAATTGCGAGTAGTCTATTATTGTGGTTGTTGATGATGTAGATAATTATAAGTAGGGATGACATTATATAATTATTGTACGACAATCGTAAAGTGGTATGACGGCCCCTATTCTACTGTTTATTCGATATAGTACTGGAAATGCTTTCGAGCAAAGTACAAATGTATGGAAGTCATAAACGACCAAAAGTAGTCATATCACTGGAATCAGCTCTGGTTTAACAGTTGGAATTCAGAAAGGATAATACAACTTCACAACTAATTGGTACATCCTACGAAAGTCAACGCTCTATAAAGTAATGTTCATAAAATACGTTCAGACAAAATAGGAATTAGTAACCCTTGTACTATTAAGACTTTTGAACTTAAGTTTAATCTATGGAGTAACCTTTCTGGTTATCCACATGACTGCAACCTAGTAATTAGGACCTGATCAACCTTAATTATGGTAAGTAGTTATCTGTGCCCATGACATGCAATAAGTAAGACACAGTGAAACCACTCGTTGTATATATTAGGTTTACATTTCTGCACTGCTTTACATTTAATTAGTTTAGAGTGTCATTCTCACTGTCAATTACTCTTGACCGCGTGTTGGACGTAAGAAGCCGTGGAACTACCATGTAAAGTACACTATATAATTACTGAAAGGCATGGTCTGCATATGAAACACGTTTTTAATAAACTACGAACAATCCAGGGAAGTATAACTCTTTGAAAAGGAGAGATTTAAGTAACAAGTCGAAGAAACCAGAATCTAGTTAATCATAAATAAGACTTAGAAATGAAAGTAAAAGTCCAAGTGACTTAGGATACTTAAACCTCTAGGTCTTATAAAATTGGCGGTCTAAACACATAAAGTTATTAATCTGCATGCTAATAGAATAGTAAACTATTTTAGGGGTTAAGAACGGTCGAACCCATGAGACGATACGCTACTGATTCATGCACCTCGGTATAAAACCCAAATAGGTTGCTTATCTTTTAACCTGATAGGTATTGGAAGTTGGCGTATTGCTCCGATCAGAATCATGATAACCTAGTTCCTAGTGACATGCCAATGGGAAATTTAGTTGGTAGGGTTCTAGAGTTTACACCTAATAGTTTACCTATTATATTAAGTACTGCCCCTATTTAATCTGTCATCCCGAAACATTAATTATCGAAATCTCAGCAATCACATATTTATCTTTATCTGCTTTCCTGAATTTTAATTTCCTGCAATTTACTTTCCTCCATTTTAATTATTTGTTTTTAATTTAAAAACCACCAAACCTACCTACTTTGTTCCATCCTAAATACTTCCCTACCGAAAGCACCAGCTTTAATTACCCACACATTTCGATTCGTAGAAAGATCTTAGGTTATACTTACCGTTTACTAACCAGAGTAGGTAGTACATATAATTTAAGCCTCACTATTTATAAATTTTAAAACCCCTGTTGGTGCCCGATTAGTTATCATCAACGACACTGACGCTTTCGGGTGCAATCAAGCTTGTTGCTGAGTTTATGGTTACATTTCAGTTTGACAAGAATATCACAAGGCATGAAGATAACACCATGACCCGATTCAATTTTCAGGGGAAAAAGCAGAGAATGTCCTTAACCACTTTTGCCAAACACCTAGAGCTTTACACTGAATATCAAGTAACTACCTCATTTTTCTCGAAAGCCGGCAGAGAGTTCAAGCAGTGAGACCACACTTCTATTTGGTCAGAGTTGACTAGTAGTAGTTTTCAATCAAATGTCAAAGCTACTTTATTCTGTGACAAACACCACCAAGTGCTACACAATCTCATCGCCTGCAGTATCAAAGGCAAAAGGAAGACAAAGGGTGTTGTGGGACAGAAAGACTTTCTTATGATCAAAAGCATTATCGAGAAAAGGCATGTCAATGTTGCTTATCTAGTTGCTGATAGGATTCTTACAGAGGAGGGTACACACAGGCTGAGTTTGCTTATATGGTAGTTATTATCACCAAATTTAGTTATAGGTATCGGGCATTTGACTGAGGATGTGATTGATAGTTACACGCCTAACAAGAATAGTAAGTCTAAGCCATATAATATCAATTATATGCTTAAGGTTTGGTTGTTGGAAAAAGAGCCTTCAGGACAGATTCGGTGGAAAGATGGTGATCTTATTCCGGTTGTTTTTTATGAAACCCACGAGGAGCAAGAAGGTTAGAGTTACTTTTGATGATAGTATAGTGCACCGTGAGCCAAGGAATGAGGTTAGACATGAGCGTGAGGAAGGTGATACATCGCACCGTAAGGCTGAGGTACAGAGTCCACTTGTTCCATCTCCTAGGGTTCTCAACTGGGGAGATCCACTGACTTCAGAGTTGATGTATGGCATGCGTCACATGCTAAATCATGGTCATACTCAAGACACATACTTAGCTCGAGAGTTTGGATTTCCGATACCTACCCACCTACTTGGGTATGTGGCCCACTACCACCATCCTACACCACCATGTCACTTCATCCATTTACCATATCACTACTCACCTCTACCATTCCCAGCACTACCCTACCGCCACCTACTACCACCATCACCACTACTACCATACCAGGGAACTTTGCCCGTGCTCGTCGCACTAGAGTGACACATCCCACTGAACCGGTTTTCTCTGTTCACACCACACATGAGCTGCATATCCTACGTACTACAATACAACCATCCTCTCGTGCCATGACCCATCCTCAACCTACTAAGTCGGCTACATCAAATACATCTTCAGATTCATAGAGAGACTCACCTCAATCAGGGTTTGGACATGACATGCAGTTAGATCAAGGACAGGAGCAGATAGACTATCTGCCATACATTACTACAGTTGCAATGCACACATTCTCAGGACTCACTGGGATACTTGGCACCAACCCAGTTCCCTCTTCTGAGCTTCCACCTTACTCGATGCATGGTACTTCTCTTGGATCGTATGAGATTGCATACATGGGACTCGACATCGATTTCCACCTCTATCCGATCCAGCCACCTACATCTGGGTGAAATCGCAGTACATCATCATGATATGTGTCTCGTAGAGCATCGAGTGGACAGCACTCTGCCACACGAACTGCAACTTTCAGCTCTATGCCACCTCCAGCTCATAGACCACCGTCACACCAGGATCCTCTTATTCCTTGATCATATCATTCCTTCATTATTACTATTTATGTTGGATAACTGCATGGATCATTATTATTACTAGATATTTAGGATTACTGTCGTATTACTATGACGCTACAGATACATTTTGGGACCAACCAGTGATCTGGTTGGGTTTATCTGCTTTATTACTATCGTTTATTATCTTCCATTTATCGTTTACTTATGTTATGTTTCCTTTAGTTTACTTTTTAGTGTGCTTTCGAATAAAGAAGTTCGTAAATATGTGACGGAGTTCCCTAAGAAACTCTGAGATAACGCGCAAACCATGCAAAGATCCTGAACATAGCATGTTGAATCCTCCAACTGCTGTCTACAAAATCAGAATCTTCAAAAAAACATATAATTCTTTCTCCATAGGGGAGTTTTTAGTTCTATTTCCTAGTAATTTCCATTTATCAATATATATCACATCCTCCTTACACTCTAAAGTGTGGGATCCATTCCCATAAATATGAATCAACTTAGAAACAGAGTTCCGAAATATAATCAAACTTTAAGTGTGAGATTCTTCTCGGCAAGAAGAATCTTTAGACTTAGTTTGAGAATATTAGGGACAATGTTCCTCTGAGTGTGGGACATTGTGATCTCTGTCACCAAAAATGTAATTCGAAAATCATTTCTTATTTGTATTCAAGTTCGTTAATGATAACTTATATATTCGCTTCGGGCATGAAAAATATACCGCTAGTTATTGGAAACTATACGATTTACTAAAATCTACGCGAATATGATAACAATTTAATTGAGATCATTGTTCTTGGACCGAGTGACCCGCGAATTATTAGTGTGTCCTTTTTGTTGGCCCAAATAAAACTGACCCAAACCCCCCTAGGAGACCCATTCGGTTGGCCCGAGCTCCAAACCCTAAGACTTAGCCCCAAGCAATCTTAAACCTACAAATATAAACCTAAAACCTAACCCTTAAACTTTTTAATCACAAAATAAATCACAGATTCTGTCACAAAATTTCAGTCACGAACAGAGGCCGATTTGACCCATTTACGTTCGTTTTCAGGCTTCGGTCAAAATTAGAAAGTTGTATATCTCGATGTTTTAAGTAAAGTGTATACGTTTCGCCCTCTGAAACGCACTAGATTATTTTATAAACATTTTTTCGTAAACTACTGCTGTTGGTGATGAATTTTCAGAAACTTTGGTAAGTTTTCGGTATTATAATCATTTTAACTTGTGTAATCATTATTAAAAACAAGTTCAAAGGACTTATACTCTTCATATTTACAGATCTTAGGATAGGATCTTGATCTCGAGTTCCTAGTTGGCATAATACTCCTTTTAACTCGATCTTTCGTACGCATTTTCGATCTACCGTATTATTTTGTTTCTTTCGATTCGATCCATTGATATCCCATTATTGTGGCCATGTGAGGGTCTGTAAAATTAGTGTTTTATTGGTTAGAACAAGTTTGTGTGATCATATAGTCATTTTGGACATGTTGATGTGTGAGAAATTGGATTTGAATGTAAACCCTAAATCTAGACAGAATTATGTGTCGGGTTTGGGAAGTCATAACTTGATCATAATGTGATAGTTTTAGATAAAAACTTTGGTCTAAAACTAAGTACAAAGAGTCTATGTTCATGTGGCATTAGTTTCATGTCTAAATAATGAGCTTTTTGGTTTGTTAAATTATTTTTATAAGATAAGTGGCCAGGTCTGTCTTTTTTGTTTGTATTTTTGGTCGTGTTGTGGATTTTTAAAACGTATGTTTAACAATGAATTTGGCTTTGAGAATTTTACTGGAGTAACCTCAAAATGATAGATAATTTATGTAAAAATATTGTTATTCTTAAAGGTTTACAAGTATTTTAATCTTTATAAAAGTTTTACGATGTTAGAAAATGTTTCTGTTTTGTGTAGTTCACTTTGAAGAATTTTTAGAAATAGTTAAACATTGAAATAAATTTTGAGAAAATTAAGGTAGGTTATTAGCACGTGAAAGGGTCGGTGGTAAAATTTATAGTGTCTAATAGTTTTTTTGAGTCATGATTTAGAATTCGTGAAGTGATACCAAATTCTGGACAGAAAAATGTTGTTCATTTGAAAGTGTAAGATGTCATAAAATTTATACGTGAGGGCTTATATTCTACTTGGCATATGAGATAGGTTTGTGAGAAAATTTAAAAAGGATGAAATGGACATTATTATGGGATACAATGGAAGGGCGTAGCCTTGTCTAGATTGTAACCTATACGTATTTGAATTGTAGATTATCATAAAGAATTGTGGATTTATTTGGGAATAAAATTGCTTTGTTAATCAAGGTGAGTTTTCGTGGCCCCATTTTGTTTACTTATTTTTCAAATTGGGGGAAAGTATACTCACATGTTTTATCAATTATCTTCATGCTGTGATTACATTCAATTTCAGTTTTGGACATATGCTTGAATTATGTGACACTATGTGACTTATGTGCATTTGGTTGTTGGATTCATTTTCATTATAAGGCTTTGCTCTTTCGTGAGTAAGTATCTAATGTATACGGTTAGTATACATTAAAAGACATTATTTCACAAGGTCTTTCTCTTTCGAGAGTAAGTACCTAATGTATACAGTTGTTATACATTAAAAGACATATATGGGTAGCTACTGCATTCATAGGGATTTCATTTGGTCATACTTCTTTGCGGAGTGATGAAATTGTGTTGAGACGTTTCATTTACATTATTTCACGTATGTGTAAATTTTCATTGCATTTTCCTAAACAATTATTATCACAGCATATGTTTATTTTATGGTGTCTTGTTTCAAACCTACGAAACTCACCAATACATGTGTTGACGTTTTTGAGCGTATCTTTTCAAGTAGCACTAGTGGAACTAAGGCTGAGGACAAGAAAACTTAATGGACCATTTAAGTTGCATTAAGCGTTACTTCAAGATACCCGAAATATTTGGTTATAGCATTTTGATTGTTTGGAAAGGCGTATTTTTCCTTAACTAAGTTGAACGCATTTATTGATTACTTGTAAGACTTTGATTCATTGTTGGAATATATGTTTGGCACTAACCCTATTCGTGTTAATGGCATCAAGACACATTGATCTTTATATTTCATATAGAGTTCTTAATAATGATGTGCTATGATCCTGTCATAGTTGTACCTCAAAAAGTTCCACATTGATCTTTATATTTCCGCTTTAGACGGGGTGTTACCAATACACGGTATGATATACCGTAGATCTTGACTTTGATTGCTTGTCCAAAGAAAACACAATTAAAAATAAGCTTTACTTCGACAGTGGAATTGTCACTCATTCAGTAAGCTTAATTAGCTTTACTTCGACAGTGAAATTGTTACTCATTCAGAAAGCTTATATTTTCCGAAAACCTATTTTTTGCTAAAAAATTTCAAATTTTTGACTTAAAATAACTTTCAGAAATTAACTAAATTGCTTTTAAAAGTAAGATAAGTTAGGATACGAATCTCTTAGAAATGAAATGTTAATCCATGAGCATCACGCGGCTAAGCACATACAAACCCTATTGCAGTGAGGTACTTGAGCTAAATAAAAGCATTCATCTTTAATGCTTCACTTTTCATTTCATGTGTGTGCCGATGCATGTGCAATGAGTTAGAACTTGCTCTTGGTATACGTTTCAAGACCAAACCAATGAGCGTCGTACGCATTGCAGGTGCAATCAGAGGACCTTGATATTTCTTAGAATTTAACCCATTTTCACAAACCTTTTAAAAGCCTAACCCGACCAACTCTCATTTCATGATTGTTGAAGATCCTCTACTTAAACCCTTTGAGCCTTAACCGTTCATTTCTTTATTGAAAACCTACGCTATTAACCCAAACCACCTTCCTTTGACTTTCCAAAAACTTTAGCTTAGAACTCTTTGAAGTTATGAAAAGCGTCATTTAGACATCCTTGTTACTTCTGGTCTCGAAGCTTTCTACTACTCTGCGTTCCCTTTAGAAAAATCTTGCGTGTGTTCAATGTCAAAATCTCTAGAAAGTAATATTCTGCTGTGAAAAATTGGCACCCTTCTGCTCAGGAAAATGAAAAGTTAAAGGAAGAAGTATCTAGTATCTCTCAGAAAAGAAAAGAATAGAAAAAAAAGAAAAAGAGAAATGTCCTCAAAAAGTTCCACAAAAATAGAATAACGCTTAGTGTCCCAAAATCTCGCAAAGAATGCCTGATCAGAAAGTCATAAAACTCTGCGTGTGTTCCCGAGAAATACGTCATCAAAGCTACAAATAAATTCCCCCTTATGTGTTTTTCGTGTGTCTAAGTCAATCTTTTCATGGCATTAAGATTTCAAAGTTAAAGCAAAGACCCTTGAAACCCTAAATCACCATTCTTCGTACCTCTTAGCCATCACCAACCATTACAACCCCTTTAAAAATGTCCTGGAATGATTAGCACTGTTCTCATTGAAGTGGTGGAGATCCGATTTTCGATCAAGCCTACGACGAGAAGAAACGCATGACTGGATTTATGAGCGATTTCTTTTGATTAGAACGATAGGAAACCCGATACACTCTGAGTGAAGTGAGTGACCACCAGGTGAGATCACCTAGTCATGTACAATATCCGTCGAGAATTGTGAAAGTATGCACAGGGCTAACATTTCTAATTTAAGAGATGGCTATCCTAACGATGCTTGCTTTCTAAAAAGGTTTATTTGGTTTCTAAAAATCGATTAATATCAAAGTGTTTTATGTCAAAAACCTAAAACCATTTTTTGAAACCTTTATAATAAGTGAGAATTTTAAAGTTTGCTTGAGGACAAGCAAATGCCTAAGTGTGGGATATTTGATAACACGCAAAAAGTCAAGTTTTTACGTACGTTATCTCTCTGATTTTAAGCCCAAAGTTAACAAAAATGCACCCTAAATGATAATATTTACTTAATTTTGTTCACTAATTCAAAATGGAAGCATTGTTTGTAAAATCACTAAAAACGGCACGAAAACATGAAAAAAGAGCAAAAGCGTTCTACGGTCTTCTTGTTAACTCTTTTTAATGAACCATAAACTATACTTGGAATCATGACCTCTAATTAGTGTCATTTTGTTCGTTAGGAAATTACGAAATCGTGAGCGTAAGAATCGCTCAAATCGGATAAACGAGGAAGAAGTTACGCTCAAACGAAGATCTGAGAAACCAGAATACGGCTGGACTAGGCTGTATACGGCTGAGCCAGACCGTATACAGCTGGACCAGGACCGTATATGGCCTGCATAGACCGCATACGGCCTAGCCCATCCATATATGGCCATGTTCAATCATATACGGTTATCGTTCACCCGTATTTGCTCTAGTTCAACTGTATGGTTGAGCATTTGGGGGTTGGAATACGGTTGAAGAATATGGTTGAGCGTTTTTTTTATATATATAGGACTTCACCTCTCATTTCAACACATGAACACCCTCACATCGCTCAACACACATTTCACACTTCATTTACGTTATCTTATTTTAGCTTTTTAGTTTTGGTTTCTCTCTCTAGAGCTTTCTCTCTCTAGAGAGTGATGGCACCCGAAAGCGTCAGTATCATTGATGGTAACTAATAGGGTGCCAACATGGGTTTTAAAGTTTATAAATAGCGGCGCTTAAATTATATGTAGTACCTACTTTGGTTAGTAAGCGGTAAGTATAACCTAAGATCGTTCTATGAATCGAAACGTGTGGGTGATTAAAGTGTAAGTCCCTACTTCTAGGATCGATAACTTCGTTATCTGTAATGTTAAGGTGCGGAATTCCTTAATATATCGTTATCTTACTATAACGAATAAGTTTGCGTTTAGGTTAACTAATACTTATCTTTAAACGATAAATCGTCAAAGCCTAGCCTTTAGAATACGTTTTTCTCTGGATTACTGAGTTCGCAGGTTTGCACAAATCGAATGGCAAAAGTTTTTCACTACTTCCAGTTTTCACGTAATGAAAACATATATATATATATCGTCTCAACTCGCAGCCATTGGGCCTGCGAGTTGAGTCGACTCGCACGCAGGCCCAAGCCCATTTCAACTCAACTCGTTGTCACCTGTTGCATTCTGCGAGTTCAGATCTCATCTCGCATCGCAATTCCTTGCGACTTGAGATCTCGACTCGCTATAAATGTTTATTTCATTTTCGATATTCGTCTAACACTTTAATATACTAATATATTTAACGAACATTAATAACAAAACAAATATTCATTTACAAATCTAAACCGATATACAAACGTGATAACAATTACACTAGTCATATCTCAAGCTAGATCTATTGTCACAAACAATGTCTCAACAAACTCCCCCTTGACAATAGCTCTAGTGCATAGATCTTTGGTCTTTGGTCTTCATTTGTAAATATTACTACCTCCATAGATCTTCATCTTCATACGTGTCTTAATCATCATTTGATAATCTCGTGCTATGTCACTCCATCCTTCAGTACAAAGTATTTTATTTTCATTCAACTTCAATATATCTTTCTTTGACATATTCATTAGGTGACGATGATCATAGACTTTGAAAATTTCACGTTCACCACCTCCAACTTCATCATCAGCTTCAACCATGACAACTTCTCCAGTTTCTGAATCCACATGCCAACTTTTCATATTTCCCAGAATATCTTGTGGCATTGTCTTCAGTGGAATCTGTTGAACACACTTGACAGCTGGATAAACTTTCTTTCTTCTTCTCCTTCCAGTACTTTGACTTCTCTCCTGTAATTTTATCGTTTTTCCATTCCATGGCTTAATCTTCTCAAACTTTCCTGAATGAACCTCAGTCTTGATTATATGTTCTACATATCGACCAACAAAATCATTATCTGGATTCTTCAAAGATAATCTAGTCAAGTCTCGAATCTCATACTTAGGTAGAGAACTGAACACTGCAAGCTTTCGCTCAAAATATTGAACACCGTCAAACCTTTTAATCGAAAAAAGCTTCAGGTCAGAGTCAAAATACCAACCAATAATCCCTCTACGCGCTTCGCGTTTTCCTGTGATATCAACCCCCAAAACTCCAATCTTTTTCTTCTTTATTTTCTCTAAAGGTCTGAATACTGGATTGTCTTTATGCTTATCAAGAATCTCTTCTTCAAAATCGGTTGAATCATCGATATCTTCATCTACATTGACAACTTTAGGACCTTCTTCATCTTCAATCACAATCTCTATTCTAGATGGGCTCACATGGTGTTCATCTATATTTGCATCTAAATCTACACCGATGTCTAACTCTATCTCAGAAACAGCAGTCCAATCTTCAGGTGGTTGAAATTCTCCTTCTTCTAAATCATAATTAATATCTTCATCTATCTCATCCAGAAAATCATCTTCTGAATCTGATAGATCAAGCATTTCAATCCCTAGAAAAACACAAACACAAATAACTTTTAACAATCTAAATTCCTTCATTGATTTTCCTGAATCAATCTAAGAATTTCTTTATTAATCCATTTGTGTAATTAGTCCATAACATAAACACAATTAATAATTTATAAATCTTTTATTGATTACCCTGAATCAATCTAAGATTTCTTAAGTCTTTTATAACACTTAACAAATATTAATTAAACTTAAACTCTAATATTTTTTGTATAAACACCAAACATTTAAGTTTACAATTAATTAACTTATATAATTCCAAAACTTAATTGAACTGTTATCTTTCCAAAAACTTAACTTTCAATTATATCTTTAAATTATATATTTTTTTCTAGTTAAAGATTTTACATATTAAACTTGTCAGTTATAACCAACTCTCAAGTCTCAAATATGTAAGTTACCTTACAAATTTAACAGCTAAAACTAATTGGAACTCGCCGCTCGACTACTCAATGAGTCGGAAGACTTTCAATCACAATTCTATGTATCATATATAACTTATAGAATTTCTAATATATTTAACTATCATAATTTACAATCATAATTCAACTAAATCCTAAATACAAATAACTACACAAGTCTAAGCTATCTTACCAGCTTCACTTGTACCCGCATTACTTATACCAGCAACATCACCACTCTTATCAACACCAGACTCCCCCTGAACATTAGCTTGCTCACTAGTCTTTGAAAGACCAGTCGGCTCACTATCTTTTGGTGCACTGGGATCATCATCTTTGTCTTGATCTCTTTTCTTTCTCAGCTCATCTTCTTTGCAAGACTCTGAATATACCATTATCTCCCCCTGAGCTGACTATCCTGAATTCACTCTTAACACTAAGCGTTCTAAGGAATCAAGCTTCAGTCGCTAAGAAGTAAAATCGTCTAACAATGTGGTATGAGTATCTAGCAGTGTCTTGTAAGATGTACTCTGTTGAGTAATCTGATGTGCAAATAGAAGATTCTGAGCAACCAACTCTGGAATTTGTAACGTAAGCTTCTCTAACTCCTTAACCCTAGACTCTAAGGATGTAATCCTTTAAGCATCAGTCGTAGGAGTAACAGAGATAGTAGATGGTCCAGGTGGTGTGAGTGAAGAAACATGAGACTCGGGAATAGCTTGAGATAAAGCTTTCGTGAGAAGACTAGCTGCAAATCTGCTAGCTTTGTTAGTTGGAAACTGTGCATCACTCACTAATTCAGCAACTCCCTTCTTAATAGTTTGGGAAACCGTTTCTGGTTCTGTTGACTCTAGCATTTTCTCAGCCTGTAAAGTTAGATACAAATAAAGAAGTAATTGTTACAGATAACTCTGTCTCAATCTCTAACTATAAATATAACACTTGTAGTACTAAACGTTTATCTCATACCTCAGATGGTACAGATACTGGTTCAGTAACCACCGGTGTCATAGACTCCACCTGCGGTGTATCTCGAGAAACTGTCACAGAATTAACTGTCTCAGTTGAACTCCTGATAGACAACAAGTTAAGATTATCTAACTCTAAATAAAACTTACCATCTTGAATAATCACGGTCCTATAACGCTTTATGCGTTGAGTAATCAGAGGGGTCTCAGCCACCTCAGGACCTTCATCAAGAATACTGAAGTCAGGATCGACTTCTTTAGATTTACGCTTTTCCTTCACAGCCGGATCAGGCATCAACCGTGAACCATTAAAAATTTATCCAGCTGGAGGTGAAATGGGTCTGACATCATCAGAATCTGTAGATAAATCTGATTCAATCTCACCATCTTTTCCACCAGAAGTACCAACAATAGTATCCTGAATAGTAAATATATTAAACATTTATGATTAGTATAAAAGCTCTATCATACAAGTTTGATATATATGTAAGATTAATCTGATATATTACCTTCAGAGGTAAAACCTCAGATCTATCTTGCTGTCCCTGCTCACCCTCAGGTCTTACAACCTCTGGTTCTGCAGTCTCAGCTTCCTGTGTATAATCATATTTATATTTTACGATCAGATATATTGTCTAATGATCTAAATATCTATATCATTATCATTATATAAGAATATTATGCTTTTATGATTAATAATAAAATCTATCAAATAAGTATCTATATTTTTATATAATATACCTCAGTAGAAGCAACATAATGCACAATAGCCTGCAAAACAGGATCAGTAGCATCATCATGCTGTACTAGCACCTCCTGCACAACCTGTGCAGCAACCTCTGGGTTTACTTGTACCCCAGCCTGATCAGCCTGTATCAAAACATCCTCAAGGAGCTCTTGTGGATCTTCAGGTTAAACCACATTAGCAGCAGGCTCAGGAACAATAACAGCTGCAACATCAACATCCAACCAACCAATATTTGGTGGCGTAACATAACCCACATAGAGAATATAGCCAAAAAGATCACGGATCTCAGGCTTGACATATTCTTCCTGACGAATAGTCTGCTGGAACATAGCATTGTAACCTCTGAGTGCAATAGTATCAACACGTAAATTGCGGCTCAGGAATAAGAAGGTCCGCAATCCGAGAATGGATGATCAGCATGCAGAACCTCGGGTAGATCAAAAATCTTGATCTAACAGTTCCCGATATCGGGCGTACCAGCTCTCCAAAAATATAATCACAAAAACTGTATGGTTTATTATAAACCAGTGACAGCACGGCCGATACAAGAGCAGGGCTCAACTCATCAAATCCACCCTTCTCCAGTCCAAAAATAGTGACGATAACGTGCCACAAAAATCTCCATTGCCCAATAACAAGGGCCTTGAGAAACTGGCGTCCTCGTCGTTCTCCCATATCAATGTCCTTAGTTTTACTATTCTTCGCCGGATTGTTGGTGATTGACATTGTTGACTCATTATCAATCATCAGAGGAGTATTGGTTATGTTTAACCCATAATCCTGTAGTTGCTGTTGGATCCAAAGTACTCGAGAACAAGAGCTGCCAGCTGCAAGATACTCAGCTTCACATGTAGAAATGGCTACCGAGCTTTGCTTCTTGCACTGCCAGGATACTAATCTACCTCCTAAGAATTGACATCCTCCGGTTGTAGATTTCCTATTCTGATTGCATCCTCCATAATCCAAGTTAGTATAAGCTATGAGATCTAAGTCTCCATCATTCGGATACCAAAGTCCCAGCTTCGGTTTCCCTTTGAGGTAACGAAAGATCAGTTTCACAGCTTGCATATGTGACTCTTTCAGATTAGCCTGATATTTTGCGCATATACAAACATCAAACATAATGTAAGGCCGAGAGGCAGTCAAATACATTAGTGATCCGATCATGGCTATATAAAGAGTTGGATCCACATCGCTATCACTCGATGTATTTGGTTCAAGGTTATGGTTGACTAGAATTGGAGTATTGTAGACCTTACTTTCATCCATCTTAAAGTAAGGGGAATCGCCTCCAATAAAGAAGTTCAACTCTCCCATTGTAGACATCTCAAACCTTTTTCTCATGACTTTCTCAAATTCTTGACACATCTTTTCATTAGAAGATCCAAAGATAATGTTATCAACATACACTTGCACAAGTAGAAAGTCGTTCGTGTTCCACTTTACAAAAAGTGTACTATCAATTGATCCTCTTGTGAATCCATTCTCAAGTAGATACGTTGATAGTGTTCCATACCACATCCGAGGTGCTTGATGTAATCCATATAGAGCATTATTCAATCGATATACTCTATCTGGATAATCAGGATCAGTAAACCCTGGTGGTTGTGAAACATACACCAATTATTCAACTTTGCCATACAGAAAGGCACTCTTAACATCCAACTGGTAAACTTTTATACCTTTAAATGAGGCAAATGCTAAGAATACTCTAATTGCTTCTAGCCTAGCAACTGGTGCAAACACTTCATTGTAATCTATTCCTTCTTGTTGATTAAACCCCTGAACCACTAGATGAGATTTATTGCGAGTAATGACACCCCGATCATCTCTCTTACACTTAAATACCCATCTAGTTCCAATTGGATACTCTCCCTTTGGAAGGTCAACCAACTCCCATACTTGTAATTTTGATAACTGAGATAGTTCTTCTTGCATTGCTTCCACCCACGAACTTTCTTTTAGAGCCATTTGAACATTTTTAGGCTCAACTTGTGAGATAAAGCATGAATATAGACATTGATTAGAAATCTCTGTCTCTTTCATTTCAGAATACAAGCTTGGGTGAACTTGGTTATCAAAAATACTAGCTTTAACTTGTCCTCTAGTTAACATAGGTATTTGAGGATCACCTATGATATTCTCAGGTGGATGATTCTTGCTAGTCCGAGTAATCGTTACCGGTTCAACCGGTATCTCATCCTCCAAATTAGTACCTATATCATGAGTACTATGAGGTTCAGGTGTATTTTCCAAATCTGGTACCTCCTCATTGGATGGCTGTGAATTATCAATATCAGAAGATATTCTTAATTCTCTAAGTGGAGTAATGATATCATCCACTAAGTCTTGCAGCAGCACTTCCTCATTTGAAGGTGTATTTACTTTGGATCTTTGAGATCCACTAGTAGATGGTTGATTTGGATCAGCACTTGTCTTGGCTGCAGAAGTTTGAGCATTCGATGTTGGAGTGTGGCCAATATCCTCATTTCTAGACAATAAATGTTCAGACATCTCTGAATCACTGACAAAATCACTTACAGGAACCGTAAAAGATGCAAAAAGATCAGAATAATCAAATTGCCAATCTAAGCCCTTATGCACATCTGGTGTGTAGCTTGTAACTTCAATGTTATACACTACTTCCAAACGGCATGTGACTTTATTAAAAACTCTCTTGTTTGGCGAATTAGGCATATAACCTAGGAAGAATCCTTCGTTGGCCTTCTCACCAAATTTAGCTTGATGACCAGTTTTTAATATAGTGCAAGAAACTCCAAAGGGTTCAAGTCCTTTTAAGTTTGGTTTCTTATTGTTCAAAAGCTCATAACAAGTCTTATTCTGCTTTTTGACCGTAAGAACTCTATTTAGATCATAACATGCTGTATTCACTGCTTCTGCCCAAAAGATAACAGGAAGCCTTGAATCAGCAAGCATTGTTCTAGCAGATTCTATCAACGATCTATTCTTCCTTTCAGCCACACCATTCTGTTGAGGTTCATAAGGTGCACTGAATTGATGAATAATTCCTTTGCTTAAGCAATAGATATTCAACGTTGAGTTTTTGAATTCTGTTCCATTGTCACTACGAATACGCTTCACTCTCGTCTTATAGACATTCTCTACTAGATCAAAGAACTCAATTAGAATTCCAGGAATTACATCTTTAGATCCCAAAAAGAGCACCCATGAGAATCTAGAATAATCGTATGTGACAACCAAACAGTACCATTTGCCACCTAGACTTCTCTTGCTTATAGGGCCGACGAGGTCCATATGTAGCAATTCAAATGGTGAGGAGATTGAGTTTTCAGTCTTAGATCTGTGTGGTTTCTTGTGCTGCTTTCCTTTAATGCAAGAAACACACTTATCTTCAGAATCGAAACGTTTTTGTGGTACACTTAGAACTAACCCATTTTTGGTTATGAAATTCATCTTTCTCTAGTTCAGATGTGCCATTCTCCTATGCCATGATAATGCATCTGCTTCTGAGGCCTTGGATAATAAACATGTAGACACCATTGAAGAGTTAGAAACACTCATGTTTATAGCATAAATGTCCTTCTTCCTTGGTGCCCTCATCAATATCCATTCTTCAGGAATTGTGAAGCCTGGCTTCAGAACTAAAGCCTCCTTTTCATTAAAATGAACTGGATGACCTTTATCGCAAACTTGGGAAACACTCACTAGGTTGTCTATTAGTTCTTCAACATAATTCACATCCTCTAGAGTCAAAGTTCCATTTGAAACTTTTCCTTTTCCCGTAATAACTCCTCCTTTGTCTCCTGCAAAATTAACTTTTTGCTTGAAACCTTCTTTGAAGTCCTTTAGTAGACTTCGTTCTCCAGTCATGTACCTTGAGCATCCACTGTCTACATACCACTAGCTATCCTTGTTCATAGTAGGCTCCTGCACAGAACACATAACACAATCAGTTATCAAGAGGGACCCCAAGCCATTACGGTCTTGGTTTGTCCCTTATCATCAACAAACTGAAGCTCTTTAAAATAACCATTCTTCCCATTAAGAGCTTTGGTTACTTTCGAAGATGCTTGAGTTTGTGGACGATCAGCCTTAAGAGGTGAATTTGAGGAGAACCTCCTAGGCACTGAATTAAGAGTTCTATTATTATAATTATAATTAAACTCGTGTTCGTGAAGTAGAACCACTCTCATAATGACTGTGATTTCTACTTTGAGTTCTAAACCTTGACGGTGTCATATCCCTAGGCTTATTAGAAGAATTGTCACTTAGAGTATATGGCCGTTTAGGTTTAGGTGGGGAGACACTATGATTACCATCTCTTTTAAGAACATTAACAGGTTTATTACCTAACTTAGGTTTGGTATCTAACATATCCACATTCAAACTAGAGTTAGTCGGTGTCTTTTCTTCAATCACAAGCTTATGTGATGCTTCCAATTTCTTGTTTGGACAACAAGCTACGTGCCCCTTTTGGTGACACTTGAAACATGACATCTGCTTTCATGATTTATTAACTTTTGCTTTCTCATTCGGAGTCTTAGGCACTAAAGATTCAGGTGTTTGTTCCTTATTAACCTTGTCATCAGTTTTAGTATCATTTATCACTCCACCCGATACAAATTGTATTTTGGTGATAGGTGAAATCTTACCATTATCTGATGATAGATTCTTAACAACATTCTTCTGTGCCTCAGATTTATCAGACTCATTAGTTACTACAACCTCAGGATAAGCCTCAACCATTTCAGAATCTTCAGGAATAGGAGTGTAATCGGCATTAAAAGGAGGGGCTACATTATTGTATCCTATCCCAGTCTTGTCATTTACACTACGTTGAGCATCAAGCATTTTATCCATTTCAATAGTTCTATAAGATTCAAGCTTACGGTTTTGCTCAACAAACTTCAAGTTAAGATTTGCTATTTCATGATCCTTACAAGCAACTGTTTCATTTAAGTCTTTAATGTTCATGTAGAGACCATCTATGATAACTGAGTTTTCATTTATGGTATCTCTAAGAGCTTTTCTATCAGAAGTATCAGACTTAATCTTATCCTTTAAGGCCTGTTTATCATCACTTAATCTACGCACATCCATATGGGCTTGGTCAAGTTCAGATCTAACAGTCTTATAAGATTCTTTATCCACTTTCAATCGGAACAACAAATTGCTATTAGAAACACTTAACATACTAATCTGAGATTGTAAATCAGTAACTAAATAAAAGATATCAGCAAGAGTAAGAATATCAAGACATACTCTTTTCTTATCTGTTTGAACTTCAGCCATGTGTGCCACAAACTCTTCTGGACTCATTTCTTGAGTTGAATCCATATACAGCACATCATCATCACTTGCTTTCATTTCAGACTCAGGAACCTCTACTCGTTGTTCTACATCAGTAGGCATGTAGGACATTGTATCGGCAGTTCTCTCTTGATCATCAATCCATCAAAGCTTCTTCAGACTAAGCTTTCCAATCATAAGAGCCATCCTCCCCGAACCTTGTTTTCCATTAGTTTCTACCTTAGGTCTTTGGCATTCACGAGCAAAGTTTCCATAACCTTGACAGTTAAAACACTTGATCTTGGTTTTATCAAACCCTGATTTGTTGCCAACAACCTTTCTTCCCGTCCTCTTTAAGAAATTCTTAACTCTCCTTGATTACAAAGCAAGTTGATCCTGGAGATCTATTTCATCAAGATAATCAGGATCTACCTGATCATAATCTTCATCAAAGAGAATCGGATCGTTGATTTTACAATCAATATAATTCTCATACGAAGCAACAAAGGAAGCAAGAACAGACAGTTGTTGTTCAGCAGACTTCACACTCATAGGCATCTTCTGATGCTCTTGAGGTGACTTCTCAGAACTTTTTTCCTTTAGCTTCACTACCAGATGAGGAAAGAAAACACATATCCTCAGTTATCATTTCACCATTTTCCCCAGTATCACCAACTAACAAGGCAGTGGTCAAACTGGAGGACAAAGTCGAAAGATTTGTTTTACCATGATATAACCCAGGGTTCTGAACCTGATCAGAATCGGTATCTCTTGACTTTTTGGTGAAATCATAACCTTTAAGCTTGTCAATAACCTGCTCTAAGGTCATGGTAGCATATCTTGTTTCATTATCCCTGAGCATCACACCATGCATTTCCCAATTAGAAGGCAAACACTCAATAAATTTGTCGGTTTTCTCTAATTCTTCTACAGTAATCTCATGGTTTTCTAGCTCACTTAGTAGATGGTAGAAACGGGTAACATAGGCATCAAGATCTTCTCCCTTCAAAGCCTTAAACACTGTAAACTGCTTCTTAAGAAGATTCTTCTTTCCATATTTCACTTGTGGACTACCTTCACCTCTTTTCTCAAGAGCTTCCCAGAGCTCTTTAGCAGTGTGAAATGATTTCAGCTGATGATTGATCTCTTTAGGAAGACACATCTTAATACAAGAATGAGCTTTATTCTCTGCTTTGTAGTCCTCCTTTTGTTGATCAGTCATATTCTGATAAGTAATCACCACAGTGGCATTTTGAACAGATTTAGTAGGTGCAGTGTATCCAGTTTTGATACACATCCAGATTGAGAGATCATGGAATCTACAGTAAGATTCAAATCTATCTCTCCAACTGTAGTAATCTTCAAGTCTTAACAATTTAGGTGGAACATTAGATTTTCCAACCTCGTGTTCCATCTCAATCATTTTACTTATATCAGACATCTTTGAAAATTCAGACTCATCTTGCGAATTCAGATGATACTCAATTCGCAACTCAGTTCAATTCGCAATCTCAGCTCGATTCGCAAAATTCAGTTCGCCAATCTCAGTTCGGATCGCAACAAATGTCAACTCGTAAGTGTTCTCGGTTCGCAAGTAGTCTCGGTTCGCAGCTTGGTTCAACTCGCAAAACTGGAGTCATTTCGGAAGTTCAACTCGACTCGCAACTTGGTTCAACTCGCAAAACTGGGTTCAGTTAGCAAGTTCAACTCGGTTCGCAGACGTTGCTGAAACCCTAATCTCAACTCGCAAAATGGCTGAAAACCCCTGAAAATGAAATTTTTTGGTATTTTTACGATAGAAACTAGAAATTTCGTTCGTAAACAAACCCTAAATCATCTAGAGAATGATTTTGATCGTTAATATGTACTAATGCACGTAGAAACAATCCGAAATCAAATGCAATAATCGCGAAAACTCCAAACTTACTCGTATTTAGCCCGAAAGCTCTGATACCATATGTAAGTCCCTAGTTCTAGGATCGATAACTTCGTTATTTGTAATATTAAGGTGCGAAGTTCCTTAATATATCGTTATCTTACTATAACGAATAAGTTTGCGTTTAGGTTAACTAATACTTAGCTTTAAATGATAAACCGTCACAGCCTAGCCTTTAGAATATGTTTTTCTCTCGATTACTGAGTTCGCAGGTTTGCACAAATTGAATGGAAAAAGTTTTTCACTACTTCCAGTTTTCACGTAATGAAAACATATATATATATATATCGTCTCAACTCATAGCCACTGGGCCTGCTAGTTGACTCGACTAGCACACAGGTGCAAGCTCAGTTCAACTCAACTCATTGTCACCTGTTGCATTCTGCGAGTTCAGATCTCATCTCGCATTGCAATGCCTTGCGACTTGAGATCTCGACTCGCTATAAATGTTTATTTCATTTTCGATATTCGTCTTACACTTTAATATACTAATATATTTAATGAACATTAATAACAAAACAAATATTCATTTACAAATCTAAACCAATATACAAACGTGATAACAATTACACTAGTCATATCTCAAGCTAGATCTGTTGTCACAAACTATGTCTCAACATAAAGCTGGTGCTTTCGGTAGGGAAGTAATTAGGATGGAACAAAGTAGGTAGATTTGGGGGGTTTTTAAACTAAAGACAAATAATTAAAGTGCATGAAAGTAAATTGTGGGAAATTAAAATACAGGAAAGCAGATAAAGATAAATATGTGATTGGTGAGACTTTGATAATTAATGTTTCAGGATGACAGATTAAATAGGGACAATATTTAATATAATAAAAAAAACTATCAGGTGTAAACTCCAGAACCCTACCAACTAATATTTCCATTGGCATGTCACTAGGAACTAGGTTATCATGATTCTGATCGGAGCAATACGCAAACTTCCAATACTTATCTAGTTGAAAGATAAGCAACCTATCTAGGTTTTATACATAGGTGCATGAACCAGCAGCGTATCGTCTCATAGGTCCGACCGTTCTTACCTCCTAAGATAGTTTACTACTCTATTAGCATGCAGATTAATAACTTTGTATGTTTAGACCGTCGATTTTGTAAGACTTAGTGTTTTAAGGATTCTAGGTCGCTAGGACTTTACTCTTATTCCTAAGCCTTGTTGTTGTTTATTAAAGCTTGGTTACTTTGACTTATGACTTAAATCTCTCCTTTTCAAACAGTTATACATCCCTGGATTATTCGCAGTTTATCAAAACGTGTTTCATATGCAGACCATGCCTTTCAGTAATTAGACAGTGTACTTTACATGGTAGTTCCACGGATTCTTACATCCAACACGCGGTCAAGAGTAATTGACAGTGAGAATGACACTGTAAACTAACTAAATGTAAAGCAGTGTAGAAATGTAAACCTAATATATACAATGAGTGGTTTCATTGTGTCTTACTTATTGCATGTCATGGGCACAGATAACTACTTACCACAATTAAGGTTGATCAGGTCCTAATTACTAGGTTGCAATCACGTGGATAACCAGAAAGGGTACTCCATAAATTAAACTTAAGTTCATAAAGTCCTAACAGTACAAGGGTTACTAATTCCTATTTTGTCTGAACGTGTTTTACGAATATTACTTTACAGTGCGTTGACTTTCGTAGAATATACCAGTTAGTTGTGAAGTTGTATTATCCTTTCGGAATTCCAATTGTTAAACTAGAGCTGATTCCAGTGATATGACTACCTTTGGTCGTTTATGACTTCCATACATTTGTACTTTGTTTAAAAGCATTTCCAGTACTATATCGAATAAACAATCGAATAGGGGCTGTCATATCACTTTACGATTATCGTGCACTAATTATATAATGTCATCCCTACTTATAATTATCTACATCATCAACAATCATAATAATAAACTACTCGCAATTCATGGCAACAAGTCACTCACATACCAAATAATAATGCATATTCAAAATACGAAATAAACAAGTATGATCAAGGTTTAGATATCACCCGGAAATAAATACGTAGCAGCGTATTATTATGATTGACAACTCTTTCACACGTACAAAGATTTATCTCCGAATCCCTAGCATTTGTTCTTGCCTCTATATTAATCCGTAGATTAATTACAATAATTCTAGAACGAGAAAAACTATAAAATACAAGAGAATTTCTAGAGTGAGAAAGTGAAATTTTGTGATTCCAAGAGTGTGTGAGGTGTGTTTTGAAATGAACCATGAGGCTCCTATTTATAGTTGAATATGGGTGCATGTTAGCATCTTGAGGCCTATGTTAACAAAAGGTGATAAAGTAGCTAGCACATTTACCCTAAAGCGTGGAAAGGTCAAGCACATGTACCCTAAAGTTATGGAAAGGTCTTGCACATGTACCAGGCGAGTATGAGTAAGGACAAAAAGTGGCCGGGAGATGGGGGCATGGTGGCCGGCGGCGCCTGCATGGTGGCCGGCGGCGGCTGCCTTGCACCCGCCCCGGTTCGCCGTCTTTTCCTCATTTCTTGAATCGCACGTATCTTCTTCGTTATACGTCTGTTTTCATCGATTCTTATTGCGTTGGATTTTTTTTCCAAAAATGAAGACTTTGATGGAAAGAAATCCCTGAAAAGTATCTCTAATCTTTAGATGTCTCGTGCGAATCGTTTGAATCTTCCAGTGTAAGTAGAATCTTCGTTCGTCATCCGTTTGTGTTGATTCTTCTTCTGTTAGATTTGTATTTTGAAAACAAATACCTTTGATAAGAGAAATCTTAGTGGTGGGTACTTTATCTCAAATCTTGTGTCAGATGCCTTGAATCTTCAACTGTGTGTGGAATCTTCATTTTTTGTTCGTTTTGCTTGATTTTTCTCGTGCTTCCGTGTGCTTACCTCCTTGGCATAATATCACTAATTTAAGTGATAATTGAGCTTATACGCCAAGTATTATTCTTAAATAAAAGGGATATCGGTAGTAAAAACATGACTCTTTACGCGATATCAAGTATACCACACTTAGACTTTTGCTTGTCCTCAAGCAAACTCATTCATAAAAGACCTTTAGAAAGATTCTAGTTACACATATCTTTTAGAAATACTATTTTCAAATAATATAAAGCTCCAGTTATGAAAGAATTCTTATGAGAAACTATGGGTTTATAGAATTTGATACTTTCTTCAAGCAATTTAGACGGTAATCATGACTAGGCAATCCTTGCAGTGGGTCACTCAAATCACTCAGGTGTTTAGGGTTCCTACTTGCTAGTTTCAATCACTCAGATAGCCAGTCATGTAGCATTCTCGTCATAGGCTTGATCAAGAATCAAATCTCCATCACTTTGGATGAGAACGGTACTAATCTTTCAAGAAATCTTAGAAAGGAATCAGGATTTTTGATTCGGGAGAACTGAAGAAGGTGTGTGAAAAGGAAGATTATGGGTTTTTCTTTCCTCGTATCTTTCTTGAAACTTGGGTGTTTTTCCGAGTAAGTCTCTTTTGGAATTTCTTAGACTTGAAAAGACTTAATAGTGCAACCCTTTTTCGGATTTAAATTTTCCTTTTCTGGACTTTTTGCGTAGTTCCGGCATGTATGTTTCTTGTTTTCTTTCTTTTTCTCATTTTTTTCTTTCTTTTTATCATGTCGTCCCTACCAATGGATATTTTGTCCGAAAGGTTTTGTATGGTATTGGATTGTGAGGTTATATGGGCTTTTCTTGTGGAAAATTTGGGAAATTGAGAGTGTCTCCGAAAATATTGGAAGACGTGGCTTCCATAGGTTCGGGATGAAGATATAAAAGGAAGTTTTGTTTGGATAGTGGGTGTGAAGAGTGAGTGGATGTTTGGTGGTAAGTGGGTGTTGAGATCCCTTAGAAAGTATTGAGATAGGTTGTACCTATGCCACGTATAGCACTCATTGGTGTGATCTCGAAATGTATTGCAAGAGCAAGTTGTAATTCAAATGCATACATCGTCACACACATGAAATGAAAAGTGAAGCATGTTAAGGATAAATGCTAATTATGGTCTCAAACCTCATGAATCGAATGTTTTGGTCAATGTGTGCCTAGTGTAACACCCGTAAAATTTCGACCTTTAATTCTCTCCTAATCCCATTTTAATACGTGTAATTAGGGCTATGATAGACTAATTATGTGTATCATTACGTGTATTATATATATATATATATATTCGCAATTACGCGACTAACTTAAATCGAGTCATTTATTTATATCAGACGAATTTCCGATACACTAATACAGACGTTGGTGAAATTTTTATTAAATAATATGGAATTATTTAATAACATTATTTTATTTATTACTTTATATTATGGTTATAATATAACGAACACATCCGTTTTGTCTAAAACTTGACCGAATGCAACGACAACACGCGAAATGCGCCCGGCAAATGAAATTTATAAAAATTATATTTTTATAACTTATTTCCAAGTATTTTGATAAAATACTTCAATTAAAATTTACGCGATTTCACGAAATCAATTATAACGTTTAAAAACGTTACCCAATTCATTCGAACGCCACATTCGCAACCGACGATCAAACAAAAACCCAATTATTATTTTGGCAACCTAAAACTTGTCATTTGACTAAAACTATTATCAAAAAATATCGAGTTTTAAATCGTATACGAAAACTTATATATAATACGTTTTACGTCTAAACGACCAGAGAAACGAACACCGAATAGAGCACGAATATGGGGAACAAAGTTTGGAGACACCCACACCCTCTAGTGGGGCCCCCAGGCTGAAATTCAGCCCCCCAAATTAGGGGATCATGCCCCCTTGACCCACTCCATCAAACACCCTCATATTCCTCCCTAAAACTGTCATTTTGGTCTCACCTCTCTCTCTCTAACTTTCCCATTTCTACCCCTTCTTTCTTCTCTCTATAACCGGCCCTAGGCCACCCCCATAACACCACCATCAGCCACCACATCACCACTATCATTGATAAACGCCAAAATGTACTATATTTTAGTACTAATTTACCCTGTGTTTGATAGATTTCTAATGCATTTTATGTGAATAAGATACTCATTTCGTTCATATTTGCATTTAGGAGTTTAAATGGAGCTTGGATCGAAAAGGAACAGAAAACGAGCTTATAGCGAAGAAAAGTTGCTAAAAGAATAAAGCATTGGATATGAGAGGATTGGATCGAAGTATAAATGAAGCTCGAATCGGAAAAAGAATGAAAGATGAGCTGAAAATGAAGAAAAGTGTAAAAGCTGAGTTTTCGGATATGCTGTTAGTATTTTTGCCATAACTTCTTCATACGAACTCCGATTGGGGTGATTCAACTTGGAGAATTTAGCTAACAGGCAGGGCTACCACTCTCATTCTTAACCCTGAACTATTTTTGCATCCATACATCATATGGAATATCCATACGCCGTATGGATTGAAAATGGGCCAAAAAAAGATAACGCGGGCTGGACTTTATGGGCTTTTACATCCATACGCCGTATGGAAATTCCATACGCCGTATGGATCACTTTTCCAGCCATTTAAGTCCGATTTTAGGGTTTTCAATTCATAACTTCATGTAACAAAACCCAGACGAATAGCAGCCGACCAAGAGGGGTTTTTCCCACATTTTGGGATCAAATCAATGGCGGTTTGGAGGCGGAAAAGGCTAGGATCATTCTATTGATTATACTTCATTCGGTTCACGATTCGGTTTGCGTATCATCTTTCGATTTCAATTCTAAACATGTCTATGTGTTTTGTTTTGAGATTATGAATCTAATTTTGTACCATTGAATCATGAATTAGACTTATTGTATATTGTTTACTGTAATAACCTTGGATTATGATTGTTTGAAGGTTATAATTGTGTTTTGGATCAATTGTCTGATTGAATATTGTTATGCTATCCGTTGAAACTTATTTGTTAATGATTGTTAATTGCTACTTAACGTAGTCAATAGTGTTGATGAGATTGACTTCCCTTGACACAATTGATTATTGATGATTGTGAATTTAGGTTTATGATCATTGCTAAATATATTGACTTTGATAGGTTAAGAGCATAGTAATTAACTAATCTAAAATGAATGAGCTAATAAGTAATTATTAGAAGGTATTGTTGAGTCATACCACGGGAATTAATCGTAACAAGTCGTGAATACTTAATGCACAATCTAGGGAAAAGCACACAATAGAGCACCATCCTTGTGACATCGGATCGATGTTTAATGTGGAACCCTAGATTGTAGATATTAGTTAGACCCAGAACGTTGGCTAATATATATTTAACTTAGATTCTTTGATTAGTATTTAAGTAAATATGAAAGAAATCACAATCAGACAATCAAAACACATGAACCGGAAAATATGAATCTGAGTGTGAAGACTCTAAGCAATTACATGTCTATCTCCGATTGTTTATCTTTTTCCTCTTTATCTTGTTTTATGTTGTTGGTTTGGTTAATTAGTTCATATTGAACGTTCGTACGGAACTAAAACGTACCCTCTATGTTACTGCTTTATTAGTTTAGTTAATAATTCCAATTTAACTAAATAACATCATTCCTGTGTTCCTGTGTTCGACCTGGACTTACCATAGCTATACTATTCCGATCAGGTATTCTTGCCTTGTTGTATGATAGTAGTGATTGGTATATCCTGTACTTTATAAATTATAAAACTAGACACTTTCACACGCATCAATCATCTTCCATCAATTGCTTGAAGAAAAACAAAGGAGATAAAGAAAGAACAAGAAATCAAGCACCTCACTCTCATCTCTCTCTCTAGCCACGATTTTAGTAAGATTCACCACCTCTCTCTCTATATATATTGCATCTTACACTTATATCTATGTGTAATAAAGTTCATCTAACAAGATAATGTCCATAACCATGGTTGAAACTCGTTTTTCTTAACCATATATAAAGTACACAAATCTGACCGAAATTTTCAGTTTACCAAATCGTGTATATCTTGAGTTCTAAGACGAATTAGAAGATGAAATTTACATCAAAATCTTCGTCTTGAAGTCCTCTACAAAAAGTTTTTCTGTGGCCCGACTTGAAAACCCACTGATTTTCGTGTAGAAGCCGATCTATGGACTGAAGTTGTTTTTGGACCAAATCCGACCACTTTCCATTCTCATTTTTGTTTAAAATAGTAAATGACCTTATAAAATTATAATAAGGTGCAAAAATAAACTAGACACCTAGGAGAACATGTGTGATTTTTGGTGGACTTGAATTCGCCCTAAAAATGGGTGAAATCGGAAGTTGAATCGGGTATAAAATCTGAGATTTATAAAATTTGGAAATGGAAAGAGCGTTTTAAAAACCGTCACCTTGGGACATCCCCGACACAAACCAATAAATTTTATGAACTTAATATACCATTTTAAGGGTTGGGTAATAGTTTCTAGTCAAACCGAGCTTGTTGACCACTTTTTCGAGAAGTGTAAAAATCTGATCAGAAGCAAGTGACGCTAAACTAGGGCTTTTAGCGACACTTTTAGCGTCACTTGATCAAGTGATGCCCAGAACCTCAAAACCCTAATTATCCGACACTGGCTTAAGTGACGTCCCAATCAACCCAACACTCCTCAGCGACACTTCATCGAAGTGACGCCTATTTCTAAAACAGTGATCATCCGACACTCCCACTAAGTGACGCTTAAACCCTTGTCCGACACTCACCTTAGTGCCCCCTAAATACGATTGACATTGTTACCCGACACTGACCACGAGTGTCGGAATCGAGTGACGCACCCTTATACGACACTACCTTAAGTGTCACCCATAACTATTAAGTGACACTTCAAGTGTCACCTAAAACAGAATACTTAAAAAGTCATGTTTTTACTATCGATATCTCTCTCATTCTGGAATGATTCTTGGAATTTTAAACTCAAAACCAATACAAATCAGTGATATTATGCCAAGAGGGTCAAAACAAGGTTGCACGATAAAAATCAAGCAACACGGGTGAAAAACGAAGATTCCACACACGTTTGAAGATTCAAGGCATCAAAATGAGATTTCAATACAAGAGTGCCCATCACCAACATCCATCTCACCCAAGATGTTCGTTTTCAAATTACGAATCCAACAGAAGAAGAATCAACAAAAACGAATAAAGAATGAAGATTCTACGCCCGCCGGAAGATCCAAATGATTCGTACGCAACATCTGGAGATAAGAGACATATTTTGGGATATCTTTACATCAAAGTCTTCTTTTTTGAATTACGAATCCAATGAAAAAAGAATCGACGCAAAAGGACGCATAATGACGAAGATACGCGCGAATTAAGCAACGCAACGAAAGACGATGGACCGGGATGGGTGGCAGCCGGTCGCCGCTGGCCAGCAACTAGGCGGCTCCGGCCTCCACACTCCCATCTTTTTTGCACTTTTTCGTCCTTGCTCGTACCTGGTGCACCACCTTTCGCTACTTTTTCGTACCTGGTGCACCACCTTTCGCTACTTTTGCTAATGTGAGCCTAGGGGTGCTAATGTCAGCCATATTTTGCATATAAATAGCAGCCCCTAAGTCTCATTTTAACACACACTCAAGAATACACTTCTACATTCTAATACTTCCACACACTCCTTTTCCATTTCCACTTTCTCACTCTAGAAATTCTCTTATAGTCTAGGATTATTGTAATTAATCTTTGGATTAGTATAGAGGCTAGAACGAACGTTAGGAGGTTTGAAGATTCATCTTTGTACGTGTAAACGAGTTGTCAATCATAATAATACGCTGTTGCGCATTTAATTCTGGGTGATATCTAAACCTTTATCATACTTATTTTATTCCATATTTTAAATATGTGTTATTGCTTGGTATGTGATATATTTATTGCCATGAATTGCGTGTAGTTTATTATTATGGTTGTTGATGATGTAGATAATTATAAGTAAGGATGACATTATATAATTAATGCACGACAATCATAAAGAGATATGACGGCCCCTATTCGACTGTTTATCTGATATAGTACTAGAAACGCTTTAAGGCGGAGTACAAATGTATGGAAGTCGGTAAATGACCAAAGGTAGTTATATCTCTGAAATCAGCTCTGGTTTAATAGTTGGAATCCCGAATGGGTAATACAACTGCACAACTAACTGGTATATCCTACGAAAGTCAAAACACTATAAAATGATGTTCGTGAAATACGTTCAGATAAAGTAGGAATTAGTAACCTTTGTAGCGTTAAGACCTTATGAATTCAAGTTTAATTTATGGATTACCCTTTCTGGTTATCCACGTGACTACAACCTAGTAATTAGGACCTGATCAACCTTAATTATGGTAAGTAGTTATCTGTACCCATGACATGCAATAAGTAAGATACATTGGAACCACTTGTTGTATATATTAGGTTTATATTTCTGCACTGCTTTATATTTAGTTAGATAGAGTGTCACTTTCAATGTCAATTACTCTCGACCGCATGTTGATATGAGAAACCGTGGAACTAATACGTAAAGTACACTGTCTATCATTGAAAGGCATGGTCCGCATATGAAACACGTTTTAATAAACTGCGAATAATCCGGGGATGTATAACTGTTTGAAAAGGAGAGATCTGAATCATAAGTCGAAGTAACTAGAGCTTAAATGAATGATAACAGGACTTCGGAATTAGATCTAAGTCATAATGACCTAGAATCCTTAAAACACCAAGTCTTATAAAATCGGCGGTTCAAACATAGAAAGTTATTAATCTGCATGCTAATAGAACGATAAACTATTTTAGGAGTTAAGAACACTCGGACCTATGAGACGATACGCTACTGATTCATGAACCAAGATAGGTTGCTTATTTTTCAACTAGATAAGTATTGGAAGTTTGCGTATTGCTCCGATCAGAATCATGATAACCTAGTTCCTAGTGACATGCCAATGGGAAATTGAGTTGGTAGGGTTCTAGAGTTTACGCCTAGTAGTTTGGTTGCCACATTAGTATCATCCCTATTTATTCTGTCATCTCGAAACATTAATTATCGAAATCTCAACAATCACATATTTATCTTTTTCTGCTTTCCTGTACTTTAATTTCCTGCATTTTAATTACTTGTCTTTAACCCCCAAACCTACCTACTTTGTTCCATCCTAGATACTTCCCTACCGAAAGTGCCAACTTTAATTTACCCACACGTTTGGATTCATAGAACGATCTTAGGTTATACTTACCGCTTACTAACCAGAGTAGGTAGTACATATAATTTAAGCACCGCTAATTATAAATTTTAAAACCCCTAATGGCGCCCGATTAAGTTGCAATCAACGACGCTGACGCTTTCGGGTGCCATCAAGTTTTTGGCGCCGCTGCCGGGGAATCACAAGTGTACAATTTAAAGCCACCTTAAGTAGTAGTATTTAGGAGATCCTTCCGAACGAAACCTTTCCAGGTATCTTTCAGAAGTTAAATTGAGTAATTTAGTATTAATTATTAATTTAGTATTAGTTTAGCATTAGTTAATTAGGATAGTATTAGTTCAAAATGACAACTCAAAAACCCACTTCTTACCTCATTTCAAAAAACGAACTGACGGCAATGGACGATACGGAATTCTTTGACTACTTAGTAGGAGAAATAGGATCTGATTTCTTTTCACCCTCTTCCTCTAAAGCTAAAGAAACCTCCGAAACCCTAGAAGAATTTAGGACCTCACTTTCTATTCCAAAACATTTCCTGGACTTTGATGACACGGATCAGTTGCCTGACCTGGCATCATCTCCAGAAGATCACTTTCCAACTTTGCATTCGCCTCAAATACCAAATTCTGTCCACTTCGATAATCCTCCTGAAGAAGATTACAAAGAAAAACCTCCGAAATTATGTGACTTAATCACCCTCATTCCTGAAACGTCAGTGTATGGCAACACTCTGTCAAATTCTCGTAATGATGGCATCTTTCCATTCCTTTCACAAGAACATGAATACACCATCTATCGAGTGGTGGATAAAGTTCCATCAGTTGAGCCAGAAAAACCTTGTTCTGAAGAACACCACTTCGGCACATCCTTTAATCCTTCTCGCAGAATAGATGTTTATAGGGCATTCGTTAGGAAATTAGACTCCTCCGACTTTCCTTTTTCATATAACCAACGAGAAAAGATTACCAATCTTGACGAACAACTCAAATTCTTATCTCGCCTGTCAAATCATGAATGCGAAAGCATTTCCAGCAATTTCAGAGACCAAGAACTAAAGTTCATAGCAGATTTAGATCTACTTTTTGAATCACTTGCCGACATGGATTTCCAACCAATATCTATGATATTAATCAATCTAATGTCGCTGCAATGATCAATGAACTTGAGTTTTGGGTAGAACGGGACCCGATGATTCCTATCATCATCCCTGGTTAAATTCCATTCTTTGTTGACCCCGCTTCTTACTTGATCTCAAAATTGCGAGACGTTTTTTCCTGATTCCACCAAAAGACATGACACCACTTTCTTCGCTAAACGGAAAGACCTTCACGTTAAGCTTGTTCAAATCTTCGCTTTCACCAAATACCCCTTCACTTCCACACAAAAAGCCCTAATCAGTAAACTCGTAAGAATAGTCAATTCTACAACCGGAGAACCTGATTCGCAAGAAGATAAAGCATTCCTGGAAATCATGGAGAAACTCAATCACGACCTAAATTACAAAGATCAAGGACCTCGCGACGGATTGTCAAACCCTAAGAAGATAAGAAAGGCATATAATAAGTTAATTAATGATCTTGTCAATTTAGGATATAAAGAAAGAAAAACCCTAGGGGACATAGAGAATAGTCATTATTTAAATTATAACGTCATCTGGGAGCTTTCAAAATGTTTTGTGCCTAAAAACGTTCGTCTAAGGGAACAAATCTCGACCCTTTCTCTAGAAAGAGATCGGAACGAATCATAAAACGATTCTTTCCTAAAAGGTCGAGGCTCGCAACTTTAAAAGAACTTATTTTTTTCTATAATTTTTGAATGTTTCTATTAGAAAAAAAAAAAGAAGAGAGAGAGAGAAAGAGATAAAAATAATAAATAATAAATAACTTAAGTTTAATATTTTAGGTTAATTATAATCGTCCCGCAAAAATGTGCGCGTTCCCTACATTATTTATAACGTGACAAGAAACCAACAAGTAACAAGTCACAATAAATACACTTAGGATTCGTAATCATTATTAACAAGACATTAGAAGTTAACTTAAAAGTACATTAGGGACCATGTAAGGAGTATGGTACTTTGAACTAGGACATATATTCCTAGGGGACCATTAAGACTTCCATGCACTCCCATAATTCAAAATCAAAAACACTTTCTTCCTCCCCTTTTGACCCCATGGCCGGCCACCACCTCCACCTTCACTTCCAAACCCACACCACCATGAACCACCATTAAATCTCCATCAAACTCTATAACTTTGCGTCCTTTTGAACTCCTCGTTGTATATTATTCTCAGTTGTACATTTATTTTGAAGTTTTACGCACTACACTAAAGGTATGATCATAAGAAACCCACTATGAACTTTGAATATCCTATTTTATGAAATTAGCTAAGTTAGTAACTAGGAATTGCTACTTTTCTAGGTTGAATGCTTAGAAATTACATACTACTACCACTTACCCATGCTAATCCACACATGTTTGACTTTATTAAAAGGAAGAACTTTGACCTATTAATTAAGTCTATGATTTTGCATGCTTAAGTGTAATTGTTAGGTATTTAAATGATCATGCTGATTTGAATGATTACTCTATGTTAATTGAATAATGCGGATTAATTAGGATTAGCAAGTTGATTTTTGAAAATCTACAAAAGATTAGCTAGCTTGCTTGAATATAATAGTAAATTAAGATTACTTGACAATTCTTGCTCACTAGAATCTTGTACTTGCTTGACTAGTCAAAATAGGCAAAATAACTAGAAAATCATTATTGTGAAAATAAAAGTCTTGAATAAAATCAAACACATGATGACATAACTCTTATTGCATGACCTAGCTTGTTTACCAAATAGGAAATGATTGAAACAATTTAGGTCATATTTACATGCATAGGATATAATTTTGGCATACGAAGTTATTATTTGAAGTAAGCTTTGACCTAAACAGTCAAATTGAAGTATTGCATTCTTAAAAAAAATCAATTGAATCTTTAAACCTTACTTCAGCTTGAACTTTTTAAAATGAAAACCTACCGATAATTATAGACAGTGAAATAATGACATCTCGAATTTGGGTAACACCAAACTTTGTAAATTGCATTACTTCACAATAAAGCCATTGCCATTTCATGACTATATAATTTTCACCTATTAATGATTGCCTTATTATTAGTTACTTGGGGACATTTGATATTTATTGTAATCTTTGGACTGTCAAAAATTTAAAGCCCTCATTTCAAATCTTCCATTGTAAATTTCGATAAGTGCTTTAAATTTTCTCCTTCTTGAGAATCCATTACTTTAAATCTCTCATGTTCTCAGGTACTATGTCACCGAAGAAGAAAAAACTAAACCCAGCACGACCACTTACATGATCTCTCGCCTATCTTAGTGCATCACCTGATCACGACCAGATGGCACGCATTTGGAGAGACAAGAAGCTCGGGCATTTTAGATATGTGGACTGGGAAAAGTTGCAAGTATTGGGATTCAGACAAAGACTAGAGAACCTACTCAGTTATCCAGTTGAGGGTCAGCAGTTCGAGTCCTTCAAGAAACTGTTCAGCATTGATGAACCGATATACATGGAAATGGTTACCGAGTTCATGACCACATACACATTTAAGACAAGGAGTAGAGTTGGAGATAGTTCGATCACATTTCGATACATGGGAAGTTCACTCACCTTGTCATTGGCTCAGTTCGCACAACATTTGGATCTATACACACCTGAGGAGATACATTCCCCACTGTTCACTAATGGAGCCACTTCGATATCCATCTCGATCACACCATCCGAGGCATGGAGTAAGTTATCATCAGCAACATATTTCTCGGGTATAAAAGCTACAAAACTCAGAAATCCAGTCTTACAAATCCTACACAAGCTGATAGCTTGTTCATTTGATGGAAAATACACGACAAGCAGTCGAGTTTCCAGATTTGATATTGCTATGATGACATGCATCCTCAAGAAGAGGAATATTCAGGTTGCCTATTTACTTGCCCAGCGGATTCTGGAAGAAAAGGATTTTGGTGCAAAGAGATCATATATGGGTCCAATAATTACAAGGCTGATTCGCAGAATGGGATTGCTTAAGACGACAGAGGTAGAAAAATTCAAAAGCCTGCCAGTATGGAGTGCCCACCCGATAGATTATGAGTTCCTTAGGAGCATGGACATACTCAAGATTATGAGAGACAACACAGTTTACATCAGGGTACGATCATCAGACGCAGAAAGTATGGATGAATTGGTACCAGGTCTAATTTTACCAAGAGAGGGAAGAAAGAGGCATCAACCAAAAGAGCCAAATAACTCAGATTCAGACAAAGATAAGGATGATTATGATGACCCAGTTGCACCACCACCAGTAGTGCCACAGCCTACTAGAGCATGACCTTCCACCCCAGCTCCTAGATCTCAGGTGCCACCTTACATATACAATTGGTGCAAAGTGTCTAAGACTTGATTTTATTTTGTTTATAATCTGTCTAAGTATTGAGTATTGCGACAATAGAGCAATACGTGAATAGCTTAGCCCGTGATTAGCATATTGACGGATAGCATGGTCACTCCGACAATAGCATTGTCGGAGTTGACTAAGTCAAATCACTCAAGGTCATTGTCGCATAGTCTTGTTTGTGTAAGTCTATAAATAGGCTTTTGATAGTTCATTTTGAACTAAGTCTTTTGTACATTTTGTCTCAGAAATTCTCTGTTAATACAAAAGCAAGTTTGATCAAATACTTCTTGTTACTTTTCATTCTAATTCATATCTTGATTGATTAGTTTGAATTCCGCACAAGCTAGTTTAGTTCTAATTGTGATTCGGTGATCCACGGCACTACTAAGTGGTATCAGAGCCGTACGAATAGACATTAGGACTGTTTGATTGAATTAGAGGTGAATTTGAGGTATTTGTTTGATTAAAAGGACTCGGAAGCTTCAGCATTGATCATTTAGTTGCTGTTTGACACTGTTTGATTAGTTTGAAAGAATTACGATATCTTTTGAGCTCAATTTGCTTCGGATTTGGATGAATTACTGCTGTAAGTGATTCTGTGATCATAATTCATCTGAATTTGATCTGAATTTGCTTCAATTTGCTTCGGATTGTTTACGTGTTTATCGTCAAGTGTACGGATTCTTAAATTTAACGGTAAAAGATTAAATTGAGTACTTACGAGTGTCGGAAATCAAATTCCGAGTTCAGTGATATCAATTTTAGCCAAAACGAGCTAGAATTGAAGGTTTTACAACACTTTTCAATTTCTGGAAAATTCTTCCTTGATTAGCATTCCGTGAGTAGTGGATAATCTTTTTATTCCGTGATTAATAATTCTGTGATTAGTGTTCCGTGATTAGTTCTGTGTATGGTCCGACAATAGCTTATTGTCACATAAATAGTACTGGATCATTCACGGACTAGTATTGACGGACTTGTATTCTCGGACTATCATTGTTATTGTCGTATAAACAGTGATTAGTATTCACGGATTGTTAGTATTTACGGGTAGTTTGTTATTCACGGAAAGTTGGTATTGACGGAGTGTGTTATTCTCGGATTAAGGATTCACGGACTAGTGTTATTGAAGGAGTAGTTGGTATTGACGGACTTCAGACAGATTGTGATTCACGTATAAGTGTTACTCTCAGATATTTGTATTCTAGAATATTTCTAAGTGTTTACAATGGCTCATGTGAATTGGCAAGCTATGATGAAGAATGAACAAGAGACCGGAACTACAACCAAACCACCAAAGTTTTTATGTCAAAATGATTATGATGATTGGAGGTATCGGTTTGAGTCGTTTATTGCTCTATATGATCCAGATCTAATGATTCCTATCTCGGAACAATACATTCATCCTAGAGCTGAAGGAATTTATAGAGATAATAATCCTCCTCCCAAGTCACTCAAAATGATGACTTCTGATGAAAGGAAAGAACATGATCGAGACAAGAAAGCGAAGTCAGTTATCTCTATGAGTCTTCCTAGTGATGTTCTTGCTGGATGGAAAGATTTGAATATAGCTTATGAGCTCTACAAAGCAATGGAGAAACGGTTTGCAGGAAATGACAAGTTGAAGAAAAGTAAACGTGATTTGTTAAAGAAGCAATAGGATGTATTCACATGCATGCCAAATGAATCTTTTAATGATTTGATTGTTCGATATTCCCAGCTAATCAGTGAGCTCAAAAGACATGATTTGATTTTGGAACGTCTTGAAATCAATGAGAAGTTGATTGAAGCTTTACCTTCAAGGTGGGATATTAAAGCTAATATTTTGATGGAAGATGAATCGTTGGGTGAATATGCATATGAAGACTTGATCAATAAGTTGCAAGTATATGATGTTTCTTTACAGAAGAAGGAGACCGGAAAGATGATGCAATATTCTCAATTCGGTTCTAAGAAAACTTCAGAAACAACAGCATTGTTCTCTGGTTCTGAGACATTCAATGGTGGGAATTCTAGTGGATCCACAGGTGGATATTCTGGTTATGGATTTTATGGATCTGGAAGTGCTACAGCTACAAGTCATCAACAATCAAATTCCAACCAACATGTTTCAAAAATAACTGAAGATCATGCAAATGTTGTCACAACTTTTCTTTCATCATATGAAGCGTTTATTGCTGGAAAGGTTGGTAATGTAGACTTGACAGAAGAAGATTATGATCAGTTACATCCTGACGATCCTGAAGAAATGGACCTCCAATGGAATCTTGCTATGTTAACAAGAAAGGTGAAAAAGTTTCTTCAAAGAACTAGAAAAAGCAAGTTGGGGGGTAAACCAGGTTTTGACAAGTTGAAGGTTCGGTGTTACAACTATCAGAATTTAGGGCACTTTGCTCGGGAATGTGAGAAAAGCAAAGCACCTACCTCTGGTTTCACCAAGCCTTCCACATCCAAAACTTATTCTTCTGCTCAACCACAATCTTCTGGAAAAGATACAACTCCTGCTTCCACATCATCAGCACTAATTTCAACAGCAGATTAATTTTATGATTGGAGTGCACACGTGGAGGAATATTCTCATAATCAAGCTTTCATGGCAAATGTCTCTGAGGTTGATTCTTCTCCATTTGAACAAATTTGTTCAAAATGTACTGACTTGAGTGATCAACTCAGTCTTTACAAAACTCAAAATCAACAACTTTTAACTGACATTGAATTGATTAAAAATCAAAATAAGGAGTTGGTGGAAAACAACAAGCTTTTAAATAAACGTTTTAAGTCAACTGATGTTGAGACTCATGATTTGAAAGCTAAAATTTTAAATCAGCAATCCATCATAAACAGTTATTTGGTTGAGATGGATTTACTTAAACAAGAAAAATCTGAAGCTGATTCTAAAATTTTAGATCTTGAAAGACAATTGTTGAATGTGTCTACATTAGCAGCGGTTTTTGATGAAATTATCCATAAATAGCGTTTAGATACTAAATCTAAATCTGGTATTGGATATCAAAATGATTTAAATGAAAAGGCCAAAGCATCAAAAGCAGAGTCTAATGATGGAATTGGATATCATTTTGTTCCACCACCATAATCTTATTTTCAATTGCCAGTTAAAGATGAATCTGATTCTGAGTTTGTGTATGGGAAGGGAAAAGTTGATGATTCAAAACTTCAGAAAGAAACAACTCAAAAGGTTTCTTCTAAAGAGAGTTCTGAATCACCACATGAGAATAATTCATTAGATTTCTCTAATCAATCTTCAAAGATGAAGAAAAATGATTGTGATGATTGTGAAAAGCTTAAGAAGTGTGTTTTGAATGAAAATGATAGAGAAAAATCTAAAGCTTGTGAAATTCCAAAACAAGTTACCAAGATTTTGAAAAGAACTTCTTCTCTACACAAATCACAATCATCTTCTTTATCACCAAAAGGTCAATATCATGCTTCTAAATCTGACTTTTCAAAATGTGAAGCTTCTACTAGTAAAAGCTCATATTCTAAGTATGATACTTCTAAAAGTAAACCTTCACATCATGGTTCTCATAAAAGTTTTCATTCTCGGAGAAAGTATGAAACACGAAGTTGTTTCTATTGTGGAATTCATGGACATCTTTTGAATGATTGTCATAAACTTGCTAGAAAACGTTCGAGAGAACATTCGAAGCAAGTTAAATCTTCAAAGGACAAAAATGTTTCAAAATCATCTAATGAAAATCCACAAAAACCGGGAATCAATACTTTTGTTTCTTCCAAGAAGAAATCATCATCTTATGATGCGTCAAAAGATTTCAAAAAGGATTTCAAAGAAATTGACGTTTTCATCATAGATGAAATCACTGGACGACCCAAAGCCTCCAAGGCTTGGGTCTCCATTAGCAACTAATTGTTTCCATCAAATGTCATGCAGTCATCCCGAGTTATCGATAATGTGTGGTACATAGATAGTGGCTGCTCAAGACATATGATCGGGATTCTCTCCTTATTAGAAGATGTTAAAATCAAAAATGGAGGGTTTGTTGCTTTTGCGGGAGATAAAGGAGGAATGATTTCAGGTGAAGGAACTGTCACAAATGGCGAAATAAGTTTTGACAAAGTGAATTATGTTGAACAACTTCAACATAATTTACTTAGTGTTTCACAAGTGTGTGACAAAAAGCTGTCGACATGGTTCAATGATGAAGAGTGTTTGATTCTCAAACCGGGTTTTGTTATTCCAAAAGAATGGATTCTTATGCGGGCTCCTAGGGTTAAAGATATGTATGTCTTAGATATGCGATCTATAACTCCTACAATGGAGCATCCTTGTTTGTTGTCAAAAGCATCAGAAAAGGACTCAGTTTTATGGCACAGACGGATGGGGCATATCAACTTTAGGAAAATGAACTTTTTAGTCAAAAATGATTTAGTGATTAGAGTTCCTAAACAGACTTTCTCACTAAATGATCAATGTATTTCTTGTAAAAAAGGAAAACAAACTAAAAAGTCTCATAAACCTAAATTGGTGAATTCTATTAACACTCCATTGGAACTTCTCCATATGGATTTGTTTGGCCCAGTTAGTGTGAGGAGTATTGGTGGTAAATCCTATTGCTTGGTAATTACTGATAATTAATCAAGATTTTCATGGGTTTACTTTCTAAGTACCAAAGATGAGACGGCTGAGAAAATTAAGTATCTGATTTTACGGTTAGAGACTTTATTTTCGTTGAAAGTAAAGAGGTTACGAAGTGATAATGGAACGGAGTTTAAGAACTACATCATGGAAATGTTCTGTCTTCAACATGGTATTTCTCAACAATTCAGTGCTTCTCGAACTCCACAGCAAAATGGAGTTGCTGAAAGAAAGAACAAAACATTGATTGAAGCTGCAAGAACTATGCTTTCGGATGCAAAATTACCAACAACTTTTTGGGCTGAAGCAGTTAATATGGCTTGTTTCATATTAAATAGAGTTCTTATGGTCAAAGACAAAAAGAAAACGAGCTATGAGTTATTGAATAATCGGAAGCCGAATATTCACTTTCTGAATAATTTGGATGCCCATGTTTATTGATGAAAACTAAGGATCGTATTTCCAAATTTGCTGAGAAATCTGAATCTGGATTTTTCTTAGGTTACTCAGCAAATTCTCAAAACAAAAGAGTTTATAACACGGCATCACATCGAATAGAAGAATGCAATGAGGTTGAATTCTTACGGTATTCCTCTCCATCCAATGGGATCGGTCCAGAATGGTTATTTGACTATGACTCATTCTTTAATTCTCTTGCTCATTTTCAAAATGATGTGTCATCTCCTGTTGAGGATTCTGATGATTTTGTCATTCCGATTCTTTCTTCTCCTGTTGAGCCAATTCTTTCTTCTGTTCCACCAGTATCTACTTCTAATCTTTCTCCTCCTCAATCAACTGAAGAATATGTTGCTCCTGAACCTTCTCATCCTTTGCAAACTGATGAAATTGACACAACTTCAAATCCTGATGATACTGAAGTTTTTCATGAACCCTCTACTGAACTAGAAGAATCAATTCATGATGATTCTAGTGATGAAGTAGTAAGTAATCCTGAGGATTCACATTTAGGAACCAATTTGAATGTGGAATATGTTCCTACTTTGCGGGTTAATTCTGAGCATAAACATCCACTCACAAATCTGATTGGAGATGTTTCTGAAGGGATCAAAACTCGTTATCAACACAAGTCTTCTACTTGTTTCTTATCACAGATTGAACCAAAGAATGTTCAGATAGCTTTGTCAGACTCTTCTTGGGTTCAAGCAATGCAAGAAGAATTGCAACAGTTCGTAAAATTGCAAGTTTGGACATTGGTGAAACCTCCCAAGGATATTCATCCTATTGGCACACGTTGGGTTTTCAGAAATAAGAAAGATGATCGAGGAATTGTGGTTCGTAATAAAGCAAGATTAGTGGTTTAAGGTTTCACTCAGATTGAAGGTTTGGATTATGATGAAGTTTTTGCTCCGGTTGCTAGACTTGAATCCATTCGGATTTTCCTAGCATATGCTTCTTTCATGAATTTCAAAGTGTATCAGCTCGATGTCAAGTGTGCATTTTTGTATGGGAAAGTGCATGAAGAAGTGTTTGTCAAACAACCTCCAGGTTTTGAAGATCCTAAATACCCAGATTATGTGTTTCGGTTGGATAAAGCCTTATACGGGTTACATCAAGCTCCTCGAGCTTGGTATGAGACTTTATCTCAACATCTTCTTGCTAATGGGTTTTACGGGGTCAAATTGATAGTGCACTCTTCATTCGGAAAACAAAAGGAAATTTGCTCCTTGTTCAAGTATATGTGGACGACATTATATTTGGATCTACGAATGACAGTTTGTGCAAAGAATTTGAGCATATCATGAAGTCTAAGTTTGAAATGAGTTCAATGGGGGAAATGTCTTTCTTTCTAGGTTTGCAAGTTCAGCAACTAGACAAGGGCATTTTCATACATCAAACGAAGTATGTTCATGACATCTTAAAGAAATTTAAGATGGTGGATGCCAAATCTATTTCAACTCCCATTGATCTTGTTGACAAAATTGGACATGCTCTTGATGAATCACCAACTGATCAAAAGGAATATCGATCAATGATTGGTTCTCTTATGTACTTAACTGCTTCAAGACCTGATATTATGTTTGTTGTGTCTATTTGTTCGCGGTATCAAGCAAATCCCAAAGTCTCACATTTGAAGGCCGTACAAAGAATCTTTCGATATTTGAAAGGCAAGCCTGATCTAGGCATCTGGTATTCGAATGATGCAGATTTTTCACTTTCAGCATACTCTGATTCTGACTATGGCGGATGTAGTATTGACTTCAAATCCACGTCTGGTGGATGTCAATTTTTTGGAGATCGTCTCGTGACCTGGCACTGCAAGAAACAAAACACGGTTTCTACCTCTACTGCGGAGGCAGAATATATTGCTGCTGCCAGTTGTTTTTCGCAAATCCTTTGGATTCAACAACAACTTCGAGATTATGGTTTACTTCTTACCAAAGCTCCTTTGCATATTGACAATACTGCAGCCATAAGTATCATATGTAATCTCGTTCAGCACTCAAAAACTAAACATATTGAAATACATTTTCAATTCATACGGGATTGCTATGAGAAAAACTTGATTATTTTGGTTCATGTTGACACATTGAAACAAAGAGCTGATTTGTTTACCAAAGCTTTTTCAAAACCACGTTTTGAGGAACTCATTTCGATGCTCGGCATGAAACATTTGGATCAAATTAAGTAAACTTTGGATCTTTAATATTTTTATTTTCTGTTTATTATTTGCTTGTTTTTCTTTTATAACCAAAAATCCAAATACATTTGAAAAATAAAAATCCAAAAACATTTGAAAAATAAAAAATCGGTGGAGATTTTGTGTAAAAAGTTGGGAAATGATAGTACATTGGGAAATGTATTAATAAATAATACATAAAAGAAATGATAAGTACTATATTTGATGTGTTAGTAGGTTTACATAGCATTTTTAAACCAAATTTTCTACTAATTAATTTTATATGTGATATATTGGTAGGCATTTTTGCATTTAAAATATCTCGTCTAAGAAATGTTAATCATATGTTCATATTATTTTACATAATCCAAAATATTAATATATGACAATCAAAATATTATCAAAATGATGATAAATGTCTTAAATTTTGAAGGATTAGTATATTATGATTCATGAATTAGGGTCTTAATATTATGATATCTGGGAAAAATATATTGACTATTTGTTGTACTGAGTACAGACCTTAGTTTGATATATTTTTATAAAAGGACGTACAAATCTTCAAAAGTTTCATATATCAAATCAAAATAAACTCTATTACTCTGTTATACGATGTATAGACCTGTGATACAGTTTATAAGTCCAACCCGGGGTATGACATGTGTGACTAAGTGTCATTCCAACATATGTGTGTACTTCTAAAGATATCATCATATTCTCACTCTTTATATGAAAATATTAATATATTATGAATTTAAAAGTATATTTTTATTTAGATTGTCTAAAGTAATATGCATGTTAATAATAATAGTATTAAAGATATTTAAATGCAAAAGTGTTTGAAAGAACAATCAATACCAATAATCACATGTAAAAAGATTATTAGAAAGTATGTTTTATTTATGCTAAGTAAATTTAAAAGGGATAAAAATACTAACAATCAAAATAGACTTTCATTTCTAAACAATAAAAAAATACATTCATTTATCCCAATATGATCCCAACTCATGAAAATTACCCCAACAAAAATATTTTACTTTTATTTTGTTATGATTAAGTTTGTAAATATTTAGTTTAATGATTTTTCATTTTTCAATTTTCAAATTTTTAGTTTTAAATAGTTTAAGCAAATTATCCAAAGTATATTTGATTTGATCAAAATATTGTCGGAACAAACATTCTCGGAGCTTATTCAAGGATAAGTATTCACGGAACAACAGTAGTGTATAAGTATTTCAAATTTTGAAATTCTATTCACTTTTTCAAAAACCATCCGACAAACACCTTTCCGACAATACGCTGCCGGTGACATTTTTCTTCGATTACTTTCTGTTCATTGCATTTCATTCGATTCTGTTCCGATAGAAGTGTGCGCCTCATCATTACGCTTCGATTGGTATAAATTTCCCTCTGTATCTCTCTGTAAATAAGTTTTAATCGTTGATTATGTGCGACAAACGCTGTTCATGAACAGTATCCTAAACTGATTGTCCGACAATGCATTGACGGATGAACAGTTGAATTAGGGTTTATGCGTGAATAGCTTATTCACGCATGAACAGTGTTCCGTGAGTTTGATTAGTTGACCTTTGACTTGTTTGACCATGACTTTCCGACAATACGATATTCTCGCATGAACAGTACTTATTCACGCATGAATAGTACTCCGACAATGTTATTCACGGACCATTTGTGTTGATAAATTCTTATATTCCGTTATTAACTATTGTCGCATTGTTATTGTCGGATGAACAGTACTCTTTTGCTATTGTCGCATGCCTTCAACACTTAGGAAATTTTTCAGTTTTTAGAAACTTGAAAATTTTGAAGTATGTTTAGGTTCTTTGCTTAACATATACTTTGTGCAGTTTGTATTTGTATATCCATGGCATCTCTTGATCCTATTGCTGCTGAACAACCTGATGTGCTTCAACGGCCTGTTATTTTTGAAAAACGACATAATGCCACAACTTATCTACTTGAGGCACCGGATAAACCTGAAACCAGGAAATTCTTTGTAAGTCCCTAGTTCTAGGATCGATAACTTCGTTATCTGTAGTATTAAGGTGCGGAATTCCTCAATACGGTGTTATCTTACTAATAATGATTTAGTTCGCGTTTAGGTTAACCAATTGCTTTACTTTATACGAATAAACGTCAAAGCCTAGCCGTTAGTCTATGTTTCTTTGGAAATTGAATTCGCATGAATATAAAATCCTGATCTCCAATTATGCCAAAAGTTATTCAAAAGTTATATTTTTCACGTATGAAAACACATATATATTCTCGTCTCAACTCGCAGCCACTGGGCCTGCGAGTTTACTCGACTCGCTACGCAGCCCAAGCCATAATGAACTCGGCTCGTTTGTCTCTGTTGAGTTCTGCGAGTTCAGATCTCATCTCGCATCGCAGAGCCTTGCAACTTGAGATCTCGACTCGCAGCAAATGTCTAAAATAAATAACTGGACTCGCAGCATATGTATATATATTGTTAAAATCTATATTCGTCTAACACTTTATCAAAATAATATATTTAACGAATATTAATATCAAAACAATATCAATTTACAAATCTAAACCAATATATCAACATGATAACAATTACACTAGTCATATCGCAAGGCTAGATCTGTTGTCACAAACTATGTCTCAACAGACTCCCCCTTGACAATAGCTCTAGCGTCTTTATCTTCACATTGTCTTTGGTTTTACGAGTAAATCTTACTACCTACAAAAATCTTCATCTTCATACAAGTCTTAATCATCATTTGATAATCTCGTGCTAAGTCAACCCATGCTTCAGTACAAAAGATTCTGTTCTCATTCAACTTCAATAAATCTTTTCTTGACATATTCATTAGATGACGATGATCATAAACTCTGAAGATCTCTCTTTCACCACCTTCAACCTCATCATCAGCTTCAACCATTACAGCTTCTCCAGTTTCTGAATCCACATGCCAACTCTTCATATTTCCCAGAATATCTTGTGGCATTGTCTTCAGTAGAATCTGCTGCACACATTTTACAGCTAGATAAATCTTCTTTCTTCTTCTTCTTCCTGTCCTTTGACTTCTCTCTGCCAGTTTAATAGTCTTTCCTTTTCTTGGCTTAATCTTTTCAAATTTATTTGCTCTAACCTCAGTCTTGATTATGTGTTCAACATATTTTCCAAAAAAATCATCACTTGGGTTATTTAAAGATAATCGAGCCAAATCTCTAATCTCAAATCTAGGCAAAGAACTAAACACTGCAAGCTTTCGCTCAAAATATTGAACTCCATCAAACCTTTAAATAGCAAACAGCTTCAGCTCAGAGTCAAAGTACCAACCAATAATCCCTCTTTTAGGTTCCCGTTTCCCAGTTATATCAACTTCAGAAACTCCAACCTTCTTTTTCTGTTTAGGAAGTTTTCTAAGAAAAACTGCTGGATTCTTGGTAGGAATTAAGATTTCATCTTTTTCAGAATCGGTTGAGTCATCAATTTCTTCATCTACATCGACAACTGTTGGACCTTGATTATTTTCAATAATAACTTCTGTCCTAGATGGGCTCACATGGTGTTCATCAACATTTGCATCTGGATCTACACCCATGTCTTGCTCATTCTCAGAAACAGCAGTCCAATCCTCAGGTGGGTGAAATTCTCCCTCTTCAAGATCATAATCAATCTCTTCATCTATCTCATCCAAAATATCATTTTCTGAATCTGATAGATCTAGACTTTCCATTCCTAGAGAAAACAAACAATACACAAATATATTAATGATTTAAATTCTCTTATTGATTTCCCTGAATCAATCTAAGAATTCCAATACTAATCCTTTTATGTAATTAATATAAACGCGAAATATATATAACTTATAAATCTTTTATTGATTACCCTGAATCAATCTAAGATTTCTTAAGTCTTATATCAAACACTTAACAAACATTAATTAAATTTAAACTCTAATGTACTGTGAAGAATCACCAAACATTTAAGTTTATAATTAATTAACTTATATAATTTCTAAGACTTAATTGAACTGTTATATCATAAAATCTTAACTTTCAATTATATCTTTAAATTATATATCATTTGTCTAGTTAAAAATTATACAAATTTAACTTGTCAGTTATAAAAACTCTCAAGTCTAAAATGTCTAAGTTAAAATAAACTTTGACCGCTGAAATAAATCAGAACACGCCGCTCGACTTCTCAATGAGTCGGAAGACTTTCGATCACTAATTTATTTAACTTTTTAAACAATTTATAATATATTTTACTTGTAATAATGATAATCTCAAGCCGAATATATTACAAAAACTATTAAATTACAATTATTCAGTTACAATTATAAATTACAATTATAATTCAACTAAATCCTAAATACAAATAACTACACAAGTCTAAGCTGTCTTACCAGCTTCACTTGTACCCGCAGTACTTGTACCAGCACCATCACCACCAACTCCAACACTCGTAGACTCCCCCTGAATAATAGCTTGCTCACCAGTCTTTGAAGGACCAGTCGGCTCACCATCTTTCTGAGCATCGGGATCATCATCTTTATCATCTCTTCTCTTCTTAGCTAACTCATCCTCTTTGCAAGCTTCATGATATAGCATTATCTCCCCCTGAGCAGACTGTCCTGAATTCACTCTCAACACCAAACGTTCTAAGTGTTCAAGCTTCAGTCGCTGGGCAGTAAAATCAGCAAGCAAAATATCATGAGTCTTCAGCAGTGTCAAATGTGATTCACTGATATGAACCATCTTCTGAGCAAGAGAAAGATTCTCAGCTAACAACCCTGGAATCCTGGATGTACTCTGTTCTAATTCCTTAACTCTTGACTCTAAGGATGTAATCTTTTCAGCATCAGTCGTCGGAATAACAGATATTGTAGATGGTCCAGGCGGTGTCACTGAAGCAATGTATGATTCACGTGTGAGTGGTGGAATGGCTTGAGATAATGCTTCTTTGAGAAGACTAGCTGCGAATCTACTAGCTTTATTAGTCGGAAACTGAGCATCATGCACCAGTTTGGCAACTCCTTCCTCAACAGTCTTGAAAACCATTTCTGGTTCCACTGACTCAAGCAGTTTCTTAGCCTATAAAGTTAGATATAATTAAATAAGTAATTGTTACAGATAACTCTGTCTCAATCTCTAATTAATTATCTATAATACTCGTAGTACTAAACGTTTATCTCATACCTCAGATGGTACATATACTGGTTCAGTAACCACCGGTATCATCATCTCTACCTGGGATGTATCTTGAGCAACTGTCACAGAATTAACTATCTCAGTTTAACTCCTGATAAACAACAAGTTAAGATTATCTAACTTTAAATAAAAACATACCATCCTGAATGATCAAAGTCCTAGAACGCTTACAGCGTTGAGGAATAAGAGGTAGATCCTCTTCCTCAGGACCTTCATCAATAATACTGAAGTCCGGATCGACTTCCTTAGCCTTTCTCTTTTCCTTCAGTGCTGGATCTGGAATCATCCGAGATCGATATCTAATATAACCAGCACCTGGAGGTGGAGAAGGAGTACTATCATCATCATCTGAAGCCGATTGACCATCACGGCCTCCAGATAGACCAGCATCAGAATCCTAAATATTGAATATATTAAACATTTATGATTAGCTAAAAGCTCTATCATACAAGTTCTATATATTTATGATTAATCTGATAAGTACCTTAGAAGGTAAAACCTCAGATCCATCTAGCTGTCCCTACTCACCCTCAGGTCGAGTGACCTCTGGGTCTGCAGTCTCAGCTCCCTGATCATAATGATATTTATATTTTATAATTAGAAATATTATCTAATTAACTAAATATCGATAACATGTGTATTATATATAATAATAATGTGATAATGATATAACAACTAAGTACCAATATTACTATATAATTATAAAATTACCTCAGGTGAAGCAACATAACTATCAATATCCCGTAGCAAGATATCAGTAGCATCATCATGCTCTACTAGCACCTCCTGTATCACCTGAGCAGCAACATCTGGGTTCACCTGTTCCCCAGCATGTGCAGGTTGTTCCAACACATCCTCAATGAGCTCTTGTGGATCTTCAGAAGGAACCACATCAGCTCTCGGTTCTGGAACCGCAACCTCAGCACCAACATCTAACCAACCATGATTCGGTGGCGTCACATAGGTAGGATCAACAATAAAACCAAAAAGCTCTCTCTCCTCAGGCTTTACTACCCCTTCCTTCCTCACTGACTACAGAAACATCGCATTGTATCCTCTGAGCCCAATAGTATCTAAACGTAAGAATGGCCCAGGAATAACAGGCTCTGGCAGACGAGCGCGAATGATCAGCATACAAAAACGTGGATAAACCAGAAACCGTGATCTAACAGAACCCGAAATCTGTCTAACCAGCTCTCCAAAAATATAATCACAAAAACTGTATGGTTTATTATAAACCAGTGACAGTGCAGCTGATACAAGGGCAGGGCTCAATTCATCAAAGCCTCCCTTCTTTGGTGCAAAAACTGTGACAATCACATGCCACGAAAACCTCCATTGTCCAATAACCAAAGCTTTTTGGAACTGACGTCCCCTCCTATCTCCCGTATAACCCATACGACCTATCGCACCCTCAATAAAATCAGTAGGATACTCCGTCGGACCATCCTCCTGGTCTACAGTACCCAAACGTAAAATCTGACGTAGATCGCCAGCAGAGAAAACAACCGGTCGATCGTTAACCGTTGTGCGTTTAACCGGTGGGTTGATCGTCTCGTCAAACTGAATACCTTCCCAGAAGTCGTTCAGTATAGTCTGAGAGATCTGTGGAGACTCTGTAAGTGCATATCTAATACGTGATCGTGCAAAAAATGTAAGTACTTGAGCTACTCGGTTAGCTCCACGTGCACTAAGATCTAGATCAACAAGAATATTGTGACCTTTATCGAATTGTCTCGCCATATCTATAAAAACCCAAATGACAAAACAAGCAAAAGCACGTTAGTAAGTTATAAACTATAATGTTTATGAATCAAAATGATCATCTAACACCTTAGTTCGTAACAAAATAAACACATATATAACTTATAACTGAAACAGTACGTAAGTCCAATATGTATTTGACGTTAGTTACTTGTAAATATAAAATTCTCAAGTCATTAACGTTTTAGGAGATATATATATATATATATTATACCGCTAACTAAAAGTCAGAACACGCCACTCGATTACTCTTTGAATCGGTAGACTTTCGATATAATTATATATTTTAAGAAATATGTTTTCACAAATTATAATAAGCTTTTAAAGTGATATATTTCTTGTAAACACAAATAAATGTAGATTATTTTTAAAGTTAAAATTTCATGTTACATTTTATTTTTACAAGTTATTCAACTCGCAAAAATCTAAAGTGAACTCGCAACCATGTCAGCTCGCTAACCAAGTTAATTCGCAACTCGACTCGCAAGTCGAGTCATTAATCTACTCGGTCTGCAAGGTCAACAAGTCAAGGAGTCAATCTCAACTCGCTAAATTTAATCTGCGAGTTGAATTGAAACTCGACTCGCATGGTCAAATAGTCAAGATCAGAAGCTCAACTCGCTAAGTCGAGTGTTCAACTCGCAGCATGAACTGATGTTGCGAGTTGAAGCTAAAATCGATTAATCTATCTATTAAAAAGTGATCTATCGATTTATTTACGTTCATTAAGGTTCGTTGAACATTAATCTATAAGATTCTTGTCAAATAACACCTTAATCTACGTTAAACGTTCAAATATTGAAACGAAACCCTAGAATCATAAAAACTTCGAATTCGTGTATTTTAAACGGTGAAATCCGTTGATTTATACCTCAAAATATTCGCAATTCAAAAGTATATATAAACTACGGATCAAAAACTCGTCTCTGGTAATCGTGAATTCGAAATCAAACGAAAGTTGTATTTCGCCTCGTTTCGCAATAACTGGATTCGCAGAGCTAAAGTGAACTCGCAAATCAAATGGGTTCAGTGAGGAGTTTGACTCGTTTGACCACCCTTTTATACCCTGTACTCGATTCGCAGTGCATCTCGATTCGCAAGTTTGACTAGTCAAACTCACAAAATAAAATGCGAATTTAATACTAAGTATAAATTTAAAACCCCGTTATGTGAATAGTTATCTCTGTAACTATTTAGCCTAAACATTTAAAATAAAATGTTTTCGCATAATTTTTCCTCAATGATAATCTTCGTACATATATTAACCGACTAAACCCGTGATACAGTTAATCTTGTATAAAGAAAAATCTTCGAGCTAAAATTATTCACTTATATACCTTTATGGTCTTAAGTATAGATAAAAATATATATATGTATTATAATAGAAAGATTAACCGCTGATATAAAATCAGGACACGCTGCTCAACTACACTTTGAGTCGGAAGACTTTCGATTAATATTCCACATAACCTATATAATATTTTCACTTTTCAACACACGTTTGTTCAACATTTAAAATAAATATCCAGTATAATTCAATTCCAAAGGGTAATCATGAAATAAAACAAAAATAATAAGTAAAACTTTTATTTATTAATCTTAAGAAATAATTACAAAGGTTAAGAAAAATAAAACAACTAACATTCTAATAAATAAACTTAATAATAAACACTTAAAGTTTTAACTGCTTAGGGATCATATTAGAAAGAATAAGCTGTACTTATTAAATTGTAATAAGCATAAGACAATTGTTAGTATACATATCTCATGAAATTCATATAAGCACAATAAAATCACAATTTTAATCAGTAATAAACTTATATTTATAAAATTATATCTTATGTACCTTTATCCACATGATATAACACTACAAAAATAAATAACTTATTATTTCTTATAATTCACAAAAGTGAATATTCAAATATCATAGACAGTTCAAGACGATTACGGATATTATGATCCACATAAACAGATTACACACGGATTTCTGAGCCAAACTTTTATTGTTAATGTGCACAATATCTAGTGTTTTCTATTATACAACGTACTGAAGAATTCAAGTACAACACATAACACTGTATCTTTAGATTAGCAAGGTAGAGATTACTAAATGATGTTCTTTAGAAGCATATAACATACACTTGACACGAGATACTTTGTATCTTTCATATATAAGGTAGAGGTTACTAAATGATGCCCTTTCGAAACATATAACTCACCTTTTGACATTATGATACTTTGTATCATTTTAATTTTTTTATTTTAGATCACAGTGCACGGTAGTACTATCATTCAACAATTAAGACATATGTCATATGTTATATAACAGAGCACATAAGATATTACACATGAAAGTTATACTTCTTAACTGCTCGGAAATCTTAGCATAACCTGCCTACCAATAAATCGTATGATGAAGCTGACTAGACTTAAGTTATTCTTATCACTTGTGTACGTAAAAGGAAAAGTTAAAATCAGTGGAAATAGGTGTATAATAAGATAAATATAAGTGTAATCCTAGATAAAAATCGTTATTCTAGTGCAACTTATAAGAATCTACTAACACATTGTACATAATACTTAAGGTTATTATTCTTAGGCTTATTCTCCTAATGTACTATCATCTCCCAAGTTTTTACAGCTAAAAACTTAAAGCTTTTTCTAAAAGAACTTCTTTTGTTCTTTTATTTGAGGCGATTCCCCTCAGGTAACAAGCAAATGAATGCCATACGCCTTTTTTTTTTTTTTTTTTAGATAAACATAACACTGACTACTAACTATTACAAAAATACCCTTGGAAGACTAATCACTCTGGATTTCTCATTCCGTTAAGTTGAACCAACGTCTCAAATCTAGCTCTGTCAAACGCCTTGGTGTATAAGTCTGCTAAGTTATCCAAAGATGGAACCTTAACTAACTTTATCAAACTCTTTTCAGCACAGTCTCTAATAAAATAATTTCGAATATCAATATGCTTAGTTTTACTATGCTTCACCGGATTGTTGGTGATCGACATTGTAGATTCGTTATCAATCATCATAGGAGTATTGGTTATATTTAACCCGTAATCCCGCAGTTGCTGTTGAATCCAAAGAACTTGAGAACAACAGCTGCCAGCTGCAACATACTCAGCTTCACATGTAGAAATGGCTACTGAGGTTGGCTTCTTTCACTGCCAAGAAACTAATCTACCTCCTAGGAATTGACATCCTCCAGTTGTAGATTTCCTATTCTGATTGCATCCTCCATAATCCGAATCTGTATAAGCTAGAAGATCTAAGTCTCCATCAATCGGATACCAAAGTCCCAGCTTCGGTTTCCCTTTGAGGTAACGAAAGATCCTTTTCACAGCTTGCATATGTGACTCTTTCGGATTTGCCTGATATCTTGCGCATATACAAACAGCAAACATAATATCAGGCCTAGAGGCAGTTAAATACATTAGTGATCCGATCATGGCTCTATAAAGAGTTGGATCCACATCGCTATCACTCGATGTATTTGGTCCAAGGTTGTGATTGACTAGAATTGGAGTATTATAGACCTTACTTTCATCCATCTTAAAGCGTTCCAATAGCTCATATGTATATTTAGATTGATGAATAAAGAATCCATCCTTCTTTTGATCAACCTGTAATCTTAAGAAGAAATTTAACTCTCCCATTGCAGACATCTCAAACCTTTTTCTCATGACTTTCTCAAATTCTTGACACATCTTTTCATCCGAAGATCCAAAGATAATATCATCAACATATACTTGTACTAATAGAAAGTCATTCTTGTTCCATTTTACAAAAAGTGTACTATCAATTGATCCTTTTGTAAATCCATTCTCAAGTAGATAAGTCGATAGCGTTTCATACCATGCCCTCGGGTGCCTGATGTAATCCATATAGAGCCTTATTCAAACGATATACTCTATCTGGATGGTTAGTATCAGTAAACCCTGGCAGTTGTGAAACATACACCAATTCTTCAACTTTGCCATACAAAAAGGCACTCTTAACATCCAACTGATAAACTTTGATACCCTTAAAAGAGGCAAATGCTAAGAATACTCTAATTGCTTCTAGCCTAGCAACTGGTGCAAACACTTCGTTGTAATCGATCCCCTCTTGTTGATTAAACCCTTGAACCACTAGACGAGCTTTATTGCGAGTAATGACTCCCCGGTCATCTCTCTTACACTTAAATACCCATCTAGTTCCAATTGGATATTCTCCCTTTGGAAGGTCAACCAACTCCCATACTTGTAATTTAGAGAACTGTTGCAGTTCTTCTTGCATAGCTTCAACCCACGAACTTTCTTTGAGAGCCATTTGTACATTTTTAGGCTCGACTTGTGAGATAAAACATGAATATAGACATTGATTAGGAATCCATGTCTCTTTCATAGCAGTATACAAGCTTTCTAAATTTTCAGTTGTACTAACTTTAGATTGAGTCCTAGTTTGAACAGGAGTATTAATATCACCGATGATATTTTCAACGGGATGATTCTTACTCGTTCTTGTAATCGGTATTGAATCAACTACTGACTCATCTCCTAAGTTAGTACCAATCTCTTCTAATGAAGGAATATCTTCTGAACTTGCTGAAGATAACCTTAAATGATTCTAAGAAGTAAGTATATCATCAAACGTTGTTTGAAGATCCTTTTCAGAATCTTCAGTTTCTTGATACTTATCCTTTGAAGGTTGTTGTGACCCACTTGAAGAAGCTTCATTTGAGTCATTTGGTGTCCTGATTCCAGATTTCGGAACACTCGATGTTGGAGAGGGACCATTGTCCGATTCTTCAGACAATAAGTGTTTAGAGATCTCTGAATCACTGACAAAGTCACTTATAGGAACATTAAATGACTGAAAGAGATCTGAATAGTCAAATTGCCAATCTAATCCCTTATGTACAGCAGGTACATAGCTCGTAACTTCAATGTTATAAGCAATTTCCAGTCATCCTGTGACTTTATTGAAAACTCTTTTATTTGGTGAGTTGGGCATATAACCTAGGAAAAATCCTACATCCGCCTTTTCACCAAATTTAGCTTGATTTCCTGTTTTCAATATTGTACATGGAACTCCAAAGGGTTCAAATCCCTTCAGATTAGGTTTCTTATTATTCAATAATTCATAACAAGTCTTGCTACGCTTTTTGACCGTATGAACCCCATTTAGAATATGACATGCTGTATTCACTGCTTCTGCCCAAAAGAAGACCGGAAGCTTTGAATCTGCAAGCATTGTTCTAGCAGCTTCAATCAACGTTCTATTTTTCCTTTCAGCAACACCATTCTGTTGAGGTTCATATGGTGCACTGAATTGATGTTGTATCCCTTTGCTTAAGCAATAGATATTCAACGTTGAATTCTTAAATTCCGTTCCATTATCACTACGAATACGCTTAACTCTTGTTTTATAGATATTCTCTACTAGATCAAAGAACTCCATTAAAATTCCTGGAGTTTCATCCTTAGATCCCAAAAAGAATACCCATGAGAATCTAGAGTAATCATCTGTGATAACTAAACAATACACTTGCCACCTAGACTTCTTTTGCATATTGGGCCAAAGAGGTCCATGTGCAGCAGTTCAAAAGGCGAGGAGATTGAGTTTTCAGTCTTAGACCTGTGTGGTTTCTTGTGTTGCTTTCCTTTTAGGCAAGGAACACACTTGTCTTCTGACTCGAAACGTTTCTGTGGTACACCTAGAACTAAACCATTCTTGGTTATAAAATTCATTTTTCGAAAGTTCAGATGTGTCATTCTCCTGTGCCATAACAATGCGTCTGCTTCTGAAGCCTTGGATAGTAAGCATGTAGACACCATTGAAGAATTAGGAACACCCATGTTGATAGCATAGATGTCCTTCTTCCTTGGTGCCCTCATCAATATCCATTCTTCTGGAATTGTGAAGCCTGGCTTCAGAACTAAAGCCTCCTTTTCATTAAAATGAACTGGATGACCTTTATCGCAGACTTGAGAAACACTCACTAGGTTATGAGTTAGTTCTTCAACGTAATTCACATCCTCTAGAGTCAAAGTTCCATTTGAAAATCCCAGTAATTACTCCTCCTTTGTCTCTTGCAAAATTTACTTTTTGCTTGAAACCTTCTCTGAAGTCCTTCAGTAGACTTCGTTCACCTGTCATGTGTTTTGAGCATCCACTGTCTACATACCACCAGCTGTCCTTGTTCACAGTCTGCTCCTACACGTAACAAGTTGTACACTGTTAGTTATCAAGAGGGACCCAAGCCATTACGGTCTTGGTTTGTCCCTGATCATCTACAATCTGAACCTCCTTAAAGTGACCATAACTGTTCCCATCGAGAGTCTTGATAACTTTCACAGGAGTTTGAGACTGTTGATGATTTGTAGTCTTAGGCCTATGAGGAGAGTGAGTAGAAAACCTCCTAGGCACATACTTAGATCCCTGTGCACTCGAAGTAGAACCATTCTCAAATTGACTATGGTTTCTACTTGGGGTCCTAAACCTCGAAGGTGTCTTATCTCTTGGTTTATTGAAAGTATTTTCGTTTAGAGTATAAGCCCTTTTAGGTTTAGGTGGAGAGACACTATGATTACCATCTCTTTTCAGAATGTTTACAGGTTTGCTTCCTAATCCCGGTTTGGAGCCTAACCTATCTACAATCAAACTAGAAGTGGTCGGTGTCTTTATAGTATTCACTAACTTATGTGTAGCTTCCAACTTCTTATTTGGGCAACAAGAAGATACGTGTCCTTTTTGGTGACACTTGAAGCACGACATCTGTTTTCGTGACTTACTAACTTTGGCAACCGCTATTGGAGTCTTAGGCACTAAAGGATTAACAACATGTTCTTTATTAATCAATTCATCAATCTTGGTATCATGAATTACTTCACCCGGTACAAACTGTACTTTGGTGAAAGAAACTCTCTTACTATCATTAGATGAAGGATTCTTAATAAACTCCTTCTGTGCCTCTGACAGATCAGGTTTAGCTACTGTTTTCTCAGAACTTACTTCAGTCATTTCAGTATCTTCTGGAAGCTTAGTGTAATTAGAATTGAAAGGAGGAGGTGTCTCATTGTAACCTAATCCTGACTTAGCCTTTACACTTCGTTGAGCATCTAGCATCTTGTCCATCTCAGTGGTCCTATAATTTTCTATCTTTCTATTTTGCTCAACTAGCTTCAATTGATAGTCAGCTAACTCTTTCTCCTTATTAGCTATTTTCTGATTTAAGTCTTTTAGATTAATATAGAGACCATCTATGATAACAGCTTTTTCATTAATGGTATCTCTAAGAGCACTCCTATCAGAAGCATCAGACTTAATTTTATCTTTTAAGTCTTGTTTATCATCACTTAACCTACGCACATCAATCTTGGCTAGTTCAAGTTCAGATCTAACAGCCTTACTAGATTCAGTCAATAAGCTAACTTGAGATGTCAGGTTTTTATTTGCTACATTTAAAATACTAACCTGTGATTGCAAATCGGTAACTAAATAGCAGACATCAGCAAGAGTAAGAATGTCAAGACATACCCTTTTCTTGTCTGTTTGGACTTCAGCCATGCGTGCTACAAAGTCTTCAGGAGTCATATTTTCAGTTGACTCCATATATAGCACATCTTCATCACTTGCTTTAGCTGCAACCTTTGGCACCTTTACCTCACCCTCTGCATCAGTAGGCATATAGGATGTAGATCCATCAATCTCAGCCATGAAAGCTTCCTCAGACTGAGCTTTCCATTCATACGATCCATCCAACTGTTTCACAACTAAGGCTTTGGAAGCGAGAGTGATTCCCGAACCTTGTTGTCCATTGCCAGCTTCTACCTTAGGTCTTTGACACTCTCTAGCAAAGTGTCCATAACCCTGACAGTTAAAATACTTGATCTTGGTCTTATCAAACCCTGATCTATTGCCAACTACCTTTCTACCTGTTTTCTTCAAGAAATTCTTTACCCTTCTTGACAACATAGCCAGTTGGTCCTGAAGGTCTATTTCTTCTAGATAATCAGGGTCTATCTGATCGTAATCTTCGTCAAACATAATTGGATCATTGATTTTACCCTGAAGGTAGTTTTCATAAGAAGCTACAAAGGAAGCAAGAACAGATAATTGCTGTTCAGCAGATTTCACACTCATAGGCATCTTTTGATGCTCCTGAGGTGACTTCTCAGTTGGTTTGCCCTTTGCATCACTACCAGATGATGTAAGAAGACACAGATCATCGGTAATCATTTCACCCTTTCCTTCAGCATTACCAACAAATAAAGCGTTGGTCGAGCTCGAGGAAGCAGTAGAGATAGTAGATTTTCCGTGATATAGTCCCGGATCCTGAGCCTGATCAGAATCAGTATCTCTAGTTTTCTTGGTGAAATCATAACCTCTGAGCTTATCAATGGCCTGTTCTAAGGTCATGGTTGCATACCTCTCATCGTTGTCTTTGAGCATTATGCCATGCATCTCCCACTTAGATGGTAAACCTTCAATAAACTTGTCGGTTTTCTCAGTCTCTGTAGATATAATCTCATGATCATCTAGCTCACTCAGCAAATGGTAGTATCTTGTGGTATAAGCATCAAGATCTTCTCCTTTCAAAGCTTTAAACACAGTAAACTGCTTTTTCAAGAGATTTTTCTTGCCTGCTTTAACTTGTGGACTTCCTTCACATCTCTTTTCAAGAGCAGTCCACAAAGATCAAGCAGTATGGAAGGATTTGAGTTGATGATTAAGCTCCTTAGGAAGACTCATCTTGATTGATGAATGAGCCTTGTTTTCAATCTCAAATTCCTTCTTTTGTGCTTCACTCATCTGTTGATAAGTGAGAACCACAATTGCATTTTCAACAGTCTGGGTAGGTGCCGTGTATCCATTCTTGATACACATCCAGATAGATAGATCATGGAATCTACAGTAAGATTCAAACCTATCCCTCCAGCTAAAATAATCCTCAACTCTCAACAATTTAGGTGGGACATTAGATTTGCCAATCTCGTGTTCCATCTCAATCATTTTGCTAAGGTCTAACATCGTGAAGTTTAAAGTTAAAATGTATTTGTTAAATTAGGGAAAGTAAAAATCTCAACTCGCAAAACTCAGTTCAACTCGAAATCTCAGCTCGACTCGCAGAATCTCGGTTCGCAAGTCTCAGTTCGGATCGCAATGATGTCAACTCGCAAGTGATCTCGGTTCGCAAGAGATCTCGGTTCGCAGAATATATCAACTCGCAAAGAGGTTCGACTCACAGAATGTCGACTCGCAAGGATGTCGACTCGCAAGTTCAACTCGGTTCGCAGACTTATCCTGAAACTCTAATCTCGACTCGCAAAACGGCTGAAAATTGCGAAAACAGAAATTTTTGGTATTTTTACTATTAAAACTGGAAATTTCGATCTTAAACAAACCCTAAATCGTCCAGAGAGTGATTTTGATCGTTTTTACACACTAATGCACGTCAAACAATCCTAAATCACACGCGATTAACATGAAAACTTCGAACGACACTCGTTATCTAGCCCGAAAGCTCTGATACCAATTGTAAGTCCCTAGTTCGAGGATCGATAACTTCGTTATCTGTAGTATTAAGGTGCGGAATTCCTCAATACGGTGTTATCTTACTAATAACGATTTAGTTCGCGTTTAGGTTAACCAATTGCTTTACTTTATACGAATAAACGTCAAAGCCTAGCCGTTAGTCTATGTTTCTCTGGAAATTGAATTCGCAGGAATATAAATTCATGATCTCCAATTATGCCAAAAGTTATTCAAAAGTTATATTTTTCACGTATGAAAACACATATATATTCTCGTCTCAACTCGCAGCCACTGGGCCTGCGAGTTGACTCGACTCGCTACGCAGCCCAAGCCCATAATGAACTCGGCTCGTTTGTCACTGTTGAGTTCTGCGAGTTCAGATCTCATCTCGCATCGCAGAGCCTTGCGACTTGAGATCTCGACTCACAGCAAATGTCTAAAACAAATAACTGGACTCGCAGCATATGTATATATATTGTTAAAATCTATATTCGTCTAACACTTTATCAAAATAATATATTTAACGAATATTAATATCAAAACAATATCAATTTACAAATCTAAACCAATATATCAACATGATAACAATTACACTAGTCATATCGCAAGGCTAGATCTGTTGTCACAAACTATGTCTCAACATTCTTTCATATGGTTAGGTTTCTTTTACGTTCAAGGATATCTCATTCCTTGACGGTTTCAGTGGCAAACATTTATGAGGATCATATGACGGATTTCTGGACTTCTGCTGAATATCACACGGACATTCAACCGTCTTGTATCACGGCCACAGTCGATGGAAGACCTCTGGTGCTCACTGAGGAATTAATTCGCCATACTTTACAATTAGGTGATTCTGTGAATGCGTTAAATAATATTCCTCGCAAAATTATTGATGATTGTCATCACCAAATGGGTTGTATAAAAGGACCACAAGATGTCCAGATCACGAAGAATCATTTTTGTCCACATTGGAAATTCTTGGCTCACACATTGATTGGATGTATCTCTCCACGGAAAGCAGGATTTGACGCAATGAGTTACCACTTAGCCGGTTTAATGACAGCTTTGGTACTCAACATTCCGTATAACTTCTCAAGATATATTTTTGATAATTTGGTTGGAAATATCAATGAAGATGGATTTTTTATGTATCCACGATTTCTTCAGTTGATCTTTGATCAACATATTCAGGGGATTACATATCATGGGACAATTTTGCATTACACTCCGATTCCCAAGAGAGTATTCGCTGACTGTAACAGTTATCGTGGAAAACCTACACCACCGACTGTTGATCTCTTTGGGCATATCATAGATGATGACTTTCTTCCACCTCAGATTGATATACAAATGGAATCAGACGATGATAGTGAGGAAGCTTTAGCTGAGGGGGAGTCAGTTCAAGGAGAAGATGAACTTCAAATGGTTCATGAAATTGATGATATTGTTCAACAAAATCTTGATCATCCTGCTGAGATAGAATCATCTAGTTCTGAGGATGAAGAACCTATTCGTCCAAAGACTATTAAAGAATCGTTAGTTTCTCAACGACTTACTAAGGAAAATATCGAGAAGGAATGACAAGATTTAAGACGACAACAAGAGGAGGCACAGGATCCAGAATATATTCCTGAGTCTAGACCTACTCAAAGAAGGAAGTTGTTTGTATCTTCTGAGGCTGGATCTTCTTCTTCATCTGTACCAGTAACTTCTTCTGCAATATCAATTTCTGAATCTTTGTCGGTCACTTCTTCAGCATTGCCTTCTTCTATCTCAATGCCTGTTATGTCTTCTGCATCTGGTATTTCTACTTCTCTTTCTATTCCTTCATCCATACCTGCTACCTCATTTTCTACAGTTGTTGGAACTTCATCGACTACAACTACTCCTATTGTGAGTATGTCAGCTCTCGATACTTCTCTTCAAAGAGCTGTGACTCCTTTGATGTCTTCGGTAGATAAATTGCAAGATGATTTATTTCATGCTCCGCAACGCATTGGCACCCAGGATATACTTATTGCTAATCAAGGTCAACAACTTGCTTCTCAGACCTTAAGAATTGAGTCACTCGAACAAGAAGTCTTTCTTTTAAAAGAAAAATTAGGTGATCAGGGGGAGAATGTGCATGAAGTTGCTGATGTTGATGATGATGATGATAATGATCAGAATAATGATAATGTTGAACTAAATGATCAAGGAAATGAAGGATTTGATGATGATGATAATGATGTTGAAGGGCATGATGTAACACCCGCCAAATTAAGGCTAGTGATTAGTACCTAATCAGTTGTTAATACATGTAATTAGTTGTTTTTAGGCTAATTAATGTATCAAAATATATATATATTGTTGAATATTTACGAATATGCGATTTGATTAAATCGTACAAGTTTCAAATCGAATGTAATTCGGTTCAAGTAAATACGGACGTTGATAAATCAATTTTATTAAATAACATAAAATTATTTAATAACGATATCATACCCAAAAATATTATTTTGATAATATTTCAATTACATTTCGTACCGTGTAATAAACGTCAACACGACTTAGACATTTAACACACAAACAAACGAAATCATTTAAGTTATTAAGTATTTGGTAAAATACTTCAACAAAAATATTGAGTAAACATTTGTATTTTAAAACATATATTTAAACGTATAAAATAAATATTTAACGTTTAAACGAACACCGCACGGAATGCAAACGCGAGGATTAAAATTCGGAAGATCCCCCTCCCTCTTTTCCCAATAACCAGCCAAAAGGGGGTGAGGTCACCACCTCCCCACCCCATTTCCACCTATCTTCTCTCTCTCTATCAACCTCTCCTCTCTTTTCTCTCAAAACAAACCCACCACCACCATCATCTAAAATCATTAAAACGCACCACCAAACGGCCTCAAATCTTCAAGCTCATTTAGGGAAAAACGTTCACCACTTCACGATCTACATTTCCATCTTTCCGGATTTTCACGGCGTTAAATTTGTAAGTTTCCGACAAATCCCGACACCTCTCGTTTTCTATTGTTTTCAACGTATAATTGATTGTCTAGGCTTAAAATGTCCATATAAGGGTTGGGTAAAAGTTTTGGACCAAACCAAAGTCTCCCGGCCAAGTTTCCGGCCACCGAAATCCGGTCAGACGCCAATGTCGTTGTTGGCTTGGCCCAATTGCGACATCAGCTGCAATGTCGCAAAACCCCCACGACGTTGCATATAGCGACATCAGCTTCAACGTCGCATTAAATTGCTAACGTCGCACATAGCGACATCAACCCCTACGTTGCAAAGACCAACAACGTCGCATATAGCGACATCAGACTCAACGTCGCAATAAATTGCGAAGTCGCACTTAGCGACGCCATGACCAATGTCGCAGTCATGACCTGCGACATAACAACCTACGTCGCACACAATGTCGCAGATGACAGAACCTAGAAAACTCAGATTTTACTAAGTGTTGAGACCTAAAATTTTATCACTCGATTTCACCCAAATTCAGGTCCAGATGCGTTTTTCACCAAAGAAATTTTATCACTCGACCCCAGCCAGGGGCTCTGCCCCTTGGACCCCGCCAGGGGTTGCCACCCCTTGGACCCCGCCAGGGGTTGCCACCCCTTGGACCCCGCCAACCAGGGGCGCTGCCCCCGGACCCCCGTCATTAACGGGTTTCGCCCTTACCCTAGAGTCACGAGTAAAGGTGTTACGTCTGAACTTTCACACAAGGTGTTGAACTTGTATAACATCAAACACGAATACGACACAACTTCTAAAACACATTGGAACTTACTTTTAGGTATAACACTTCAAAATCATCAAAATAGTAATGTGGGATTATTATTTCAAACAATCACCAACGGGCCGTACACATTTTCAAACACTTAAATAATCAACCAAATTGTAATCATTTGGACATTCTAGTTGGATAAACAACTACAAGGTAGTCTTATTAGATGCCTTCACATGTTTATAACCATCGCGTGTCGTGGACACCCTCAGGTTACAAGTCTTTGGACTTCGATTCTTGGCTAATCAATCTCAGTTTATTTAGATAAACTCTTCAGGCTCAGGTGAGTCTCATGGCCCCTCTTTTTACTGTTTTACTAGGGGTGTGATACATTGCTCTATTTTTAACACGTGAACGTGAGTACATATTTCAATATACTACATGAGTTGTTTTCAACTAATCAAACCAAAGTCCTCCGTCAGTATAGTCTGGTAATACGAAAGTAGCGTGAATATTAGTATATGGTACCATATAGGATTGACCCACTTCGTCCGGGTTAGTCGCGCTAACCTCTGCAACGGACGTACTAATATTTGGGGAGACGAGTGTAGATTACGCACTCGTGGAGGCACCTCGCTCGGAATTCTCTATATGGGACCCGACCCTCGAGTTAAGCTCAGACTATGCGCTCATGGTTGTATACACTATCAGTATCATTTGCTGGATGCAAATCAACATTTAAATCTTGCGGTTCACACACTATTATTTGATATCTAAACCTGTGAGCTCACCAGCGTTAGCTGACCCATTTTAGCATGTATCACAGGTACTCAGCAGTAGATCTGGACTGCCCATCAGGAGGCCTATTAGCTCGAGTCTTCATGCAAACTTCAGAGATTTCATTGCATTATTAGATTTTGTATAACTAATTATGTACTTAAATCTCTCATTTTACGAACACGAGCTATGTACGACTTCAAACTGTTGTAAACCTTTTAATATTATTATATTTTGTTAAAATGACGCACATAGAGTCGTTTGCTATATATCTGTGTGCTTTGATTATTGATTAGTAACACCCGAATTATGCTTCCGCAAAACATTAAATTTGGGGGTGTTACACATGATGACAATAATTCTGATGATTCTGGTAAAAATGGTGATGATCATCCTGATTTTTCTCAAGCAATGGTTTTAGTTTAGAATATTGAAGAGGAAGAACCTTTGAATGTCGAACCAATAAGTTCTGTTCCTGCTTTAGTGTTGACTCCTTAACCAAATTTTGAAGATATGGAGTTTGATGATCTTGGTGAAACAGATTTAAATGATTTACATCTTGAAAGTTTGTTTGATGATTTTGAAGAATCTTCTATATTTGAGATTGGTGAATCTTCACATAGATTTGATCAAGAGGAGTTATTGGATAGTATTGATGACGAAGAAGAGATTCTATGTCCCACTCCTTTGAATATCATTATTGAAGATTTGGTTCCGTTTGTGGAGTTATGTAATGATGGTGAATATGATTTTGATGAACTTGAAGATCCACTATTTCCTCCGGGGTTTGAGCCTGATTTTGATGACATACATGTTGAAGACTGGGAAGATTCCGAAGACGAATTGCATCTGGAAAAAGTTCAGTCTGATATGTGTTCACAAGAAGGGTTTTGGATTGACTCAGATGAAGAAAAAGAACCGGAACAAAAAGTTCCTTGGTGGTTTTCAAAGCAACCTGAGCCTGAGATTATCAAGACAAGAAAATTCTTCAAGATTCCAAGTCATGAATGTATGGGAAGGATTATTATATGGAAGTATGATAATGATAACAAAGTATATATCATCAAGAGAACAGATGGGCTGCAATATTTTTATCCGACATTCAAAGCTCTTGAGAAACTTTCAAAGTGCGAAATAAATCATATTGCTTCAATTGATATTATCAATCATTCTAAGAATGGTTTGGTGAATTGGATGACTGAAGTTCTCTCCCGTGAATGCAATAAAGGAAAATACACTTGGGTTAAAGAGACGTTACCAAGAAGAACTATGGATTATTTCGACATTGAACCCGTTTCAAATCAACCACGAGTAATCATTACTTATCCAAAGGTAAAATGTCTGAGAAAAATTCCACTTGAGAAACTTCCGATTAATTTTTGGAAATTCGTGAGTTATTGGAAGTATAATGGAAGCACAGGAGAAGCAGAGATTGCATGTTATGATCGAGATACCAAGGGAGAAATCATGTGGTATCACGAAATGATTGTATATGTGTTTAATCCTTTGAGTTTGATAAATCTCTCAAAAGATGATCTTGAAGTTCTTCTAGTAAATCCAATTATCTATGATGATGCCTTTGAAGTCATGGCCTTGAAGTTTCAAAGAGTTGTTGAAGTTTGCTGTGCTCAAGGTGTTCATGTTGGTTGTAATCTGCCTGGATATACATAAAGTTTAAGAAAATCAAGCATTATCCAAGGGGGAGTTTGTTGGTGCAAAATGTCTAAGACTTGATTTTATTTTGTTTATAATCTGTCTAAGTATTGAGTATTGTGACAATAGAGTAATACGTGAATAGCTTAGCCCGTGATTAGCATATTGACGGATAGCATGGTCACTCCGACAATAGCATTGTCGGAGTTGAATAAGTCAAATCACTCAAGGTCATTGTCGCATAGTCTTGTTTGTGTACGTCTATAAATAGGCTTTTGATAGTTCATTTTGAACTAAGTCTTTTGTACATTTTGTCTCAGAAATTCTCTGTTAATACAAAAGCAAGTTTGATCAAATACTTCTTGTTACTTTTCATTCTAATTCATATCTTGATTGAGTAGTTTGAATTCCGCACAAGCTAGTTTAGTTCTAATTGCGATTCGGTGATCCACGGCACTACATATTCCACTATGGGACACCACCAGGGCCAGACTATTGGTACTAGATGATGCAGATGCAGGTCCGATGTTATAAGGCTATGAGACAGCAAACAGCAGGGATACTAGTGAGCCCACTTCCTGACTTACCATGTGGATTGGGCTGAGCACTCCCACACTTATATCCCCCTGCAGTTCCTATTCCAGCACCTCACCGACATCCAGTTCTTGACCGTGGCCATGGGTTACCACCTCGCACAGTTCCACCTAGGCCACAAGCACCACCAGCACAGGTTCCTATTCAGAAACAGCATGTTCCTTCTATTGTTGGTTCGGCTAGAGGTCAGACTTCGAGAGGTAGTAGGATGTCCAAAACCCCTACACGAGCCACCATTGTTCAGAGTCACAGGATTCTCAGGAGCACCAGCCCTGCAGATGCACCGATTGATCCAGTATCCTCTCATAGACAGACTGATTTATTCAGAGGACACTCCCAGCAGAGGACACCTGAGATTCCACTTGATAGCTTCGACATGCCCGCAGGGGAATTTGTTGACCATTTGATACAGGATGGAGTATTCACCATAGGTACACTAGATGCAGAGGCTGATCGAGATGCATCAGACAAAGGCACCCACTATCAGCATGATGATTCTTCATCAGATGAGACATCTCCTGGACCTATAGTATCTTCAGTTGTAGTATCACCACCAGCCGAGCAATAGATTGCTCCGCTTTCTCACTCCTTTCTATTTTCTACCAAGACTTTATTATTATTGTGTGTATTTGATGTACTGTGGATGCATAGACATCACATCTATCCAGTTATTACTTTACTAAGCTATTACTTTACTTTTCTTATCAGCAGCTATTACATGATTGAATTGAGTGGTTTGTTTGAGAGACTATAGAAGACCAAAGCAAGGGAAACTATGGACCACACGATGAAGAATGCCGAGAGCCATAAGCTACAAGCCACGGACCATCAAACTTCTAACGAGTAGCCAACAACGTGCACAGCAAAAGCGGTACACCATTCCAAAACCCTCTACCCGTTTAAAGAATTGATTATCTCATCCGAAATTCCAAACACTAAGTGTGGGATAATCAAAACCACACTACACTTACGAAACAATCCGAAAATAAGTAGAATCTCTAAGTGTGGGATACTTCAACAAGAGGTACTCAACGAATAGATTCGAACATTAGGGACAATGTTCCTCTAAGTGTGGGATATACGGCCTTCAACCGCAAGTTTTTACCTCTTGTCCGTAAGTCAAACAATATTTTCATTAAAAGGCAAAAAATGGATAAAATTTCAAATTTTTAGATTCAAAAACATCGTTCTTTAGAAATCCTATCTTTCAAAATTATAAATTACAGCAAGAAACGAGTTTTGACAACGAAAAAAAACTGTTTTAGAATAAGATACGGACGAAAAGGGCAACACATGGCTAGGCACACATTGACCAAAACATTCGATTCGTGAGGATTGAGCCCATCATTAGCATTCATCTCTAAAATGCTTCACTTTTCGTTTCATGTGTGCGCCGATGTATGCATTTGAATTAGAACTTGCTCTTGTAATGCATTTCGAGATCACACCAATGAGTGCCATACGTGACATAGGTACAACCCATCTTGATAACTTCTAAGGTATCCAAACGCCTTTCACCATCAAACATCCACCGACTCAACCTTCACTCTTCACACCCAATCAAAGCCTCCTAATATTCATCTCGAACCTACAGAAGTTTTATTTTCCGATGAACTCTCAAAGATACTCTTGATTTTTCAAGACTTTTGCAGCCTAATACAAAGCCATAAAATATATCGGAGCGTTCCCCAAAGGATGAGCATCATCCGTAAAAGGAGCTCCAAGAAAAAGAAATTCAGCAAAAGCTGTCAGAAGAAACCTAAAAGCCCAAGGATCAAGTAAAAGGGCCAAGAAAAGAAAAATTCCAAAGAAAAAGAAAGAAAAAGGCTATGTAGTCCTTTCAAAATCTGAGAAATTCCAAAGAAACTCTCTCAAGAAAAGTTTCGAGAAAATACAAGGAAAACCCTCATACCTTTTTCAACCCAAAACATCTGATTCCTTCCAAGATATCTCGAAAGGTTAGTACCGTACTCATCAAAAGTGATGGAGTTCTGATTCTCGATCAAGCCTATGACGAGAATGCTGCATGACAGGCTATCTGAGTGATTGACACTATTAAGTAGGAAACCCTAAACACTTGAGTGATTTGAGTGACCCACTTGTGAGGATTGCATAGTCATGATCATCATTTATGTTGCTCGAAGAAGGTATCAAATTCTATAAACCCTTAGTTTTCGGTGAAAACTCTTTCATAACTGTAACTTTATATTCTTTGGAAAATGGTATCTCTAAAAACTAATGCGACTAGAATCCTTCCAGAAGCTTTTTAAGAATGAGTTTGCTTGAGGACAAGCAAAATTCTAAGTGTGGGATACTTGATATCGCGTAAAAAGTCATGTTTTTACTACCGATATCTCTCTCATTCTGGAACGATTTTTGGCATTTTAAACTCAAAACCAATACAAATCAGTGATATTATGCCAACAGGGTCAAAACAAGGTTGCACGATAAAAATCAAGCAAAACGGGTGAAAAACGAAGATTTTACACACGTTTGAAGATTCAAGGCATCAAAATGAGATTTCAAGACAAAAGTGCCCATCACCAACATCCATCTCACCCAAGATGTTCGTTTTCAAATTACGAATCCAACAGAAGAATAATCAACAAAAACGGATAAAGAATGAAGATTCTACGTCCGCCGGAAGATCCAAATGATTCGTACGCAACATCTGGAGATAAGAGACATATTTTTGGGATATCTTTACATCAAAGTCTTCGTTTTTGAATTAAAAATCCAATTCAAAAAGAATCAACGCAAACGGACGCATAACGACGAAGATACGCGCGAATTAAGAAACGCAACGACAGACGATGGACCGGGACAGGTGGCAGCCGGCCAGCAGCCAGCCGCCACCGGCCAGCAGCCAGGCGGCGCCGGCCTCCACCCTCCCATCTTTTTTTCACTTTTTCGTCCTTGCTCGTACCCGATGCACCATCTTCGCTACTTTTTCGTACCTGGTGCACCACCTTTCGCTACTTTTTTGTACCTGGTGCACCACCTTTCGCTACTTTTGCTAATGTGAGCCTAGGGTTGCTAATGTGAGCCATATTTTACCTATAAATATCATCCCCTAAGTCTCATTTTAACACACACTCAAGAATACACTTTTACATTCTAATACTTCCACACACTCCTTTTTCCATTTCCACTTCCTCACTCTAGAAATTCTCTTATAGTCTAGGATTATTGTAATTAATCTTCGGATTAGTATAGAGGCTAGAACGAATGTTAGGAGGTTTGAAGATTCATCTTTGTACGTGTAAACGAGTTGTCAATCATATTAATACGCTGCTGCGCATTTAATTCCGGGTGATATCTAAACCTTTATCATACTTATTTTATTCCATATTTTAAATATGTGTTATTGCTTGGTATGTGATATATTTATTGCCATGAATTGCGAGTAGTTTATTATTATGGTTGTTGATGATGTAGATAATTATAAGTAAGGATGACATTATATAATTAATGCACGACAATCGTAAAGAGATATGACGGCCCCTATTCGACTGTTTATCCGATATAGTACTGGAAACGCTTTAAGGCGGAGTACAAATGTATGGAAGTCGGTAAACGACCGAAGGTAGTTATATCTCTGGAATCAGCTCTGGTTTAATAGTTGGAATCCCGAATGGGTAATACAACTGCACAACTAACTGGTATATCCTACGAAAGTCAAAACACTATAAAATGATGTTCGTGAAATACGTTCAGATAAAGTAGGAATTAGTAACCTTTGTAGCGTTAAGACCTTATGAATTCAAGTTTAATTTATGGATTACCCTTTCTGGTTATCCACGTGATTGCAACCTAGTAATTAGGACCTGATCAACCTTAATTATGGTAAGTAGTTATCTGTACCCATGACATGCAATAAGTAAGATACATTGAAACCACTCGTTGTATATATTAGGTTTACATTTCTGCACTACTTTACATTTAGTTAGATAGAGTGTCACTTTCAATGTCAATTACTCTCGACCGCATGTTGATATGAGAAACCGTGGAACTACTACGTAAAGTACATTGTCTATCATTGAAAGGCATGGTCCGCATATGAAACACGTTTTAATAAACTGCGAATAATCCGGGGATGTATAACTGTTTGAAAAGGAGAGATTTGAATCATAAGTTGAAGTAACTAGAGCGTAAATGAATGATAACAGGACTTCGGAATTAGATCAAAGTCATAAAGACCTAGAATCCTTAAAACACCAAGTCATATAAAATCGGCGGTCCAAACATACAAAGTTATTAATCTGCATGCTAATAGAACAGTAAACTATTTTAGGATTTAAGAATGGTCGGACCTATGAGACGATACGCTACTGATTCATGAACCTCGGTATAAAACCAAGATAGGTTGCTTATTTTTTAACTAGATAAGTTTGGATTCATAGAACGATCTTAGGTTATACTTACCGCTTACTAACCAGAGTAGGTAGTACATATAATTTAAGCCCCGCTAATTATAAATTTTAAATCCCCTGATGGCGCCCGATTAAGTTGCAATCAACGACACCGACGCTTTCGGGTGCCATCACGTACGCACTCTCAAACAATCAAACCTAATCATTTGGACATTACTAGTTGGATGGACAACTAGCACGGGTGATCCCTCGAGACACCTATAGATTTTTACTAACCTTGCACATTATAAATGCCTAGCAGGTTACAGTCTTCGGACACCACATTTTACTTCATCATATTTGCTTCATTGCAACATTTCGGATTCAGGTGAGTCTCATAGCCCCTATTTTACTATTTTTAACCCAGGGGTGAGAACACATGCCATAATTTGTTTTACATGTGAACGCGAGTATCAGATTTTCACTACATACTGCATGAGTTGTTTTCATCTAATCATTTTAAGTCCTCTGAAGCATAGTTATGTTAATATGGATTTAGCGTAAATGTTAGTGTATGGTAACATATAGGATTGACAATCCTCGTTCGGGTTAGCAAGCACTAACTGGTCAAACGGACGCATTAGCATTTGTTCATAACGAGTGTAGATTAGATGCTCGCATAGAGGCACTCTCGCTCAAGCACTTAATTGTGATCCTGACACCCCCGTGAAGCTCAGACTATGTGCTCATGGCAGCGATACACATTTATGTATTTACATTATTTGATTCATTTCAACACTTACTAAATCTTGTGGTTCACACTTACTCATTTATTATACAAACATGTGAGCACACCAACGTTAGCTGACCCGTTTAGCATGTATTCTCAGGTACACATCAGCAATAGACCTGTTCACTCAGGCGCCCATTAGCTCGAGTCAGCATGCACACAACAGGAGATTGATATGCATTATTACATTTTGTAACTATTAGTTTCGCCGTAGAATCTCTAAACATTGTATCAAATGGGCTATTGTAACTATTGAAATCTTGTAAAAATTTATTACAATCAATGTACTTTTGTAAACGACGCATATAGAGTTGTTCATTATATATCTGTGTGCTTTGACTATTGATTAGTAGCACCCCAGTGTATGCTTCCGTGAACAGTAAATTTTGGGGGTGTTACACCTAGCTGTGTGTTTCCCTTTAAGGATAAATGCTAATTATGGGCTCAAACCGGTTTGTTTCTTTAAAAACTCGTTTCTTGCTTTAAGTTATATTATTGAAAAATGGAGGTTCTTAAAGAATGTTGCTTTTGAATCCAAAAATTTGAAAATTTCTCTATTTTTAGCCTTTTAATGAAAATATTGTTTATGTTACGGACCAGAGGTTAAATTTGCGGTTGCAGACCGTATATCCCACACTTAGAGGAACATTGTCCCTAATATTCGAATCTATGTATTGAACACCTCTTGTTGAAGTATCCCACACTTAGAGATTTTACTTATTTCTGGATTGTTACGTAAGTGTAGTGTGGTTTTGGAGATCTCACACTTATTTTTGGAATATCGGATGAGATAATAAAGGCATTAAATGGATAGAAAGTTTGGAACGGGTTACCGCTTCGTGGTACATTGTGCAAACTATCGGATACTTGTCAGAAGGTTGTTGGTTTGCTGTTTGCGGCTTCCGGCATCCTTCGTGGTGTGGTCTACAGCTTCCTCCGTTATGGTCTTTGATAAATAGTGTTTGGATTCAAATAAACATGCCACTCAATAATCAAGTAATAGCTGCTAATAAGAAAAGTAAAGTGATAGCATAATAAAGTAATAACTGGATAGAGGTGATGTCTATGCATCCACAGTACATCAAATACAACTAATAAAGTCCCGTAGAAAATAGTAAGAAGTCAGAAAGCGGAGCAATCTATTGCTCGGATGGTGGTGCTCGTGATACTACTGATGAAGATCTGATAGGTGCATGGGAAGTCTCATCTGATGAGGAGTCATCTTCTAGACTATGTTGATGTTGGGTACCTTCATCTGATGCATTCTGAATAGCTCATGTGTCTGTAAAAACTCCATCCTGTATCAACTGGTCAACAAATGTATCCTGCAGGCATATCAAAACAATCAAGTGGGATAACAAGCGATCCCTGCTGAGTGTGTCCCCTAAATAAGTTTGTCTGTTTGTTGGAGGACACTAGGGCTTGTAATACAATGGTGGGATCGAACTGTTTGAGACTCCTACAGCTCTGTGCAATGGCAACTCGCCTAGAAACTCTTGATATGCCGCTATCTCTCAAAGTATGTACCCTGGCAGAACCAACTACAGAGGGGACAGGCTCTCTTATAATAGAAACCTGTGCTGGAGGTGGCTGTAGTCTAGGTGGAACTGTCCGAGGAGGTAAGCCACGGCCACGACCTGGGTGAGGTGTCTGAGCAGGGACTATAGGGGGATATATGTGTGGTGGTGCTCGGCCCAACCCGCATGGTATGTCTGGAAGTGGGCTCACCGGTATCCCTGTAATCTGCTCTCTCATAGCCCTGTAACATCTAACCTGCATATGCATAAGCCAGTACCAATAGTCTGGCCCTGGAGGAGTCCCGTAGTGATAGATATATCTGGGCACCTGTACTCTGGGGGCTGGGGTAGAAGGTCCCGCCCTATCCAGTGGTGGTACTACTGGTGTTGGTGCAACTGGGTCTGCAGGATCATCCTCATCCTCATCTGAATCCGAATCTTTGGGTTCTCCTGGCCGCTTTCTCTTTGTCGTCCCTCTAGGTAGAACTAAATCTGGCACCAGGGTGTCAACACTATCGGGATCTGCTGATTGTGAACTAATATAGACTGTGCCATCTCTCAAAATCTTGATTATCCCCCATCATCCTCAGAAACTCATAGTCTATTGGTTGGGCACTCCAATTGGGTAGACTCTTGAACTTCTCCACTTCTGCTGTTCTGAGCAATCCCATTTTTGTAATCAACCTTGTAACCACAGGACCCATGAATGACCTTTTCGAATCATAACTCTTTTCTTCAAGAATTCACTGAGCAACTAAGTGGGCAACCTGAATGTTCCTCCTGCTGAGGATAGATGCCATCAAAGCAACATCAAACTCAGCCACTCGACCATTAGTCGTATGCTTCCCATCAATTGAACAAGCCAACAGCTTGTGTAGAATCTGTAGAACTGGGTCTCTGAGTCGGATAGCTTTAATACCCAAGAAAAACTGCATTGGCGACTAATGACTCCATACCTCTGCGGGCGTAGTCGTGAGGGAAACCGTGGTGGCTCCACTAGTGAATAGAGGGGATCGTACCTCTTCTGGAGTATAAAGATCTATGTGCTATGTGAACTAAGCTAGTGACAAGGTGAACAAGCTGCCCATATATCGAAATGTAATCAAACAATTACCAATTCTACTCCCTGGCTCAAATTTATAAGTGGCCATGAACTCGGTAATCATCTCCATGTATACCGGCTCATCAATCCTGAACAATCTTTTGAAAGACTCAAACTACTGACCCTCTACTGAGTAACTGAGCAGACTCTCTAATCTCTGTCTAAATCCCAACGTTTGCAACTTATCCCAATCTATATATCTGAAACGACCAAATATTTGTCCCTCCATATACATGCCATCCGGTCGTACTTAGGTATGGCACTGAGGTAGGCAAGAGATCCTGTAAGTGGTCGGGATGGATTTAGCTTTGATTACTTCTTTGGCGACATGGTACCTGAGAACATGAGAAATTTAAAGTAATGGATTCTCAAGAAAGAGAAAATTTAAAGCACTTTTGAAGCCTCTTAATGAGAATTTGAAGTGAGAGCTTTAAATTTTTGATAGTCCACAGATTACATTAAACATCCAACGTTCCCAAGTAACAAATAATCAGTTTTAATAATACTAAGGCAACACCAATGTATGAAAGTGCGGAATCCCTTAATACTAGTTACGCGATTGTATAATGATTAATAACGTTTATATTATCTAATTACTTTGCTTTATACGTAAACCGTCAAAGCCTAGCCGTTAGAATATTTATGTGTTCTCTGGATCGCAGAAAGTGAATTCGTAGAATACAGAAATCGAATGGCAAAAGTTATGTTTTCTAAATCGAAAAACATATATATACTTTGACTCAACTCACAGCCTGTGAGCTTGCGAGTTAACTCATCTCGCAGTCAATCCCAAGCCCATCTCGACTCGGCTCGTTACTATCCTTTCCGAGCCCAGATCTCATCTCGCAGACCAATGACCTGCGACTTGAGATCTCGATTCGCATAACCTCAACTTTAGTCCGTATTCGATATATGTCTAACACTTTAACACAATAATATATGTAACAAATATTAATAACAAAACTAATATAATATATTTACAAATCGAAACCAATGTACAACATGATAATAATTACACGAGTACTATTACAAGCTAGATCTGTTGTCACAATCTATGTCTCAACAGACTCCCCTTGACAATAGCTCTAGCGTCATTATCTTCATGCTTATCTTTAGTATTTACTTTTAAATTTTGCTTCTCGCGTAAATCTTCATACGAATGCAAGTCTTCACCATCATTTGATAATCTCTCGCTAAATCACCCCATGCTTCTGTCATCAAGATTCTATTCTCATTTAACTTTATCAAATCTTTCTTCGACATATTCATTAGGCGGCGATGGTCATAAACTCTGAACATCTCACGCTCACCACCTTCAACCTCATCATCCGCTTCAACCATGACAGCTTCTCCAGTCTCTGAATCTACGTGCCAACTTTTCATATTACCCAGCATCTCTTGTAGCATTGTCTTCAGTGGAATTTGTTGTACACACTTGACAGCTGGATAAACTTTCTTTCTTCTTCTTCTTCCTGTCCTCTGACTTCTCTCTTTTATCTTTATTGTTTCTCCAACCCTTGGCTTAATCTTTTCAAATTTACCTACTCGAACCTCGGTCTTAATCACATGTTCTACATATCTACCAACAAAATCATCACTTGGGTTCTTTAGAGGTAATCTAGCCAGGTCGCGTATCTCAAACCTTGGTAGAGAACTGAACACTACAAGCTTTCACTCAAAATATTGAACTCCGTCAAACCTTCTAATCGCAAATAGCTTCAGATCAGTGTCAAAGTACCAACCAATAATTCCTCGACATGGAACTCTTTTACCAGTAATATCTACTTTAGAAACTCCAGTCTTTTTCTTCTCTTTTCGAAGCTTCCTATAAGTAATAGCTGGATTGGCAGTAGAAATAAGAACATCATCTTTTGAATCAGTTAAATCATCGATATCTTCATCTACATCGATAACTTTCGGACCTGTATCATCTTCAATCACAACCTCCGTCCTAGATGGGCTCACATGGTGTTCATCTATATTTACATCTGGATCTACACCCATGTCTTGCTCTATCTCCAAAACAGCAGTCCAATCTTCAGGTGGTTGGAACTCTCCTTCTTCCAAATCATAATCAATGTCTTCATCTATCTCATCCAGAAAATCATCTACTGAATCTGATAAATCAAGCATTTCCATTACTAGAAAACACAAACACAAATAAAATATTAATAATCTAAATTCTTTCATCGATTTCTCTGAATCAATCTAAAAATTTATTTATTAATCCTTTTGTGTAATTAATCAGTAAAATAACCGCAATATATAACTTATAAATCTTTTATTGATTGCCCTGAATCGATCAAAAATTTCCTCTTATATAAAATACTTAACAAAAAATTTAATTAAACTTCAACTCTAATATATTGTGAATAATCACCAAACATTTAAGTTTACAATTAATTAACTTATACAATTTCCAAGACTTAATTGAACTGTTATATAACAAAATCTTAACTTTCAATTGAATCTTTAAATTATATATCATTTGTCTAGTTATAAAATCATTACATAATTAACTTGTTAATTTTACAAACTCTCAAGTCTAAAATGTCTATGTTATTATAGAAATTTTTGACCGCCGATATAAATCGGAACACGCCGCACGACTACTCAATGAGTCGGAAGTCTTTCGATCACTATTTTACTCAACATATATTAATCATATAACCTAAATAATTTCTAACATATTTAACTTGTAATAATAATCTCAAGCCGAATATATTATAATATAATATTAAGTTATAATTATTTAGTACAAATTATTTCAAATACTACTTAATACTAATCTAATACTAAGCTATCTTATCAGCTTCAGTATCAATTGGTACCGTCTTATCTGCACTTTTACCAACACCCAAACCACTCATCCCAGCACCAGCAGACTTCCCTTGAAGTGTAGCCTGCTGACTAGTCGTTGATGGACAAGCCAGCTCACCATCCTTCGGAGCTGTGGGATCATCATCTATGTCTTCTCTTCTCTTCTTCGCTAGCTCATCACCTCTACAAGACTCATCTAGAATCACCACTACCCCTTGAGATGGATTGTCCTTTCGCAGACAGCAACTAGACGATCAAGTCTCTCAATCTCTCTTTTCTTAACAGCAACATCGTCAAGCAGTGTTGTGTTGGTTTTTAGCAACAACTGATAAGATTCTCCTTGTGTGGTAAACTACTGTGTGAGACTCGGTAATTGAGAAGATAACGTGGTGGTAATGGCCTCCAACTCTCGAACCCTATACTCTAAGGTTAAAATCCTTTCGATATCAGTCGTAGGTGGAGTAGTAGAAGTAGTAGTGGTTGTGATAGATGGCACAGAAATAGGAGGAATAGGAGGAGTAAGATGCTCGGCTACCGCAGAGGCTATGTCTTGAATACGCCTAGTAGTAGCTCTTGCTGACTTTGCCATCGGATGAGTTTTCAGGCGAACAATAGCGGAGCCAGCTCCGCCTATCAAGTTAAACAAAAGAATATTAGTAATTGTTACATATTACTCTGTCTCAATCTCTAAACTATTCTATAACACTAGCAGTAACTGAACTTATATCACTTACCTCAGAAGGTAAAGATATCTGCTCAGTCTCATCCTATAAAACTGTCTCAACCTGCGGTGTATCTCGAGCAACCGTTACAGAATTAAATGTCTCAGTTTTGTAACTCCTGACAAACAACAGATTTAAACTATCTAACTTATATAAAACATACCATCACCAATAGTCAATTGAGGTGTAGACCTTCTAACTCTTTTCCTACGTTGAGTTCGCAAGGTCTCTTCTTCCTCTTCCACAGCCTCCACATCAATCAGATTGAAATCAGGCTCAATCTCTTTTGCTTTACGCTTTTCCTTCAAGGCTGGATCAACAACAAGCTTTGATCCCTGCTTGATGAAATCATACGGTAAGCGAAAAGGATCAGGAATATCATCAGCATCTGAATCAGAAGTCGTCTCTCTGTCATGTCCAAAACCACCAGATGTCCTAGTAACTTCCCAAAGCACGCTCACCCTCAGGTCTTGTGACCTCTGGGTCTGCAACCTCAGGTTCCTGTGTAAATCAAATTTATACTTTATAATTAGTTAATAACTCAATTATCTAAGTACATATATCGTTATAATTATAATAACATTTATACTTTATAATTAAAATAGAATCTAACTACTAAGTATCGATATCGTTATAATTATAATCACATTTATACTTTATAATTAAAATAGAATCTAACTACTAAGTATCGATATCGTTATCATTATAATAACATTTATACTTTATAATAAAAATAGAATCTAATTACTAAGTATCGATATCGTTATAATTATAATACTATTTATATAATTTAATACCTTTGCAGGTGCAACATCAACATATTGATCTATCACTTGAAGAAGCGGATCGTGAGCATCATCATTCTGCCCTAGCACCTCTTTCACTAGTTGTGCAGCAACTTCTGGATTCACCTGCTGTCCCGGCTGATCTGCCTGAATGAGTACATCCTCAATCAGCTCCTGTAGTTCAGATTGTGGAACCACATCAGCAACAGGCTTGGTAACATCACCAGCAGCAACATCCAGCTAGCCATTGTTTGGCGGCATCACATAAAGCGGATCAATAATAAAACCGAAAAGATCTCTAATCTCCGGCTTCACATACTCTTCTCATCGGATGGTCTGCTGAAACATCACGTTGTAGCCTCTGAGCGCAATAGTATTAAAGCGTAAGTGTGGCTCAGGAACTTCCAAGTCAGGAATAAAATGATGAATAATCATCATGCAGAACCTCGGGTATATCAAAAATCTCGATCTAACAGCCCCCGATATCTGACATATAAGCTCACCAAAAAGATAATCTGAGAAATTGTATGGTTTATTATAAACCAGGGACAGTACAGCCGATAATAGAGAGGGGCTCAACTCATCAAAACCTACCTTCTTTGGACCAAAAATCGTGACTATAACATGCCACAAGAATCTCCACTCGCCAATAATGAGAGCCTTTAAGAACTGGCGTCCTCGTCTTTGACCCGTATACCCTATACGTCCAAGAGCACCCTCAATAAAGTCCATTTGATACTCTGTGGGACCGTCTTCCTGATCAACAGTACCCAAGTGTAAAATCTGATGTAAGTCAGAAGCGGCAAAAGCAACAGGTCGCTGATTGACCGTTGTACAGATCACCGGTGGATTCACTGTCTCGTCATACTGGATATTTTCCCAGAATTCATTCAAAATAACCTGATATATCTGAGGTGACTCTATAAAGGCGTATCTGATCCTAGAACGTGCTAGAAACGTAAGCACTTGAGCCCCTTTATTGGCTCCACGTGCTGTAAGATCTAAATAAATGAGCACGTTGTGTCCTTTGTCAAATTGTCTCGTCATATCTGTATAAAAACACAAATGACAAACAATTAGATAACATTAACGATATAAAATAAATTTTAAACTATAATGTATTGTGAATCTAAACGATTACCAAACATCTTAGCTTCTAATTTATGAAACTTATATAATCTACGAAAGTAAATTGTACAATTAAGTAATAAAACTTAACTAACAATTATATTCATTAATTTTATATATAGTAGACAAATGCTAATTATTATATATAACTTGTTACGGTATCATCTCAAGTCTTATATAACCATATTTAACTTATTACATATTAGTCAAAATGTTAGTATAAAAATATTTATAAGTGTTGAACTAGCAGCCTATTGAATTCGCAGGGAGTTTCACCTCGCAAGTCAATTTAACTCGCATGTCAACTCACTAACCCAGTCAATCTGCAGCTCAACTCGCAAGTCGATACGCACACGTACTCAGTTCGCAAGTCAACGAGTCAACGAACACAGGTATCAACTCGCAAACCAGATTTGCGAACTAAGTACTGGACTCAACTCGCAAGAAGAACCAACGTTGCGGGACGAAATCAAAATCGATTAATGTGCATCAATTACTGCAATCTATCGATGTATTTACGTTTTATAGACCTCAACTAACATAAACCCTAAGATTTCTTGTTTGTTTAGGCATTCTATCACAATAATCCGATCGTTTTGATAAAACGAAACCCTCGAGTTTAAAAGACACAATTTCTCGTTAATTACTTGGAGAAATCCGTTGTTATATACCTCAAAATGATCGTAAGGTAAATATGTGAAAGATCCACAAAGTAAAAACTCGTTCCTCGATCACGAAATCACGAAAATAATCGAAAACCCGAACTCGGTTCGCGTAGCTATAAGTCGCCTCACAAGTGATGTGAGTTCGGTTCGCAGGGGTATTTGGGTTGACTTATCAACTCGCACCCTTTTTATGCCATTGACTCGATTCGCAATTTTGAACGGTCAAGTTGCAAATTTTGACCAAAAACGTAAATTTAGCACTTAGTATAAATTAAAATGCATACAAGTCTAAAATAAAATTATTTTTCACTTGTTTTGTTACGATTGTTCAACATAGACGAAAACATCACAGTATAATTTAACTCCAAAGGGTAAGCACTTATGTAAACAAAAATTTTAAAAGATTTAAAGATAAAGATAAAGTAAAGTAAAAACACAAACATATACAAACAGTGGTATCTAGTACCATTTTATTAATGACATAAACAAAAATAAAATAAATTACATATATCAACTGAATAAAAATTTATCTGCGTAGGGATCATATTAGAAAGAACAAGCTATTCATTAATTATCATTAAAAAGTCTAAGTTGATTGTTAATATAGATAACTCATGAAATCCAAATAAATTACAATAAAATTACAACTTATTTTACCATTTACCTACTTATATTTATAAAATTATAACTTAGGTGCCTTTATCCACACAGTATAATTTAAGATACATTATTCACTAAAGTGAATATTTTACATAGATAGTTCAAGACGATTACCAATATTATGATCCACATAAACAAATTATACTCAACTTTCTAAGCAAACTCATTATTGTTAGTATGAATATTATCAAATGTTTTCTAATATATGATATACTGAAGAATGCAAGTAAATACTATAACACCTTTTTTAGAGACAAGGTAGAGGTTACTTTGAGTATCTAATTAAGACATGTAACATACACTTGACCTTTCAATTTTAGACAAATATCAAACATACAGTTAAAATACTTGTGGCCCAGGTCTGTACTTAGTACAATAAAGAAACCCTTAGTATGAGCAAAATACATTTGAGAATATTGACCTAACTAATGGCTTCAGGTCTGTACTTAGTACAACAAAGTCACCAGTAGTTAAGTTAATACCCATGTGACTATTATTTGTCATTTTTATGCATTTATAATGACAGTGTACGTTAATATTATCATTCAACAATTAAGACTTATGTCATACATCATATACTAGACACACAAGAAAATAATCATGTATTATTAAAACTTCTTAAATGCTTAGAAAATATTATATAATTTACCTACATGTACATCATATGATGAATCTATCTAAGCTTAGATAAAATAAACAAATTATGACTCGTGCAAAAAGGTGTATAATAAAATAATAAAAATGAATACTTGATAAACAACCGTAGTCTTAGAGTATCTTTACTTGACCCTACCAACATATCAAACTTAGGACTTAAGCTTATTATTATTACGCTTATTCTCCTAATGTACTATCATTTTCCATGTTTAGCAAACAAAAACTTAAACAATAAAAAAATATTATATTTATATTTTTAATGAAGGCGATTCCCCTCAGGTAACAAGCAAATGAATGTCACACGCCTCCACGTTTTTTTTAATAATAACTATTACAAAATTACCCTTGGAAGACTAATCACTATTACAAAATTACGCCTCCACATTTTTTTTAACATTTATCTATTTACTCTTTTGGATTAATTCTATGGTGACTAAAATAGTGTAATTTAATCTCCTATCAAGGTTGATTAATCATATAAACATTAAGCAAGATACTAGATTCGATGCGAATACACTTTAGAAGTCCTTCTTTTTGTGTTGTCTACTTAATCTTCATTTATTCAAGAACGTCACTATTTATTATGATTTATACAAACGATTCTGCGTCAGCGATAATCTTATAATTATTCAAAGACAATTATCATGCTTATTATAGTTGAATAATTATCATTAATATTAACCCATCTCCGGTCACAGTATCAAGCTATAATAATTTAACCGTTTAAGCCCATTTCGAAAATCAAGCCTAACCGCCGGCTAGGTCCATTTTTTTATCATGTTCCCAAAACGATTTTTATACTTGTTTAGTAAGTTAGCCCGATTACGTTATACGTACCTAATGCCGCTAATGCAGCTGAGCTTTCCAGTATTTATGGTTCCCTGTACCTATCTTATAACTAATAAAATAAAAGAAAAACACACAAAAATAAACCTATATATTAATTTAAAAATACAAAATAATATACAAACACGGGTTGCCTCCCGAGAAACGCTTGTTTTTGTTTGAGCACTAGCTTGACTCCACCCTTATTTACCTAAAAATTGGGTGACTTTTCCCACACTTAACATAAAGCATGGATGATAATATCGATAATTAATCCAAATATGTAAATATATTGAAATTAAAGTACATAGATAATTAGCGTTTGTAGCAGGCATTTGTCCATTCCATGATGCTCCATAACCCTTTAAAAATGATTGCAATCTTTCCTTTTGCTCGAGATGCCAAAAAGGATTTTTATATAAATATAAAACAGAGAGCCTAAAATGACACTCCATCTGTTGGTCGAGACAACTCAACCACCATTTGGATCACAACTTGTCTAGTTGCTATCTGGTCACCGCAGGTTTTGTTTTTGGTTACTTCTTCAATCCTTACTATTGCTTAACCATTGATTTGCAACTGTTCCACCTCCGGATGTAGTGACAGGATTTCGTCAATAGTTGGATCCATAATAGCTATCAATTCCTCTTCCGTCATCATTCCATGTTGGTTTGCCAGTTCAAGGATTTCCTCGTCATTACAATCAAGTAACGAGAGCAATTCCTTTTCAAAAGTCTTGATAATCTTGTTTCGGCAAACTTGATCCTTCTTCTACATGTTCATACTCACTAAAAATTTTATTAGAAATAAAGGATTTAGAAGATTAAGTACACTTATCGTGTTGATGAACCATCTCCGCAAGTTGTTGAATGGAAACTCTATGATTGTGATCAATAGTTTCGGTTCTTCCATCTGTTTACTTGAAGTCTCCCTAAATTGCATAGCTATCACAATTGATGGTTGGGATAGACTCGTAAAACTTTCGTTACGCAATTGATTCACGTCCTCAATAGTCATGTTAGCGATAGGATCGTTTATCTGGTTTCCAAAAAAACTCATAAAGCGTACTCATGGTTTTGCACCTACCTGTAAAACAAAAAGAAAATGAAAAAGTAGAAAATAAAATAAAAATTAACTAAAACTTACAAATAATAAAACCGATCCCCGACAGAACCAAGAAAACAGTAGAAAAAGAAAACACTAAAATTTCCAAATCAATAAACACAACCGTTCCCCTACAACGACGTCAAAAACTTGACGTGTGTTTTAGTAACGTTTAAAAAGTTTTATTTATTAAATTTGGAAATACAAATATAATAGTGTCACACAATACAACAAAGAATAAACATTAGTATAATAGTATAGTTATAGCAAGTCAGAGTCGAACACTGAGAACGGTATTTATTACAGATATGGAATTTATAGTTGAAACGCCCAAAAAAAAATTAACACCTAATAATGTCCCATTATATAATATTAAATAGTTAGAATCGATATAATACTCGAACGACTCAAATATAGGATTAAAACAAGAAAACACTAAAATGGCCGTAAATAAGTCGTACATTAGTCGTATGCATACGGAAGAATCAGGAAACAAAATGAAAATTTGACCGTAAGGCAACCATAAATCAGTCGTATGCATACAGCCAGAATCAGGTTTTACATTCAACTTTTAACGAACTTGAAACTTTTTACTCGGTACGAGTTAAGTCCTGAAATTTGGTATACACATACACTATAATATCATCTAGCTATCACTTTAGACACTTTTTCAAATTTACCAAAATGACAAATCTGGAAGTATAACCCGTTTTGACCCAAAATACCACTTTTGCTTGACACTTCAAAATACAAACTACACAAAATCTAACTTGGCTCTTTTGTACACTTATTCGACATGCTAAAGAAAACTTAAGACACTATACCAATGTGCCATAACACTATCTCATTTAAACATAGCATAAAATCACTTCTTGGCCATATCAACATCCGTTGACCCATTTCACTAAATATCTATATTCTGACCAAAATACCACCATATACCAATCATGTTTGACCATTTCAACATAATTGACTATATGTCAACCTCCATATTGACCCACCAATCAAAACGAAATGTTACCTCATTTCATTCATATAAACAAACTAGATAAATTACATTCATAATAACTTCAAGATTTTATTCAAAAACATGTACACATAGCTACACCTCATGGTTGACTTTCAAAGTCAACATACTTTAAAACCAAAACCATAAACATAATGTTTATCTTTCAAAACATAGATTTTGAGGGTGATTTACACAAGTCATATTCAAAACGATAATTAAAGGGGAGAGACTTGCAACTCACTACTAGCAAGCCATCCACGTTAATCCTTCTTAATCCCTTTCATTTCTCTTTGACCCGATTTACCTAAAACATGAAACATGGAAAGAATAATCACCACCGCTTAGTGAGCATATAGAAACTAACTAAGACTTCAAAGCCATATACAATGAACATAATAAACACTTAAACATCAAAATGTAATGTTACTCAATACCACTAGATCGCCGCGTAAGAAACAAGCATTATGCAAATCCATAATTATAAGAAACAATACCTCCTTAAAAACAAGACTTCATGATTCCAAATCACATCAAAAAGGATATCATGTTTAAGAAACAGGACTACATGGCACCAAATCACATCGAAATGGATACCATGTATAAGAAACAAGACTAGATACAAGTCATCTTCTACTTGATTGTATGATCCTCTTGCTCGGAAGCAATCCAGAAACACATACAATCATTCATATACTTCATAAACTAAGAATCCACAATTAACTTCCACTTTAACAATATTGCAAATAATAATCACATGGTTTTATGATCCTCTTGCTCAGAAGCAATCTGAGACACATACAAACAATACTCAATTATCCCCTATATACTCAACTTAATCTTCAACCGATGCTTTTTTACACGTAGTCAACGAAGATAATTCCAACTCTTTAGCACCTATTTCATATCACATAGCCACATACAACATATTTAAACTCCAGAAATCAACAATTTAAACTAATAATCACATATGGTTCCTCCCCCACTTTAATTCAACTAATTCTAAATATTAATCAACTAACATAATCATTTGTCCTACTATCATAATCATAATCAATTTACTAACACTTTTATTTATTTTCTTATTCATACATATTACTTATATTTTCTTAATATCTCTAATTTCATCTTTGAGCTTATAAATCAACTTACATAACCGTTATCTTTATTAGCATAATCAATTTTCATACTTGATTATTTGTATTTGTCATCAAAACATCATGACAACACCTTATTAACATCATTAATCACAATCCTATTCAAAATACATCACTATTTCAAGATTTACCCCAACCCTAGAAGAACATCAAGAACATCATTAAAGATTTCATCACTTTTAGGTTGTAACATAATCACCCACAATCTCATTAACACTAATAACTAATAATTCTATCACTTTTAAACCCTAATTTCGTATTAAAACTACCACTTTTATGAAAACCATGAAATCCCCATGAAAACCCAATTTCTTAGATAATAAATGGAAGAATTGCACTTACTTAGGTTTGAGAGGAGGAAGAAGATGATGATTTAAACACTAATAGCTTGAATCAAGAATTTAGTTGAGTGATTTGAAAAAGGATAAAGGATTCCTGCGATTTCTCTAGCCCCTGTGGTATTTTAATAGGAAATGTTTGGAATAGAATGGAATAACCTCAGACTCCCCACGTATACATCTATGTATTTAATTTAATACCTTTATTTTCTACATTCTGGAACTGATAAATCATTTACGTTTTCGTTTATATCTTATTATTTACATAAGGGTTTTTTGCCGAAAAAGGAGTCGATAATTCTCATATTTTTTGTTTTGGGGTATCAAATATTCTTAACTTTTTAAAATGAATAACTTATTTAAAAATTACTATTAAAGGGTATAAGGCTAAAAAGTTCAGAATATTTGATACCCGAAAACACGCTAATGTCGGTACAATCGGTTAATATGACATAGATCGGATAATGGTCGGTTAATATGACTCATTTTTCAGCGAAGAACGGTTGATTAATTTGGTACCGATACCCTTAAATTATAATTTTTAAATAAGTTGTTCATTTTTAAAAAGTTAGGAATATTTGATACCCCAAAATACAAAAATGAGAATTATTGACTCCTTTTTCGAAAAAAACCCCTTTAGATAATAATACTGCATAATAAAAATATATTTGTGTACGAAATTAGTTTCCTAAAATTTTGGGTGTTACAATAGTAAAACTAATAAAAAGTAAATTACAGATAAATGGGGCGTTTTAGTTCCGTACGAACGTATTTTAGAAAACTAATTATTAAATTAATTAAATAGAAATCAATTAATGTGAATTTGTAAACAAATTAGAGATATATATGTATTCACTTAGATTATTTTCCTAGATTCCGGTTATCCTATTTATCTATTTACTCGTTTGGATTAATTCTATGGTGATTAAACTAGTGTAGATTAATCTCCTATCCGGATAGAATTAATCATATAAACATTAAGCAAGACACTAGATTCTATGCGAATACACTTTAGAAGTACTTCTTTTTGTGTTGTCTACTTAATCTTCACTTATTCAAGAACACCACTATTTTTTATGATTTATTCTAACTATTCCGCGTCAACGATAATCATATAATTATCCTAAGACAATTATCATGCTTATTATAGTTGAATAATTACTACTAATCTTAACCTATCTCCTGTCACAGTATCAAACTATAATCATTTAACAAGTTAAACAATTATAAATAACTAGTTAACCTAAGCAAACATCAGTTATATTTTAAATCAATTAGTAAAGTTAAGTAATTATAATTCAACACAAACAATCATGGATCAACAAATAATGATGGTAATATTCATAAAATTAATAATCCTAAATATAAATATATATTTAAACCATCATCTAACTAATCTAAGCAAATACATAAAATATTTAGTTCATAATCAAGTCACAATAAACTAAAACCAATATCAAATAATAATACATAGTTTATAATTGAAATGGATAAAAGTTACGCAAACCCAATCGCGAACCACACTTCGAATGCTTGATCGTAAAAAAACCCTTGTTTTTCCACGCCTCTAATTCATTCCTAAAACCCCTAGAAAAAGTCTTTAGTTGAATTGTAGTTAAACAATTCGAGGTGTATTTGATTCGTCTGGAGTAAGCCTATATATATACTTTTGCTGAACCGCCCTCCAACCGTCGATCGGAGGTTCCAATCGGCAGTTGGAAATGTTTCTCTTGGACTCCAAGTCTACTCGTACACTGACTTATCTCAAAAATTAGATCATGACGCGAAATGTGATAAATCGCGACGCGATTGGGTACAACTCACAGCTCTATTTACCTACAATAGCTACTCCATTCGGTCCATAGATCGCTACTCGATTTGTCCAAATCGCTACTCGATTTGCAGGAATCGCTAAGCGATTTTTCAATTGTTCAGAATCTGCTCATTTTAAGCCCAAACTTCATTTTAGCCTTTTCCGTTCTCTTTTACCAAATCTTGATTCTAAACACCTTTTTGCAAATATGAACGAAATCAGTACCAAAAATCAGTTAATTGAAATAAAAATGCTAAAAATGAGAGAATATAACTAAATAAATATGATATAATTTGATGTTATCAGTCAAGATATAAGAATGGTTAAGAAATGAGGTAATTAAGATTGAAAAAATTGGTTGTTATTTATTTGTCTTGTTTTGTGTGTTAATCGGTCGTTTTTAGTGATTTTTCAGCAACACTTACAATTGGACCACTTTGGTGATTATTAGTAAATAAAGGTTGTTTTAAGATGTTTTCACCAAATATTAGTCCAAAAAGTGAGGAATAATGTACGTAAAAACATGACTTTTTTATGTTACATCAAATCAATAGCTTGCAAATTGTTCTCGACACCGCTCCACCTCATATATAAATCTGCCTCATATGTTAATATAATCCAATCTAGGTTAATATATGTTTGACCCGTTTTCAGATTAAATTTGAGTACACCGCAAAACTTATCTTAATGTTGCTTCAACGTTGAGTTGGATTCAAAATTTAAAAACTTTCCGCAACGTTTAAAATGAGCCTTAATCGAGTCATCCGACAACCACACTTTGTTGAAATTACACCACACCTCTTAGTTTTTTTTTGTTTCTAAAACTTGAACAATCGTTGGCACATTTGAAGAACCATCATTTTCAGAAGTTGAAGAATCTTGAGTTGCCATTTGCAATTACGAGAATTTTGTATACATTTTGAGTGTTTCAAGAGTATTTTGAGAGTGCTTAAAGTGTTGTAACTAAATCAAACTCAGCATATATATATTTATATTAATTTTAGGATGGCAAAATGGTAATAAGAAAAAGATCAAAAACGGCTAGATCCCGATTTTGTAATGGATACCTCAAAAACCGGTTAAATAACCGGTTTTCCAAACCGATTTGGAATAATATGGTTACTAACCGATTTTCAATGGCTAGTTGCATAACTGGTTATTAACCGACGGTAATATAATAACTGAACCGGTTATTGAACAAAACCGGTTTAGATTTTCTTTCGGTTTCGGTTTTATTGATCACGACTATATGAGCATACATTATAAATGTTTGCATTAACAAGTATATAACATAGATTACCAAAATGTTAGTGTGGGTGGTGGTCCACATTTCCCACGTCCTATTACTGCCTTGACAAATGTATTTTTCTTTCGTAATGAATCTAATAGGAGGTTCGGTTTTAATCTATTGAAATATGGAGCGACTTTAGTGGGTGGCCTAAATACCCATTAAATGTGAATACAAATATTTTTAGTTACACAAACTAATAATATAGTTTACTAAAGGGATTATGGTATACTTTGACCAAATGTCAATTGTGTGTACCCAACTTACATTTGCTATTTTTAATGCACCAAACTTTCAAAAAAGGTATTTTGATGTACTTTGATGATGTGGCGAGCGCAAAGCATGTCACGTGGCGTTAGGAGAGAATGACACGTCATCGCCACGTCATCAAAGTACATCAAAACACCATTTTTGAAAGTTGGATGCATTAATAATAACAAATGTAATGAGTACATACAATTGATATTTGATCAAAGTTTGGTACATTTCCAGACCTTAAACCCTTTACTAAATGTCTTACATCATTACAACTTCCCATGCATAACCCCATGAATTTGTTGGATATAATCTAGTTGCTATTTATATATGTCCTAAGATAATAGTTCACTTTTAAAAAATAACTATTAAAAATAATTAAAGTTCTTTAAAAATTAACATTTACCTAATTAATGGATTTTGCTAAACAAAGTCCTTAAGGCTTTGGTTAAGATATTAAGTGATGGATAAAAAAATGTACTCAAACAATAACTAACTCTTTGTCCCCCTAAATTTTAATTAATGTATAACCATTTTATGTATGTCCAAACAATTTAAACAAAGCCCTAAGGGCTTTATTTAGCAAAACCCTTTATTTTAATCCCAACAAAAATTGTTGAGGAACAACTTTTTTTAGGACGGATGAAAAATTAAATTAATAATATAAACCCAATCAGATCAAATAGGCTACAAGAGTTATTCATAACTAGTACATTACCCGCGCAATGCAGCGATAAATTTACAAAAATGATGTTGGTGACTAAGATTAAGATGTAATTTTAGCATTCTATGCCATTTTTATTGTTGGTCGACAGTTTTCGGTGGAAGACAAATGTGTGTGAACTGATTCGTTGAGTGTCGTATTAGTATAACATCATTAAATGTGTATGAATTGATTCGTTGAGTGTCGTATTAGTATAACATTATTAGAAAAATTAGTTATTATGATCTTTAGTTACAATTTTCAGTTTACATTTTCTATTTCTTAATTATTCTAAAAAATTTGTGACATGTTTCCAATTGTTATTAGTATTGTATTTGTTGTAACTGATTTTATCGTATTGAATGAATGATCTTGTATGGAATGAAAATGAGTGAATTTTAATGAGTGTTATTATTTAATTGATTTTCCATGATACTTTCCATATTTCTTAATGTTAATTTAAAGTATTAGTTGACTTAAATTGAAAGGGTATTTTGGGAATTTCCCATCTCTATTTGACTAAGTTTAAGGTTAAAATAGCTAAATGCTTTATAAAGGGTTATAGATGATTTTCCATGATACTTTCCATATTTCTTAATGTTAATTTAAAGTATTAGTTGACTTAAATTGAAAGGGTATTTTGGGGATTTCCCATCTCTCTTTGACTAAGTTTAAGGTTAAAATAGCTAAATGCTTTATAAGGGGTTATAGATTGAGAAGCAATTTCTCATACTTCTTGAAATAGATTTAAGAGAAGTTTAACTTCCAAATTTGGTTTCAGATTATCAGCGATAACAACGTATAAAAAAAATATACATATTTTTTAGTTCAATACATGCATATCATTATAGTTATAATATTGATATTGAAATATTGATTGATGATGATAAAGATCGATGTTAAAGATATGTTTACGTGGAACTTGCACATGCAAATGGCACAAAACAAGTATGGACTATGAAGGAAACATGAATGGCAAGTAGCTAAATGTTACCACCTTCATTCACATGTTTTGGGCGTCATCTTGTGTTTGGCCTCAATTACCAAATCAATAACTCCATAACTTTACAAACTCAATTTGATCCCACCTTCCCATTCAACTGCTACTCTTGAATTTTAGGTAAGAAATATAAAATAATAAATGCTATAAATATGAGTTTTAATTAAGAGTTTAGTGTCTGGAAATGTACCAAACTTTGACCAAATGTCTATTGTGTGTACTCAACTTACATTTGTTAATTTTAATGTATCCAACTTTCAAAAATGAAGTTTTAATGTATTTTGATGATGTGTCATTCGTATAACATGTCACGTGGCATATGGAGAGAGTGACACGTCATCAACACGTCATCAAAATACATTAAAACATCCTTTCTGAAAGTTGGATACATTAAAACTAGCAAATATAAGTTAGGTACACACAATAGACATTTGATCAAAGTTTGGTACATTCCCAGACACTAACCCCTTTAATTAATCAATGAACTTGATTAATATGAACTTTGACGGTACATATACAACATTCTAACAGATAAACACAAGAATACATATGCTGACACACTTCTAAACGTGTGTCATTGTTGAAAGTAAAATCACACTATTGTCTATTGTGATAGTATAGTATTAACGGAAAATTGTAAATATAGAAGCAAAATATTATCATTATCAATCTTATAAATCAATTATCTATACCCTTATAATTCATTTAGGGGGTTTGACTTAAAATTTACAAAAGAGATATCGGAAATACATATTATATTTCCATTGACTAATCTAACATAGAAACTACAATAATCATTAATTATTCAATATGATTATAGTATTTCTATATATATAGATATCTGAAACTATATTCTTTGTTTATTTTTTTAAAAGAAAAAACCAAAGACCCTATATGCTCCAACGAATATCTAACTATCTACCATATATTATCTATTTTTTATAATAGGCGGCTATAAAATGAATTCAACATCACACTCACGAATATACTATCTACCATACCTCTGGTTGAATGTTTAGAATCCGCACTATGCGGCGGATAATGTTTTAAAGCAGATCATATTAGTCGTTGTTTAGTTGATTTGAACAATATATTTTATTGTTAGATTGCGTAAATTGAAGTTTAACACCACTTCGAAAATACTTAATAATAAAATGTACGTTACTACCAAACCATTTAGTCACATTTGTTGTTTGGTAATATTAAAGTTTTATCTGTAATTAATAAGTACTAACTTAATATTATTCTATATATATGTCATTTTTTATTATAGTACTCTCTTCTTATCAAAATAAGTGTCTAAATATTCGCCGCTTTACGTATAATTAAGACCACACAAACAATTCGAAAGAAAAATACACAATCATTGTACTAAGAATATGATCATTCTAAGTGTATGTAAACACATTTATAAATCTATAAAGTTACAAATTCAATGTAAACATTACGCATACATTTTAAAATTAATTTAGAAAACAACATAAACAATGTTTCTATTGCTGAGATATTTGCAACGGTTGATAAAAATATTATTTTAGCTAATTTTAAAAAAATTTCTGCCGCAAAGTGCGGGTAACCTACTAGTTATAGTAATAGTGTTACCTTGAAAATGAAAAAAGTACTCCCTCCGTCCCATTCCAAATGTCCACCTTACTATTTTGGGTTGTCCCAAATAAGTGTACGTCTACATTCATGTTTTAACCAATCAAAAGAGACTTTAGTGGGTAGATTTCTTATTTGATTGGTGAAAAGTGTAGTTAGTGAAGAATCTTAAAATTGTGTGCAGAATCAAAGTGGACACTTGAAGTGGGATGGAGGGAGTATAACGTGTATTATACAAGATTATTACTAATAAGTTTGATGATCAAAATCGATAACCAGGGGAATAATTCTTTTATATTTTTCCAATTTATCGAAGGCGTGTGTGGGTATGTTTGCCACTAACATTTAAATTATACGAGATTCTAAGAGCTTGAACTTCTAATTTTAAGAAGTTCAATATCCTTTATAAAACAATCTCTTAATGTAGAAGAAACCCTTAAAAGTAGCTTATTTAGAAAATTTAACCCGCTAAATATAAAATTATTATATTGCCATTTTTTTATATTTACTAGTATAAGATCTGCAAAATTTATGGGATGACACATTTCTTTCTGTTTTACGGATGTAATAACTAATAAGTGTGTTTGTCCTTGGATGATGACAGAATATAATGCGTTTTAACGAATGTAGTAAGTAGTTTTGTGTTTCCACTAACTGCGTAATTTTATAATTATTGTTTTCTTCTTTCAAAATGGCCGGTCCTTGTGGTTTTTGACCCTCGATATCCTGTAGCTATACATGAAAAGATTTGTTCTTGGTTTGATTGATCTAACGAATTACTCAATGATATTCATTTTAGTATGCAATTATTTTATCGTGAACTAGTAATTTAACATGTTTGATATTTAACATCATTTATCTTATCATACAAACAAAATATTGTAAAAGGGTCAAATATTTAACACCTTTATTGAATAAAGGGGACGATACCCCGAAAAATATTTATAATTAAAAATAAAAATATTCACAACGTAAGTTTGAGCATACCTAAAAGAAGATGATTAATATTATAACACACCACACATTTAGTTTTTTTTTTTTTTTTTTTAAAACAACGTCGGAAGCGCAATCCCATTCATTTTATATAATAAATGACATGACGTCATTTACCAATACATTATATATACTATAATATTAAATTACAAACTATTAAAGAGTATCTGGGCAATATAAAGTATCAAAATAATATCAGAGTAGTCATGGTCAACCACTTCCAAGTACTCCTTGCCCAGTCCCATTCAAGTCAAACCTGTAAGGAGTAACAACGGGATTAGCACGAAGCTAAGTGAATAAACTTGTTACAAACAGTTTGTCTTAGCTCAACATAATTAATTATCAACAATTAACACATAAACTCAACATCACCAAGAGGATCGGTGGTCCTTGTGGCGCCCTCAGACCGCGGTGGCCCACCAAGCAACACTTATGATCACTGCAGGCCAATACAGTGATTTACCGATAGCTGGTTACTACCTTTAGTCAATATGTGTTCCATTCTCAACACATGATCACAAATCTCACATTGACTAACCTGTAGTAACCCAGCCCAACAATCGTTGACCTCCGAATCACCAAATGCCATAAGGCGACTCATCACATATTACACGTGTATTTCATCAATCAATAGTCAACAATTCAACAATCACAATAGCAAATATGTTCACTTGTTGTAACCAAATATGTTACAACTAAATCCCACTGAGAGTACAAGTTCACTCACCTGTCAACTTCTTACCACTACTCAGCTGACTAAATCACTGAGTCTTCGGCGTGTCTGAAAACACAACAGAATTACAATTAGTAATTCATTCCAAAATCATACATTTTAATCAAATGTAACATTAACTTAATATCAGTAAATATATCAGTTATCAAGTAATGTAGTATTACAACATTCAATAGTACAGATCACATTTATAATACAATATTAGAACCAACATAAATCATTAAATGTCAAAACACTAAACTCCTGAAAATCAGCTAGTACCCGTCGGGTTCTCACATTACCCGTCGGGTAATCCATTCCACCCGCCGGGTTCCCGGGTTATCAACCGGGTGAATTAGTCTAGGTGGTAACAGAACCTAATTGAGTTTTAAAGCCTCTACGAGCCGCCGGGTGACCCGTTTACCAGCCGGGTTCACCTTTGGATGAACTACCCGCCGGGTAGTGGGTTTACCCGCCGGGTAAAACCCACCTTCCAGCGACCTGTTCTAGCTGCAATTACACAGCTACGAAACCCAACTCAATTCTTATCAAATTCAGATACCAACACGCATTTCAGCAGAAATTTAACATCAATACTAACTATAAACAACACATATCAATTACATGAATCAATTCATCCTAAGTTACTCAATTCATTATTCAACCTAACTAATTCATTCTCCTTTGAAGAACACAAACAAATCATCATGAAATCAGTTTGATGACATTCAATCAAATCATGTAATGATCCTATAACTATCAAGCTAACCCTTTCAAGCTTCAATTTCTCACCAAATCATACAAAACCTAGAGTTCAAGAAATTGATAAAATGCCATGAGTACTTACACTTTGAAGATTCTTAAGTGGGAGATGATGATGAAATCAAGCTAGAATCAATAAATCACAGCTTGTTACGGATTTCTAATTTGGTTGGAATTCTTGTTTAAGCTTATGTAGGTTTTAGTTCTTGCAAGGATTTCACATAGGGAAAGCTTAAGAAGCAGAGGATTAACACCTCAACCCACAAAACCGACTCTGTGATTTAATTATTATACCCGTCCTAATTCTATTGTCTGGAACCTAAATACCAATTGCGAGAAAACTATTTTATTGTACTGCGAACTAGAACTATTTAAATTGGTCAATAATTCACTAGTCACAATTAATCCTTTGACCAAATTTCGTAAGTTATTAACCAAAATATATAAGACACAATAATTTAAATATAACAATTAAAATATATAAGTAAGGGAAATTACCAGATTACCCTCGAATCACAAAGCGGGTGTTACAAATCTTCCCCCCTTAGGAAGATTTCGTCCCCGAAATCTCGCTAGACACAAATAAATGAGGGTATCGTGAGCGCATGCTCGACTCAGTCTCCCAAGTAAGGTTCGCTCCCAAACTATGTTTCCATTTAACCAGAACCATCGGTATTTCTTTCTTACGTAACTTAGTCACCTTTCTATCAACTAACTCAATAGGCTCCTCGATTAATTTCTGACTAAAATCAACTCTAAGGTCCTGTAATGGAAGAATTTGGGATTGATCCTCCACATTACATTTCCTCAAATAACAAACATTAAAAGTGTCATGAATACCCGATAACTCAGAAGGAAGATCTAAGGCGACTGTCTGATCATTAACTACCAGTCTGATTCTGAATGGACCAATATACCTTGGGGCTAATTTTCCACGTTTTCCAAATCTAATCACACCTTTCCACGGGGAAACTTTCAGATAAACTAACTCACCCTCAACAAAAGTAATAGGTCGCCGGCGTGGGTCAGCATACTGTTTCTGTCTATCTCTGGCGGCTTTCAATTTCTCGCGAGCTATAGCAATCTTATCAGCAGTAATCTGTACAATATCCGGACCAGCAAATTGCTTTTCTCCAGCCTCTAACCAACAAGTAGGCATTCTGCAGCGACGCCCATATAACATCTCATACGGTGGCATGCCAATACTAGAATGATATGAGTTATTATAAGCAAACTCTACTAAAGTCAAGTGAGAATCCCAAGAACCACCATACTCTAACACACAAGCTCGCAACATATCTTCCAGCGTCTGAATGGTACGCTCTGTCTGACCATCTGTCTGGGGATGATAAGCCGTACTGAGATTAACTCTGGTACCCAATTCCCGCTGTAAACTCTGCCAAAACCCAGAAATAAACCTGGAATCCCTGTCGGACACAATAGATAACGGAATCCCATGCCTCGAAACTATCTCATGAATATATAACTGGGCCAATCGAGTCAAAGAAGCAGTCTCACTGGTAGCCAGAAAATGAGCACTCTTGGTCAATCTGTCAACAATTACCCAAATCATATCGTTACCTTTTTGCGTTCGGGGAAGTTTGGTGACAAAATCCATAGTAATATGCTCCCATTTCCACTCGGGAATATCAAGCTGTCTCAATGAACCATATGGTTTCTGATGCTCTGCTTTTACCTGAGAACATATATGACAAGTTTCCACAACACGTGCAACATCGGTTTTCATTGTAGGCCACCAATATAAAGGTTTCAGGTCATTATACATTTTTGTACTTCCGGGATGAATAGATAATCTAGATTTATGTGCCTCTGACAATATCAAATCCCGAAGTCCCCCAATCAATGGAACCCAAATTCGAGACTGAAAGGTTTTCAAACCCCGAGAATCATCAACTAACAATTCCTTTCGTTTCAACATAATTTCAGATTTCAAATTAACATCCAATAAAGCTTCTAATTGGGCAGCTTTTAATTGAGAAATCAAATCAGAAGAAATCTCTAAACGCATGAAACATACCCGATCAGAAGATGACTTTCGGCTCAGCGCGTCTGCTACTACATTAGCTTTACCCGGGTGATATCGGATTTCACAGTCATAATCCTTAATTAACTCTAACCAACGCCTTTGTCGCATATTTAAATCTTTCTGTGTAAACATATACTGCAAACTCTTATGGTCAGTACAAATCACACATTTAGTGCCGTATAAATAGTGCCTCCAAATCTTTAATGCAAATACAACAGCTGCAAGTTCTAAATCATGCGTAGGGTAATTCTTTTCATGAGTTTTCAACTGGCGAGAAGCATAAGCAATTACCCGATCCCTTTGCATCAAAACACATCCTAACCCAGCATGAGAGGCATCACAGTAAACAATAAAATCATCAGAACCATCTGGTAAGGCTAAAATTGGGGCCTGACATAATAATTGTTTCAGAGTCTGAAAAGCTATTTCTTGTTGATCATCCCACTGAAATCTAACATTCTTACGTGTTAATTTAGTTAACGGGCTAGCAATCTTAGAAAAGTCTTTGATGAACTTTCTATAATAACCCGCCAATCCCAGAAAACTTTTAATTTCAGAAGGAGATTTAGGTGTATTCCAATTCATTACTGCTTCAACCTTAGACGGATCCACTTTTATCCCGTCATTACAAATAACATGTCCCAAAAACTGCACTTCCCGCAACCAAAACTCACATTTTGAAAATTTAGCATACAGATGTTCCCTTTTTAAAGTTTCCAGAACAAGTCTCAAATGATATTCATGTTCAGACTCAGACTTTGAATAAATCAGAATATCATCAATAAACACAATCACAAACTTATCAAGAAAAGGACAACATACCCGATTCATCAAATCCATAAACACGGCAGGAGCATTAGTTAATCCAAACGGCATAACTAAGAACTCATAATGACCATACCTGGTACGAAAAGCAGTCTTAGAAATATCTTCTTCGCGAACTCGTACCTGGTGATAACCTGATCTCAAATCAATCTTAGAAAAATAAGAAGATCCCTGCAGCTGATCAAATAACTCATCAATCCTAGGTAAAGGATACTTATTCTTCACAGTTCTCTTATTTAGTTCCCTGTAATCAATACACATTCGAAGAGTACTGTCTTTCTTTTTCACAAATAAAACAGGAGCACCCCAGGGAGAAGAACTAGGCCTGATAAAACCCTTATCTAATAATTCCTGAATCTGAGTCATCATTTCACGAATTTCAGAAGGTGCTAATCTGTAAGGAGACTTAGCTACAGGAGAGGAACCAGGAATCAAATCAATTTGATACTCAACTTCCCTAACAGGAGGTAAACCAGGCAACTCATCAGGGAAAACCTCCGGGTATTCCGAAACCACCCGGACATCAGACACTATTTTCTTTTCTAGCTTGGTATCCACAACATAGGCCAAATAAAACTCACAACCTTTAGCTAAAGATTTTCTAGCTTTCAATACTGAAATTAAAGGAATGCTGCCTTTTTCCCGTTCTCCGCGAGCCAATACATATGACTTATCGGAAATTGGGATTTTTATCAACTTTTTATGACACTCAATATTGGCTTTGTTTTGACTTAGCCAATTCATACCCAACACTACATCAAAACTGGGAATAGGTAATAGAAGAAATGAAACAGGAAAATCATGACCTTCTATTGTAATATTAGCCCCAGTCACCGAAGTGGTAACAGGAACCATTTTGCCAGTTGCTATTTCTACCTCAATAGGGTTCACAATTAATGAGGGAGTCAACTTTAACTTTTCACAGAATTTCACAGATATAAATGAACAGTTTGCTCCAGAATCGAAAAGAACACGTGCTGGTACAGAATTAACAAGAAAAGTACCCGTAATGACGTCCTCAGTGACAACAGCCTCATCAACTGTCATCTAAAATGCACGGCTAGCAGCTGGTGGCGGATTTTTCCACTTTTGGCTCGAAGAAGAGGAACCACCACCCATACCCGATCCCTGTCTCCTGACCTCAGGGCAATCACCAGCTCTGTGACCTTCCTTATGACAATTCCAGCAAACCTGATTAGGATAAGTGCAATCTTTAGCTGAGTGTCCTAATATCCCACATTTAACACATCTCGATGTCTGAATAGTACAAGGCCCTGTATGTCTAGACTTGCATCTAGTACAATAAGAATTATCAGAAGTGAAACCACCAAAACCAATCCTCCTACTAGGTTGTGCACCCTGCCACTTCTGCTTCCCTCGGCTCGAAGAATCACTTCGTGGCCTCTGTTGAAACTTTTCTTTATTCTGTTGTCTCTTAGCCTGAATATCACTATCTACAGAACGTGCCAAATCGTAAGCCTGGGGAAGTGTACCTGCTAGTCTCACTGTAGTACGGTACTCAGGGGGTAAAGTCTTCGCAAAACGGTCAATCTTGTTTCTATCAGTTGGAACCCACTGCTGCACAAATCTCAACTTCTCAGAAAATTGTCTAATAAGCTCATCAATGGACATCTGGTCAGTCTTCTGTAAATCAAGAAATTCCTGTCTAACACGTTCAAGGTTAAACTCTGAGCAATATTGCTTACAAACCTCGGCATAAAAGTCTGGCCATCTAATAGTACTAAGCTGCTGTGGAGTCAACGGTGCAGTGATAGAATCCCACCATGACATAGCCTGACCTTTTAACAGTTGTACTGCATACTGCACCTTATCTTCTTCCTCGCAGTGACAAGCATCAAGCTTTCTCTCAACATCTCTTAACCAGTCTAAGGTAACAGTGGGATCAGAACTTCCAGAATAATGAGAAGGATTACTGGACATAAATGTCTTCAGAGAACAACCTTTCTTTTGCTGCTGCAACTGTGAAAATGCAGGTATCTGGAAACCAGAAGATCCACAAGCAGAAAATGGAACAGAAGCCTGAAATCCATAACTCTGAGATTGCTGCTGAGGAATATATGGAACAGATGTAGGAATCCGAAAAGTAGATGTAATAGGTGGAGCAGTACTCTCAATATGCTGATAACCTGAAGTCTGTCGCTGAGAATAATCAGTCAACTGCCTTTGCTGCTCTAATACCTGAGCCTCTAATCGCATAATATATTCCTGATCTGTTTCCCCACCAACCGAATGAGAAGTACCCTGATTATCTGGATGCGCATCTGTCTCTGAAGCATGGTTATGGGTAGGGTCTGGTTGCTCGTTCTCAGCCATTCCTATAATCACAACGCATCTCACAGTTTGTTAATTGTTAGTACTAACATACTAACCAATCACAATTTCATAACTAATCCCCATAACTTGGAATGTTGACCAATACCACTGGGTTTGGGATTGAACACGTTACCATTGCTCAATTCGCCCAAACTTATGCTCTGATACCAACTTATAACACACCACACATTTAGTTTTTTTTTTTTTTTTTAAAACAACGTCGGAAGCGCAATCCCATTCATTTTATATAATAAATGACATGACGTCATTTACCAATACATTATATATACTATAATATTATCTGTCAAATTACAAACTATTAAAGAGTATCTGGGCAATATAAAGTATCAAAATAATATCAGAGTAGTCATGGTCAACCACTTCCAAGTACTCCTTGCCCAGTCCTATTCAAGTCAAACCTGTAAGGAGTAACAACGGGATTAGCACGAAGCTAAGTGAATAAACTTGTTACAAACAGTTTGTCTTAGCTCAACATAATTAATTATCAACAATTAACACATAAACTCAACATCACCAAGAGGATCGGTGGTCCTTGTGGCGCCCTCAGACCGCGGTGGCCCACCAAGCAACACTTATGATCACTGCAGGCCAATACAGTGATTTACCGATAGCTGGTTACTACCTTTAGTCAATATGTGTTCCATTCTCAACACATGATCACAAATCTCACATTGACTAACCTGTAGTAACCCAGCCCAACAATCGTTGACCTCCGAATCACCAAATGCCATAAGGCGACTCATCACATATTACACGTGTATTTCATCAATCAATAGTCAACAATTCAACAATCACAATAGCAAATATGTTCACTTGTTGTAACCAAATATGTTACAACTAAATCCCACTGAGAGTACAAGTCCACTCACCTGTCAACTTCTTACCACTACTCAGCTGACTAAATCACTGAGTCTTCGGCGTGTCTGAAAACACAACAGAATTACAATTAGTAATTCATTCCAAAATCATACATTTTAATCAAATGTAACATTAACTTAATATCAGTAAATATATCAGTTATCAAGTAATGTAGTATTACAACATTCAATAGTACAGATCACATTTATAATACAATATTAGAACCAACATAAATCATTAAATGTCAAAACACTAAACTCCTGAAAATCAGCTAGTACCCGTCGGGTTCTCACATTACCCGTCGGGTAATCCATTCCACCCGCCGGGTTCCCGGGTTATCAACCGGGTGAATTAGTCTAGGTGGTAACAGAACCTAATTGAGTTTTAAAGCCTCTACGAGCCGCCGGGTGACCCGTTTACCAGCCGGGTTCACCTTTGGATGAACTACCCGCCGGGTAGTGGGTTTACCCGCCGGGTAAAACCCACCTTCCAGCGACCTGTTCTAGCTGCAATTACACAGCTACGAAACCCAACTCAATTCTTATCAAATTCAGATACCAACACGCATTTCAGCAGAAATTTAACATCAATACTAACTATAAACAACACATATCAATTACATGAATCAATTCATCCTAAGTTACTCAATTCATTATTCAACCTAACTAATTCATTCTCCTTTGAAGAACACAAACAAATCATCATGAAATCAGTTTGATGACATTCAATCAAATCATGTAATGATCCTATAACTATCAAGCTAACCCTTTCAAGCTTCAATTTCTCACCAAATCATACAAAACCTAGAGTTCAAGAAATTGATAAAATGCCATGAGTACTTACACTTTGAAGATTCTTAAGTGGGAGATGATGATGAAATCAAGCTAGAATCAATAAATCACAGCTTGTTACGGATTTCTAATTTGGTTGGAATTCTTGTTTAAGCTTAGGTAGGTTTTAGTTCTTGCAAGGATTTCACATAGGGAAAGCTTAAGAAGCAGAGGATTAACACCTCAACCCACAAAACCGACTCTGTGATTTAATTATTATACCCGTCCTAATTCTATTGTCTGGAACCTAAATACCAATTGCGAGAAAACTATTTTATTGTACTGCGAACTAGAACTATTTAAATTGGTCAATAATTCACTAGTCACAATTAATCCTTTGACCAAATTTCGTAAGTTATTAACCAAAATATATAAGACACAATAATTTAAATATAACAATTAAAATATATAAGTAAGGGAAATTACCAGATTACCCTCGAATCACAAAGCGGGTGTTACAAATATACATCTCAAACATCTACAAAAAGACCTATCAAACTATAAAAATGCCAAAAATGCAATCCGTAATTGAAGCAATTGATTTGATTTTCTGATATAAAAAAAAGAGAGAAAAATGATTTAAAAAGATGAATGATAAAAGAAGATTTGATTTGAAAAGCAAATTAAAAAGGAGAAAATTAAACCCTAATTTTGAAAGGGTCTACCCTTATTTTGATCTATTATTTGCAATTTGAAATGGTATAGTGAATTCGAAAGAACAAAAAGTAAACATCTGCAAAATTTATGGGATGAGACGTTAATTTATGTTTTACATATGTAATAAGCGTTTTTGTGCTTACGTGAAAATTCTCATTGAATTCCGACCAGTTAATTGATCATGATGGTGGTGGTTGATCTCTGGCCGATTAATTAATGATGGTGGTTCATCTGCGTTTGTGATTTATGTAATTGTTTTGTGATTTCTGGTGGTGGCAGGAAGATGAAATATGCAATGATAGTTTTTTTGTAACACAAATGGAATTAATTATGCATTGGGGTTTTCATTGAAGATCTAGTTATTTGTTCACATTTGATTTGTAAATAAATATTTCTTCTCCCCTTAAATTAAGTTTGTATAATATTTGATGGTGTGAGTTTCATGAGTTTACCAAAGGTAAGGTTAAGAATATGACATTTTTAAAAAAACGCAAGTGTTGTTGAAATCAAGGAAGAAGAACAAGGGTACTATCATCATTTAACATGATTTAACAGAAAATTTTAACGAAAGTTAAACAAAAGGAAAAAGGTTCTAGAAAACGAAAATCGTACAAAAAGTACTTTAAGGACAAAATGGCTAAAACACAAGACCACATAGATAACAATTTAAAATTTCGCTAATGCAAAAATTGAAGAAAGATCAAATGGTAGTTAATGGTTACCTTAATTAGAGGAATGGTAAATCAATCTTTTTCGCATAGAAAATTAGGAATAAGTATGTCATGATTTTGATCAATAGTTAAATGATTAAAGATGGTCATCCATCTAAGGCTTAAAGCAATTTACGGTTTTACTTATAATATATATATATATAAGAGTTTAAAAAACTAAGGTTATAAAATGTTATGTTCACTTATAAGTTTCAGTTTCAACTAATTTATTAAATACTTTTAAAATTTATAATCTTCATCTCCGTCATCATCACTAACTAAAACTATATCTCTAGCCTCTAACAACTTTCATGTGCAGTTCCACCTCCAAATTATCTAGAACTATTTTTGCCAACCGCAACGTGTTGCTGCAAGTGAATAGACGCTTATGCCCATAGCCTCATTGCAAATACTAGAAGTCCGAGGTAAAAATACAAGACTAGGAGGATGATACTACGGGCTGGGCATTCAGTTTTACTTGATACTTAGAAAATTGAATTATCATCATCATCATAATTTTTTTTTAAATGGATCGATCCAATGTTGATCCGTCATAAATGGATCGATTTATTGAATCACTAATTAGATTGATTGATCAATTTTTTGATCCAATAAGTCATTATAATTGGATCGGATCAGATTTGGATCAAAATTGATCCATTGCCAGGCCTAGCCTCATAGACTAAAAATATCTTTATATAGCTGAGAGTAGATACATGTGGAAGCACAAAGTGATTAGCTACGGTACATTGGTACTCTTTGTATTGACGCATATGCACGTTCCACGTCATCCGTTGTACTGTACCTCTATTATTGCGTTGGGTACCACTTCTTCATGTTATCATAATAGTTTGTCTTGATTCATGCCTGGTTGTTACCTTATATCAAAAGCTATATGCAATACGCGTTTGCACTTCTTGCTTACATAATTGTAAATCTTCTACTACTTTCCATTAGTTCACACTTTCGGTTAATATGGAAATAAAACACTTGCATCATGAAATAGTGAAGACGAGATAATGAAATGCGTACTCCAAAAATTACGATTTCGCCAAGTATCTATGGTTTTTATACAAATACAAGGTCATCATTTGAAGATTTATGCAAGGTTAGTGGAGAATATTGGCACGTGGTGTACTTACACAGAATCACCAAATTTTGAGGATCTCCGGATTTTGTGAGCTCTAGTTATAATGCTTGGTATTTATTCGACCCAAAGAAATAAAATTTTATGTTATTATACAGAAAGTAAAAAAATGGATTGTTTTATTTAGTATTAGTGATATATATATATATATATATATATATATATATATATATATATATAAAGTTTGCATCAAATGAGAACAATTCAAAAAATAAGAACGGTGATAACATCGCATAAATGCACAACTAGCCAACAAAAATCATTAGATTCGTAGTCATACATCTCAAATATGCAAAGAAAAATAAATGTATACTTCTAAAAATGCACAAAAATCGAAAAAAATGATTGATGCACGATTATCTCTATAATTGTGCATCAATTGTTTTTTCGATTTTTGTGTATTTTTGAAAGTTCGTATCTATTCTAATCAATTTTTCTACACATATTTGAGATGTATGATTGTGAATATAATGATTTTGTTGGCTAATTATGCATTTATGAAGTGTTATTATCGTTCTTATTTTTGAAGTGTTCTCATTGGAACCTTACCCTATATATATATATATATATATATATATATATATATATATATATATATATGCTTCTTGATGAATACTAACGCTTCCCCCTTCCTCCAAAAAATGTACTTCCCTCTGGATCAATACACTATATATATATACTAGCATAATACCCGCGCGATGCAGCTGAAAAAATATATTTGTTTCACGTGCATTCGATAACTAATATTACGTTTTTGAATCATCTTTTAAATCAAAAAACTATATAACAATGCACGAATAGTATTGTTTTTTCAACAAGAAAATCTTTTTAAAAAATACGCAAAATAATAAGTATTAAAATATGTCATTGCAAACTCGATGGTCGGAGTTGCGAATGTCAGGTTTCAAGTTCTAAATAGCCAGTTTGGATTTGTGAAGTCGTTGGCTGTGACACCAACCAAATTAGGACTAATATTAGTGCCTAATCACAGTGTTTATACATGTAATTACTAATGTATTAGGCTAATTATATGTATCATTATGTATATTATATATACACTTACGCGGTTGGGTTAAAATCGTGCATTTCATATCGGATGAGATCCGACACACACGGACGTTGGTGACATGTTTTCATAAATAATATAAACCTATTTGGTAATTAGATAGTCATTATTTACTATGTAAAAATATTGCATAATAATAAACTAAAACTATTACGTTTGAGTTAAAACGTAAAGTACACGAGAAAACGCGCGGATCGAGCCTAACACTCTGACAAAATCCAGAATACACCTTGATAACTTAAAATAAATATTCTAAAAGTACTTATAGTCCTTCTATATACCACTTACATATTAGAAACACTCACGGAGAAAACAAACGTCAAAGCTTAACTTTTAACTCGCGCGATTAACGTTTAATCGGTTAGCAAACGTGACACGAGTTCGAGGAAACAATTCACGAGCCCAACCCGTAATGGGTCAGACCTAAACTCACGACCTTAAGGCCCAAAAATTTGGCCCAAATACCAGGCCCAAACCCATCTCATTAACCTAACTATTTAACCTCTTTTTCTCTTTGATTTCTCATTCCACACTTACCACTCTCTCTCTACCTCACCAATTCTCTACTCCCCTCTCACTAAATCGACCAGCCACCACCAGCACAACCCTCTTCCACTCCCTCCAAGGACAACCAAGCAGCCCCATCATCATCTAACTGCACCTAGTTCGAGACATGCAAGGATAAGCACGAAGAACACACAGCAGCAGCACCTTTCACCATTTCGACTCTAGATCCGTTTTTGTTTGGCATAAATCTCTCCTTTTTCCTTTGATTAACTTGGATTAAGTTTATAAACATGTTAGTGTTCCATTTCTACTGATTTATGTCCAAGATCAAGCATAAAAATCGTTTGAACATGCCATTAACCACTGGATAATAACTTTACCCATTGGATAATAAAATGGATCGACTTAGATTGGCAGTATCTAACCCATAACTAAACGAAATCTTGTGTTTCTTAGCCCTAAATTTAAGTTTAAGAAGTCTAGTTTTCAAATCTGTAAGCCACTTGAATTATAGATCTCGTTTTATATTTTTAATAAATGAATTAAAAATACATAGCTAGTGTGTACTTTCTGATCAAAACTTTAGGTAAAATGTAACAGAGCATATATCGTAAACTACCCAATTAAAACTGGTGAGACCACTTGGAAAGGATCACAATTTTTGTTAGCTTTAAATCCCCTACTCGTACGTTTTATGAAGTTTTGTAAAGCTTACGATATGATTAAACCTTTGACCATGTGTCGCTGGAAATAGCTGCTAGACGCCTGACCCTTTGCAAATTAATATCACGAGTTTTGTTTGGCCACACAACATGTAAGAATATGAAAAATAAAGCTAAGACATATATGAATATGTGAATAAATTTTCAGACTCTACATTAGCCATTTGAGTGGTCGAAAAGCAAGGACAAAGTCGAGTAATTTCGGAAAAACATGAACATAAGTGACATTTTCAATTTCGGTTTAAAAATGACACTTGGGGGTCACCAAAGGTCACGAAACTTATTTTCTATAACTTTTATAACATAATAAAAGTCGTGTAAAAGTTTCGGGTCAAATCGAGCATTTTTGACCAAAGTCTCATTTTGAAAACTTTAAACAGCCCGATTTAGCGACACTAACACTGAGTGTCGCACTTATCCGACACTACCTAGCGACACTAACTTAGTGTCACAACTCAATGTCGCAGCTTAATGTCGCAAAACTAGCGACACTGACCTTAGTGTCGCTACTCAGTGTCGCACCTTAGCGACACTACCCTAGTGTCGCCTCTTAACTAAAATTCGCAGAATCCCTAAGACACTGACCTCAGTGTCGCTATTCAGTGTCGCATCTTAGCGACACTACCCTAGTGTCGCCTCCTAATCAAAATTCATAGGATCCATGCGACACTGATCTAGTGTCGCAAACCTCTAGGAGTGTCGCTTAGTAGTGTCGCATAACACAGAATGTACAAAACTACATTTCCTCATTAAGCCTCGACTTCGCGCAACGTTACTTAACTGTATACGACACTACACAAACATACAACTACCAATACTCAACAAGTATACAAACATAATAATAACTTCACTTCGGATTATTTAAACGTAATGTCACCAACGGGCCACGCATGTTACTAAACACAACGATAACAAAATATTGGACATAACTAGTTGAATGAACAACTAGCATGGATGTTCTTTCAACACATCTACTCATATAACCTTATATGTCTAGGACATTAGAAGGTTACGGGTTCGGAGAACCTACTTGTTGATTTTAGCACACGGACATACGTTTATTGATTTAAACGCTTGCTCTCAAGACTCAGGTGAGTCTCATAGCCCCTCTTTTACTGTTTTTTTACTCAGGGGTGGGATATACTGCTCTATTTGTTTTACATATGAACGCAAGTACTAAAATCTCGATATATACTACATGAGTTGTTTTCTCTAATCATCCTAAGTCCTCTAGCATAGTTTGGTAATACTTTTGTAGCGTGAATGTTAGTGTGTGGTACCATATGGGATTGACAATCCCCGTCCGGGTTAGCAAGCAATAACTGGTCAAACGGACGCATTATCATTTGTTCATACGAGTGTAGATTAGGCACTCGCAGGGAGGCAACCTCGATCAGGCACTTCATTGTGATCCTGACACCTCAGTTAAGCTCAGACTATGTGCTCATGGTTGTATATACACTTATTTATTTTATTTGCTTCATTGCAAATCATGATACTAAATCTTGCGGTTCATACACATTGCTTTATTATACAAACCTGTGAGCTCACCAGCGTTAGCTGACTTTTTAGAATGTATCTCAGGTACCCAGTAGTAGATTTGGACTGCCCATCAGGATGCATATTAGCTCAAGTCTCCATGCAAACCTCAGAGATTTCATTGCATTATTAGATTTTGTATAACTAATTATGTTTTTAAATCTCTCATATTACGAACACGAGCTAATGTAACTAGCTTTGTTGATGTAAACTTTTGAATTATCAATGTAATGTTTAAAATGGCGTATATAGAGTCGTTCATTATACCTTGTGTGTTTTAATTATTGATTAGTAGCACCCCAAAGTATGCTTCCGCCAAACAGTAAATTTGGGGGTGTTACAGATTGGTATCAGAGCCTAAGGTTATAGTGAACTAGGTTGCATTTAGTGGGCCTAGACTATGACCGTTAGGCAGTATTCCCTTATTAGGTATGACTGGTTCAGGAATTGCATCATACGGATTTAATTTAACATAGCCTGATCAACTATGTACATTTAAAAGAAGATGATGTAAGGTCTGAGACGGTTATGACGAATAGGAATACACTAGTTGACTCTGACCACGAGAGAAACGGGACCATTACTTGTTTGTGCTAGACACTCTAGGCTATATTATATGATATATACATATATATATATATATATATATATATATATATATATATATATATATATAGACCTCACCTAATGAAACATTCTTGCCACAGAAATAGCCGACTCATCTTCTAGACAAAACACACGTACTTCATCATCTCTCTCTCGCTCTCATCGCGGCCACACAGAACCACTCGTGGCTAGACGCACTGGTAGCTCACATCGAGCTAGACCTTACCACAACCCTACCATCACGGGTAACGTCTCTGCAATAGCCCGCCATATCGAAATTGCCGATCAATGAAGCTGGTTACCCACGGCTAAGGCCACCTGGAGGATTGAGGAAGACATAGAAGTCCCTGCTGATGTTGGGGAATATTCAGCCATGGATCTTTCCCCTTACACCCAAGAACCATTACACCTTACCGTGCCTGTATTAGCCGCTAGAGTACATCGACACGAGAGCCAATTTCACAATCTGGGTCTGGAACTCCAGGAAACTCGCGAGAACTGGAGACTCACGGCTCTGGAACGTATCAATCAAGTCTCTGAAGACCATGAAAATAAGGTTAGCAACATGGACGTCCTACACGACCGATTAGTGGAAACAGGAATTGAAGTTGAACTCTTACGCCACAGATTGGAACATTGTGAACAACGCTTACAAGAAGCTGAGGAATACTCGAGAATGCTGGTACAACGACTAGCTTTGGCAGAAGATAACGCCAGACAAACCAGCAGGCTTGCGACCACTGTGGATCGCCTTATGACCCTTATGTCACGAGTAAATCTGCGCCAAGATTAGTGTAGTACTTATCTTGTAATCTATCTAGCTATCTATGTAAGACTCTTGTAATTCGTCCAGAGATATCAGTTCCCGGCATCTTTTGTAATCTCCATATTATGTAATCTTTTGAAAACTCGTACCTTGTATCCAACTTTGTTATCTAATGAACTATGATTATCACTTCCTGTTGTTGTATATTAACTCCTCATATATATACACATGTGATGTATCATAACCTTATGGAAACGTCTCATTTTATCTTCTTTCTTGTTTATTCTAGCATCATGCCTCCAAGATGACAAACGTTCACTACTGCTGAACTGGAAGGACTGATTTCCCAAAGGGTGAATGAAGCCCTAGCTACTCAAAATACGCCACCAAATAGTGGCTCACGACCAAATCAGAGCAGTGAAAACACGACCAACAACACTCCTCCAGCCAAACCCTGTTCATACAAGGACTTCCTGAATTGCCAACCGCTACACTTCAAGGGCACCGAGGGTGCCATTGGTTTGTTACGCTGGATGGAGAAAATGGAGTCGGTCTTCCGAATCTGTAACTGCCCTGAGGATTGCAAGGTCAAGTACTCCACATGCACCTTCTTAGATGGTGCCTTGACTTGGTGGAATACCTATGCCCAAACTGTGGGCATTGACACTGCTTTCTTGACTCCTTGGGAAGATCTGAAACGGATGCTGAAGGACGAGTACTATCCTAGAGACGAAATCCAGCAACTAGAGAATGAATTTTGGCACCTCACCACCCAAGGCAATGACATTGCCGGATACACCACCAGATTCAACCAACTGGCACTGCTTTGCCCAACCCTTGTCGACCCGGAATACAAACAGATCGAATGCTATATCTGGGGACTTCCCCCATGTATTCATGGTATGGTCACTGCTTCCAACCCCACGACCATTCAGGGTGTCATCCGTATGGCACATAACCTCATGGCACAAGTGGTTCATCGGGGGACACCAACTACCAACAACAATCCTAATCAATCTGGGGACAACAACAAACGCAAATGGTCTGGGAACAACAACAACACTCAATCATCAAAGAAACCTGACACCGTCACGGCCTACTCTTCTGGGCCTGAACCCAAAAAGGGTTACACTGGAAACAAGCCCTACTGTCCTAAGTGCCGCAGACATCATGAGGGTCCATGCGATACTCCATGCACCACTTGTCAGCGCTATGGGCATATGGCAAAAGACTGCAAGTCTAACACCACCAACACCAGCACCACCACCAATCAACCTAGAGCCTGCTTTGAATGCGGCAACCCAGGGCACTTCCGGAACGACTGCCCAAAACTGAAGAACAAGGGCAACAACACTGCTAAAGGTAGAGCCTTCGTTCTGAACTCAGGGGAAGCCCGCCAAGACCCGAATGTGGTCTTCTCCTCAACAACTAAACTGCCTCTGTTCTATTTGATACTGGTGCTGACATTCACCAAATTAGGACTAGTATTAGTGCCTAATCACAGTGTTTATACATGTAATTACTAATGTATTAGGCTAATTATATGTATCATTTTGTATATTATATATACACTTACGCGGTTGGGTTAAAATCGTGCATTTCATATCGGATGAGATCCGACACACACGGACGTTGGTGACATGTTTTCATAAATAATATAAACCTATTTGGTAATTAGATAGTCATTATTTACTATGTAAAAATATTGCATAATAATAAACTAAAACTATTACGTTTGAGTTAAAACGTAAAGTACACGAGAAAACGTGCGGATCGAGCCTAACACTCGGACAAAATCCAGAATACCCCTTGATAACTTAAAATAAATATTCTAAAAGTACTTATAGTCCTTCTATATACCACTTACATATAAGAAACACTCACGGAGAAAACAAACGTCAAAGCTTAACTTTTAACTCGCGCGATTAACGTTTAATCGGTTAGCAAACGTGACACGAGTTCGAGGAAACAATTCACGAGCCCAACCCGTAATGGGTCAGACCCAAACCCACGACCTTAAGACCCAAAAATTCGGCCCAAATACCAGGCCCAAACCCATCTCATTAACCTAACAATTTAACCTCTTTTTCTCTTTGATTTCTCTCATTCCACACTTACCACTCTCTCTCTACCTCACCAATTCTTTGTTCCCCTCTCACTAGATCGACCAGCCACCACCAGCACAACCCTCTTCCATTCCCTCCAAGAACAACCAAGCAGCCCCATCATCATCTAACTGCACCTAGTTCGAGACATGCAAGGATAAGCACGAAGAACACACAGCAGCAACACCTTTCACCATTTCGACTCAAGATCCGTTTTTGTTTGGCATAAATCTCTCCTTTTTCCTTTGATTAACTTGGATTAAGTTTATAAACATGTTAGTGTTACATTTCTACTGATTTATGTCCAAGATCAAGCTTAAAAATCGTTTGAACATGCCATTAACCACTGGATAATAACTTTACCCATTGGATAATAAAATGGATCGACTTAGATTGGCAGTATCTAACTCATAACTAAACGAAATCTTGTTTTTCTTAGCCCTAAATTTAAGTTTAAGAAGTCTAGTTTTCAAATCTGTAAGCCACTTGAATTATAGATCTCGTTTTATATTTTTAATAAATGAATTAAAAGTACATAGCCAGTGTGTACTTTCTGATCAAAACTTTAGGTCAAATGTAACAGAGCATATATCGTAAAATACCCTATTAAAACTGGTGAGACCACTTGGAAAGGATCTCAATTTTTGTTAGCTTTAAATCCCCTACTCATACGTTTTATGAAGTTTTGTAAAGCTTAAGATATGATTAAACCTTTGACCATCTGTCGCTGGAAATAGCTGCTTGACCCTTGACACTTTGCAAATTAATATCACGAGTTTCGTTTGGCCACACAACATGTAAGAATATGAAAAATAATGCTAAGACATATATGAATATGTGTAAAAATTATCAGACTCTACATTAGCCATTTAAGTGGTCGAAAAGAAAGGACAAAGTCGAGTAATTTTGGAAAACCGTGAACATAAGTGACACTTTCATTTTCGGTTTAAAAACGACACTTGGGGGTCACCAAAGGTCACGAGACTTATTTTCTATAAGTTTTATAACATAATAAAAGTCGTGTAAAAGTTTCGGATCAAACCGAGCATTTTTGACCAAAGTCTCATTTTGAAAACTTTAAACAGCCCGATTTAGCGACACTAACACTGAGTGTCGCACTTATCCGACACTACCTAGCGACACTAACTTAGTGTCACAACTCAATGTCGCAGCTTAATGTCGCAAAACTAGCGACACTGACCTCAGTGTCGCTACTCAGTGTCCCACCTTAGCGACACTACCCTAGTGTCGCCTCTTAACTGAAATTCGCAGAATCCCTACGACACTGATCTCAGTGTCGCATCTTAGCGACACTACCCTAGTGTCGCCTCCTAATCGAAATTCATAGGATCCATGCGACAATGATCTAGTGTTGCAAACCTCTAGGAGTGTCGCATAGTAGTGTCGCATAACACAGAATGTACAAAACTACATTTCCTCATTAAGCCTCGACTTCGCGCAACGTTACTTAACTGTATACGACAATACACAAACATACAACTACCAATACTCAACAAGTATACAAACATAATAATAACTTCACTTCGGATTATTTTAACGTAATGTCACCAACGGGCCACGCATGTTACTAAACACAACGATAACAAAACATTGGACATAACTAGTTGAATGAACAACTAGCATGGATGTTCTTTCGAGACATCTACTCATATAACCTTATATGTCTAGGACATTAGAAGGTTACGGGTTCGGAGAACCTACTTGTTGATTTTAGCATACGGACATACGTTTATTGATTTAAACACTTGCTCTCAAGACTCAGGTGAGTCTCATAGCCCCTCTTTTACTGTTTTTTTACTCAGGGGTGGGATACACTGCTCTATTTGTTTTACATATGAACGCAAGTACTAAAACCTCGATATATACTACATGAGTTGTTTTCTCTAATCATCCTAAGTCCTCTAGCATAGTTTGGTAATACTTTTGTAGCGTGAATGTTAATGTGTGGTACCATATGGGATTGACAATCCCCGTCCGGGTTAGCAAGCACTAACTGGTCAAAAGGACGCATTATCATTTGTTCATACGAGTGTAGATTAGGCACTCGCAGGGAGGCAACCTCGATCAGGCACTTCATTGTGATCCTGACACCTCAGTTAAGCTCAGACTATGTGCTCATGGTTGTATATACACTTATTTATTTTATTTGCTTCATTGCAAATCATGATACTAAATCTTGCGGTTCATACACATTGCTTTATTATACAAACCTGTGAGCTCACCAGCGTTAGCTGACTTTTTAGCATGTATCTCAGGTACCCAGCAGTAGATTTGGACTGCCCATCAGGATGCATATTAGCTCGAGTCTCCATGCAAACCTCAGAGATTTCATTGCATTATTAGATTTTGTATAACTAATTATGTTTTTAAATCTCTCATATTATGAACACGAACTAATGTAACTAGCTTTGTTGATGTAAACTTTTGAATTATCAATGTAATGTTTAAAACGACGCATATAGAGTCGTTCATTATACCTTGTGTGTTTTGATTATTGATTAGTAGCACCCCAAAGTATGCTTCCGCCAAACAGTAAATTTGGGGGTGTTACATTGGCTGAGTCTGCAGGTTTGACTTTCATAGATTTTCATTGTTCGTTTACTTATTCGTAATTTAATAACACCAATTATTTACATTCAATTTGAATCCTAAAACTTTGCACAAAAATAGAATTTCTCCAAAAAAAATATTGACATCATAACAACGAAATTAAACGTATAAATAAAGGTGTAAAATAGGATTCCATTAAATACGTATTTAAGCATTCGTTTTTTAGTTTCTTAAAACTTATAATACATGTAAAATTGGGGAAAGTTAAGTTTTAAGAGTTTTAGAAACTAAATTTGACTCTTAAAGATGGACAAACCGCCTTTAGCAGTTTGATAACGCGTTCATCTTATCACAACCTTTCCATCCATAATTGACACATAATGTAACAATTAATGGTTCAAAAGTTGTCTTTTCTGAAAATACTCATCACGTAACTTTTTGCAATTGTAGAGGTATCTTAAAAAAATATCAAAAATGCTATATATATATATATATATATATATATATATATATATATATATATATATATTGAAGTTAAAAAGAAATGTTTTTTTTTTTAAAAATAAATTTATTATATTAATTAGTTTATGGTTTTATAATGATAGTATTAATGTGAATTGAATAGATGTAGGGGTATGTTAGTCATTTATATGTATTTTCAAAAAAAACTCTTAGTAATTGTAGGGGTAAAATAGTAATTTCTATCTTAAAAAAAATATCACAAATGCTTTATATAATAGTGTATATATATATATATATGTATATATATATATATATATGTATATTGGAGTAATCCAGAGGGGAGTGCATTTTTTGAGGGAAGAGGGGAAACGTTAGTATTCATCAAGAAGCATATTACTTTCACCCATACAAATCTCGAAAAACGCAAACTGAAATTTAGTAAATGTTAATCGAAATCGATGCTATGAATGTTAAGCTTCCTTGATAAATTTAATCTGCAAGTTATAACATTGATTTATGAATATTAAATCAAAATCCGTTAATATGCATTGTGGTGAATATTAGTTAATATGCATTGTGATGAATATTAACAATAAAAATACTTTTCAAATAATGTGAAGTTTTAATATGCATCGTGTTGATATTCATCACAGTAAATATTAACAATTTATTAAATAAATATTCATCAACTAATATTATGACTTAAAAATGAAATTCGTTCGTTAAAATATTCTTTATAGTATCGATTTTGAATACTATTTACCAGTAAAAATATTTTTTTGTTGACGTTTTAATTGATCATTGTAATATGTTTCTTGATAAATACTAATGTTTCTCTCTTCCCTAAAAAAACACTTCCCGTTGATACTATATATATAACATTGTGTCTTTTATATTTGGTAAAAAAATGGATCACAATTTAAAGTTACAACCTTGACCGGGCTCATAAATATAAAAAGTACAAGCGATTTCTTAATATGTTAAAACCATCTATTCGAAAGCTTATGTGCTTTGCTAAAAATATAAAAACACCCTCGATTTTATAATTAATTTAAACTAATGATTCAAGGTGCTTGTAAATGATCTATTTACACTCGACTACTTATGTGCTTTGGTAAAAATATAAAAACTCTTGATTTTATTTTAATTTAATCTAATGATTCAGGGTGCTCATTTATTTAAATAAATGATTTAGTTTGATCTTATAGATACATAGCCCTTTTTGTAGTTTGTATGTTTTATACTTACGTAATTTAGGTAGAACTTTAAGAGATTAGTTAGATTACCTTTAAACCATTTGCTATAGGAAAATCATGGCTCATAGGAAGAAATGCATCTCTAGAAACAAAAAGGAAAAAAAAGTCAAAGAATTTGTATTTATAGGGGCACAATTTTTTAATATTGTACGGGCTTTCCAAATTTATTTGTCGGCCCCTGTGCAGGGCATCTCTAGGTTTTCGTAGTTAGTGACCAAACAAATGTTAATTGTCAAAATGAGACCTATAGTACAAATTTAAATTATAGTTACTTAAAACATAATGTAGTATAGAAAATTAGCTCGCACTTTGTTTGGCTCAACCATCTTCTTCGGAGATATAATCTAGTACATTTTTTTAATACTTAAATGATTAACCAGATAAAATATATAATATACACACAACACCTCTATAAATCGAATGTGCGGTATGTTCTATCACATTGTTATCCTCAAAGATGATCGTCGTGGATTATGTTTAACCTGTAACATATAATCGAATTCTTAAGTATCTTATTTGTTCGATAAGATAGTCTATTTATTATTTCAAATATTCAAAGTGGTAAGGAGAGATTACTACTTTTCAAAAGGTAACTTGCAAATTGCAATCACTTTAATTTCTTCGATAGATCATGTGAAATTGAATTTGACTTTTAATGGTTCTTTAAGAATACTTCAAACCCGTCTAACTCAAATTATCATTTAGATACACTTAATATCAAAATAAGCATATTTATGTCCTTGCCAACATAAGTTTTCTTTCTTTTGCTTTTTTGTTAAAGATGAAAATAAAAATAAGCTTAAATCCCTGTAAATAATCCTTTAAATTACTTTAATTGTTTTTCACACCATATAAACAATATATTGAATAAGTTCTTCAAACGGCAAAGTAAGTTGACACAAGGGGAACATGATATATCTAAATGGTCGACCAAGAAAACACAATATGATCTTGCAAAACAAAAGGTTATATGTTCTATTTTGCACAATGAGATATTGCATATTCCATTTTGCACAATAAAGTGATTACCCATACTATTTTATGGTCCATTTATATGTTAAGAAATGCCAACGTGGATGCCTACCGGTGCAAAGTTGCCGTTGTAAAATATGCAAATACTTTTATTGTTTGATATCATATTATATTTTTATACATTAGTGCTACGAAACTACACGGATAAATCGTGCAGTTAGTTATAAAAGAAGGACCATTTGTGTATATATTAAAAATTTTAACGACCGAAAGTGTAAAATATCTAAGTGATACTAGTAATTGGTTAATAGCATAATTCAATTGTGCTGTCAAGAGTACATTTGCTATACCCTTTGACATATCATTAGTTTCTTTATTATAAAATTTATCCTTCTTTAAACTGCAACGCCTTTTACCAGTAGGGCTACTTGAAAATTTAACCCTAAAAAATTAGACATTTTTCAAACAACATTAACACGAAAATAGCATAACTCTTCTCCTTTCGTTCACTTAAATCCAGTTTTTCTTATATAACCTTATATCAACAAAATTTAATTACAGATTTTGGCCCTTTCAAAACAACATTTTTGTCAGGGGAAAATGCTACAAAATCATAACTTTCCGATGTACATTTTCAACCTCCAATGCCGCAACCGCAACCACCTTGTTTATGCTTGGATCGTTATTGTTCAAACTATCCAAGCTCACATAAATCCGAGTTTCATATGATGGGAAATAATCTACATAAAATCACCGGTTTCTTCTGAATCGAGAGGGAAACAAGTGTCTTCACCACCAGTATTCCAAAGGAAATGTGCATAGTTTGCAGCGTAAAACGAATTGTTAGGATCAGCTGAAATTGCCTCCAAGTAAGTCTCTTCGGCAGCCCACAAGTCTTTTCGAATTTGCCATAAGAAACTTGCGTATTTGTTTAGCGCTTCTGCGTCCTTAGGTTCAATCATAGCAGCCCTTTTGAAGTAGTCCTCTGCCCTGTTTGATGAAGCAATTAACATTTAAAGTTGGTTAGTGACCAACCAATCAAAATGCAGTTTAGCGGGCCCGTGTCGAAACATGAATTTGACATATAAATAAATATCTTGACAATAATGTTTTGTTTTCCTTTGCTTTTTTTACCATAAATAGAAATCTAACAAGTTGCAGCTGATATCTACCACACATTCCCAGAACCCACTCAAAAGAAGACGAAAGAGATTTTTTATTTATTTATGTTCACATTTTTAAATTATTGCATTCGCTAATGTACAAAAGTAGTATAATTATAATATTTTTTATAATTCTGATTAAGTTTATATATCTATATATGCCTTTCCAAACAAAAAAAATGTACCAAAATAGTATAATCTATATTACAGTTTAATTTTTATAGAATAAAATCTATTGTTAAGAGGATTTGAACAAAATAAGAACCTTTGGCGTCTGACTTTAAAAAATATTATTGTTTAAAAAAAATAAAATAATAATAATAATAATAAATTTTTCAAGATTAGCAATTTTAGTATCGTATTCATAGTTTCATACCATTACTCAATATATCTAAAAGTACTGCTCTTAATAATTTAATGCTATAAAATACAACGTTCGACTTAACCAATCTAATTAAGATTCTCCACAATCAATTATATATCTCTTCGATCTCTCTTCTAATCTAATCTAATAAAATGTAACTCGTCCGTATTAGAACGTGTAAATTACTTCAGAATAATACACTTAGTTTAAAATTTATATTTATAATTATAAATAAAGAAAAAGGTTAAAAAATTAGTACCTATCATAATCACGTACGACAAGGTAGAGAAACTGAGCATAATTGGCAAGAAGTAATGGGTTATCGGGTTCTTGTAACAAACCCGTTTGATAAACTAACTCCGTTTTAATATAATCTTGTACATCTTGTTCCTCAATTTCCACTTTGACCGGAGCAACAAATGTTTTCATAACCTCATGATCCAAACCAATTTCACCTAATTCCATTCTTCTATCAGCTTCTCTTACAACCATGTTCCATTCCTCTTCTTGACCCGAAACCGACTCCTCAGTCACGTTCGATGGGTTCAGCATCATTGATCCCAGCGACCCATCACCATCCGTCCCACTAGCAACGGCCCGTGCGTTCCCACCTCCCCCGTTGTTTCCTCCTATTGACGTCGTTTTACCATTATTAGAAGTAGTAATATATTTCTTTATTGTTGTAGAATCAAATATGCTTTGAGTTATTGAGGATTCTTGCACGACCACAACCGGAGGTTGTGTAGCCTCTATTGCGAAGTTGTTTGACATCGAATGGACACTATAATTTGCTAAAAGTATCATGACGTATACCATCAAAGTTGGCGTTTGAGAAAAAACTTGCTGAAATAACCAAACGAACGAGGCGTTCATTTCTTTTTGAACTCGAACAAGAATCTCTTGCAAATCTTCGTAAAATAGTATTTCCCTCATTTGCAGTGTGTAGCTTTGTAGCTCTCGAATTATAAACACCATCGATGAAAACGCCTTTTGCACTGAACAATAAGCGGATTCGCTAGCCAAGATTAGTCCCTCTTGCCATTGTTTCTTCTTTTTTATAATTCGTAGTGAAAATGGCAAATCTACGCTGTTTGCCTTTCGTTCTATACTCGCTGGTATCATATCTCCCGGCCAGTCTACACCGTTGTAATTTTCTTCAATTTCGACGTCCTCTGTAACCTGAAATAACGTATACAGAATATATATATAGAATTAAAAAATATAATTCATATTATCTTACATATATAGGGGTTACGATAATAATATAAGATTATAAGTCTAATTGTATAATAAATCATGGTTTTCAAAACCGAACCGAATATTAAACAGGTCAAGTTACTGGGTTCAACCGGTATTAAGAACAATCAAACACATAAGGATCTTTGTAAATCAGACACAAAAGTTACATAAATGTATCAATTATTAACCTGAAACTGGAGAGCCAATTCTTGAATCTTGTTGGAAAACTCCTCATCGGAAAACTCTGCGTCTAAGCTCGCAGAGACGGCCCGTTTGAGAGTAAAATCTTTTCTTGACGACTCCGATTTCTTCAGTTTCAACCCGAATATCGCTGACCGGTGAACTCCTATTGGCCATTTCGCCGATTGTGTAGCGATTACTGAAGCTAGTGTATGTGAAGATGAACAAGAAGAACAACAACAAGGGGAGCAAGGAGAAACTGAATATTTTGACAAATCAAAACATATATTCACCATTTTAATTCTCATATTCTAGAAAAATTTAATAATAATAATAATAATAATAATAATGGGAATAAAGATTGGAAAACTGAAAGCTTATAGATCCAATAATATAAAGTGATAACGTTCCTTCGAACCTGAAAAGAGTAAAAATTAAGGGAAAAAAAAATAGTCAATAGTTATAAACAAATCTCAAGAATATAATCATTACAACACACATAAACACACACACTCACTTTTTATATAACACGCATTAATATCGGATCATAAAACAGAAACCGATTAATTAATCAAATAAACGAAATGGGTCATCGAGATCTACTTACGTGTAGGAATTAAGGTTTTGTAACACGTATCGAAACGTTGTTAATGGCAATAGCGAATGTTTTCCGGCCAAGTACGACGGACCGTAAAACTTCACTTAGCTGAAAATGAAGAAGGGTGTGAGGTCGTTATATATGTCACATGAAAGATTTTTTTCGACATAAAAAAATATTGGGATACATTAATCAATCACATCGTATACTTTTGTGTATTTTTAATTTATTCAATCGTATGTACATGAGTGTATATGGTACCTATGTTTCACTCAAGTCGCTAGACTTCTAGGTATGCTCATTTTGCTCCCCTTAACTTTAGTTTGTGGGACTAGTATTTCTCAAATTTATAATTTAATTGTTGCATGAGAAATAATATTGAGCATTTTTTTTTAACGGAAGAAATCTATATTAAGAAAAAACCATTAACAAGAAGCTAAAGGCAAAAGTGTACAAATACAAATCAAGAAATGAAAAAGAACTACACATTCTAGATTCATCCCGAAGAGTTACTCTATTTGTGTCAATTGAACCGTTCATATTTTGTAACCCCTTAGTAAACCTATAGCAAGAACACCATATTACTAGCTACTATAGCTATAATCCGGAGTAGAGCAATTGTTGCACTAGTATTGTCGGTTAATTACCCCCATTACTCCACATTTCATCAAGTGCTCATGCTAGAGACATACCTTTAAAGCGTCTTAGAATATGTATTTACTATTGTTTTCAAATAATCTAAAACTATTTAAGTAATTATACAATAAATTTCATAATCGTAATAGTTATTTAAAAAACCGTGAAAAATAAAGTAGTTCATTTGTGGTCATATATGACTATATGAGTAAAAACAATTAAGAAGATGTTGGTCGTATTCAATAGATTCTAACAATCTTGCAAAAATAAAAATAAAAACAATTCTACGACAAGTTAATACTACATTCATTGTAATGTTATTTTACCAAACAAAAACTACCAGATAGAAATTATGTAAGCGTCTAATTATACATTTATTTTGTGAGACACGGAAGACAACGGTTTGAATTTTGAGGGGGTTAGATGTAAATAAGGAACCAGTTGGAGGCAGGCATGGGGTTGTGTAGTGGTTGATGAATTCACGGGTATCCAGATCTACCAATTCGGGTATCTCTTCTCATGCGCCATGTGTATGCACCGATCCATAGAACTTTATAGTGGAAAATCACCGTGAAACTTACCCGACCCGATCTGTCATTACGAATTGGTTTTCCGGTGCCCAAAGATTGACCGGCCCGTGTTGCTAGGGTAGCTAAACATTAATTGCGTGTATTTGACACACAAGTTTATTGAAGCTTATGGGAATATCATTGCGAATTGGATGCTCGAGTTGTGAGTTGCGACTATTGGATTGTATGTTTATAATGGTCAGGTGCATATTGCGATCTGTGAAATCGTTGGTTTGGTCTAGATTTTAAGTATCAATTTTTTTTTTCCTTACTTGAATATTAGATGCTACTTAATTTCCACAAACAAATGAGAGTCAAGCTGGTTCAACTGACCTACGTACTAACCCTATGAATCCGCCCTTGCTTGTCCTATAGATCATACAACACTCCTGAAGAACGGAATCGAACCCTTAACCTATAGATTAGATATGCGAAGTCTGAATATTTACGCTGACGATATCACTTGAACTATGCTCAGTTGGTATCTGTAGATAGTATGTATAGTAGCATAGTTGCAACTTGCAACTTGCAAAACGAGACCGTTATCTCAAATTTAAAGGACATTTTGGTAATTTCAGAAGTTGAAATATCGTTCGAGTCAATTACATCATTTTCGAGTTTGCCATAACAATCCTGGATGGATTGAAGCTAATCGAAAGGTCATGACCGTTCAAGTTTAGACCAAATATATACAAATAACACGAGACACAATCAGTCTATATCATTAGAGAGAAAGAAGACATAATCCACTTTTTCTCATAATGCAATGCAATGAAGAGAATTCGTGTGGACCTAGATACCTATCACACTCTATTTCCATTTTTTTAATTTTTATATTTATATTTATTTTCAACCAATCAAAAATAAAATTGCATGGATTGATAAATAGATAGAATACAAAACAAGAAACCTCATGGGGAATTATCTCGCTAGTCTAAATATCCAATATAGCAAGGTATTGGTAATTTAATGATATAGTGTGGTGAGTTTTTTCAAGTTTTTTGTTTCACTACTCGTATTAAAGAAAAGAGGTACCAATAAAAAATTGTTTATGTTTTGGTTTCTCCACATAATTCAAATATTTGTAAGAATATGGTATAATTGATTTTACTCATGTGGTAAATTTTTGAGTATTTTTTTGATAATAATATTGATTTAAAAAATCTAAATTTAAACTGAATTATTATACATTCAATATAATGAAAAATCAATGATGCGATGGAGATGCTATTGTTACAAAAAAATTTCAAAAGAATCCTACGAAATGAGATGTAATAAATGTGTAGTTAACCGCACACGATAAATGTGGAGTCAACACACATATTATATTCTTCTCTTATCATAAGTGTTATTGACTACACATTTGTTATCTGCATCTTCATACCAAAAAAAAAAAAAAAATTGTGCTATTAAATGCAGATATTATACATGACGGATTAATATGTGTTGTTGACCACATATATTTTACACAATATTGACCAATCAGGTGTATTACAAATTTTTTATTTTTACATTTTTCAATCGTAAATTTTTCTAAATTTGGCATTAAACGTTAGGTGTTGATAACAGACATTTTCCATTTAGTAATCGTATCACTTGCAAAGTTTTAATAGCAAAAATTATGTTATAATATGAGGATTAAAATACAGTACATTTTAGAAAAAGAGTTTCATATATTTTATAAAATTTAATTTAGCGAATCCAGTGTTCGTGTAACACGACCAGCTAATTGGCCTACAATGGTGGTGTAGTGACACTGACATAGTCGTGGTGGCCAGCGTGTGGCCCATTGTGGTGCAGATAGCAGTAGAAATGTGGAGTGAAGGAGAACCACGGAGAAGTATTATTGTACTGCATGTGGGGACGAAGGAGAAACTAGGAAAAACATGGTAGAGTTTTACTCTTCCGTCGAAATATAACTGTCTATATATCTTCTTTCTGTTATTTTAAAATATGCGTCCACTTTCCTAGTCAATCAATCAACAAAGTTTGTAACTATATTTAATTGGGATCGATCCCAACACTCATTTCGGAATAAGTTGGACTAAACTTGCCAAACAGTAACTTAGTTGGTTTTGCCCTTTGCTAGCCTTTGATTTTTAAATCAAGATGTTTGTTTGACCTTAGGTTAGTTTGTATAATACTCTATCTGTTCCAAAATAAGTGTCCACTTTTTCATTTTAGTATGTCCCAAAATAAGTGTCAACTTTCAAAAAGTTGTTTATTTACTTTATCATGCTACCCTCAATATACTTTTTCTCAAACTTGATACATAGGAGTGTGTAAAAAATAATGGTAATAGTGTCTTCATCACTACGAGATAATGTGTTTTTTAAACTCCGTAAAAACTGAAACAAGATACTTATTTTGAGACGAATGGAGTAACGGTGAGCATTTGTCAAGAAATATCTATCAACACATCATGCAAGTCTGTTGAAATATTAATTTCTAATACCCATTTATGAGGCCCATCGTATAGGCCTATCTTTGAGTCTTTGACAATTGACACCAGCAAATAAATATTTCTCTATGTGGGCTTGTTGTAGGTGCGCTACACCGAGAGCCCAAGATCATGTTGCGGTCCACTAGCTTTGTTTATCCGGTTCCAAAAATACAATCTTTGATACTACTTTCTTTTAAAGTTTTTCAACCAATTTTCCTTCTAAAAGGTATCCTCTACATTATGCACTTCTTGAAAAAAAAACAAGTATTCACACGTGAAATATGCAATTTGCCCTCCAAATATGTGGTATTAGGTTTGAATCGACGTAAAAACGAGAAAAAAGGTTAAGCGAGAGGGTCGACTAAAATACTATAAACTGAAGTTCAACATCAATTTCTTATTTAATTTACTGCTGAATTTTTCTGATGATAATTGTGATATTATAAAAGGAGGTAACTGAACCACAACATTTGGATAATGCAGATCGCTTGTTTTCCTTGGGTCAAAACCAATTCACATTCTGGTTTCGATTTGGTTTTATTAGTTCCACAAGTTTAGTTCACCGCCCAAGTAGTAGCATACTAGCAAGAATATACGTACAGTATTGAGCAAGTTCTAGCAAGCACCAAAACATATGAAATGAAATATATAGTTTTATTATTATTACCTTAACATGACCACCAAAGATTTTTAAGATCCATAAAAGGTGCAGATTGAATAGAAACAACTAATTAGTAGCACAGATTGATACCAAAACAACTATCATATTCTTTAATCAAATAATCCCATTAAACCTCCTTCGCCCTCGGATGATTCTTCTGGTTCTCCCTTCTTTTGCACTTTCTCAGCAGCTGTTGGTGCACTTGATTCCACACCTGCAGACACCGGTGCTGTTGCACCTACAAATTTGCTTGGATCCTGCAATTCATCATCAAGTCATTGAACCTCAAAAAAGAGCTTTGTTAGGGCCATCATTAAAAGCTTTTCAGACATGCATAAATGACTTAACTCAATCCATTACAGTGTTTGAATCAATCTGATTTATTTCGTACCTTTCGCTCAATGAGAAATGAGTCCAATTCTAAAGGATCACACTTATAGGACTTCAGAAATATTATAAAAAAAAAGAGGGAAAATTATTCATATTAAATAAATATGAGAGTAAGGTTCAAATGAGTCTATGATTTTTTAGTGAGACTAAAATAACCAATGATATGATGCCACATGTACAAAGAGAATGTTCCATACTACAAAACCCATTTAACCTAAACATCAATTATCTCACAAACGACAAATCGAAAAATCATGAAACTTGCACCATATTTTTCAGCGTTTTATCCTCTTCAATTTTCCGTCCCTTAAGGCATACTTTAGATAAAAAAAATTCGATTTTTTGATGGGTTTTAGTAACACATGTGTTAGTGATTGATTGTACATTTTATTTACGGTTATGGTTAGAGTTTAAGGTTAGAATTTAAAAGCTGAAAATCGAAGAGGCTAAGACTAATCCCAACGCGACCCGTCGGTTTTCGTCGGCTCCAAAGCGACGAACCGACGACGATGGCACCGCCCCATCGGATAACCGACGGAAGGCATCGGTTTGAGTGGGCCCCATTTTCTCTTTTTTGTGTGTACCGTTGGAAAAGTAAAAAAAAAAAACAGAATTAAAAAAATTTGAAAATGATCGGTTGGAGGAGCCTAAACCCAAAAACAAAATATATATTTTTATTTTAAACTACCCACTTTTACCTATATATAAAAAAAAAGCTTCCGAAGAAAGCGTCTAAAAAAGAAATTAAAATGCTGAAAAACGCGAGGAAAGAAGTCGTGACACTCTACCAAGACAAATATGGCAACGACGCATCAGACGAAGACGACCAAGAAAACGCGAACGAAACCGACGAGACGAGCTCCGATTAGATTACTTTATAATTCTAGTATTTTTTAAAGTATCGTACTTTTTAATTTTTAGGATTTCCCGTAATTTTAATTTTTTAGGAAATGTTATTTTTTATTTTGAAGTTTATTTTTGTAAGTTTTATTTTTAGGAATTGTTGTAATTAATATTTTTAGGAATTGTTGTAATTTTTATTTTTAATAAAATGTGTTTAATTTAGATTATTGTTTTTATTTAAATTGTTGTTTTTTAGTTGATTAAATAATTGGTCAGCGGGACCCAAAAAGTTAAAGTGACGGAGCAGGGATGGGAGGGGTCTGTCAGTTTTAGTCAGTTTTCTGAAAACGCTGACGTGGCTCTGTCAGTTTGTCAGTTTGATTTTGGGTTGAGAGGAGTCTAAGGGAACCATTGATTGTACATTTCTTTTATCGAAAGTATGCTTTGAGGGACGACAAATCGAAGAGGATAAAACGCTGAAAATTATGGTGCAAGTTTCATAATTTTTCGATTTGTTGTTTGTGAGATAATTGATGTTTGGGGTAAATGGGTTTTGTAATATGAAACATTCTCTTTGTACATGTGGCATGATATCATTGGTTCCTATAGTCTCATACAAATTTTTAGTCTCCTTTGAACTTCACCCATAAATATAAATCAATAAATAAGTAGATAAAAATGGAGTAGAAGAACTCAGATTTCAAATGAATAAATTCAAACTTGAAAAGGATCTTTCTGATTCTTTAAGAATGAGGGGCAAGAGGATTGATGGAGAAAATCTTTTGTTCTTATTATAAGATTGTGATTGGATCCACATATATGGTTAGTAAAGAGAATAATCTTCTCTTTTGAGAATAAATATAAAACAATAAGTGTTTTATTGGAACATCAAAACGTGACTAAATAGGCCATAGTTACTCGGTAATTATATTTTATAGAACACATTTCAAAAAGGTAACGGAAGTTTGAAAAAGCTCGATAATGGGAATGTAAGTTCATTTGCACGTTTAAAAGAGTATATATAATTTTGTTCATAAAAAGGTAACATCAAATGATGAAATACATGATGTATGCAACAACATATCTTACATCTTTATTAACAGAATCAAGCTTACAGTCCTGTTAACGTGCAAATCAATGTACACGCTGCGATGTATATCGAGATTTAATGAAACTGATATTAATTTTTTTGATCTTTTTGAAAGAAGACATATTGTAAGAGAGTGGTTTACCTTCAAATACTCTTTGACTTTATAAGCATGTTTGAAGGAGTACTCAGTAGCTACAGCCAAAGATAGTAAATTCTTATAGCCATTGATGATCATATGTGGTGATGCAGCTAATGCAGGGTAGTTAATGGCTAATGAAAATGCAGCAACTTGTGCAAGTCCGTTAGCGAATTTTTCAACACAATCGTCTTCTGTGAGGTTAAGCACATCTGGACTGAACACTGATCTGTGGTCATAAACGAAATGAACAATAAGTCCACACGAAAACGGTTTTCTTCCTAACTTTGTGAGTAGGACGGCTTCTGAAGAACCAACTTTTTCACCCTTCTGAATGAGCTCGACTGGTGTTATAATTTCAACTGTCCCTTTGTTAATCTTTGTAGGAATGTTGAGCACCTAAGAAAGAAAATTTGTCAAATCAGATGGTGATTACAATGTAAGGTAATTGGTAATAATATTATACTCATGTTGCTAATTCTTTGAGCTGTATATTAAACAACACGTCAATTATTTTATATACTACCAAATATTCCTTAATTAATGACGTAAGTTAGTCAAAATTATATACGATTCCAAAGGTGGAAGAATGTTATTCAAACACCAACATCTGATTATCATTGTATAAATTGGACTGATCTAAATAATTGTATACGATTCCTTGATGTAAAGGTTATTCCAAAGGGGTAGTTTGAAAAAAGTTATTCAGACATCAAAATCTGATATTCCAAATTCGATTAATCTCAATGATCACTAAATGAACATTCAAACACCCCTTAAACCCAAATGTAGGTTATCGTATGTATACGTCTAGGAACAAAAATAAAAACCAAATATTCATCCAACCGTTGCACTCAGTTCTTTGAAACAAGTTATAGAATCTTAATCATAACTAACAATATCAAGGTGGTTGAGCATGTTTGTTTTATCCTCATGATCACGGGTTCAATTCCAGGGGACATCAGGGGATTTATTAAAAATTTCACTGGGGTCTTAGCCCAGTGGTCAGGGAGTTTTCCACTAGTGTGGTTTCTTCCTGGAGGTGATGAGTTCGAATCTCGTCTAAGGCATTTCGCCTGGGGGAGGGGGAGACTTCGCGGCGCGATACCCATCTAAGACATGGGAGAGCAACCCTTTTAGAGCGTTGCCGAGATTACGAACTATGAAACGGTTCTCATATTGGGGAGTAATCGCTTGTAGAAGATAAACGGGTGGATCAAAGGTCCGTCAGTAATTTCACAACTGCCTTTAAAAAAAACTAGCAATATTATAATCTTAACTAAAGTAGATCGATCACCATCAAAAGACTTAATCACTTGACAAGATGTGAAGTGGTCAGCAAATATAAAAACATCATAATTAAATTGATTAAATTCATTACCTTATACTTAGCAACAACCTCACTCACTTCCTTAAGATCACCTTTGGTAAAAACCAATCTAACTGTTGAGACCTAGTTTATGACAACAGATCTAGCTTGTGATATGACTAGTATAATTGTTATCACGTTTGTATATTGGTTTAGATTTGTACATGAATATTTATTTTGTTAATAATATTCGTTATATATTAGTGTGATAAACATGATAGACGAATATCGTAAATGAAATAAATCAGTTTGGCGAGTCGAGATCTCAAGTCGCAAGCCTGGCGATGCGAGATGAGATCTGAACTCGCAATGGTGACAAGTCTTAGCGAGCCGAGTTCATTAATGGGCTTGGGCTACGAGGCGAGTTAAGTCAACTCGCAGGCCTAGTGGCTGCGAGTTGAGACGAAGTATATATAAATGATTTCGATTTTAGAAATCATTAACTTTTGTTATTCGATTTTCTGCAATCTGCGAACTCAGTAATCCAGAGAAAACGTAATTACTATAGGCTAGGCTTTGACGTTTAATCGTTTAAAGCTAAGTATTAGTTAACCTAAAACGCAAACTTATTCGTTATAGTAAGATAACGTGTATTGAGGATTTTCCGCACCTTAATACTATAGATAACGAAGTTATCGATCCTAGAACTAGGGACTTACATCTGGTATCAGAGCTTTCGGGCTAAATACGAGTAAGTTTGAAGTTTTTGCGATCATTGCGTTTGATTTCGGGTTGTTTTTACGTGCATTAGTACATATTAACGATCAAAATCATTCTCTGGACGATTTAGGGTTTGTTTACGAACGAAATTTCTAGTTTCAATCGTAAAAATACCAAAAATATGCATTTTCGGGGTTTTTAATCCGTTTCGCGAGTTGAGATTAGGGTTTCAGCTACGTCTGCGAACCGAGTTAAACTTGCGAACTGAACCCAATTGTGCGAGTTGAACCAAGCTGCGAACCGAGACCACTTGCGAACCGAGATCACTTGCGAATTGACATCTATTGCGATCCGAACTGAGATGGACAAACTGAAGTTTGCGAATCGAGCTGAGATTGCGAATTGAACTGAGTTGCGAATCGAGTTTCATCTGAATTCGCAAGAACAGTTTGAATTTTTTAAGGAGTCCGATTTAAGTAAAATGATTGAGATGGAACACGAGGTTGGAAAATCTAATGTTCCACCTAAATTGTTAAGACTTGAAGATTACTACAGTTGGAGAGATAGATTTGAGTCTTACTGTAGATTCGATGATCTCTCAATCTGGATGTGTATCAAAAATGGATACACTGCACCTACTAAATCTGTTCAAAATGCCGTTGTAGTGATTATTTATCAGAATATGACTGATCAACAAAAGGAGGACTATAAAGCAGAGAACAAAGATCATTCTTGTATTAAAATGTGTCTTCCTAAAGAGATCAATCATCAGCTGAAACCTTTTCATACTGCTAAAGAGCTCTGGGAAGCTCTTGAGAAAAGAGGTGAAGGTAGTCCACAAGTGAAAGCAGGCAAGAAGAATCTTCTCAAGAAGCAGTTTACAGTGTTTAAAACTTTGAAGGGAGAAGATCTTGATGCCTATGTTACCCGTTTCTACCATCTACTGAGTGAGCTAGAAAACCATGAGATTACTGTAGAAGAATTAGAGAAAACCGACAAATTTATTGAGGGTTTGCCTTCTAAGTGGGAAATGCATGATGTTATGCTCAAGGATAATGAAACTAGATATGCTACCATGACCTTAGAGCAGGTTATTGACAAGCTTAAAGGTTATGATTTCACCAAAAAGTCAAGAGATACCGATTCTGATCATGTTCAGAACCCTGGGTTATATCATGGTAAGACAAATCTTTCGACTGCGTCCTCCAGTTCGACCACTGCATTGTTAGTTGGTGATACTGGTGAAAATGGTGAAATGATAACTGAGGATATGTGTTTTCTTTACTCATCTAGTAGTGAAGCAAAAGGAAAAGGTACTGAGAAGTCACCTCAAGAGCATCAGAAGATGCCTATGAGTGTGAAATCTGCTGAACAACAACTGTCTGTTTTTGCTTCCTTTGTTGCTTCGTATGAGAATTATATTGATTGTAAAATCAATGATCCGATTCTCTTTGATGAAGATTATGATCAGGTAGATCCGGATTATCTTGAAGAATAGATCTCCAGGATCAACTTGCTTTGTTATCAAGGAGAGTTAAGAATTTCTTAAAGAGGACAGGAAGAAAGGTTGTTGGCAACAGATCAGGGTTTGATAAAACCAAGATCAAGTGTTTTAACTGTCAAGGTTATGGACACTTTGCTCGTGAATGCCAAAGACCTAAGGTAGAAGCTGGAAATGGAAAACAAGGTTCGGGGAGTACTCTTGCTTCCAAAGCCTTGGTTGTAAAGCAGTTAGATGGCTCTTATGATTGAAAAGCTCAGTCTGAAGAAGCTTTGATGGCTGAGATTGATGATCAAGAGAGAACTGTAGATACAATGTCCTACATGCCTACTGATGTAGAACAACGAGTAGAGGTGCCTGCGTCTGAAGTGAAAGCAAGTGTTGATGATGTGCTGTATATGGATTCAACTCAAGAAATGAGTCCATAAGAGTTTGTGGCACACATGGATGAAGTTCAAACAGATAAGAAAAGGGTATGTCTTGATATTCTTACTCTTGCTGATATCTGTTATTTAGTTACTGATTTACAATCTCAGATTAGTGTGTTAACTATTTCAAATAGCAATTTGTTATCCCAATTGAATGTGGATAGAGAATCTTATAAGACTGTTAGATCTGAACTTGACCAAGCCCATATGGATGTACGTATATTAAGTGATGATAAACAGGCCTTAAAAGATAAGATTAAGTCTGATACTTCTGATAGAAAAGCTCTTAGAGATACCATAAATGAAAAATCAGTTATCATAGATTGTCTCTACATGAACATTAAAAACTTAAATGAAACAATTGCTAGTAAGGATCAGGAAATAGCAAATCTTAATTTGAAGTTTGTTGAGCAAAACCGTAAGCTTGAATCTTATAGAACTATTGAAATGGATAAAATGTTGGATGCTCAACGTAGTATAAAGGATAAGACTGGGATATGATACAATGATGTAGCGCCTCCTTTTAATGCCAATTACACTCCTATTCCTGAAGATTCTGAAATGGTTGAGGCTAATCCTGAGGATACTGTAACTAATAAGTCTGATAAATCTGAGGCACAGAAGAATATTGTTAAGAATCTGTCATTAGATAATGGTAAGATTTCACCTATCACCAAAATACAATTTGTATCGGGTGGAGTGATTAATGATACTAAGACTGATGATAAGGTTAATAAGGAACAAACACCTGGATCTTTAGTGCCTAAGACTCCGAATGAGAAAGCAAAAGTTAATAAATCACGAAAGCAGATGTCATGTTTCAAGTGTCACCAAAAGGGACACGTAGCTTCTTGTTGTCCAAATAAGAAACTGGAAGCATCACATAAGCTTGCGATTGATGAAAAGACACCGACTGACTCTAGGTTGAATGTGGATAGGTTAGATACCAAACCTAAGTTGGGTAATAAACCTGTTAACATTCTTGAAAGAGATGGTAATCATAGTGTCTCCCCACCTAAACCTAAACGGCCATATACTCTAAGTGAGAATTCTTTTAATAAGCCTAGGGATATGACACCGTCAAGGTTTAGAACTCAAAGTAGAAATCACAGTCATTATGAGAGTGGTTCTACTTCACGAACACATGAGTTTAATTATAATAATAGAACTCTTAATTCAATGCCTAGGAGGTTCTCCTCAAATTCACCTCTTAAGGCTGATCGTCCACAAACTCAAGCATCTTCGAAAGTAACCAAAGCTCCTGATGGGAAGAATAGTTATTTTAAAGAGCTTCAGTTTGTTGATGATAAGGGACAAACCAAGACCGTAATGGCTTGGGTCCCTCTTGACAACTGATTGTGTTTTGTGTTGTGTGCAGGAGCCTACTGTGAACAAGGATAGCTGGTGGTATGTAGAAAGTGGATGCTCAAGGCACATGACTGGAGAACGAAGTCTACTAAAGGACTTCAAAGAAGGTTTCAAGCAAAAAGTTAATTTTGCAGGAGACAAAGGAGGAGTAATTACGGGAAAAAGAAAAGTTTTAAATGGAACTTTGAGTCTAGAGGATGTGAATTATGTTGAAGAACTAACACACAACCTAGTGAGTGTTTCCCAAGTCTGCGATAAAGGTCATCCAGTTCATTTTAATGAAAATGAGGCTTTAGTTCTGAAGCAAGGATTCATAATTCCTGAAGAGTGGATATTGATGAGGGCACCAAGGAAGAATGACATCTATGCTATAAACATGGGTATTTCTAACTCTTCAATGGTGTCTACATGTTTATTATCCAAGGCCTCAGAAGCAGATGCATTATTATGGCATAGGAGAATGGCACATCTGAACTGGAGAAAGATGAATTTCATAACCAAAAATGGGTTAGTTCTAGGTGTACACAAAAACGTTTCGAGTCTGAAGATAAGTGTGTTTCTTGCATGAAAGGAAAGCAACACAAGAAACCACACAGATCTAAGACTGAAAACTCTATCTCCTTACCATTTGAGTTGCTACACATGGACCTCTTCGGCCCTATAAGCAAGAAAGTCTAGGTGGCAAATGGTACTGTTTGGTTGTCACAGATGATTATTCTAGATTCTCATGGGTGTTCTTTTTGGGATTTAAGGACGAAACTCCTGGAATTCTAATTGAGTTCTTTGATCTAGTAGAGAATGTCTATAAGACGAGAGTGAAGCGTATTCGTAGTGACAACGGAACAAAATTCAAAAACTCAACGTTGAATATCTATTGCTTAAGCAAAGGGATTATTCATCAATTCAGTGCACCCTATGAACCTCAACAGAATGGTGTAGCTGAAAGGAAGAATAGAACGTTGATAGAAGCTACTACAACAATGCTTGTTGATTCAAAGCTTCCTGTCATCTTTTGGGCAGAAGCAGTGAATACAACATGTTATGTTCTTGTGACACCTGACCAATTAGGGCTAGTAATTAGTGCCTAATCATAGTACTAATACATGTAATTAGGATTAATTATGTGTATCATTATGTGTATTGATATATTTATTATATATACACACGTATGCGATTTGTTTAAATCGTACATTTTACATTATCGGATGGATTCCGATACATTATAAATGCGGACGTTGGTGAACAAAATATTAAATAATATGAAATTATTTAATAAACTCGAAAACTTACAAATATTATGGTGATAATATTTAGCGAATTATTAATATCGTATAAAGTAACACAAACACAACGAAAACGCCCGATACGCGCCCGACAATCGAATGAGAACCAAATATATTTTATAAGTTTAAAATATACTATTTCAAGTAAAACTTTCATTTAAAATATCGTACTTTGAATCGATAATGAAAAACGTCTAAATAAAACGTTACGCGATTAAACCTCCGTAAAACGAACACGCAAATCGAGGCCGACAATGTAACAGAACATTTCTAATAATGTTTCCAAATATTTTAAAACTTTTATATCAAGTGAAAATATCGAAATTCAAATCGTTGATTAAACACGTACAATTAACGTTTTACGTACAAATAAACGTCGAAGCAAATGAGGAAACGAACACCGCACGGAGCGCGAAATGAGGGAACAAAAATTGAACAATGACCAGCCCCTGTGGGGGGCCCTGGCTGGCCCTCCCTTGCTGCCCCACTCCCCTCTTTTGCTTCCTTGACCACACCATCTCAAACTACACATCATTACACTCCATCACTTAAACAAATTACACACACAATCTCTCCTCTCTCTCTCTAAAAATCTGCCCCTCTCTCTCTAAAAACCCCCATAAACTCAGTTCATCTTCATCATACATCATCATATATCATCATTATCTTCAAGAACAAGAAGAAGAAATCAAGAACAAGAAGAACCAAGCACATCATCATCATCATCATCCTTCTCTCATCTCCTCCATCATTTCTTTGTAAGAACCACCAAAACTCTCATTTAAATACACTTGCATGTGACTGATTTTGGTGTTTAGTTGATCATCTAACATGTTTATGTCTAAATATAAGCTTAAAATACATTTTTATAACACATATATGAACATGCATAAATTCGTCCAGAAAACACAGCTCACTAAATCGGCCATAACTTGAGTTCTAAGAAGAGTTAGACAATGAATTTTTTTAAAAAAAATTTGCGTATCGAAAATATCTACAACTTTCGTGTTTTACACTTTTTTCAGAAACGCACACGTTTTTCTCTACTGGCCGATTTATAGGACTGGTCTGATGGTTTTCGATAAATGTGTTCGGTTATTACGCGGAATTGTTTAAATTTGTAAATGGACATTATAAATCTTGAAATTCTTATGAATACCAGTTGGTAAAATTTGTGAAGTTTAAGTTCGACCAGAAGTAGGTAAAATCTAGCGGCGAACCAAACCGACAAAGTCGAAAATATGAAACTTTGAAGTTTTTGAATGCGTATTAAAAACCGACACTTCATAACGACTCCGACACAAATCGATAAATTATTTGGACTCTATTAACTAAAATTTGGATTGAATAAAAATTTCGGGTCAAACCGAGCCCGTTTGTCCATGTTACCAAAACAAAAACACAACTGTTGACTTTGCGAGTTGAGTTTGACTTGCGAACTGAAGACTTGCGAGTTGAGTTTGACTTACGAACTGAAGACTTGCGAGTTGAGTTTGACTTGCGAACTGAAGATTTGCGAGTTGAGTTTGACTTGCGAACTGAAGACTTGCGAGTTGAAAGACTTGCGAGTTGAGTTTGACTTGCGAACTGAAGACTTGCGAGTTGAGTTTGACTTGCGAGTTGAAAGACTTGCGAGTTGAGTCGACTTGCGAACTGAAGACTTGCGAGTTGAAAGACTTGCGAGTTGAGTTGACTTGCGAACTAAAGACTTGCGAGTTGAAAGACCTGCGAGTTGAGTTGACTTGCGAACTGAAGACTTGCGAGTTGAAAGACCTGCTAGTTGAGTTTGACTTGCAAACTGAAGACTTGCGAGTTGACTTCGCGAGTTGACTTTTCAAGTTGACTTTTTAACCTTGAGAGTTGACTTTTTGACCCTTAGTTAGTTTTCAGAAAATCACATTTTAAACTCTAAATTCCGAGCATTAACACGTCGGACATATATATAAACATATATATAAAAGCAATAAACACCTACAAAGATCAAACCTTTATGATGTAGAATCATATATGAAACTCATATGCTTCGAGAAGTATACAACACGATGAACATAATAATAATACTTTGAATAATTATTACATAACCACACCAACGGGCCGTACCTGTTTTCCAAAACTCAAACAAAACAATCAACTGATTTGGACATACTAGTTGGATGAATTAGCTATAGGTGGACATTAACCCTCCACATACTTGATTGGCTTAAGTGGACATTAACCCCCACTTATACAATCACTATAGATGGTTTTATGAGACATCTACTTACCCAACCTTATACGTTTAGGACGTTAGAAGGTTGCACTTTGGGACTCATACTGCTTGCTACTTGATTATTGCTTGCTACCTGCTAAACTTTGGTGAGTTTCATAGCCCCTTTTTACTATTTTTCAACTGGGGTGAGAATACATACAACTGTTTTATACAACTGCTTATATGATCACAAGTAACTAGAAACAACTTTTTGTACGGATTGCATGAGACCTGAATAATCCACTAAAGTCCTCTACCCATCATAGTCATTAAAATTTGTGCGTGAGTATTATTGGATAGATCTATTAGGGTTTGACAAACCTCGTCCGGGCTAGTCGTGCTAGCAAACCCACAGGCGCAGTATTACTTGTGATTTAGAAGTGTATCGGATTAGTACACTTACCGGAGGCAAACAACCTTAAGCTTGACTATGAGACTCATGCAAATGGTATACTTATATTGCTATATGCAATACTTTTACTTATTGTTGGCTAACGATACTTTTACTTATCATTGTTTAATGATACTACTTATTTTGGAAAACTTGTGGATCATATTAGTAACTGATTGCTTAACAAACCTATGAACTCACCAACTTTATGTTGACCCTTTTAGTATGTATTTCTCAGGTAACCCGCTGTAGTAGGATGCTTTGGATAGCATAGCTCGAGTCGCATTGTTTTCATACATCAAGGAACTAAATTACATTACCATATTTTGTAGTTATAGCAATGTAATACAACTTTTATTATGCGAACTCCAGAATATTTTGTAAACATTTGAATTATGGTAATGTAATATTTTCAAACGTCTCATATAGAGGTCGTTTGCTTTAATCTTTGTGTTATGATATTTGATTTGGTTGGCGCCCCCGTGACACCTCCCACTTCCGCTGCCATGTTTTTTGGGGGTGCGACAGATTGGTATCAGAGTCTAAGGTTATAGCGAACTAGGATTGCATTAGTGACCTAGACTATAACCATTAGGTTAGTATTCCTTGTTTGGTATGACTGGTTCAACAATTGCATCATTTGAATTTAATTTAACATAACCTGATCAACTATGTACAATTAAAGGAGAATTGATGCAAGACCTGAAATGGTCATAATGAATGGGAATGCATTAGAAGACTTTGACCAAGGATAGAAACAGGACCAACCTTATACGTGCTTATGTGCTAGGTTATTATATTTCTATATGTATAACCTTTACTTCTCGTATACTAAACTTCTTGCCACAGAAAATGGCAACCACTCCCACAACTATGTCACCTAACATCGAAAACGAAACACAGACCTTACTTACTACTATGGAGATTTCCACGATAACCGCTCGCCCAACCGAATCGGGCAACGATATAATCGAATAGGACTCACTTGAGGAAAATCCACCTAAGGATTCGTCAACCAAACAAGTGACACCTACTTCACCCTCTTCTTTCCGATCACAACCAAATCACTTGGGAACATGTATAAAAGTTGAACAATACGATGCTTCATCACTTAGATGAACTACACCTACTTCCGTTACTTCACACTCTCCCTTCCCACTCACATCGTAGACCTATAGATCGCATACGTTACAAACAACTAGGGGAAACGCTAGAACCGCCTAGAACTATACTACTACTGCTGCTGCTGCTACTACTGCTACTGCTACTACTGTTGCTGCTGCTGCTGCTGCTGCTACTGCTACTGCTACTGCTACTGCTACTGCTACTGCTACTGCCACCGCTACTACCACCACTACCACCACTACTACCACTACTACCACTACTACCACCACTACCACCACTACCACCACTACCACCACTACCCCTACCACCACCACCACCACCACCACCACCACCACGACCACCACCACCACCACCACCACCACCACCACTACCACCACCACTACCACTACCACTACTACTACTACTACTGATACTCCAATCCTTAGAACCCGTTGTCATGCAAGGGTCCGCGGGTGAACCTTGTCAACCACAACACCTACGTAATGGATGTAACCATTAGAACAATTGCATGAATTTCTACGATCCACTTAACTCTTTACTTGATCATGATTGAACACTCTTTGACTTGTATGTCAACAATCCTTTTAAACACGAGACTTACTACTTGATCATGCTTGGTCACCATTTCGAAACGTTTGTCAAATGATTTACTCATAACTTAATTCGCGATTAGGTCTGTTCCGAACATCACTGGATTAGTATTGCGAGGGATACTCACAATGACTAAGTCCATAAACTACTTCAAACTATTTCAAACTATGACTTGAACATTTTAATCACTACTGCAAGGACTACCCGCAGCTACGAATTTATCAACTATCTTCACCAAACACCTTCACCAAGCATTTGTTCATTTCAAAACAACAATATAGTCATGATTGACTACTTTAAGAACACTACCCGATCATTTTTTATTGGTGACTACTCTTTGACTAAACCTTCTTGTTGTTAATTCATTGTCTTAATAGAACACCCTCCCGAAAAAGATGGCAAACTCCCCTAAGAACGACTACTCATCAGATGACGACCTAATCTGCGAAGAACAGATTCAGTACACATATCTCGATGAGGAAATAGCACCAATGGGAGAAATCGTTATGGGGGAAAACGAGCATCACAATTTTGGAATGATTGGCATCGAGGAATACGAAAGAGTGCGAGATCAGGCCGAAGATTTAGATGGCCGCAATTGGGAGCTCAAGCTTAGGTGCAAGACCTACGAGGCAAGAATTGAGGATTCTGAAAAGGTCTATTCCTGACCGAATCAGGGATAGGGTTCACTACTGGAAGGAAGTGGCTACTCATCTTAAGCAAAGAATAAAAACGTGGATCAAATGGATGTGCCAAGGCTCATCAGACAGTATCTTACTCCACTCTGCACTCTCGCGATACAGTGTCATGCTCGAAGCACGTTACTATCCAGATGACCTGAATCTAGAATAGATTAGAAGTAGACCCGAACAACGGTGAACGTAGCTAGTGTTAGATCGATGATCTATCGATGGGTGTTTAAAACCCCATCACATTTTGTATAAGACTTATGCTTTCATCCGGATGTAACGGTGCCCGACATGTTTTGTAAACTTTGAATTCTGTAAGCTATCAACCTATTAACCTTGCACTCTGTTGGTTACAAATCACATTACCTTGTATTGATTCATCATCATATTACTTTTCATCATGATTGTGAGAATCTTGACTCTCATACAAAGACCTCATTCATTCTTTTAATCCCCTTTTCGTTTAAGGAGACACCACTATAAGAATCAACTGAAACTTTCAACACTTTACAATAACATAAGTTTTCAACAAATTTCTACCAATTCAAGTTTTCAAAGAATTTTCACCAAACAACTACCTTGAACTATTTACAACTTTTTAATGTTCAATTAATTTGGCTAGACAGAAATTTTCAACGAATTATTGACGACTAGATTTTTCCAACATATTTTGATTAACTCAAGTTTTCTACGTACTTCATAGTTCCAAACAAACTATTATCATAGAAGTTTATCGATTGATTCTACACCATCATAAGCGAACATTTCCCCATAGATCTCATACCCGTCAAAATCACAAACCTTGATATCATCATAGGCATGGACTGATTGTCCAAACACAGTACCGAAATTGTTTGTCTCTAGAAAATCGTTCGTATACCCTTCATTACCTGAGGAACTTTGATCAAACAAGGGGAGACCGGGAGACCGTGAACTCAACAAACTTACCATCGAAAACCGATACCCACTTCCTAGAATTGATGACCTGTTTGACCAACTTCAATGTTCGAGCTTCTACTCAAAAATCGACCTACGATTTGGTTATCATCAACTTCATGTTCGAGATGCCGACATACCAAAAACAGCTTTCCGAACTCGCTATGGGTATTACGAATTTCAAGTGATGCCTTTCGGCTTAACCAACGCACCAGCTGTGTTCATGGATCTTATGAACCGGGTGTGCAAGCCATATCTCGACAAATTTGTTATTGTATTCATCGAAGACATCTTGATCTACTCCTGCAACGAAACCGAACATGTCCAACATCTTAAAACCATTTTGGAATTACTCAGACACGAGGAATTATACGCCAAATTCTCCAAGTGTGAGTTCTGGATGCAAACCGTTCAATTCCTTGGACACGTCTTTGATAGTCAAGGAATTCGTGTTGACCCATCAAAAATCGAGGCCATCAAGTGCTGGAAAGCACCAACCTCACCAACTGAGGTACAACAATTCTTAGGTCTCGCTGGATACTATCGGCGATTTATTGAGAATTTCTCCAAAATAGCCTTGCCTTTAACCTCACTAACTCAGAAAGATAGGAAATTCGATTGGACCCACAAACAAGAATCCTCTTTCCAACTTCTGAAACAGACACTCTGCAGTGCACCAATCCTGTCCTTACATGAAGGCACCGATGATTTCGTAGTTTACTGCGATGCCTCACACCAAGGACTAGGTTGTGTGTTAATGCAACGTGATAAAGTCATTTCTTACTCCTCCCGTCAACTCAAAATCCACGAAAAGAACTACACCACTCATGACCTTGAACTTAGAGCTGTCATATTTGCTCTCAAAATCTGGAGACATTACCTTTATGGCACTAAGTGCACCATCTTTACCTATCACAAAAGTCTCCAACACATATTTGATCAAAAGGATCTCAACATGAGGCAACGTCGATGGGTCGAGTTGCTTACCGATTATGACTGCGAAATCAAATATCATCCAGGCAAAGCAAACGTTGTTGCTGATGCCCTCAGCCGGAAGGAACATTCAAAACCCCTTCATGTTCGAGCCCTTGGTTTAACCATTCACAATGATCTCACCACTCAAATCCACACCGCTCAACTCGAAGCACTCAATAACGACAACATAAAAAACGAGGCCTTGCGAGGCATGGAAAAACTATTAGAAATCAAACCCAATGGAACTCGATACTTCTCCAACCGAATATGGTTACTAAACTTTGGAAACCTACGAAATTTGGTGAAGGATGAAGCTCACAAATCTCGATACTCTATACATCCTGGTTCCGACAAGATGTGTCACGACATCAAAAAACTTTATTGGTGGCCCAACATGAAAGCTGACATAGCCACTTATGTTAGCAAATGTTTAACCTGTTCCAAGGTTAAGGCCGAATACCAGAAACCCTCCGGATTGCTACAACAACCCGAGATACCTCAATGGAAATGGGAAACATAACCATGGACTTCATCACCAAACTACCGAAAACACCGAGTGGTTGCGATACCATTTGGGTGATCGTTGATCGTCTCACGAAATCTGCCCATTTCCTAGCTATCAAAGAGGTTGTGGCACGACATGGCATTCCCATTTCAATCATCTCAGATAGAGATAGCCGCTTCACCTCTCGATTCTGGCAAACACTTCAACGAGCCCTCGGTACTCGCCTCGATTTGAGTACTACTTATCATCCGCAAACCGATGGTCAGAGTGAATGGACCATTCAAACCTTAGAAGACATGCTACGAGCTTGCGTAGTTGACTTCGGAAACACATGGGAAAAACTCCTACCCTTGTGTAAATTTTCCTACAACAACAGTTACCACACCAGCATTGATGTTGCACCTTTTGAGGCACTTTATGGGAGAAAGTGCTGATCACCCATTTGTTGGACCGAAATCGGCGAAAGCCAACTCACTGGTCCTGAAATCATCCATGAAACAACCGAGAAAATTGTGACCATTCAAAACCGGCTGAAATCCGTACGTGATCGTTAGAAAAGCTATGCTGACGTGAGACGCAAACTACTCGAGTTCCAGGTTGGGGATCGAGTACTCTTAAAAGTGTCGCCTTGGAAAGGTGTCATACGTTTTGGCAAACGCGGAAAATTAAACCCCAGGTACATCGGACCTTTTGAGATTCTTGAAAGAATTGGTCCGGTGGCATATCGACTGCAGCTACCACCACAACTCAGTAGCGTGCACAACACATTCCACATTTCTAACCTGAAGAAATGTCTGTCTGATGAGACACTTATAATTCCGCTCGACGAAATCCACATTGATGAAAAACTCCATTTCATCGAGGAGCTTATTGAAATCATGGACCGTGAGGTCAAACGTTTGAAACAAAGTCGTATTCCCATTGTTAAAGTCCGGTGGAATTCACGGCGTGGTTCGGAATTCACTTGGGAACGGGAAGACCAGATGCGACTCAAATACCCACAGCTTTTCACAGACTCCACTCAAAAGACGACTTGAACTAAATTTCAGGACGAATCTTTCTTAACAAGGGGAGAATGTGACACCCGACCAATTAGGGCCAGTAATTAGTGCTTAGTCATAGTACTAATACATGTAATTAGGATTAATTATGTGTATCATTATGTGTATTGATATATTTATTATATATACACACGTATGCGATTTGATTAAATCGTACATTTTACATTATCGGATGGATTCCGATACATTATAAATGCGGACGTTGGTGAACAAAATATTAAATAATATGAAATTATTTAATAAACTCGAAAACTTACAAATATTATGGTGATAATATTTAGCGAATTATTAATATCGTATAAAGTAACACAAACACAACGAAAACGCCCGATACGCGCCCGACAATCGAATGAGAACCAAATATATTTTATAAGTTTAAAATATACTATTTCAAGTAAAACTTTCATTTAAAATATCGTACTTTGAATCGATAATGAAAAACGTCTAAATAAAACGTTACGCGATTAAACCTCCGTAAAACGAACACGCAAATCGAGGCCGACAATGTAACAGAACATTTCTAATAATGTTTCCAAATATTTTAAAACTTTTATATCAAGTGAAAATATCGAAATTCAAATCGTTGATTAAACACGTACAATTAACGTTTTACGGGCAAATAAACATCGAAGCAAACGAGGAAACGAACACCGCACGGAGCGCGAAATGAGGGAACAAAAATTGAACAATGACCAGCCCCTGTGGGGGGCCCTGGCTGGCCCCCCCTTGCTGCCCCCACTCCCCTCTTTTGCTTCCTTGACCACACCATCTCAAACTACACATCATTACACTCCATCACTTAAACAAATTACACACACAATCTCTCCTCTCTCTCTCTCTAAAAATCTGCCCCTCTCTCTCTAAAAACCCCATAAACTCAGTTCATCTTCATCATACATCATCATATATCATCATTATCTTCAAGAACAAGAAGAAGAAATCAAGAACAAGAAGAACCAAGCACATCATCATCATCATCATCCTTCTCTCATCTCCTCCATCATTTCTTTGTAAGAACCACCAAAACTCTCATTTAAATACACTTGCATGTGACTGATTTTGGTGTTTAGTTGATCATCTAACATGTTTATGTCCAAATATAAGCTTAAAATACGTTTTTATAACACATATATGAACATGCATAAATTCGTCCAGAAAACACAGCTCACTAAATCGGCCATAACTTGAGTTCTAGGAAGAGTTAGACAATGAATTTTTTTAAAAAAATTTGCGTATCGAAAATATCTACAACTTTCGTGTTTTACACTTTTTTCAGAAACGCACACGTTTTTCTCTACTGGCCGATTTATAGGACTGGTCTGATGGTTTTCGATAAATGTGTTCGGTTATTACGCGGAATTGTTTAAATTTGTAAATGGACATTATAAATCTTGAAATTCTTATGAATACCAGTTGGTAAAATTTGTGAAGTTTAAGTTCGACCAGAAGTAGGTAAAATCTAGCGGCAAACCAAACCGACAAGGTCGAAAATATGAAACTTTGAAGTTTTTGAATGCGTATTAAAAACCGACACTTCGTAATGACTCCGACACAAATCGATAAATTATTTGGACTCTATTAACTAAACTTTGGCTTGAGTAAAAATTTCGGGTCAAACCGAGCCCGTTTGACCATGTTATCAAAACAAAAGCACAACTGTTGACTTTGCGAGTTGAGTTTGACTTGCGAACTGAAGACTTGCGAGTTGAGTTTGACTTGCGAACTGAAGACTTGCGAGTTGAGTTTGACTTGCGAACTGAAGACTTGCGAGTTGAGTTGACTTGCGAACTGAAGACTTGCGAGTTGAAAGACCTGCGAGTTGAGTTTGACTTGTGAACTGAAGACTTGCGAGTTGAATTTTCAAGTTGACTTTTTAACCTTGAGAGTTGACTTTTTGACCCTTAGTTAATTTTCAGAAAATCACATTTTAAACTCTAAATTCCGAGCATTAACACGTCGGACATATATATAAACATATATGTAAAAGCAATAAACACCTACAAAGATCAAACCTTTATGATGTAGAATCATATATGAAACTCATATGCTTCGAGAAGTATACAACACGATGAACATAATAATAATACTTTGAATTATTATTACATAACCACACCAACGGGCCGTACCTGTTTTCCAAAACTCAAACAAAACAATCAACTGATTTGGACATACTAGTTAGATGAACTAGCTATAGGTGGACATTAACCCTCCACCTACTTGATTGGCTTAAGTGGACATTAACCCCCACTTATACAATCACTATAGATGGTCTTATGAGACATCTACTTACCCAACCTTATACGTTTAGGACGTTAGAAGGTTGCACTTTGGGACTGATACTGCTTGCTACTTGATTATTGCTTGCTACCTGCTAAACTTTGGTGAGTTTCATAGCCCCTTTTTACTATTTTTCAACTGGGGTGAGAATACATACAACTATTTTATACAACTGCTTATATGATCATAAGTAACTAGAAACAACTTTTTGTACAGATTGCATGAGACCTGAATAATCCACTAAAATCCTCTACCCATCATAGTCATTAAAATTTGTGCGTAAGTATTATTGGATAGATCTATCAGGGTTTGAAAAACCTCGTCCGGGCTAGTCGCGCTAGCCAACCCACGGGCGCAGTATTACTTGTGATTTAGAAGTGTATCGGATTTGTACACTTACCGGCGGCAAACAACGTTAAGCTTGACTATGAGACTTATGCAAATGGTATACTTATATTGCTATATGCAATACTTTTACTTATCATTGGCTAACGATACTTTTACTTATCATTGTTTAATGATACTACTTATTTTGGAAAACTTGTGGATCATATTAGTAACTGATTGCTTAACAAACTATGAACTCACCAACTTTATGTTGACCATTTTAGTATGTATTTCTCAGGTAACCCGCTGCAGTAGGATGCTTTGGATAGCATAGCTCAAGTCACATTGTTTTCATACATCAAGGAACTAAATTGCATTACTATATTTTATAGTTATAGCAATGTAATACAACTTTTATTATGCGAACTCTAGAATATTTTGTAAACATTTGAATTATGGTAATGTAATATTTTCAACCATCTCATATAGAGGTCATTTGCTTTAATCTTTGTGTTGTGATATTTGATTTGGTCGGCGCCCCCGTGACACCTCCCATTTCCGCTGCCATGTGTTTTGGGGGTGCGACAGTTCTAAATAGAGTTCTTACGGTCAAAAAGCAGAACAAGACTTGTTATGAGCTTTTGAATAATAAGAAACCTATCTTAAAAGGACTTGATTTCGTGCACTATATTAAAAACTGGTCATCAAGCTAAATTTGGTGAGAAGGCCGACGAAGGATTCTTCCTAGGTTATATACCTAATTCGCCAAACAAGAGAGTTTTTTATAAAGTCACAGGACGTTTGGAGGTAGTGTATACATTGAAGTTACAAGCTACACACCAGATGTGCATAAGGGCTTAGATTGAAAATTTGATTATTCTGATGTTTTTGCATCTTTTAAAGTGCCTGTAAGTGATTTTGTCAGTGATTCAGAGATTTTTGAACATTTATTGTCTGGAAATGAGGATATTGGCTACACTCCAACATCGAATGCTCAATCTTCTGCAATCAAGACAAGTGCTGATCCAAATCAACCATCTACTAGTGGATCTCATAGATCCAAAGTAAATACACCTCCAGATGAGGAAGAGCTGTTGCAAGACTTAGTGGATGATATCATTACTCCACTTAGAGAATTAAGAATACCTTCTGATATTGATAATTCACAGCCATCCAGTGAGGAGGTACCAGATTTGGAAGACACACCTGAACCTCCTAGTAGTCATGAAATAGGTACTAATTTGGAGGATGAAATACCAGTTGAACCGGTAACGGTTACTCGGACTAGCAAGAATCACCCACCTGAGAATATCATAGGTGATCCTCAAATACCTATGTTAATTAGAGGACAAGTTAAAGCTAGTATTTCTGATAATCAAGTTCACCCAAGCTTGTATTCTGAAATGAAAGAGACAGAGATTTCTAATCAATGTCTATATTCATGCTTTATCTCACAAGTTGAGCCTAAAAATGTTCAAATGGCTTTAAAGGAAAGTTCGTGGGTGAAAGCAATGCAAGAAGAACTATCTCAGTTCTCAAAATTACAAGTATGGGAGTTGGTCGACCTTCCAAAGGGAGAGTATCCAATTGGAACTAGATGGGTATTTAAGTGTAAGAGAGATGATCGGGGTGTCATTACTCGCAATAAAGCTCGTCTAGTGGTTCAAGGGTTTAATCAACAAGAAGGAATAGATTACAATGAAGTGTTTGCACCAGTTGCTAGGCTAGAAGCAATTAGAGTATTCTTAGAATTTGCCTCATTTAAAGGTATAAAAGTTTATCAGATGGATGTTAAGAGTGCCTTTTTGTATGGCAAAGTTGAAGAATTGGTGTATGTTTCACAACCACTAGGGTTTACTGATTCTGACTATCCAGATAGAGTATATCGATTGAATAAGGCTCTATATGTATTACATCAAGCGCCTCGGATGTGGTATGGAACACTATCAACGTATTTACTTGAGAATGGATTCACAAAAGGATCAATTGATAGTACACTATTTGTAAAGTGGAACAAGAACGACTTTCTACTTGTGCAAGTGTATGTTGATGACATTATCTTTGGATCTTCTGATTAAAAGATTTGTCAAGAATTTGAGAAAGTCATGAGAAATAGGTTTGAGATGTCTGCAATGGGAGAGTTGAATTTCTTCTTAGGATTGCAAGTTGATCAAAAGAAGGATGAATTCTTTATTCATCAATCTAAATATACATATGAGCTATTGGAACGCTTTAAGATGGATGAAAGTAAGGTCTACAATACTCCAATTCCAGTCAATCATAACCTTGGACCAAATACATCGAGTGATAGCGATGTGGATCCAACTCTTTATAGATCATGATCGGATCACTAATGTATCTAACTGCCTCTCGGCCTGACATTATGTTTGCTGTTTGTATATGCGCAAGATATCAGGCTAACCCAAAAGAGTCACATATGCAAGATGTGAAATGGATCTTTCGTTACCTCAAAGGGAAACCGAAGCTGGGACTTTGGTATCCGATTGATGGAGACTTAGATCTCATAGCTTATACTGATTCGGATTATGGAGGATGCAATCAGAATAGAAAATTTACAACCGGAGGATGTCAATTCTTAGGAGGTAGATTAGTGTCCTGGCAGTGCAAGAAGCAAAGCTCGGTAGCCATTTCTACATGTGAAGCTGAGTATGTTGCAGCTGGCAGCTGTTGTTCTCAAGTACTTTGGATCTAACAGCAACTGCGGGATTATGGGTTAAACATAACCAATACTCCTATGATAATTGATAATGAGTCAACAATGTCGATCACCAACAATCCAGTGAAGCACAGTAAAACTAAGCACATTGATATTCGACATCATTTTATTAGAGACTGTGCTGAGAAGAATTTGATAAAGTTAGTTAAGGTTCCGTCATTGGATAACTTAGCAGACTTATACACAAAGGCGTTCGACAGAGCAAGATTTGAGACGTTGGTTCAACTAAACGGAATGAGAAATCCAGAGTGATTAGTCTTCCAAGGGTATTTTTGTAATAGTTAGTAGTATTTTTTATGTTCTTATTAAAAAAAAGGGGGGGGGGGTATGGCATTCATTTGCTTGTTACCTGAGGGGAATCACCTCCAATAAATGAACAACAATAGTTCTTTTAGAAAAATGTTTAAGTTTTTATCTGCAAAAACTATGGGAGATGATAGTACATTAGGAGAATAAGCTTCATAATAATAAGCTTAAGTCCTAAGTATGATGTGTTAGTAGGTTCAATTAAAGTACATTAGAACTACAGCGGTTCTATCAGGTATGTATTTATATTTATTTGATTATAAACCTATATCCACAAGTTATAATTTGCATGTTTTAAATGTATAGATAGCTTCATTATATGATGTACTGGTAGACAAATTATATAAACATCTCTAAGCATTTAAGAAATTTCAATATACTTGATTGTTATCTAGTGTTTCTATTATATGGTATATGACATAAGTCTTAATTGTTGACTGATAGCATTCACATGCACTGTAATTATAAAGCTGTAACATGACAAATAGTAACAATATGAGTAATAACTTAATTACTGGTGACTTTGTTGTACTGAATACAGACCTGAAGCCTTTAATTAAATTGATATTCTCAAATGTATTTTGAATCATGCTAAAAGGGATCATCTGTTGTACTAAGTACAAACCTGGAATACATAGCATCTTCAAAGTATATTTGATATTTGTCTAAATTCTAAATTCAAGTGTAAGTTCGATAAACCTCTACCTTGAATCTAATGAACTCAGTGTTATATGTGTTGCTTGAATTCTTCAGTATGTCATATCTTAGAAAACACTTGGTACTATTCATACTCACAATAATGGTGTTGCTTAGATATGTGAGTATAATTTGTTTATGTGGATCATAATATTGGTAATCATCTTGAACTGTCTATAAGAAAATATTCACTTAAAGTGAATAATATGTTTTTATTAATTATGCTATGTGGATAAAGGTACCTAAGATATAATTTTATAAATATAAATGAATAGATGATAAAATAAGTTGTCATTCTATTGCAATCTATTTGATTTCATGAGGTATGTATATTAACAATCTACTTAGACTTCTTAATAAATTTAAATAGTTTGTTCTTTCTAATATGATCCCTAAGCTGATAAATTCTTATTCAGTTTATTTATGTACTTTATTTTTCCAAGTGATTAATAAAATGGTACTTGATACCACTGTTAGTTTATGTGTTTCATACTTTATCTTTAGTTTTATTTTTAAATAGAGTTGTTTTATTATTGTTACCCTTTGGAATTAAATTATACGGCATATTCTCAGCTACGTTGAACAATCCTAACAAATACAAGTTAAAAATAACTTTTATTTTAGACTTGTACGAATAATGGGTTTACATTTGTACTTAGTATTAAATTCACGTTTTAATTTAATTTTGTGAGTTTGACTAGTCAAACCTGCGGATCGAGTTAAAACTTGCGAATCGAGTACAGGGTATAAAAGGGATGTGGTCAAACGAGTCAAACCACCGAACCCACATCTCACTTGCGAGTTCACTTCTTCTCTGCGAATCGACATACGGCGAAACGAGATGAAACTTGGTTTTCGTTTGATTTTGATTTTACAAGTACGGGAATGAGTTTTTGACTCCGTAGGTTTTATACACCACTTCATTGCAAACATTTTGAGGTATAAACCAACATGTTTAACCGTGTAATTAACTCGAAATCAAAAGTTTTATAAACTTAGGGTTTCAGTTTGAATTTGAACGATTTATGTAGATTAATGGACAGATCGAACAAGAATCCTTGTTGTTAATGTTATTCTAACCTTAATGAACATAAATCAATCGATTGATCGTGTTAAAAATGACATTAAAATTGATTTTTGGTTTCACTTCGCAACGGAAGATGATCGTGCGAGTTGAGATTCATCTCAGTTCGCAACACTTGGATTTGCGAGTTGAAACCTGGTTCGCTGACTTGTTGACCTGCGAACTGAGTAGGATTGCGGATCGACTTGCGAGTTGACGTTGCGAATTGACTTGGTTTGCGAGTTGACTGGTTTGCGAATCGAGTTGCGAGTTGACATACATGCGAATCGAGTTGCGAGTTGAGTTCAGTTTTTGCGAATTGATAATTTTTAATTTAAAACGTAACTTGCAACTTATACTTTTGATGTAATTTTTGTTTTCATATGTTTTGATGTAAGATTTTTATATTAATACGTAATAACATATATTTGATATATATATATATATATATACGACTTTAGATTCGATAATTATAAGTTCTATATATATATATATATATATATATATATATATATATATATAACACATTAACTTACGACTATTTAGTAATAAGTTAATTTATTATTATATACGACTTGAGACAATTATGTAACAAGTTATATATTATAATTTAGAACTAAGATGTTTGATGAAATATTGATTCATAAACATTATAGTTTATAACTTACTAACATGCTTTTAATTGTTGTCATTTGTGTTTTATACAGATATGGCTAGGCAATTTGATAAAGGTCACAACATCCTTGTTAATCTAGATCTCACTGCACGTGGAGCTAAAAAAGTAGCTCAAGTGCTTACATTTTTCACACGTTCACGCATTCGTTATGCGCTGACGGAGTCTCCACCGATCTCTCAAGGTATATTGAATGATTTTTGGACAAATATTCAGTATGACGAGACGGTTAATCCACCGGTCATTCGCGCAACGGTTAATCAGCAACCGATGGTGTTTTCTGCATCTGACCTTCGTCAAATTTTACGACTGGGAATAGTAGACCAAGAAGATGGTCCGACTGAGTACCTAAATGATTTTATTGAGGGTGCATTAGGTCGTATGGGATATACAGGTGAGCGGAGAGGACGTCAGTTCCTTAAAACTCTTGTTATTGGATAATGGAGATTCTTATGGCATGTTATAGTCACAGTTTTTGGACCGAAGAAGGGCGGTTTTAACGAGTTGAGCCCTGCTCTTGTATCGGTCATACTGTCACTGGTTTATAATAAACCATACAGTATTTGTGATTATATTTTTGGTGAGCTGGTACGCTAGATATCAGGAATTGTTAGATCGAGATTTTTGATCTACCCGAGATTCTGCATGCTGATCATCCGTTCTCGGATTGCTGGTCTTGTTATCCCTAAGCCGCATCTACGCGTTGATACAATAGCGCTCAGAGGATACAACGCGATGTTTCAGCAGACTATTCGTCGGGAAGAATATGTCAAGCCTGAGATTCATGATCTTTTTGGCTATATTCTCGATGCGGGTTATGTTACACCACCAAATAATGGTTGGTTGGATGTTGATGTTGCTGTTGTTCTTATTCCCGAGCCTGCTGTGAATGTGGTTCCACAACCTGAGCCACAGGAGCTACTTGAGGATGTTCGTATTCACGCTGATCAACCGGAACAGCAGGTTGATGCACAGGTTGCTGCACAGCTAGTGCAAGAGGTGTTAGGGCAAAATGATGATGCCAATGATCCGCTTCTTCAAGCGATTGATCAGTATATTGATGCTACACCTGCATATGTATAATTTAAGTTATATAATAATATAGAGACTTAATTGATAGATTTTATTATTAATCATAGATGTATAATATAATTATATAATGATAATGATATAGATATTTAGATGATTAGGCAATATATCTAATTATACAATATGAATGTCATTATGCACAGGAAGCTGAGACTGCAGACCCAAAGGTTATAAGACTGAGGGTGAGCAGGGACAGCAAGATAGATATGAGGTTTTACCTCTGAAGGTAATATATCAGATTAATCTTACATATATATCGAATTTGTATGATAGAGCTTTTATGCTAATCATAAATGTTTAATATATTTACTATTCAGGATACTATTGTTGGTACTTCTGGTGGAAATGGTGGTGAGATTGAATCAGATTCATCTACAGATTCTGATGATGTCAGACCCATTTCACCTCCAGCTAGACAAATTTTCTATGGTTCACGGTTGATGCCTGATCCGGCTTTGAAGGCAAAGCGTAAGGCTAAGGAAGTCGATCATGACTTCAGTATTCTTGATGAAGGTCCTGAGGTGGCTGAGACCCCTCTGATTACTCAACGCAGAAAGCATTCTAGGACCTTGATTATTCAAGATGGTAAGTTTTATTTAGAGTTAGATAATCTTAACTTGTTGTTTATCAGGAGTTCAACTGAGACTGTTAATTCTGTGACAATTTCTCGAGATACACTGCAGGTGGAGTCTATGACACCGGTGGTTACTGAACCAGTATCTGTACCATCTGAGGTATGAGATAAACATTTAGTACTACAAGTGTTATATAATTAGAGATTGAGACAGAGTTATCTGTAACAATTACTTCTTTATTTGTATCTAATTTTAAAGGCTGAGACAATGCTAGAGTCAATGGAACCAGAAACGGTCTCCCAGACTATTGAGAAGGGAGTTCCTGAATTAGTGCGTGATGCACAGTTTCCAACTGCCAAAGCTAGTAGATTTGCAGCTAGCCTTCTCACGAAAGCTTTATCTCAAGCCATTCCACAGCTTACACCCGAGTCTCATATTTCTTCGCTCACACCACCTAGACCATCTACTATCTCTGTTACTCCTACGACTGATACTGAAAGGATTACATCCTTAGAGTCTAGGGTTAAGGAGTTAGAGAAGCTTACTTTACAAATTCCAGAGTTGGTAGCTCAGAATCTTCTGTTTGCACAGCAGATTACTCAACAGAGTACATCTTACAAGACACTGATGGAGACTCATACCAAATTGTTAGAAGATTTTACTTCTCAACGAATGAAGTTTGATTCCTTAGAACGCTTAGTGTTAAGAGTGAATTCAGGACAGTCAGCTCAGGGGGAGATAATGGTATATTTAGAGTCTTGCAAAGAAGATGAGCTGAGGAAGAAAAGAGATCAAGACAAAGATGATGATCCCAGTGCACCAAAAAATAGTGAGCCGACTGGTCCTTCAAAGACTAGTGAGCAAGCTAATGTTCAGGGGGAGTCTGGTGTTGATAAGAGTGGTGATGGTGCTGGTACAAGTACTGTGGGTACAAGTGAAGCTAGTAAGACAGCTTAGACTTGTGTAGTTATTTGTATTTAGGATTTAGTTGAATTATGATTGTAAATTGTAATTGTAACTGAACAATTGTAACTTAATATTTTTGGTAATATATTCGGCTTGAGATTATATTTACAAGTTAAATATATTAGAAATTATTTAAGTTATATATGATATATAGAATTGTGATCGAAAGTCTTCCGACTCATTGAGTAGTCGAGCGACGAGTCTCAATTAGTTTTGGCGGTCAAATTTCTATGGTAACTTATATATTTTAGACTTGAGAGTTGGTTATAACTGACAAGTTTAATATGTAAAATCTTTAATTAGACAAAGATATATAATTTAAAGATATAATTGAAAGTTAAGTTTTTGGAAAGATAACAGTTCAATTAAGTTTTGGAATTATATAAGTTAATTAATCATAAACTTAAATGTTTGGTTTCTATTCACAAAATATTAGAGTTTAAATTTAATCAATATTTGTTAAGTGTTTTATAAGGAATTATGAAATCTTAGATTGATTCAGGGTAATCAATAAAAGATTTATGAGTTATTAATTGCGTTTATGTTATAGACTAATTACACAAAAGGATTAATAAATAAATTCTTAGATTGATTCAGGGAAATCAATGAAGGAATTTAGATTGTTAATAGTTATTTGTGTTTGTGTTTTCTAGGGATTGAAATGCTTGATCTATCAGATTCAGAAGATGATTTTCTTGATGAGATAGATGAAGACATTAATTATGATTTAGAAGAAGGAGAATTTCAACCACCTGAAGATTGAACTGCTGTTTCAGAGATTGAGCTAGACATGGGTGTAGATTTAGATGCAAATATAGATGCACACCATGTGAGCCCATCTAGAACAGAGATTGTGATTGAAGATGAAGAAGGTCCTAAAGTTGTTGATGTAGATGAAGATTTCGATGACTCAACCGATTATGAAGAAGAAATTCCTGATAAGCATAAAGACAATCCAATATTCAGACCTTTAGAGAAAATAAAGAAGAAAAAGGTTGGAGTTTTGGAGGTTGATATTACAGAAAACGCGAAGCGCGTAGAGGGATTATCAGTTGGTATTTTGACTCTGGCCTGAAGCTTTTTGCGATTAAAAGGTTTGACGGAGTTCAATATTTGAGCGAAAGCTTGCAGTGTTCTGTTCTCTACCTAAGTATGAGATTCCAGACTTGGCTAGATTATCTTTGAAAAATCCAGATAATGATTTTGTTGGTCGATATGTAGAACATATAATCAAGATTGAGGTTCGTTCAGGAGAGTTTGAAAAGATTAAGCCAAGGAATGGAAAAACGATAAAGTTACAAGAGAGAAGTCAAAGGACTGGAAGGAGAAGGAGAAAGAAAGTGTATCTAGTTGTCAAGTGTGTTCAGCAGATTCCACTGAAAACAATGCCACAGGATATCCTGGGAAATATGAAAAGATGACATGTGGATTCAGAAACTGGAGAGGCTGTCATGGTTGAAGCTGATGATGAAATTGAGGGTGGTGAACGTGAAATTTTCAGAGTTTATGACCATCGACACCTAATGAACATGTCAAAGAAAGATTTGTTGAAGTTAAGTGAGAATAGAATCTTGATGACAGAAGCATGTGGTGATTTAGCACGAGATTATCAAATGATGGTTAAAACTTGTATTAAAATGAAGATATATGCAGGTAGTAAGATTTACAAATGAAGACCAAAGACAACTTAAAGATAAAGACGCTAGAGCTATTGTCAAGGGGGAGTCTGTTGAGACCTAGTTTGTGACAATGATATGACTAGTGTAATTGTTATCACGTTTGTATATTGGTTTAGATTGGTAAATGAATATTTGTTTTGTTAATAATATTCGTTATATATATTAGTGTGATAAACATGATAGACGAATATCGTAAATGAAATAAATAAGTTTGACGAGTCGAGATCTCAAGTCGCAAGCCCGGCGATGCGAGATAAGATCTGAACTCGCAATGGTGACAAGTCTTAGCGAGCCGAGTTCATTAATGGGCTTGGCTACGAGGCGAGTTAAGTCAACTCGCCGGCCTAGTGGCTGCGAGTTGAGACGAAGTATATATAAATGATTTCGATTTTAGAAATCATTAGCTTTTGTTATTCGATTTTCTGCAAACTGCGAACTCAGTAATCCAGAGAAAACGTAATTACTATAGGCTAAGCTTTGACGTTTAATCGTTTAAAGCTAAATATTAGTTAACCTAAAACGCAAACTTATTCGTTATAGTAAGATAACGTGTGTATTGAGGATTTTCCGCACCTTAATACTATAGATAACGAAGTTATCGATCCTAGAACTAGGGACTTACACCAACATTCCCCTGATACAAATCCAACACACACAATCAATCAAATCAAATCAAATCAAACCTAAAAAAAAGGAAAAAAAATAATGTACCACAAGGAGAGGAATAAGGTTAAGAACAACCGTATTTCCGGTTTTCTCAGCATGTATCCGAATCGTCCTTTTCATCATAGTATTCTTACCCATCAAAACAACCGACTCACCTCTCAATCCATGCCTTATGTTTTGTAGCTGATTCGAACCCACATTGTCAACCCCAACGACGAGTATTTGCGTGTAATGATCGAGAAGTTTGCTGAGTTTCGCGTCATAGTTTACCTTCTTCTGCATTTTGGTTAACTTTACTGCCATTTTGGTGTCTAATAATTTTAGAGCAAATTGAACTCAAAATTTAACTGGTGAATTGAGGATCGTGGGCATGATGGAATGAATATATATAAAAGGTGGCTATTTTGTAAGTGAAAATGGTGATTCAGTTGTTGAATGAAAGACACGTGGTTAAGTGGTTAGACCGGGTTTATCTCAATTTTTCGTAACGGATTTTTTTTTAATTTTTCTTCTTAATTTAAATTTGCAGGCCTTAGACTTTTTGCTCTTCTAATTTTTGGTCATGTACAAAATAGTACTCTTTAATGCAAATGAGACTCGGATTTCATAGACACGTGTCAATTGAGATTGATTTTATACGATAGCTTGGAAACCAGCTAGCAAATCTAATCGAATCATTACCGTATATAACCAAGCCTGGAGCTCGAAAATGGGTGGTTCGGTGTCACGACAAAAAAGATGTCCCTTTAAATAAATTTTTTTATATATACATGATATAAAATGGTTAATCACTACTTAGATAATATGCCCAACTTCTTAGATTTGAAGCTCATATTTTAATTTTGAGCCTTTTTATGTGATCAAACAAATTAAAAAAATACAGTAGCTGATATGTAGGCCCCAACTTTTTAGATTTGCATTATTATGAAATATGGGCTTGAAAATGAACCTATATACATGAACTATATGTAAAATTTGAAGGTCCGATAGAAAGATGGGTCCTGTGCGGTTGCCCATTCAGCACTGCCTCATCTCCGGGCCTGATATACCCATCAAATGACAGGTTAATCAATCTCACATAGCCCTCGTTGGGGTGTTTATTAAGTTAATTCAGTTTAAACCGAACCTCATAAATAAAACCGAATGGTTTTCGATTTTGAAAAGTTGAAACCGAATCGAACCAAACAAATGAAACACGAAACCGAACCGAACCGAATTACTATTCGGTTTATTGTTCGATTTATGCTTTCATATATTAATAATAAATAAATTCGAACAAAATAAAAAAAAAATAACTTGAATGTCAAACAAAAATAATTGGCACTTTTTGCAAGTTCTTGACATATATCTAAGAGTAAATTACGTTGCCAAATCCATGTGATTGTCCCTCTATAACAAACCCAATTCTCAGGTCGGGTATTGTGTGGGTCCAATCCCTTGACCCGAATTTTCGTTTGACCACGAGTCCCTCCTTCAATTAAGACAATGGTAAAAATGTCTAACTTATTTCTTTTCTTTAATTATTTTTATTTTGAATATAATAAATGAATCAGTTAATAAGATATTGGCATGGTAAGGGACATGGATCTTGAGAACAATACATCGAATCATTTTCAACATCTAAATCCATACCAGATCACTTCCAAAACATTATAATCCTTCATGGAAGCTACCATCTCACCGTCAAATGCAACACTCCGTGTCTCTGTCGCTTGTTTCGAAAACCGTAAGTCGTCATACACACAATAACCGCCGGCAACTATAACTCACGATCTTTTGTGATAAATGATGAATAAAGTTAATAATGGTATAGTATACATAATATTGGTAGATTAACTTAATTAGTGTGTACACATTTTGAAAATATTACCAAAATATATTACTATTCGGTTTATTTGGACTATTCGATTTTTAAAATGCTAACGAAAACCGATCCAAATACTTAAATAAATATTCGGTTTTGAACCAAACAAATCCAAAAAAAAAAAAAAAAAATTATCTTAACAAAATAGTCAGATTCAAATCGTCCGATTGGACAATTCGATTTGTCCAAATAGTAAATGTAACACTCATTTCTTGGGTCTAGTAGTATTTTAATATTTCCTGACTTTGAATTTTTATTTAATGTGTCAAAAAATAGTTTCGTTGTGTTAATTAAAAACAATTGGAAAAAGAATCAAATAATTTATTGTGAATAGTAAATTATTAACTGTTTTAAATTTATATAGTTGACGGTAAAATAAAATAGTTTTCCCAGCAAATGGTTTTTAAGTTCTAGATAATAGATCTAAAAGGGGACAAAACTAGTACACATATTGTATGATATATGTGTAAAATACGTTCTAATCATCAGAAACATTCCAATAAATACGTTTGAGAGCTAGAGAAAGATTGAAACCCTAAATTCAAGCCTTAATCATCAAATTCTTGTGAAATCAATTAGTGTTTTCTCTGTTCTTGGTCTGTACGACCTAAACCACGCACATGAACAATTATTGAGTTGTGAAATAGCTATTCAAGCAAATGAAGCTATAAAACTTGGAATTGAGTTTCAATAACATGGATAAATCATTCCATCATCATCATAAACACTTTGTAAGTTTTAATTCTTTGATTTTCATAAATCTAGAAAATGGGTTTTTGTCTAATTGATGAAATTAGGAGGGTTAATATGAAATTGAAGCTTGTAATGATCATATAGTTGTTAGTTAATGATTATTTCATGATTATAAGTTAAACCCTAGCTTAAAAATGAAGAATTAGATGTATGATCATATAGATAGTTATGGGTTTAGTTGAGTATTCATGAATTAAAGCTTGTAATCACGTTAGAATGGTTAGTTGATACTTGAATTATGATTATTAGTTTAGCCCTAACTTAGAATTGAGGAAAATGATGTATAATCATAAGAAAGTTCATGGGTTTAATTGGTTATGCTAGAATCAAAACTTTTAAGCTTATGTTATTAGTGTATAATTAATACTTGTTACTAAAGATGATGATTGATATTATTTATGAGTAAGGACACTTAATTATTAATCAAAGAATGAAGTTAGAACATGGTTGTCTAAGAATTCATTAAATCTAATATAAGAGTTTTGAGGAATTCTTAATGTTTAATGTAAATAACCTTGGTAATGGTATAACCATGTTGATTAATAATAATTAAAGTGGATTTATGTGATGTTGTGATTATAAGAATCATAACTTGATAAGTGATTTGAATTTGATGTTTAAGGTGATTATTCATAAACTTAGCATGATTTGTGTTAAAGTAATATAAGTTAATAATCACATATTTGATTGAGTTGAAGGAATGAGTATCGTGATAATTAAGCATGATTAGGAGATAATTCAAGGAATTGGATAATTGAGTATTTAGAGATTTGTTGATGTAAACATATTAAATGATGTTGTATGCATTTTGAGACAACTGGCTAACTTGTGTTATTCAGTTGTATTCTCGGATATGGAGAAGACTCGGTGATATTAGACTACTGAGTGGACAACTGAGGTGTTGGTGAATGGATTTGGAACTCACATTTTGATTTAGCTGTAACTGTTTGGTTACAACAAATGAACGTAGATATGTTTATTAGACTGCTTACTCTGTATTGTTGAGAAAACGACTAATTTTATGGTGCAATTTTCATAATTTTTCGATTTGTCATTTCTGAGATAATAGATGTTGGAGGTAAATGGGTTTTGTACATGTAAAACATTCTCTTTGTACACATGGCTTGATATCATTGGTTCCCTCATTCTCACACAAATTGTCACACCCCCAATTTCATGCTTTGCGGAAGCAATTGTTTTTGGGCGTGACTAATCAATATTCAAACACAGAGGTTACAAGCAAACGACTCTACATGAGACGTTTATAAATATATTACAAAAGTAGTACAAAGTTTTAAGTCATAAGTTATGAGTTTACAATAACAGCGAGTTCACATTTGATTTTGAAGATTTTAATACATAACCATTAATACAAAACATAATGCAAGAAAATCTCCATGTCCAAATAGATGCATGCAACTCGTAAGTAGATAGCTTATCCTGAGGCCATCCTACTATTACTGATCACCTGAGAATACAACACTAAAAGGTCAGCTATAAAAAGCTGGTGAATCTCACAGGTTTAACATAAACATTGATATGATCAACATGATTATCCGACGATTTAATACCAATAAACATTAAATAATACAACCGAACAATGATAAACCAATTAAGGTTTCCGAACAATGATTAAACCATTAAGGTTACCGAACTATAATTAACCAACTAAGGTTACCGACAATGACATTTGTATTGCATTAAGCCATGGTTCGAGGCCTAACCCGATTTGTGCCTCCCGAACGGTGTCAACACCCATAACAATTACTAAAATGCCCGTTTGTACATGGTTGTAGCTAGCAACCCGGACGGGGACATCACTCCCATGATAGATCTATCTTTTAGTAATCGCGCCTTATTAAGTTAACGAACCATGCAATGATGAGGACTTACTCGTATTAAAACACTCACGCAATACCCGAACAATGAAAATCAAGACCGACAATGATAACCAACATGTTTAACAGAGTTAATAATTAAATTAACTAACCGAATAACAGTGATCACGAAAACAAGTAAGCATTGTATCTCACCCCAATATTTAAAAACAGTAAAAGTGGGGCTGTGAGACTCACCTGTGGGTGCTAGCGTTCTTAACCACGAGTAATATCCAATCCGTAACCTCCTAACGTCCTAAACGTAAAAGATATATTCACATGAGTATTTGATGGCTTGTCAAAACATGCAAATGATTTAATTATTTTTGAACGGCCGTTTGAGTTGAAATATGTACGATTCGTTGGTGAAAATCTTGTAATAATAATTCCCAAAAAGATATTATTGTTATTATGTCCATTTCGTTGTATACTTTGTAGAAGTATATATATACATAGAAAAAGTTATCATATAAATATATATATATATATATATATATATATATATATATACACACACATTAGTACGAGCATATGTATAAATACATGTGTTTCATTATATATATAAATATAATGATGATTAAATACGAATATATGTACAAACTTAAACTTAAGTCTAATGATTTGTTACTTCTGATTACTTGGTCTGGGCCTAACTCTCAGCCACATCAAAAACTGAAAAAAAATTATTGTTAGGGAAAAGAATCGAACACCAATCCACTCACTTGACATCCCATGCCTCAACCATTCCATCTGTAACCTCAACTGTTAACTTTCTCTATTATCTATTGTATATATGTTTTAGTTGATTTTGTTAAAAACAGTACATAGGTAATATTATTACATAGTACCGAGTATTACATTACATATTATAATTCACCCCCTGTTCAGTTAACATGTTCTAGCCGATCGGTTTAGCTATGCCTAGCCGATCGGTTCACAATATATACCCGTTCTGCTGGAGGAGTTCACCCGTTCGGCTAGTAAAAAAAAAAAGAATGCCCGATCAGCTATAGTGTTTCAGACGATCGGCTGAGTTGTTTTTCCGGTCACGAATCACACGATCATTTCACATACAAGTTTTCTAACTTTTAAATTATTCGTACATAATCATGTTACATGGGTAATGGTACGTGTTTAAAACAAAAATCAGGAAGAATTATTAAAAGAAGGTGTGCTCACGGATGGAGGTGGTGATCAGAGGTGACGATGCCGAGAGTGATGAAGATGTAGTAACGATGATGATGACGTTGGTTGTGACCTGCTGCTTCCGTGGGTTGTTGCTGTTGTTGATTCTGAGATGATGATGGTCTCGGTGGTGGTGTTGCTCGGTGGTAATGGTGAGCCGAGAGGAGGAGAGACGAGATGGAGAATGATGATGATGATTGTGTTGAAGTTATTGTTGCTGAATCTCTGTTTATTATTGTTGTTGTTACTTTGCTGTGGTTATTTTTTAGAGAGATCGAGAGGGAGATTGAGAGATGGTTGAACAAGAAGAATGAAGAAGAAAGAAAATGAAATAAACTGGGAGAAGTGGTGGATGGTTTTGGGCAAAAAGAGATGGCCGACCATCTCCAATAATTGGAGGTGGTTGGTTTAGTTTGCTTTATTTCGTTGTATTTTGACCCGTGTTTCGGTATCCGATCGTAATATAAATTAATGTTTTCTATTTCTAAAATTCTTTTATATAATTCGAAATGTTTTCGAGTCAAAAAATTTAGTAAAATAAAATGTTGGTGTTATACTTTAATAGCTAGTTTTCCAGCGCTTTATTAAATGAAGCGGAAATGTATTTAAATGTTTCCCAAGTAATTAGATATTATTTTCTGAGTCAAAGTATTTTATAAAAACACAATACTTGGGCCAAAGCTCTATAGTTTTATTTCGCGCGCTTTCAGATTTGATGGTATGTGATTATTAATTAATCATTTTAATGTTATATATATATTTATATATATAATATCCGAAATTTTTTTGTTTAATCACGTATTGAGTACGAATGATTTAGGTTTAAATTAGGGGCTAATTTTGGCCCTTTTTGACCGGGTGTCACATTCTCCCCTTGTTAGGAGAATTTCATCCCGAAATTCAAGCGAAACCTAAATACGCGTGTTTTTAAGGCCGACTAAATGACATGTCTAATTCTAAGACATCCGAGTCTCCTCTCCCCTTATTAGATTAGTGCCCTACTGACAACTAAAGGAATAGAGGAAGTGTGTTTCAACACATTTAAACATTTCGTTTGTAGAAGCAAGTTCAGTCGGTCAGGCTATCACTAAGGTGTAGCTACACTTTGTACTTGTAGTCTAAAGTAAGGTAGTAACTTCCATTGTGCTCATACAGTTTGTAACGGACAGTAGCATCGTAGCATGAATCAGACTCTATCAGTCTCCTATAGAAACTAAGTGGTTTAGCTTAAATTAGTTTTATGTGGGATGTTACCCAGTGTACAAAATTTACCGGTATGTCTTCCGGGAATAAGTAGTGTAGGATATGTTATTCCTATACATATGTTAGCTAAACCTCGTCTCATATAGAAACTGAATTGTCATTTTTCCCTAACTCTATCGTGTACTTAGAATTTAGGGAAAACATAGAAGGTATCAAGCAGCAAGTAAGATCTGTCAAGTAAATAGTATAAAGGCAGTCGGTTTATTAGTGCGTGACCATACCCGTGTTGAGCAAGTCAATGAGTCTCGGGTCCTGGTCATCCTCCCTAGTTTTGAGTACATAGGCTCTTCCTCGAGCAGGGTTGTTATTTTTCAGCTTAGGACAGTCATTTTGGTAGTGTCCTAGGGTGCCACACTCGTAACAAGCTTTTACTCGATAATCTTTAGCAAGATGACCATAACGCTTGCACTTGTCACAGGGGGTGCCACAAGGCCCGTCATGGTGGCGTTTGCATTTTGAGCAGAAGGGTTTCGTTCCAGTATACTCCTTCTTGTTTTCAGATCTAGAGGCATTGACCTTAGTGGTTGCAGGCTTCTTGTTGGCTTGGCCTTGGTTGTCAGGGTTTCCATAAGATTTTCTTTTGTTGTCCTTCCCTTCATGGACAACTTGTGCCATGAGGCTGTGAGCCATACGAACAGCACTCTGAATGGTTCCTGGTTTGGAAGTAGTCACCATTCCTCTGATGCTTGCGGGGAGTCCCCAGATATACCTCTCGACCCTTTTGTATTCAGGGTTGACCATAGTTGGACACAAGAGGGCTAGTTGATGAAAGCGGGTAGTGTATCCAGCTATGTCATTGCCGTTGATGGTGTGATTCCAGAATTCAGTTTCCAGTTGTTGTATTTCCTCTCTAGGACAATACTCCTCGGTCATCATCTTTTTCAGATCATCCCAGGGAAGTTTGTAAGCAACATCAATACCCACAGTCTGGGCATGAGTGTTCCACCAGGTAAGTGCACCTTCCATCAGTATGCAGATAGAGTACTTGACCTTACAGTCATCTGGACAGTTGCAGATTCGGAAGACAGACTCCATCTTCTCAATCCACTGCAGTAGGCCGATGGCTCCTTCCGTGCCCTTGAAGTTCAAGGGTTTGCAGTTGAGGAAGTCTTTGTAGGAGCAGGGTTTGGTTGGTGGGGTGTTGTTCGGAGTTTCATCGCTTTCCGGATTTGGGCCTGACCTGCTGTTGGGAGGTGTCTGTCGAGCGGCCAGAGCTTCAGCTACTCGCTGAGTGATTAGTTGTTCAAGTTCAGCAGGAGTGAAGGATTGTCGTCTCGGAGGCATGTTCCTTCAATAAAGACAAGGGACATGTCAGAATTTTGAATCGAAGAAAGTGATTGTCACAATTATGAACGCTGAATAATGAATTGATGCATGATGCGTCAAATGAGAAAAATAGAAGGTAATATGATCGTAATCATTTAACAAGTGGGTCCAAAAGATTACAAGAGTTAAAGTTTACAGAAGTGTCGGGAATATCACAGCCGGACAGATATTTAGAATTTGTTCGTTATCCGAAGCAGGGTCATCCGTCGTGGGGTTTGCTGTTTTAGTTCGAGGGAATTTGTTAGGAATGATAGGAAAAGATTTCAGTCCTTAGAGGAATACCGATTCCGAACGTTAAGCATGATGACGAGTGAATGACAAAATTTTCTAACCTTACCGGGGTAAGTATGACTCGAAGAGATGACTCTCTAAAACAAGGGTACATCCCGGTACTATTTTTCCTGATTCGATTAACTTACGACCGGTAAGTCCTATGATGTATCCGAACAGTGGGTATGTTACCGAGTATTCAAGGTATAATAGCATATATACTAAGTATAATTCTAAATATCCGTGACTTATGTATATATATACAATATATTTATATAAACACCGAGTATTTTAAAGAATATCCGAGGCCTATTCATATACATACAATATATATAATAGCCTTATCATATACGTATACACCATGTACACGTATATATCCGCCTAGTTGTGTCTAGCACAAAACAAATACGAGTCCCGGTTCTCTCATGGTCAGAGTCAACTAGTGCATTCTTGTTCAATATAACCCCTTTCAGACTTCACATCATCTTTATTTAATTATACATAGTTAGCTACGCTATGTTAAATTAAACAACTATGATGTAATTCCTGAACCAATTATACCTAATGAGAAATACTGCCTAACGGTTATAGTCTAGGCCCACTAAATGCAACCTAGTTCGCTATAACCTCAGGCTCTGATACCAATCTGTCACACCCCCAATTTCATGCTTTGCGGAAGCGATTGTTTTTGGGCGTGACTAATCAATATTCAAACACAGAGGTTACAAGCAAACGACTCTACATGAGACGTTTATAAATATATTACAAAAGTAGTACAAAGTTTTAAGTCATAAGTTATGAGTTTACAATAACAGCGAGTTCACATTTGATTTTGAAGATTTTAATACATAACCATTAATACAAAACATAATGCAAGAAAATCTCCATGTCCAAATAGATGCATGCGACTCGTAAGTAGATAGCTTATCCTGAGGCCATCCTACTATTACTGATCACCTGAGAATACAACACTAAAAGGTCAGCTATAAAAAACTGGTGAATCTCACAGGTTTAACATAAACATTGATATGCTCAACATGATTATCCGACGATTTAATACCAATAAACATTAAATAATACAACCGAACAATGATAAACCAATTAAGGTTTCCGAACAATGATTAAACCATTAAGGTTACCGAACTATAATTAACCAACTAAGGTTACCGACAATGACATTTGTATTGCATTAAGCCATGGTTCGAGGCCTAACCCGATTTGTGCCTCCCGAACGGTGTCAACACCCATAACAATTACTAAAATGCCCGTTTGTACATGGTTGTAGCTAGCAACCCGGACGGGGACGTCACTCCCATGATAGATCTATCTTTTAGTAATCGCGCCTTATTAAGTTAACGAACCATGCAATGATGAGGACTTTCTCGTATTAAAACACTCACGCAATACCCGAACAATGAAAATCAAGACCGACAATGATAACCAACATGTTTAACAGAGTTAATAATTAAATTAACTAACCGAATAACAGTGATCACAAAAACAAGTAAGCATTGTATCTCACCCCAATATTTAAAAACAGTAAAAGTGGGGCTGTGAGACTCACCTGTGGGTGCTAGCGTTCTTAACCACGAGTAATATCCAATCCGTAACCTCCTAACGTCCTAAACGTAAAAGATATATTCACATGAGTATTTGATGGCTTGTCAAAACATGCAAATGATTTAATTATTTTTGAACGGCTGTTTGAGTTGAAATATGTACGATTCGTTGGTGAAAATCTTGTAATAATAATTCCCAAAAAGATATTATTGTTATGTCCATTTCGTTGTATACTTTGTAGAAGTATATATATACATAGAAAAAGTTATCGTATAAATATATATATATATATATATATACACACACACACATATTAGTACGAGCATATGTATAAATACATGTGTTTCATTATATATATAAATATAATGATGATTAAATACGAATATATGTACAAACTTAAACTTAAGTCTAATGATTTGTTACTTCTGATTACTTGGTCTGGGCCTAACTCTCAGCCACATCAAAAACTGAAAAAAAAAATTATTGTTAGGGAAAAGAATCGAACACCAATCCACTCACTTGACATCCCATGCCTCAACCATTCCATCTGTAACCTCAACTGTTAACTTTATCTATTATGTATTGTATATATGTTTTAGTTGATTTTGTTAAAACCAGTACATAGGTAATATTATTACATAGTACCGAGTATTACATTACATATTATAATTCACCCCCTGTTCGGTTAACATGTTCTAGCCGATCGGTTTAGCTATGCCTAGCCGATCGGTTCACAATATATACCCGTTCTGCTGGAGGAGTTCACCCGTTCGGCTAGTAAAAAAAAAAAGAATGCCCGATCGGCTATAGTGTTTCAGACGATCGGCTGAGTTGTTTTTCCGGTCACGAATCAGACGATCATTTCACATACAAGTTTTCTAACTTTTAAATTATTCGTACATAATCATGTTACATGGGTAATGGTACGTGTTTAAAACAAAAATCAGGAAGAATTATTAAAAGAATGTGTGCTCACGGATGGAGGTGGTGACCAGAGGTGACGATGCCGAGAGTGATGAAGATGTAGTAACGATGATGATGACGTTGGTTGTGACCTGCTGCTGCCGTGGGTTGTTGCTGTTGTTGATTCTGAGATGATGATGGTCTCGGTGGTGGTGTTGCTCGGTGGTAATGTTGAGCCGAGAGGAGGAGAGACGAGATGGAGAATGATGATGATGATTGTGTTGAAGTTATTGTTGCTGAATCTCTGTTTATTATTGTTGTTGTTACTTTGTTGTGGTTATTTTTTAGAGAGATCGAGAGGGAGATTGAGAGATGGTTGAACAAGAAGAATGAAGAAGAAAGAAAATGAAATAAACTGGGAGAAGTGGTGGATGGGTTTGGGCAAAAAGAGATGGCCGACCATCTCCAATAATTGGAGGTGGTTGGTCTAGTTTGCTTTATTTCGTTGTATTTTGACCCGTGTTTCGGTATTCGATCGTAATATAAATTAATGTTTTCTATTTCTAAAATTCTTTTATATAATTCGAAATGTTTTCGAGTCAAAAAATTTAGTAAAATAAAATGTTGGTGTTATACTTTAATAGCTAGTTTTCTAGCGCTTTATTAAATGAAGCGGAAATGTATTTAAATGTTTCCCAAGTAATTAGATTTTATTTTCTGAGTCAAAGTATTTTATAAAAACACAATACTTGGGCCAAAGTTCTATAGTTTTATTTCGCGCGCTTTCAGATTTGATGGTATGTGATTATTAATTAATCATTTTAATGTTATATATATATTTATATATATAATATCTGAAATTTTTTTGTTTAATCACGTATTGAGTACGAATGATTTAGGTTTAAATTAGGGGCTAATTTTGGCCCTTTTTGATCGGGTGTCACACAAATTCCTATTATCATTTGAACCCCACCCATTTTACCAAATATAGTAGTGTAAATAATGTTTGTTCGGATAATTCCACTTTATTTATAAATTTGTCACCAACGTCCACTATAAGTAACATCGGACCTCGTCCGGTTCATATTTGTACGATTTACACAAATCGCGTACGAGTGTATGTAATTACACAAAATGCCACGTATATTTAGATTAATACAAAACTAAAGATGTAATTACGAGTAATTTAGCTGCTAATTATAGCCCTCATTTGACGGGTGTTACATTCTCCCCGCGTTAAGAAAATTTCATCCCGAAATTTCGATCATTGTCTTAGTCGCTTGTGGTCTGGGGAGAAATGTAGGAAGGCTAAGAAGGGTTCAATGTAAGTACGCATTGCGTTATGAGTTAGTTATGTCATAAGTAGACGTACAGTGTCTAGGTCATGTTCAAAGGCAGTCAATCCATGACCATTTTCGTAGTTCAATTCGTAGTCAAACCATCGTTCGAGTCGTAGTTAAATCATTACGGAGTGGTCGTTTACAAAGTAGTCCCATCCTGACTAAGTAGTAGTTTAAAAATTGTAGGTTAACTCGTCTGCTACGAAGCAACCCCAAGTTTCCAGTTGGCTCAAATTAGTTAGCCAGTTTTATGATGCACTTGGCATTTAAGTTGATGACAGTGATGTCGAGTAATGAGCTACACTCATCTAGTGTTGAATAAGATCAAAGAGTCAAGTTTTAGAGAAAATTCGTACCCATATCATAGTTAGGGTTCTGTCCGGCTTTTCGTAGCCTATCACTTAAGCTCTATTGCGAGCGTTGTTGTCATTGTTGTTCAGCTGTGGGCAAGCAGTCCTAAAGTGTCCAGTATCTCCACACTCGAAGCAGGCCTTTACTCTGCAATCCTTAGTCCGGTGCCCGTGGCTTTGGAATTTGTTGCAAGGAGCACCACAGGGTCCTTCGTGATGGCTGTTACATTGGAGCAGAAGGGCTTGTTCCCTTTGTACCTTCTCTCATCAGATCCGACAGCGTAGGCCTTAACAACATCGGGCCTCCTAGCTAGTTGCTTCCCAGTGTTGGCGTTGTCAGGGGTTTCATCAAGTTTTCGTTTATTGTTTCCAGTTGCAGATGTCCCACGTCGGACCACCTGAGCCATCAGACTGTGTGCTATACAGACGACACTCTGTATAGTTCCAGGGTTTGAAGCAGTAACCATCCCTTGAAGTTGTTCCGGGAGTCCCCAGATATACCTCTCGATTCGTTTGCATTCGGGATCCACAATGGTTGGGCAAAGAAGTGCCAGTTGGTGGAATTGGGTGGTATATTCGATGATGTTGTTGCCTTCGACAGTTAGGTTCCAGAATTCAACCTCTAGTTGTTGTAACTCTTCTCGGGGATAGTACTCGTCCCTCATCATTTTCTTAAGATCTTCCCATGGGAGTTGATATGCAGTATCGATTCCCACAGTTTGAGTATAGGAATTCCACCAAGTTAGGGCATCTTCTAGAAGGGTGCAAATGGAGTACTTAAAATTGCAGTCTTCTGGGCAGTTGCAGATTCTGAACACAAACTCCATCTTCTCAAACCATCGTAGTAAGTCAATGGCCCCTTCAGTTCCAGAGAAATTTAGTGGATTACAGTTGAGGAATTCTTTGTAGGTACAGGGCTTGACGGGTGGAGTGTTGTTTGTGGTATCTTCGCTGCCAGATTTTGGCTGTTAGGCAGCCAAGGCTTGAGCAACACTCTGGGCAATAAGTTGAGCGATTTCAGCATCACTGTACGTGTGCCGTCTCGGAGGCATAGTGCTTGAATAAACAAGAAAAAGAGATAAGTGAGATGTTTGTACGAGGTTATGATGTATCACATATGTGTATATAAGGAGGTAATATACAACAGCACGAAGTTATAATCATATTGTGAGATGATAAAATTAGAGGTCATTAAAGGTATGAGTTCAAAAGTCCTCGGATTTTGAAGTATAAAGAAAGTGTCGAGAGTTTTTCAGAATTCGGACGATTTTCAAAAGCTTTATGCTGAACTAGATGGAGATCCTGTATACCCATTGTGGTCAAGGTTTTTAGTATTGCATGTGGCAGGTGATTTTGGAAGAATAGTAATTTTTATAACTAAGGTGGTTCATAGTCATTACATTCGATTGATCGTTTACAAAAATTTATCAGGCAATATTATACCCGAACGTATACAGTAATGTTTTACAAAATGTGATAGTATAATTATCTGGTTACGAGTTTTCAATATGTTTTGCAGATCCTACTACTCTGCTTTACGCAGATTTGGCAAAATGGTTACAATAACTATCTAGCTAGTCCTAGGTAGGCTTCTGATTGCTTGGAATTTCATTCCATGTACATGTCACATGGGTAATAGCGTTCGGCGAGCAAGTCTCGGTAACGCGGCGGTGCACGGTGGAGTGCATCCCCTTCCACTGGCTTTCCTCCTAACCGTTTGACCCACTTTTTCGTTTTCCTAGTGAAGTTTGCGGCCACCCTTTTCCAGTGGTGTAGTTTGTCCTAACCTTTTGGGTGACGGATCTCTTCATGATTCTCAGCTCCTTCTCATAGTCCCGACACTTGTATTTCAGCTCCCAAGTACGATTGTTCAGCTCGATTGTCTGCTCCATGACCCGTTCTTAAGCCTCCACGTAGATTATTCTGAAGTTTTGGTTTTCGTTTTCCTCGACTTCGAACTCCTCTACAGGCGCATATTCTCCATCGAGGTAGGTGTATTCTACTTGTTCCTCATGAATCTGGTCAGAGTCGGATGGGTGATCCTCCATGGCTGTGCTTGACCTCTTGCTGAAGAGATCCTATAAAGCACAAAGAGGGTAAAGAAAGTCTTAGTTGTTATACTCATGTCTGGTACTAGGTGTTCCGTTCATGTGACTGACGAAATTTTAGTCTAAGGAAATGGAGAGATTTCGTGGACTCTGTTGAGTTGCCGTTGCTTTAAATGCGTAGGCGTGTTTATAGTGTGAATGCCACTACTGTGGTCGGTAAGTGTTAGATTTCACCGTTGAAATCGTGAGTCGTTTTAATGAAACGTTGGTTGCCAAATCCATGGCTGTAGTGGTATCAACTGAGGCCTATATATACATATATCATACCTATTATAACCTAGGGGATAGTACGTGTGTGAGGCCTATTCATATATATATGTATGATACATATAATAGCCTAACAGCGTATCAAGTAGCATTTGGTCCCGTTTCTCTCGTGGTCAGAGTCAACTAGTGTATCCTTGTTCAATATAACCCCTTTCAGACTTCACATCATCTTTTCTTAATTGTACATAGTTGATCAGGCTATGTTAAATTAAAGTCGTATGATGTAATTCCTGAACCAGTCATACCTAATAAGGAAATACTGCCTAACGGTCAAAGTCTAGGCCCACTAAATGCAACCTAGTTCGCTATAACCTTAGGCTCTGATACCAATCTGTAACACCCCCAAATTCTGTGTTTAGTGGAAGCAAGCTTTGGGGTGCTACTAATCAAATATCACAACACAAAAGTAAAGCAAACGACATCTATATGCAACGTTGTAACACCCTGCAATTTCAACAAAATTATAAATGTTAATTGCACGTATTTTTAGGCTAATTCCCTAACTAGAGTGAATTCACAACACATTTTAGAGATAAGTCTAGCAAAGCCCGACTAATTAATACGCGTAGTATTACTTATTCATAATTAGTTGTAATTATGTACAGAGCAATCTAAACAACGCGACAAAAATATACGACTGTTGGTGAATAAAATTAATTAAAAATATGAAATTTTTAGTTAACATTAACGTCTATTAAATATTATTTTGATAATATTTAACAAGTATTTCGTAAACTGAAACAAATTCGAGACATTTCTGCAACAAAACAAAGTTATAATTTTTCAACTTAGCTAAGTTACGTTATAAAAACATCTCAACTAAAATATATTCAAAAATGTATTTAAAATTTACCAATTTAAAATAAACTAATATTTAACGATCGGGTAAACAAACACGGGTAAAAATACCACAAAATTTGGGACAAAAATCCCTTCCTCCTTTGATCCCAAACCGGCCCAAACCCCCACTCCCATTCTCTTTCATTTTTTCACTAACTCAAAAACACACAACCCTCTCATCTCTCCCTTTTCTCTCATCTCCTCAACAACAAACAACCCTAACAACAACCACAAAAACAACAAAAACAATAACAAATCGGACACACAACAACAACAAAATGCATCATCAACCTCATTTTCAAGATCCAAGCTCAAGATCCACCATTTTCATCTCCATTTTCATCTCCCACCGAACTTTTGGTTTCACTCAAATTTGGTAAGATTTCACCACTTTTTCTTGTTATTTCATGATTATTATGAGTAATATACCATGTATTAGTGTTTCTACAACAGATTATACCCAAAAATCGACCCAAAAATCGTTTTCCCCAAATTTTCATCGAACAGATAGTTGTGTCGCACGGGGCCAGAAATAGTAGTGCGACACAAGCATTTGTGTCGCAGTACCACTCCTACGTCGCACTATGCAACATAACGTCTTATATCGCAGAACCATTTCTACGTCGCACTATGCGACATAATGTCTTATGTCGCAGAACCATTTCTACGTCGCACTATGCGACTCAACGGCTTATGTCGCATAAATCACCCTATGTCACATACTTGCCACACAACTACTTATGTCGCAGCAATTGCGACACAAATGCTTACATCACATTAACTTGCGGATGTCGCAGGAATGCGACACAAACCCTTGTGTCGCATAAAACAGAAACTTTACAAATGATTTTGCACTAAGTGTCAAACTTAACCGGGAACGTATGCCTACGTATGATACGATATACGAACTATACAAACATTTCAAACGCACTTGTTTTAATGAAATTGTGATTTCGAACTATTACCAATGAGTCGTATACACTTTCAAAACTTCAAACATAAACATCGAACAAACAATTGGACATAACTTGGCTGTACGAATACTAGCATGGATGGTTAAACTTAGACCTCCACGTACTCATTAAATCTCATACGTTTAGGGCATTAGGAGATTTCGACTAGACTTCTTGGGCTTTAGGCTTTGCTAGCACTCGAACATACTCAACTCAACAAGTGAGTTCACAGCCCCTACTTTTACCGCGTTACTACTTTCGAACAGGGGTGGAAAACATAGTCAACTATTTTACTGATTGCCATAACTACTTTTTCTTACATGATTGTTTATCATTCTTGTTTACTCGCACGATTTGAGTACTTTGAACTGTTGAACCCTTGTAACAAAATTGGTATTTATGAGACCATATTTTCATACTATAAACGTGATATAACTTGTTTGGTAAACCGGAGAACGGTCGGTACTTTTATGTAAACGCTGGAGAATGACCAGCAACGTATTTTAGTGCCAGAGAATGACTAGCCAAGTGGACGGGAGAACGACCCGTGCGTCTTTTGACCGGAGAACGACCAGTACTGTGTTTCGCTGGAGAACGACCAGCAGTATTTATTTCCAGAGAACGACTCGCCGAGTTTGGACGGGAGAATGACCCGTGCGTATTTAGACCGGAGAACGACCGGTACTGTTTTGGAAACGCTGGAGAACGACCAGCAACGTATTGCAACCTGTATTTTGGGTAACATCCCATGTAAACGGTATTTTGGGTAACATCCCACGTAAACTGTATTTTGGGTAACATCCCACGCAAACTGTATTTTCGGCAACATCCCAACCGAACTATATTTGGATAACATTCCACAAAATGTTTACTTAATTATTATGGCAATAACTATTTGTAAACGCATCTGTTTCAACAACTGTGCTTACAAACTTAATTCAACTATTGTGAACATAAAACCTGTGAATTCACTCAACCTCGTTGTTGACTTTTACTATGTTTTTCAGGGAATTAGCGGCACACGTAAGAACCACCTGCACATACGGAACTAGGGTGACCCGCGAAGCTTTAGGATGCCAACTTTTGAAACTTTTGGATTTCTTTTGTATAACTAAAGTATTTTTAGTCATATTTACGAAATCTACTTTTGTAAACTTAATAACTTTTACATTTGTACGATTTGACGAATCGTAAACTTTGTAACTATTACATTTGGCATCTTAATATATTATGTTCTGTTGTAATCATAAGCTCTGATACGTATGCATGTACTATGTATTGTGGCACTCCCCATACTTAACTAAATGCTTCCGCTAAACTTAATCAATGAATTTTGGGGGTGTTACAAACATCATACAATAGTACAAAAGTATTACATTGTTAAACCAGGATAACGAGCATCGAGTTCAAAAATAATTTCCTAGAGATCCTAATATATAACTGATATACAAAAAGTAATGCAAGAGAATTTCCACAAGTTTGTATGCATGCGACTCGAGCAATCAGTCCTGAGGGTGTGCAGTCCTACTGCTGCTGTAAACCTAAGATGAATGCTAAAAAGTGTCAACCAAAAAGGATGGTGAATCTTACAGGTCTAGTGAAGTAAATCATTTATGAACCACAAGTAAGTACCAGTAATACCCTCGAACAAGGTAAGTAATTCAGTAACTCAGTAAAGCAGTAAGTCGACACAATTACCATGAGCTCACAAGTTGAAGCTTAACAGTGTAGTGTGAATGGTACTGTTAAGTACAGTATCACGTACCCCCATGAGTGCTATCCGAACACTCATATGTAACAAATACTAATATGCATGTTTCTACGGTGTAATCCGTGGTAGCGCTACTACCCCAGACAGGGATTGTTAGTCCCAAATGGATCCATCTACTAGTAATCGCGCTTAAGTCCATAACTAAGAACTTATGATAGGAGGCTTTTAGTAGATAAAAGTAAATCATATAATGCGTGTAAAAGTAGTGTAAACAGTTCAGTACTTGTGTTCATACGTAAAACGGTAGCAAATATCTCACCCCAAAGTAGAAAACAGTAAAAGTGGGGCTGTAAGACTCACATGATTCTAGCAAGTAAGTTTGTGTAAGCAAACAAGTATAGCGGATGTAACTCCGTAAGTATGTGTCGGATGTAATTCCGTAGTGTGGTTCTCCGGACCCTGCAACCTTTTGGCGTACAACACGCACAAGGTTGTAAGTAAATAAGTAATTAAGTTGGCATCTCAAAAGAACACCCATGCTAGTTGTCCACTCAACTAGAATATGTCCAAGTGTTTGTTTAGTAGTTCGATTGTAGTTTGAAAACAAGTATGGCCCGTTGGTGACATTTGTTGAGACACGTTTTGTGACAACAGAATTAGCTTATAATAGTACTTTTATTATTGAAATTAAGTTTTTATATTATTTTTAAACTTTAATGTCAAAGTATTATCTTTTGGGTACACATTTACATTATATTATCAAGTGCTGAAAATTGTTGACCAAGGTTGACGGCGAGTTGAGATTGCCCCGCGAGTTGATATTGCCTTGTGAGTTGAGATTGCCCCGCGAGTTGAGATTGCCTCGCGAGTTGAGATTGCCTCGCGAGTTGAGATTGCCCCGCGATTTGAGATTGCCCCGCGAGTTGAAATTGCCCCGCGAGTTGAGATTTCCCCGCGAGTTGAGATTGCCCCGCGAGTTGAGATTGAATCTCAACTCACGAAATTCGCTATTCGCGATTTTTTCCCAGATTTCAATTTTTAAAGCGGTTTTAATGGGGTTTTTGGACATAATCTTGTTGAGTAAATGTTCTAGCATGTAAATCTAAGCTTTACAAGTAATTTAAAAGAGTTTAAAGTTTTCATACCCCAAAATGGAAAATGAAGAAGATGAATATGGTGATGATCCTTAAGCTTGTTCTTGATGATGATGATGGATGATTGTGATGGTGGTGATGTTGATGTTGCTGAGTTTCAGTTTTAGAGAGAGAGATGGAGTTGAGGTTAAGAGAGATAAGAGAATTTAAGGTGGATGTGTGTGCGAAATTAGATGAATTTGGGGAAGAAATGGGTTTAAAAGGAATTGGGTCATGGGTCGGTTTGGGGTTGGGTTCGCGGGTCTGGGCCGACCCACTTGGGTCTCGGTCTCGTGAACTTGTTCCTCGAATTTGCGTTATGCCCCGGAGTCATATAAATGTTATTTCGCGTTATATGTTTAATATAATATGTTTCATTACCGTTTTAAAATACGATATTTTAAATGGAAGTTTTAGTCAAAACGATATATTTTAAGTTACAAAATTATAACTTGGTTTTATTTTGTCTGTCAGGCGCGTTTCACGCGTTTTCGTCATGTACGGGGTGTTTTAGACGATATGAGTTACGTGTAATATACTTTACCAAATATAGTAGTGTAAATAATGTTTGTTCGGATAATTCCACTTTATTTATAAATTTGTCACCAACGTCCACTATAAGTAACCTCGGACCTCGTCCGGTTCATATTTGTACGATTTATACAAATCGCGTACGCGTGTATGTAATTACACAAAATGCCATGTATATTTAGATTAATACAAAACTAAATACCCATAATTACGAGTAATTTAGCTGCTAATTATAGCCCTAATTTGACGGGTGTTACAGTTGGGCTAGTTGGTTATTGTGTGAATTACACAGGGGTGTTGATTCATTCGTTGTGTGTAGAACATGTGTTTGAGTATAATAACCGTTAGCTATCGGTCTATTCTGTATTGGCCTTACAGATTGTTGGGTAAGTGTTCTTTTAGAGCCACCACGGCAGTAGGGTTTCTCAAGAGCCATCGATCCTCATTGTTGAAAAGTTGTATTGTGTGTGTTTATGGTTGTTTGATGTAAACAAGTAGTTATGCTAAGTTGAATTGTGTGTGACTTATCCATTCACTTAGCTTTGTGCTAATCCCTTAATTTACTTCCTGCAGGTTATGTTAAATATGTAAGTGGTCAGGAAGTGGGTGTTTTAGCGGGAATGTTTGACAGCGCCAACAACTCTGATATAGTTTTGTAATAAACTAAAGATGATTATTATTATATAACACCTCGTCTACAGTTTGTGGTTTTAAATATATTCTGAACTGTGACGTGTCTATTTTAACACTTTTAAGTAGTTAAACTGTTGTGTATTAAAGTTTGAAAAAGTTTATGTACATTTCAGATTGTATAGTAATAAATTATGTTTTAATATACGCTTCCGATCTAAATTATATGATAATAATGTATAAAATGAGGGGTGTTATAAGTTGGTATCAGACATAGGTTTGGGTAACATTGTATGATGTTCAATCTCAAATCTAGAATTGTGTCAAGTCAAATATTCCAGGGTGTGGGATTAATTGTGTATGAAAAATTGGTTATTGAATATGTGCTAACACTTAACAAGATGCAAGATTGTTGTTTTGATTGCAGAGACGGAGGAATATGAGTAACCGACTGGTATTCTCAATGATTCCTCTATTGTCGTTGGCATAATTGTATCAGGTATTTTTCGATAAGCTTTTCGAATTTAAATAAGCTTGAATTGTTTACTTTGCTAAGATAATGATGATTAGTAGTAAAGTAAATTGAGTCAGACTGATATGATTCCCCAGTATGAGTCATTGATGATTATTACTTGGTAATGTGATGATTTAAATATTACATGAGATATTGAGTTGTGTAGCCACCTTGGTGAATAAAGTGTAACAGTGGTATTAATTGAATTAAAAGGTGTCTACAATATTGAAATAAAGTGTATGACTTATACAATAGAGGAAGAGATATGCCTTCCGGGTTAAAAGCATAATTAATTATGTTGATGATGGGTAGTAAATCATGATAGACTGGATTAATATGACTCCCTATAGTGAACTCAATGAGATGTTGGTATATCTCAATTAATATGTTTTGGAGTCATGTTGTTGTTTAAATTAGAAAGTGTCCATTGATTGGGAAGTGTGCGTTTGACTTGGAAAAGTCAAAGTTGAATTTGGTAGAGTCAAATTTGGTAATAGCTATGTTATAAAGTGATAAATGTGACTAGATGTTTATGTGTAGCATTGATCATGATTTAGGTTGAATTATGATCTATGTATTGAAAATGGTAAAATAAGAAAGTCAAAGTGGTCAACAAAACTTTATATGCGTTGACAAGTTTGTGAAAAGTCAAGGTTGGATACTTGTTGGAATTTTTATAAATATGATGATTTTATGTGAAAATTGATGTTTTCAGGTTATAATATGACACCAATAGTGAAAATGGTGTTGTTTGACTTAGAATAGTCAAAGAAGTATGAATTGGTTATTGGAATAGTGATCATATGGGCAGAAACCCAAATGGGTCGTTAAAGTGCCTAAATGGGTCACTTAAAGACTAAATGGCTAAAATGAGTGATGGTTCAAGTATAATGTATGTTAAAGTGACTTTAAGTCCTACATATTGTGGGAATGTGTGTTGAAAGTGTTCATGTAGTCAATATGGTTGAATTTGGAAAAAGTGTCCAATTGGACCCTCAAACGGGTCAAAGAGTCAAAACATAATAGAATAAGTGTAAGAGGGTGATGAATATGCCCACACGTCACAAATGTATCTAGGAATATGTTGGCAAAGGGTTGAAATCAGAAACTAAGTCATTTGCAATATGGTGTGTCAACCAAAATGGGTCATATGTTTGTTTTCTCGTAAAACGTGTAAATTGAAAAAGTGTAAAAAGGGAAAGTTTCATTTTGATTATATGAACGTGCCTGCAAAATTTCAGACCCTAACTCTTTGCGGTTTGGGAGATATGCACGTTTGAATTTTGTAAAATTGCATTAAAATTTGCTGGTGTAGAATTGGCTATGCAGGCATGGGACTCGGCGGGTCCAAAAGGAATCCGGCGGGTAGAGGTGGTGACCCGGCAGCTGGTGACCCTAAACCGGCTGCTACTCTAGGTCTAAAATGCAATTTTGCTTCTGTTCGCCCAAAACTTAATTCACCCGCACTACTACAAAATCCCAAATGGCACACGGTTAATACCATATATAGATCAAGGAAATCGGGGGGAGAAATCTATTTGCAAAGTAAAAGGACCATGATATGAAAATTCGTGGTCTAGTAACTAGTCGGACCATAGTTAATAATTTAAAACCGTGTTCAAGACCACTGGTAACTATTCGCGGTTCATTATTCAGAACCGTGGTCCTTTTAAAATTTTTTGATAAAAAAAAATGTGACCGGTCCACGGTTCTCTTTTGTGGACTGCGTGTTTTATAAATATAAAAAGTTTCACATGAATATTTTTAGAACTTGCATGTCATCAGCAGTTCTATTAATACTCTCTCCGTCCCAGTTTTATTGCCCCCTTTTGACTTTTGAACACTTTCTTTGACAACTTTGACCTTGAATATATTTGTGTGTGTTATATAATACTTGATGCAAATTATACCAATGAAAATGCATTCAAAACCTAATCCATTCATATATTTTGCATTAAGTATTATATAACACAAAAAAAATATTCAAGGTCAAAGTTGTCAAAGAAAGACTCCAAAAGTTAAAAGGGGACAATAAAACTGGGACGGGGGGAGTATAAAACAGTAGTCGAGATACCCTTTCCCCTTAGTACGTGCTCTCATATCTCATATCATTCGGTGTTTCTTAAACTTGTAAGTGGTAATCGATTAAAGATTGTCAACTCAACAAATCTAATTGATGTCACCATGATAACTATTTAATATGAGATTTCATCGTTGGGCACATCTCAAAATGTTCAATCAAGCTATGATGATCTTGCATGAAAGATTTGTATTAATATTTTAGCATATTTTTGTAACTATATATATATATATATAAACATTTTAGCATTCGAAACGAATCTAAATCATTTAAGTAAAGGGAATAAAGATACACTGAATATTTATGTAACTATCATATATACTTAGCATATCAACATTTATACATATATATTAACATTTTAGCATAAGGAGTTAAGCATTCAAAACGTATCTAAATCATTTAAGTAAAAAGAATAAAGTATTCATGCACCTATCATATAAGAATTTGTTGTTGGAACCATGAACACCACCTCCTAACAACGTTGTTGAGGTCTGTGAGCGATAATGGAGTTTTGTCCAGGTAACATGGAATACATCTCGCTCCATGCACTGAGAATAATGAAGCGTGATCTATTGTGTTAGTTTTGATAATAAGATGTGCATATTTCTAGCTTTATATGTTAAGGAAAATCCTTACTCGTTAAGACATTTCACGATGTGTTCTATTTCTTGTGGAACTGATTCAAAATTATACATCAGATTCTTTGCTGCTTCACTTTAGCCCAACAGTGTAAAACACTTGGAATAATATTCAATCTGCACCAGTGGTTATTCTGACCCAACAATCTCACCCTAAACTTTAGATTCTTCCAGTAGCCTTAAGTTTCATCCTTTCATTCTCAATCAATCTGTATACATCTGTCTCAGATGCTTAAACAGATGATGGCTGTCATCATATCCTCTCTCTCCTTCATATTTTCTCATTCCAACCTCAAACATCCTTTCGAAGGCACATCAGTATGCACTTCCTTTTCCTTTTCAGACATAACCATCTTTTTATTTTTTCTCATAAAGATTTTATCATTCTTTTCTTTTTCCACCAAATGTTCTTTTTCTACCAAATGTCATAAAGATTTTATCATTCTTTTCTTTTTCCACCTTTTCAGTTGGCTTATCTTTTTTTGCGGACTTTGTAGCTAGTCTCCTCACCCATAGGGATAAATTCCTGTTCAGCTTCATATCTTCTCTTTAAAGATTCAAAATCCCATTTTTTGAGAGCAGTGAGCGACATACCAGTTGATCCTCCTAAGCACCTGGCATAATGATCTTTCATCTGAACTTTTGTTTTTGGCTTGGCTTTGAGCTTAGCTTGCCTTTGTGCTGCCTCATGAGCTTTTTTAATTTTCAACATTTCCATCAATTCAAGTTGCCTTTCAGCTGGGGTTAATTCAGTCCATTGAGCTTCCATATACTTTTTTGAAAAGTTTAGATCAAAATGAACTTGCTCTTCTTTTATCATAATACGCACAACCTTAGGTTCAATATCAACTGCAATCATACCTGCCTGCTCAGCATAGACATCTGCACTTATGACCTCAGGATCCTTTTTCTTCTTGGGCTTCTTAGGCTCCACATACAGTCCCTTCCTCTTATCATTAGCCTTAGCTATTTCCTTTTCTTTCAGAGCCTCCTCTAATCCCTCTGGCCTGTTATCAAACACAAGCTCTCTGAATGATACACCTAAACCCCTAGATGGAATAGTTTTGGTGGGGGTTGGTGTGTTGGCTACATCAACTAATGTCGCAGCAGCTGTAAGATCATCGATCATTGGAAAGTGGAACTGATGCAGCAATAGAAGTAGGAGGATTTTCAACTACCTCAGGTGGCACATCCTCAAACAAACCAGTACCCAGAATAGTTCTTTTTGTTGGCTTTTTTGGCTCCTCAATAATCCCTTTTCCTTTGTCTTTAGCCTTTTCTCTATCAGCTTCATCAAATGTAGGCTTAAAAGATTGACTTTCAGAATTTGGTTCATTGAGACGATTCCTGGATGCTTTATCCCAAACATTTCTCACAACCTCCGGCTTCAACCTCAAACTCTTTCCTTGATCTGCTTCTAGAGCAGACTTCTTGTGTCTACTTGACTTCCCCGTTACTCTACCCATATTCGTCCCATCTTCAATACTTTCTGCCCGTATACGCTTGCCAGATTTTGTAGGGACCTGTTTTTTCTTAATTGGGACCTGATCATCCCGTACAGGGGTAGGGCCCTGCTGTTCCTGACATGGAGAAGGTTGATCAAATTCAGTTGTATCCTTTTCCAGCAGGGTACTCCTTTCCTCACTTGAATCCTCCTCACTTGGTTTCCGGGACGACTCTCTCCCATCCTAGTAACAAAAAAAATGGAAGTGCATACTGTTATGACATGCGTAGAAATATTTTAACACACAAATATACGATACTTGGAGATAAATAATGTGTACTTACCTAGAAAAATATAATAAATGAACGTCGCCACTGAAGGAAACTGTTTTTTGCTTCCTGTAAGACGGTCATCCCAGCAGTTGGCTTAGGCAGTCTCATCTCCCTGAATCCATCCCGAATTCTCTCAATTTGTACAATTAGGTGGCACCATGTGACATAGACACCCCATGTACCTGCCCGGACCCCCGAGGATGAGCCTTTCCTCTTGCGACAAGCTTTATTTCAAACCCGAATTCCGCGATTAACTTACATGTAGTGGGTTCCTACAACGATATGGTATGAATATATAAGTGATACAAAATATTTTATGGTAAAAGCATAATTACATACTAAATAAATGTGATTACCGGTAACTCTTCAAAAGGTTGGAACTCTGACCCAGCACCAGTACTCCTCATATCGAGACTTGCTGCAGGTCTTTGCGCCACCAACTCCCTCGATGTCTCCTCTCGCGATCCCACCTCCCTATCTTCAACCTCCATCCTCTCTATTTCAGCCACCCTTCTTTTTAACCTCTCAATCTCTTCGTTTCTTTTGTTGCATCGCGGATGCCTCTCATAGCCATCAATTGCCTTTGTGAAGCCAATAGTGTGCCCCACCGCCCTTGTCCTTCCAGGGTGCTCTTTTCCTATGACCGTCCATAGAGCATCTTTTCCTTGGGGATCCGGAGCCACATGCAATTCCTCATCCTTCTTAATCTGTTCAAACCAATAAAAAGCTTATGTTCTAATTTTACCCTGAATATTGATTACTAATAGAATTTCAAAGTAAACAAAGGTGATCTTACCAAATCCTTCACAATTGGAACTATACCTTCAGGTATAAACAATTGTCCTTGGCTATTGCGTCCACAATGAGCCCTGATGTACATAAACACCCGCAGGTTGTGAACCCTATATAAGCGACCAACAAGAGAGGAGGGATCCAAAACCTTGAGAGCTTCTTCTCTCTCCTTCTTCCACTCTTGTTCGTATCCCCGATACCCTTTAGGTCCTACCTTAGGCAGATTCTTGTTCAAACTAGCTAACTGTCTACCTCTCTCATTTATCTCTTCACATAACAAAAACAAGTTTAACAGAAAAAAGGAAATGATGATCACGTAGTCGAGATGGCCTTTTACCCTCGGTACTCGGTAGGACTCTTTTATCAACAAAAGTTATAACTATTTAATATGAGGTTTCATGATTGAAAATTTGTGTTCAACTTAAAAAAAAACCGAATGGAATTGATACCTGAAACTCTTCACTGTTGACCTTCTCACGGAATTTCTTCCACATTCCTTCCTTGGCAAGATACGGGTACTTCAAAAAGGGGCTTTTCCCAGTTTTCACAAAATTGTCCCTCAGATTTCTTTTGAATTCTTTCCAGACCTGGTTGCATTGCGCAGTAACAGCCTTCTTGGTCTCCTCACCCTTAATATCAGGGAATACTTTCTGAAATACATAAGTATATATTAGTAGCCTTCTGTATATATAGCATCTTTGAGAAAGGGATATAGTTGCTACAAAATTATTTTAACGGTTCAGAATTTACCTTAACCTCTTCCCATAGAGAATCTTTCAGTGTTTCATCAACCTTATCCCACGAATCAATTAGAATACTAACCCGACATCTAGCCACAAGACCTACCATTTTACAAAATGACACCTGTCCCGGCCCAATGTTGAGTCCAAAAACATTGAAGTCAACTTCTCTATCGCCAAGCAAATTTGCCTTCTCATCCTTCTTCATAGATGAAGTAGCCATTCTCTTTCTCCTTTTAAGTGGAGCACTTGTACTACACTCTTGATTAACTTGTTCTCCAAGATCAGGTTGTTGATGATCACTCATAACATTTTCTGGATGCGGAAGGAGATCCTTATCTTGATTATCCTACACCGCATTATGAACAAGTTGTTAAAAAAAATAATATCAAAGGTCATCTAGCATTCAACAATCAGTACATTACACCCACAATACGTATATAAATAAAACTGCCTAACAAACATCATCACAAAGCTGTCATCGGATCGATTGGTCCCCACGAGGTAATTAACTATCATAGACATATCATATCAAAAGTGGTAAAATAATACAGATACTCAACAACACGTACACCTCTAGACATATGTACATAACAACTGGTTCATATGAATCAAAAAACATATAAACACACACAAAAACTAAAGGCTGCGGATAAATGCAATATATGTTTTGATTCATACACCAATTTTTGTACTTTTTGATTGATGCAGTACTGTACAACCCTATAATGCATACTTTAGATGTATCAAACAAATAACTTTTTGTATATATGATATATGATATACCAACACCCAAAAACTAAATTGTATGAACAATTTAATGACTTAATAACATATTACCAGATAATGTTCACTTTTTGGTTATGATACAAACAATCATCAACTAATTAAATGCATGCATAATTAAAACAATATACAAACTCTCGAATAATTAGCTCAACTACAATTACGGTACGTATTGAAGTAGAAACACCAAATTAACACAAGTATAACATTCATAAGGTTCATAAAAACCAGACATATGAACAATCAATAACTCAATATATAACATCAAAAAGAAGAGAAATTGATACTTTACCATTATAGCGGTAGTTAGATAAAAAAACCCTAGCGACCTACTAACTTGTAATCGGGGAACAAATGAACATAACCAGACAAACTTTAATTGAATTTAAGTTTGGTACCTGTGATACATGCTATAATGGGTCAGCAAAACGCTGGTGAGCTCACAGGTTTGTATGTCAACACATATTGTATGAACCGCAAGATTTAATTGAATTTAAGTTGCAATTAAGCAAAACAAAAGTTTTACAGCCATGAGCACATAGTCTGAGCTTAACTCGAGGTGTCAGGTCCACATTTAAGGTATCCTGATTGAGGTGCCTCCCACGAGTGCCTAATCTACACTCGTCTGAACAAATATTAGTACATCCGTTTACCCAGTTTATGCATGCTAACCCGGACGAGGAGGGTCAATCCTATATGGTACCATATACTAATATTCACACTACAACGTATTACCAAACTATGCTGAGGAGGGCTTTAAGAGATTAGTGAGATAACTCATGTAGTAATTGTTTGTTTTCGTACTTGCGTTTATATAGTTAAAATAAAACGAGCAATGATATCACACCCCTGAGTAAAACAGTAAAGTAGGGCTATGAGACTCACCTGAGACTTGAAGTGTTTATCTAAATAAACTTGAGTTGATTAGCCGAGTAGTGATGTCCGAAGACTTGTAACCTGAGGGTGTCCATGACACGTGATGGTTATTAATTGATTAGGTATCTTAAAAGACTACCTTTGTAGTTGTTCGTCCAACTAGAATGTCCAAGTGACTACGATTTTCTTGATTAACTTGAGTTTTGAAAATGTGTACGGCCCGTTGGTGATTGTTTGTAATAATAATCTCAACTATTATTATTATGATTTCGAAGTGTTATACTTAAAAAAGTATGTTCCAATGTGTTTTAGAAGTCGTATCGTATTCGTGTTTGATGTTATACAAGTTTGACACTTGGTGTGAAATGTATTTACAAACTCTAAGTGACGGGGGTTCGGGGGCAGCGCCCCTGGTAAGCGGGGTTCCAGGGGTGGCAACCCCTGGCGGGGTCTAAGGGGCTGGCCCCTGGTTGGGGTCGAGATGATAAAATTTTTATTTCTACTACATTTCTTTGGTGAAAAACACATCTGAACTTAAATTTGGGTGAAATCAAGTGATAAAATTTTAGGTCTCGACACTTAGTAAAATCTGTGTTTTCTTAGTTCTGTTTCATGCGACACTTATAGCGTCACTTGAGGAAGTAACGCATAAGGGGTGACACTTAAGCAAGTGTCGGGTACAAGTGTCGGTATCAGGTTCATGCGTCACTAGGGTTAGTGTTGGATGAAATCAGAATTCAATTATAGGTGACACTTGGACAAGTGCCGCTAGAAGTGTCGGTCAGGAAGTGTCAGGTATCGAATTTGCGACACTTAGGCAAGTGTCGGGAAAAAGGGGTTTTATGCGGTACTTAGGCAAGTGACGCAAAATTAGGGTTTTTAGCGACACTCAGTGCGTCACTTAAGTGACGCATTAAGTGACGCTACGCTGCGCTGGTCTATGCGACACTTACGTCTGTTGGCCGGATTTTGGGCTGAAATTGTGTTTTCCGGTTTCCGTTTGACTTGAAACTTTTACCCAACACATATTTGGACATTTCAAGCTTAAATAAACAACAAACAAGTGAAAATAATGGGAATCGGAGTGTTTCGGGATTTGTCGGAAACTTACAAACTTAACGCCGGAGAAATTCGAAAAGAGGGAAATGTAGATCGTGTTGTCGTGGTTCTTTTTCCCCAAAAGAGTCTTGTAATTGGATGCCGTTTTGTGGTTCCTTTTGATGGAATTAGATGGTGGTGGTGTGGTGGTTATGTTAGAGAGAAAAGAGAGAAAGAAGATGGAAGGGAGAGAGTCTGTGGATGAAAAATGAGGGAAAAAGGGAGGGGGTGGGGTGTATGGCAGATTTCTTTTGGGTGGGGGGGGGGGGGGTGGGGGGAGGAGGTGGGGGGAATGGGGGAGGGAATCTCCCAATTTTTAACCCCCGCGTTTGCGCTCCGTGCGGTGTTCGTTTCCCCGATCGTTTAATAGTTTAAAAAATTATTTTTAAAATACGAATATTTATTAATGTTTTTGTTGAAGTATTTCATCAAATACTTTTACTTGAGTTATAAAATATAACTTATTCTTGTTTCGATTGTTCGCGCGTTTATTATTTTAATCGCGAAATCCTTGTTTGTACGATACAAATTTGAGTTGAAATATTATTTAAATAATATTTTGGATAAAATAGGGTTATTAACTAATGTCATATTATTTAATAAAATTGTTCACCAACGTCCGTATTAATTGAATCGAATTGCATTCGATTTGAAACTTGTACGATTTAATCAAATCGTATACTTGTATATATTCAACAATATATATATATATATATATATATATATATATATATATATTGATACATTAATTAGCCTAACACGGAACTAAGTACATGTATTACACTTGATTAGTCATTAATTACTAGTCCTAATTTGACGGGTGTCACAGTAATAATTTTGGTCAACAATAATTAACCAAGGTTCAGTTACATAGAACCGTGTTCATTGTTTACAATTTACTCTTTAATTAAATTAATTAATTTAAATTAAATTCTATCAAAAGGGTCGGTAAATGGGTTCATTCAATTCCAATATAAATATATCCACACACATAGTTAAGGTTCACCATTTACATCCAAACCCTAAACATGAGTATCAAATTCCCTTTCCGTGATCACAATTTTCGCAAAAAAAGCAACCATACGTACGTCCTCACGACCGCAATTTCTCTGTTTACATCCACTTCTTTTATGGAGAACAGTTATGGTGGAGAGTTTAATTAGTCTGGCTCTTGAAGTCAAACCATCGGACCCTAAACCATAAGTGACATCAAAGTCATGATTAAGCATGCAGGAAGGAATTTCCGAATGCTCGATAGAGCATAAAGGATTAAATCCGGAAGATTCAAATCATTGTCAGTAGGAATTCGATATCGATATGCTGAACATGGGTACCAAATCTGGAAGATTCAAATTAACTTATCGATGTATATGCCTTGTGTTTTTAGCTATATATTTTTCAAGATTTGTATGCCCTTTTGGCTTTTTTAAAGTCCATGATTTATGATTTATTTTGAATAATTTTAATTATTATTTAGCTTTCTTTTCGAGCCAACTTTTGGCTATAAAATAGTCGCATTTGTGTATATACTGTATTATATTTAATGAACGCGTTTTCTAATTTTCCACTTTTCTTAGAAAAAAATTCATGAAAAGTGGTAATAAACGATGGTTATATCGCGAACAGAACCAACCGTGGTTATAATTTGTAATGTGTAAAAAACGGTGAAAAATCCAACACATAGTCGACAAATTGGACCACATTCCAAGGTTTGTAATTTTTTTTAAAGAATTTGAGAACCGTGTATATCACTTGGACCAAAGTCATTAACAGGTTAATAGTATTTCGGTCAATAAAGCAGAATTTTTTTCATTTCAGTCACGTCGTAAAAAACAATGGGGAGACCACACACTCCCCAAGTTAATTGCATGTTCAAATTCATATTTATTATAGACATAAAGATTACATAATGTAATCTTTAAAATATTTACAATTGAAAGTCAAAGTTAGCATACACTATTTTTTTAATGTTTATATGTGACACCCCGCAATTTTTTTGAAATAATTAAGTACGTCAATACATGCATGTTTAAGCTAATTCTCTACTTAAGTGAATTCACATTCATTTTAATGAGATAAGTCTAGCAAAGCCCAACTAGTTAATACGTGTAGTATTACATATTTCGTAAATAGTTATAATTGTGTACAAAACAATTCGGAACTAGTCCGACAAAAATACGATCGTTGGTGAACATATATTAAATAACGTAAAACTATTTTTATAGTAGTTATTTACTTAGAAATATTATGCGAACAAATAATACATAACGAAAAACGAAACAATTATACGTTTTAATTAAATTGCGACAAATGCGACAAAATACATAAAACGAACCCGACAACCAAACGAGTAAAAAATAATATTTTTGAGACACCAAATAAAGTATTTAGAATAATACTTCGAAAAATATTTACGCGATATAACTAACAAACTAAACGAAATATAACGTATAAAAACGTATAACGATCGGGTAAACGAACATGGGTTAAAAACCTACACAACTACACAATGATTTGGGAGACAAAGCATGTGCATGACCACACTTTGCCCCCCCCCCCCCCCCCTCTTGACCGACTCCACAAGATCAAACATATCTAGGCTTTTGATTTCTTTAATTGTTTGCACAAAAACACAAACAGATATTTACACCCAATAATTCATCATCTCATTCCTTATCTCTCTCAACTTTTTCTCTTGTGCCCTCTCTCTCTGGCTCACTCGGCAAGCAGCAGCCCAGCAACACAATCACCATAATTATCATAATAATAATCTCCATCATCCTCCATAAGTTGCAAAGGTGGAGCAAAGAGCAAGCATCTTCATCATCCTTATTTCACCATTTTGAGTTTTGTAAGGAAAAATGTTTTCTTCACTTACTTTACATGATTTTTGATTATTAACATGTTATTAATTCACTTATGAAAGATCATGCTAAAAATCGTAACAAAGGTAAACGAAAACTAAATGAGTGGGTGAAGTATTATACCCCATCGGGTAACAAGTTTAATGTAATTCATATATATGCTTATAAACTCAAACACTCAACAAATAGACACAAGTATAAAAGGACACAAACTGAATGTACAACTCTATCTTCATAAGTTACAAGTATATATAGAGGATCCCCAAATGCCTAGTTATAATCTTAGTTTTATTTATTTTTTTAAAACACCAGTCAACATTGATATTTTGTTGATTTTGGTTTACTAATGCATTACAGTTGACATCACCCAACTATGATACAAAACGTTTTTGAAATAGTCAATACGTACTCATATATATATCGTTTAGTAATTCGTAAGAAAAGGTCACTATTTCTAGTTTTGACCCAATCTGTTTGACATTAGGGTCCTTGAATTGAGTACATTACGTAGTTTTGGGCAGGTTAAAAACTACGAACAAGTTGATATATATTTACACATTCACGTCCATATTAAATAGTTCAAATTTGTCACAGAGATACAACTCAGTGTACACTAAAAAAATTATTTCAAATGTTAATTTTTATAAAAAAAATAAATGGAGTAAATGAGTACGAGAAAAACAAAAAGTGTACGAAATAAATTGTGTACACAAAACTATTAACTTTATACACACACACACACACACTATGACAAATCATACATGTAATTTATGTATATACACTTGAATAAATATATCCACAACCAAATTATATACGAGATAACTCGTACGATTTATATATATACGTTTTAAAAGTATACAACTAAATGGGTATAAAAATAATATCTTTTTGGAATTATTATTACGAAATCACCACCAACATATAGTACAAACTTTTTAAACAATAATGATCTTCCAATTGAGTGAACGAATAACATGTTTGAGTGTTTAGCCATCCACTTATATGAAATATCTTATACGTTTAGGACGTTAGAGACTTACCTTGGGCTTAGGCTTTGCTAGCACTCACATACCAAGCTCACGAGGTGAGTTCACAGCCCCTACTTTTACTGTTTTTAACTGCTTTCAACTTGGGGTGAGAAACATAGTCAACTACTTTACTGATTGCCATAACTGCTTTTGCTTACATGATTGTTAACTTGCTTGTTTACTCCCAACTATTGATTATTAATGATAGTGATCATGTTTTAACTTGTAGCTAGAGTACTTTGGAACAGTTAAACGTTTATACAAATTAGGTTTATGAAATAACGTTTTCATACTACAAACTAATACGAATCGCATAAACTGTTTTGATGTGTGGTTTCCTGATGGGCTTTAGTATAGATCCTGCCAACTTGGATCAAGGGAAACTTAATCTCCCTACACTTTAGGTTGCCTAATTGGCTTTTGTATGGGTCCTACCAACTTGGACCAGATCCTACCAACTTGGATCAAGGGACACTGACTCTCCCTACTATTTGGTTGCCTGATGGGCTTTAGCAGGGATCCTACTGACTCGGATCAGATCCTACCAACTTGGATCAAAACATTTTAATAGGAATACTTACATTTCCTACAAATCGTACTTTTATTAAGGATACCTACTTTCCTACGAAATATTAAAGTTAGGATACAAACTTTCCTACAAACAAATAAAACTGTATTTGGGTAACATCCCAACCAAACAATACTTAGGGTATTTACTTTCCTACAACTAATAGGATGCTTACTTTCCTACAATTGGCAATTCAACTTATATTGGACAACATTATACAACTTACTATACTACTGTTATGGCAATACATTTTATAAACAACTGTGGTTTATCAAACTCTACTTGCAAACGTAAAACCTGTGAATTCACTCAACCTCGTTGTTGACTTTTACTATGTTTTTCAGGGAATTAGCTGCGCACGTAAGATCGCCTGCACTTTTGGAAATTAGGCGACCCATGAAGACTTAGGATGCCACTTTTGAAACAAATGGATTTCTTTAGTATAACTAAAGCGTTTTTAGTAATATTTCAGAAATCTACTTTTATATAACTTAAATACTTTTGATACTTATACGATTCAGTGAATCGTAAACTATGTACTATAACTTATGGCATCTTAATATATATGTTCTGTTGTAATCACATGCTCTGATATGCGTGTTTGTCCAACGTTTACGTCGGCGCCCCCACTCGATCTAATGCTTCCGCAAAACATCTGATAACCGTAATTACCGAATTTGGGGGTGCGACAGATTGGTATCAGAGCCATTGGTTATAGCGAACTAGAAGTCTTTAAGTGACCTAGAGACCTTAGAGACCTAGACTATAGCCGTGGCTAGGACACTCATGTATACACATACACTTGCATACGTCTAACTCGATACATGATAATACTAACACATCGATATACGCGAACCAAGCGACCGATCTTATCGTATACTTACTTCATTTGTTCTATGGTATGGTTGATTATAATTTGTACTCTTTGAACCATACTACGCTCAAATCGTTCATTCTTACCATGAAATTCCGGTGAACCTGATCGTATTGAATGATGATGAAAAGAAGTATGTATTTAGCATCGTATAATGACGCCTGGCCAACGTGATTATATTATACTAAGTACATATGGGTGTTTCATAAGTCGTAAGATACGTGATGGTATATCCTTCTCACTACTCGCTTATTAAACCATATGAAACTTCATTTTCACATTCCTTCACTTGGTATTGACTTCTGCATTTCAATCATCGTAGAACGCAATCATGCCACCAAAACAAAGGAAGACCCGAAACAGTCAACAAGCAACCACACCTCCTGTTGAGGAAACTACTGAACAAATTATCAATCGCCGAGTGGCTGAAGCTATTGCCCAGTACGAGGCAAGTCGCAATCGCAACGATGGAAGCGACAATAGCCGAAACACTGGGAGAAACAATACCCCCGAAAACCCTGAGAATACCCAGCAAGGGTGTTCATACAAAACCTTTCTTGCCTGCAAACCTAGTAACTTCAACGGAACTGAGGGAGCTATCGGCATTGTCCACTGGATAGAAAAGATGGAATCAGTGCTCGACATTAGCGACTGTGCACCTGATCGCATGGTAAAGTACGCCACATGTACTTTAGCGACTGTGCACCTGGGAGGATCTGAAAAGGATGATATTAGAAGAGTTCTGTCCATGTAGTGAACTCCAAAAGATCGAAACTGAACTGTGGGACATCAAAATGAACGGTGCCGACATCACTGGTTACACTATGAGATTCCAAGAGCTCGCACGACTGGTGCCGCATATGGTAACTCCTGAGAGCAAACGCATTGAGCATTACAACTGGGGATTGGCGCCTCAAATACAGAGCTTGGTAATGTCTTCCAAACCATCTACCTTTAGGAGCATTGTGGACTTAGCGCAAAGCTTGACCGATGATGCGGTCAGAATGGGAACTTTGACTGAGAAAGTTGCATCGGGAAAGAACGACCCGAATGCTACTAATGCCGGCAATTCTGGAAACAACAAACGGAAATGGAATAGCGGGGTAAATGATCACCAGGATCAACAGAATCAGAGGTATGCTGGAGATCCTAGAGCATACGTTGCTATCACCAACCCCGAACTGAAACCCTACCTAGGCAAGAGGCCTAAATGTGGGAAATGCGAAAAGCATCACGAGGGAGATTGCCTTTTCTGTAGTAATTGCAAACACTGGGGACACCGAGCCCAGACATGTAGGAACAACCGAGCAAACCCTGGGTGACAAAAAACTGGGTGTTTCGAGTGTGGAGAACCAGGGCACTACCAGAATCAATGCCCACAGCTCAACAACGCCAACAACAACCAAAACAACAACCCTGGAAACAAAAACCGCAATGTCAATCTTCCACCAGCTCGTGGGCGCGCATTCATCCTTCATGCACAGGATGCACCAGATGATCCCTATGACAATATTGGTACGTCATAGTGAACTACTACGTTTTAACATTTTATGATTCAAACGCCATTTTGAACATAGATTACTTGAACACATAACCTATCCAATTATACGGCTAGCATAACAGAGATGCTAGAACTTTTATGGCAACCTGGAGCGCCACTTTTATGACAACAAGAACGTCCGACATTTCGGTATGAATTTTTAAATCTCGGGACGAGATTTTTCTAAAGGGGGGAGAATGTGACACCCCGCAATTTTTTTGAAATAATTAAGTACGTCAATACATGCATGTTTAGGCTAATTCCCTACTTAAGTGAATTCACATTCATTTTAATGAGATAAGTCTAGCAAAGCCCAACTAGTTAATACGCGTAGTATTACATATTTCGTAAATAGTTATAATTGTGTACAAAACAATTCGGAACTAGTCCGACAAAAATACGATCATTGGTGAACATATATTAAATAACGTAAAACTATTTTTATAGTAGTTATTTACTTAGAAATATTATGCGAACAAATAATACATAACGAAAAACGAAACAATTATACGTTTTAATTAAAATGCGACAAATGCGACAAAATACATAAAACGAACCCGACAACCAAACGAGTCAAAAATAATATTTTTGAGACACCAAATAAAGTATTTAGAATAATACTTCGAAAAATATTTACGCGATATAACGAACAAACTAAACGAAATATAACGTATAAAAACGTATAACGATCGGGTAAACGAACACGGGTTAAAAACCTACACAACTACACAATGATTTGGGAGACAAATCATGTGCATGACCACACTTTGCCCCCCCTCTTGACCGACTCCACAAGATCAAACATATCTAGGCTTTTGATTTCTTTAATTGTTTGCACAAAAACACAAACAGATATTTACACCCAATAATTCATCATCTCATTCCTTATCTCTCTCAACTTTTTCTCTTGTGCCCTCTCTCTCTGGCTCACTCCGCAAGCAGCAGCCCATCAACACAATCACCATAATTATCATAATGTTGGTACATCTATGTGTGTCTGTCAGTTGGTCTCAGTCTGTAATCGTGTCGATATTGTAATTACGTATTGAATAGTTTTAGACTTAGTTTAATTACAATTTTTTTAATCATGCGACACAAGGATTGTGTCATAGAATCATTCTATGCGACACAAGTATTGTGTCGCAGAATCAGTCTATGCGACACAAGGATTGTGTCGCAGAACGTCTGGATTAGACTATAAATAGAAGCTCGCCAGCTTCTGTTTGTGCAAGACTTTCACACACATAACACTTATGTTTTTCATAGAAAATTCACTAGGTAGTGTTATTTTGATCTTTGTGTGTTTGTCCAAGTGTATGTATTGTTGCTAGTTCATTATATATAAACATACACCTTTGTGTTTTGGTTATTTATCGTGTTAATCTTGCATATCTTGGTGTGTTTGATTTCCGCTCTAACACACAAGTTAAACTACTTGATTTGGTCCGAATACAAGGAACCTACAATTGGTATCAGAGCCACATACTCTTGAGTTGTGGTTTCGAGTTAGTTTTTGCAAGATTTTGGTTTAAATGTGATATTTTTAATTTTAGTGTTCTTGGTGTTCTTGGTCAAAAAGCTCAATTTTTAGCCTATTTTGGTGTTTAATCTTCAAAGAAAGGTGTTTGTCAAACCTTTAGATTTGGTAGATCAAAAGTTGGTGATTTTGTCTCTTAAAATATTGGGTTTTAGAACTGATAGGAAGCATGGCGTAATTGTTTATTATTTGTATGGAAAGTTGAAATTTTTTTTGTGGGCTCTAGGTTGTCTGCTTGTGCCCTTTTGCGACACAAGGCTTGTGTCGTATATACTGTTTATACGACACAAACATACGACATTAAATTGTCTACGACACAAAGTGAGACATAAACCTACGACACAAATTATTTTGACTTTGACTAGTCTGTGACACAAGTTGCGACATAATCCACGACATAACAGTTGTGTCGCATTTTTGTCTTCTGTCTGATTAAGTTCTGCGACACAACACTTGTGTCGTATTGATACTTTACGACACAACACTGTGTCGCATAATTCCAGACTTAGACAAAAATCAGTTTGTTTGTTGTGTTTTTCTTGATTTTGTTTGCAGATTGTCAACATGTCCCTTCAAAGCGTTGATGCAGTTTTACAACATAATGCTACGATCGGTAGTGCAAATAAACCTCCTTATTTTGCACCGGGTTTGGAATTTCGAGCATGGAAACAACGTTTGTTTTATTCACTGATCCTGATATGGAGTTGGCTCTTCTAGAACGATATGAAGCGCTTGTTGCTCTTGGAGAACACATGGGTGTTCCTCCACCAAAACCCGTTCGTTCATACACTCCCGAAGAACAAAAAGCATGGGAAATTGAACGCAAAACTCACTATGCTATTACTATGTCACTTCCTACTGACGTTTTGGATATGTTTCCACAAACAATCGCTTATGATCTTTGGATTGCAATTGAGAAGAGATTTTGTGGTAACACTGAATACATCTAGAGCAAATTGGAATTAATAAAAACTCAGTTTGATTATTTCTATATCCAAAAAAATGAGACTGTCAGAGACATGCTTTGCAGATTTACACGCACAGTAAACGAACTGCAAGCTGGAGGATATAATCTAAAAAATTCTGAGATTAACAAAAAGGCTTTAGCTGCTCTACCACCAAGTTGGGAAACACGAGTTTTGTTATTAGAAAGTGATCCAAAAACAATGCAATTGTCTCTGGATGATCTTGTTGGAAAACTTGAAGCTGGTGCATTGGATATTCAAAAGAAGGAAACAAGATCTATTGCTCGTGCATCAGAATCAAGTAATAGTGGAACAACTTTCATTACAGCTGAGCCAAATTCTCAGAGATCCTCTTCTTACTGTAATCCTACTGTAGGAACTTTTTCAGCCATGCCAACTTATAATGCTTCTTCAAGCAAAACATGTTCATCATTATCTGTTCCTTCTTCCGCAACCACAGATGAACATGCAGCAATGTTTACTGCCTTCCTGTCATCATATGAAGACTTTCTTTCTAAAAGAGTCAGTACATTGGAGCTGACTGATAAGGACTTCAATCAGGTTGATCCCGATGAGTTAGAAAGGATTGACATTAGATGGAATATGGCTATGCTCACTCGCAGAGCCAAAAACTATCTAAGAAGAACTAGAAAGAGATCTCTTGAAGATGCAGCTGATCGAACACCAATGGGATTCGATAAAAGTAAAATCAAGTGCTATAAGTGTCAGAATCTTGGACACTTTGCCCGCGAATGTGAGAAAGGCCGACAACCTGCTACGGGTTTCACAAAACCATCTGTTGCTCCAAAACAGATTGAACATACTACTGCTAAGGCTGCATTGTTGATTGATGATGGAGATGCTTATGATTTTTCTGCATTTGAAGATCACGAGCAATGCTTCATGGCCATCAACAATGAGGTACAATTTGCTTCATTTACTTGTACCTCATGTATTAGTTTAACTGGTAAAGTAAATGGGCTTATGGAACATAATGACAACCTGAAGTCAGATATCTTGAATTTGATGGAGGCAAATAAAGTGTTGAAAACTAATGAGAAACTCTTTGATAGTAACATTAATCAACTCATTGAAGATAAAAAGGAGCTGAAAGCTCTAATTTTCAGCAATCAGGATGAAATTGACAGTTACTTAAAAATGATTTCACATTTAAAACAAGAATTGGCTATCTCCGAAGCCAAAGTTGTTGATTACAAATGAAAACTCAAGAATATCAACACTTCAGCCATGGTCTTTACGGAGATCCTACAGACGGGTAGGACTAATTCTAAAGATAAGTCCGGTTATGGTTATCATCATCAACCGCCTCCGTCTTTAAATGTGAATTTGGTTAGACCGTCTAAAGATGAAATTAAAGATTTTGTACCTACTGCGTTAGTAGATGCAAAGCCCATTGAAATATCAGTTAATGAACCTGTTGTTAAGCGTGTAGATATGCCTGTAACTGAACCAGTTAGTTTGCCAACTTTTAAGTTGCCTGAATTCTATCAAACTAACATAGAGATCAATCATGATAAGAAGAAAACTAAGCTAACTAAGGTTGAACCAGTGAAGCCTTTTGAACCTGTTAAGTTTACCTCCTCAGGAATTGTCCAGTTAACCCCCTTTGGTAGTTTTCAGCCTGCTCCCTTAAAAACTACTGAAAAGGAGGTCGAGGTTCCTTGTAAGAGTGTATCTCAATGTGAAAAGAAAAACATTAAGCCTGATCATCACACTATTACTTCTGAGATAAATGATAAAACTTTTCAATGGAATGCTAAGGCTCAGGCTGAACTTAAAAAGAAAGATTTAAAGAATACTAATGATAACTCAATCAAGAATTCTGTCAAATCTTCTGTTTCACATTCTGAGGCATCCACCTCAACATACTCTCATAAGTTGCCTGTCTCACCTCAATTCTTAGGCAGTAACGATCAAACCTTTAAGGAAAGACGATCATGTTTCTATTGCAAGAAACAAGGTCACTTGATTAATCAATGCCCGTTGCTTTCGAGAAAGACGTTGTCAAAAGGTGTTCCCAAAAATTCTATTTACAAAAATTCATCTGCTAAATCATTTTCAAAGAAGGATTCACTTTCTCATACTTCTATCCCGAAAGTTAATGCTGCTAGGCCTAGTAAACCTCAGGTTAAACAGCCTGACAATGTTAACAAGCAACCCACTATTGTTCCTGTGAAAATTTGGAGACCAAAAGAGTCATCAAATGACTCATCATCAAGTAATACTGCATCAGGAAGTGCATCTGATTTCTTGAAAAACAAAGTTTTAACTGATGTAGTTATTATTGATGAGGTCTCTGGAGTACCCAAGTCTGTAAAGGTCTGGGTCTCCGTTTCTAACTAACTCTCTCCTCATGTTGTGCTGTAGCAGTCAGGTCATATACAAAGTAGTAAATGGTATGTGGATAGTGGCTGCTCACGGCACATGACCGGTGACATGTCTCTTCTGTCAAACGTCAAACCATATCGCGGAGGATATGTTGCTTTTGCAGGAGATGCAGGTGGTAACATAACGGGACAGGGTACTCTTTCTAATGGGAAAGTGAGTTTTGATAAAGTAAATTATGTCGAGGAACTGCAATACAATCTGATCAGTGTTTCTCAAGTCTGCGACAAGAAGTTTACTACAGCATTTACAGATGTTGAATGCTTAATTTTGAAACCGGGATTTGTTATTCCCGAGGAATGGGTGTTACTGAGAGCACCCCGTGTACGCAACTCGTACATTTTGGATATGAAAACTGTGACTACCAAGGAGCATACTTGTTTGCTATCAAAAGCATCATCTAAAGATTCACTGCTTTGGCACAGACGTATGGGACACATTCATTTTCGCAGAATGAATTATCTTGTCAATAATGATCTTGTGTTAGGTGTGCCCAAAAAGTCATTCGAAATAGATAATGAATGCGTTTCCTGTCTCAAAGGGAAACAACACAAGAAGTTCCATAAGTCTAAGCAGGTGAACTCTATTGAATCTCCATTGGAGTTGCTTCACATGGATTTGTTCGGTCCTGTGAATAAGAAAAGTATTGGTGGAAAATCATACTGTCTGGTTGTTACTGATGATTACTCAAGGTTTTCTTGGGTATATTTCTTGGCTGGAAAGGATGAAACGGCTGATACTTTAACCTACTTGTTCGACAGATTGGAAAACCTGTGTAACCTGAAAATCAAGAAACTGCGTAGCGATAATGGAACAGAATTCAAGAACAGAACCTTGGAAATGTATTGTCTTCGAAAAGGAATCTTTCAATAGTTTAGTGCTGCTCGTACTCCTCAGCAAAATGGTGTCGCTGAAAGAAAGAATAGGACAATCATTGAAACAGCAAGAACCATGCTGTCTGATGCGCATCTGCCTACCACGTTTTGGGCAGAAGCTGTTAATACTGCGTGCAATGTGTTGAATCGAGTTTCGATGGTTAAGAAATGAAACAAAACATGTTATGAATTGCTGAATAATCGCAAACCAAATTTAAAGTTTCTTGAACCTTTCGGGTGTCCTTGCACAATCTTAATTACTAAGGACTCGGTAGGCAAATTTGATGAAAAAGCTGTCGATGGTCTATTTTTAGGATATTCTGTGAACTCGCCGAATAAACGAGTCTTCAACAAGTCCACTGGGAGAATAGAGGAACATTATGAAGTAAGGTTTATGAAATATACTGATTCTCCAAAAGGCAAGGGACCTGAGTCCTTGTTTGAGTATGATACGTTGGTGGACTCATTCAATCTTCCCAAATTTAGTGAAGAAGATCAGGTGGTGTCTCTACTTCATGGGTTGGATCTTACTTCTGACTTAGTTTCCAAGTCTAGAGCAGTACCTCCTGAGAATATTGTCAATGATGATAATTCCTCCGATGTTGATCATGTGGCTTCTGAATCTAATCCTCAAACTGAAACCGATATTATCTTACCACTTGAAACTGAGAACACTGTCACTGATAACTCAGTTGCAATTGAAAATTCGGAAGGTGTTCTTTCAAATTTGGATCCGATCATTGTGCCTGATCAGATCCCTCAGCTTAGAATTCATTCTACTCACCCCACCGAAAATATCATCGATGAGTTTCAACAAGGTGTTTTAACCAGGGGTCAGGTAGCTGCTAATGAAATCCGTGAAGAATCATCAACTGCCTCTTTTGCCTATATTGAAGAAGAAATGGAAGAATGCTTCTTATCTCAGCTTGAACCAAAGAAAATAGATGAAGCTTTGAAAGACCCATACTGGGTTGAGGCTATGCAGGAAGAATTGAATCAATTCAAAAAACTTGATGTCTGGAATTTGGTTCCTTTACCCAACGGTGTTGATCCAATTGGAACTCGCTGGGTATATCGCGTGAAGAAGGATGACAGAGGTGTAGTTATTCGGAATAAGGCTCGGTTGGTTGTTCAAGGTTTTACTCAGATTGAGGGTTTAGACTATGATGATGTGTTTGCTCCAGTTGCAAGATTGGAATCCATTCGCATCTTTCTAGCTTATGCGGCATTCAAAGGCTTTCGGGTCTACCAACTAGATGTCAAGAGCGCATTTCTGTATGGAGAAGTTCTAAAGGATGTGTATGTAATGCAACCTCCCGGTTTTGAAGATCAAAATCATCCTGACTATGTTTGCAAGTTAGGCAAGGCTCTATATGGTCTTCATCAAGCTCCACGAGCTTGGTACGCGAGGTTGGCAAATCATCTCTTGAGAAATGGCTTCTCTCGGGGTCAAATTGATAGCACTCTCTTCATAAAAAGGGTTGGAGAAGATTTGTTACTTGTGCAGGTCTACGTGGATGACATTATATTTGGTTCAACAAATGATTCTTTGTGCAGAGACTTCGAGAAGATTATGAAGTCCGAGTTTGAGATGAGTGCCATGGGGGAACTTAAGTTCTTTCTAGGTGTACAGGTTGAGCAGTCTGATAAAGGTCTTTACATTCATCAGTCCAAATATGTGATTGACATGTTGACTCGGTATGAACTCCATGACTGTAAGCCATATGGTACTCCTATAGAAACAGATCACAAGCTCGGACCTGCTGAACACGAAGAGGACTGCAAGGAGCGGGATTATCGTTCTATGATAGGATCGTTGATGTATCTCACTGCATCCAGAACAGATATTGTGTTTGCTGTGTCTATCTGTTCCAGGTATCAAGCAAAGCCCAAGGTTTCTCACATGAAGGCTGTGAAGCGAATTTTTGGTTACCTCAAATATAGACCATCACTTGGTCTATGGTACTCAAATGAGAAAAATTTCTCTCTCACTGCCTATTCTGATTCTGATTATGGCGGCTGCAATTCGGATAAAAAGTCAACTACAGGAGGTTGCCAATATCTTGGCTCTCGATTGGTGTCTTGGCAGTGTAAAAAACAAACCACAGTTTCCACCTCAGCAGCGGAAGCTGAATACATTGCTGCTGCAAGCTGTTGCACCCAGATTTTGTGGATTCAACACCAATTGCGTGATTATGGGTTACTTCTTACCTTGACTCCAATTCATATTGATAATACTGCTGCTATATCTATTATTCGCAATCCCGTTCAACACTCTAAGACCAAGCACATAGAGATTAGGTTTCACTTCATAAGAGATTGCTATGAGAAACACTTGATTGACCTTATTCACATAGATACCCTTATGCAAAAGGCCGACTTATTCACAAAAGCATTTTCGCGTGCTCGTTTCGACGAACTTGTAGATATGATAGGGATGATTTCCCTTGATCTCAAGAAATGATTTGTGACTTGATTTATGTAAAGTTTATTTAATTAAAAAAAAATCGCAACAGCCACTCTTTATGCTTTTTAGTATTAAAGAAATGCACCGTTGCTACATTTTAAAATAGACGTTGAAGTTGTGTCTGTAAACAACTTGGGATATGATAGTACATCGGGTGACATGCATAAAATGGAATTTTAAGGTTTATCTTGGATGTGTCATTAGATTTATCTGACGTGTTGAAAACAGTTTTTATAAACATTGTCTTCATCATACGATATATTAGTAGGCTTGTTATGCAAAACTTCTTGAGACTTCTTAAGAAGCCTAATAATTAATTGTCTATTTCAAGTGGTACAACATCATTAGATGTATGACAAATGTCTTAATTTCTTACTTATACTAGACATGTGTTCGTTGAAAGAAGTTTATTTGATATCATTTGGGGGTATATATTGACAGTCTCCTCTGTTATACGTAAATATAGACCTGGTTTCTGTTTATATATACTTAAAAATTAAGCAAATACAAGTCAAAGTACTTGCAAAGTCTTTAAAATTAAGATACCTTACAAGGTCGCCAAAATGGTTTGACCAAGTCCGGTTTTGCTTAAACCTGAATCAAGCTATGTCGCTCTGTTGTACGCAAGTACAGACCTGTCACCGCTGACTTGATTCTTAAATTTGATTTTCTTATATTCTCTCTGTAAATGGAAACATGGTCTATGTCTTAAGTTAAGATGTATATCTATGGTGGGGACCACAGAGAAATATACATGCGAATAATAATAAAAAATTAGCTCCTAGATGTGCGTATAACATGTTTAAAGTGGACAATTATACTAATAATCGTTTTGAAATAATTTTTATAAAAACTGTTTCTAACATGTCAAGTAAATTTAAAGAGGACAAATATACTGATGATCGAAATAACACTTACTGTTCCTAATAATTGCATGTTATTTCGATATGATCCCTAATCAGAATTCTCAACTCCGTCACCAAAACTTTTATCGTTTTTTACACTTTTAGTTGTCCTTGTCTATTTTTTCTTTTATGATTATATTTATATTTAGTTTTATCCTTTTAATATTATGTAAAATTTATTTATTTATTTTAGTCACAAATCATCTTTTATGCGAAAATTCTCCAATCAAAATCACAATCGGGTCTGACCTCAAATATTTTTTTGTCATCAAAATCTGCAATGTGTTCTATACGACACAAGCATTGTGTCGTATTCCAACTATACGACACAAAAATTGTGTCGTATATTATGTCGTATATTATGTCGTATATTATGTCGAACATTATGTCGTATATTATGTCGTATGTGGGTCCGGGTATAACACTTCAAACCATACGACATAATCATTTACGTTTTATTCACGACACACGTTATACGACACAAAGGCGATTTTGCGACATAATCATTTTTCCGTTCGGATTTGTATTTTCGAAGTTTTTTTGCTGCGATTCGTTGTTCAATTCTTGTTCCTCACCCCTCTGCGCACCTTTAGGTATGATCCATTCATGTTTTTATCGGTCATTTAGCCTTAGATTGGTTAGTGCACATTTACACTTTTAGGGTTACGGTTTTTTACCCAAATTATTTAGGGTTTAGGGGCTTCTAGGGTTAGGCACCTATATATTATTGATCCCCTATTGATTGCGAACCCTAGGGTATGCGTAGATTTTGAAAACCCCAATTTTTCTCATCGCACAAATCTGGGTTGGGATGGTGTTAATCTTTGCGACACAACATACGACACAGTCGTTGTGTCATATAGGATAGAGTCTTTTATGTCGTAGTTTTATAATTGCTTATGTCGTATTTTAATACGACACAACATACGACACATGCCTTATGTCGTACCAATGTTATACGACACAATAGCTATGTCGCATCTGAGATTAATTTCTCAAAAATTGCTAAATGCAAGGGAAATGCTGTCCGTGTGACATGTGTCATACGACACAACACTTGTGTCGTATTTTTATTCTACGACACAATCCTTGTGTCGTATTGCTGTAGTGCGACATAACTCTTGTGTCGCAGTAATTTTTTTTATGGTACTAACGCTAACGCTTTTCGAGCTTTGGAGTACTATTGTTATCTTTTGCAGTAATGGCTGAACAACACGCTGCTCAACCCGCCGAGATCGATGTCACAAAATATTTCTGGGAACCGCGTCACAATATCGTGGCATTCTTGAACTCCACTGTTGAGTCTTCGCGCCCGTATCGTCCCATGATAGCCTTTCTTCGTCGCTCCCGAATTTACAAGGCAATCACTGCTGACACTAGGATCTTGACAAATCATATTACCGAGTTTTGGGACAACGCGGTCGTCAACAGAGATGAACAGGATCCTCGTATCATCTCTAGGGTTTGTGGCCGCCAAGTTATCTTCTCCGAGCAGCTTATTCGGGATTTCTTTGAGTTTGGTGACAATTCTGACATGATCATTCAGTTCAGTGCTGCTGCAATCGCCGAAGGCATGAGATCAATTGGATATCAAGATATTCTTGTTGATCAATACAAGAAGACCTACATGACGAAGGTCTGGAGATATCTGGCACACATTGTGATTGTGTGTTTGCCTAGTCGCAGGGCAGGCCTTGAAGGGATGAGATATTCGACTGCCTCTGCTATTCTTGCTTTGATCTACAACAAACCCTTTAACTTCTCAGGTTACATCTTCAGGGGTTTTGTGAAAAACGCTTTGGATACAGAAGAAAAATGGGCTGTGTATCCTCGGTTTACTCAGTTGTTGCTCAACCATCTGCACCCAGATCTTCCTGTGACTCCTTCATTCACTTTTAAGCAGACGCCGATGAACACCAGAATTTACATCACTTGTGCTTCTTTTGCCAAGCAGGGACAGGCACCGGATCGTGAGGTTGCTCTGTTCGGTCACATAGTGGATCCTGCGTATGTTGCTCCTCCAGGTGAACAATTCGTTGCACCAAGACCTGAACATCCAGTCCAATAACCTCCAGTCCAACAACCTCCAATTCAGCTACCGCCGGTTCAACCAGATCTCGTGGATCCGGAGTTAGTGGATCTTGATCGTGAGATTGATGCTTATCAGCCACCTTCTCCACGTCCTGAATCCTCCAGCCACAGAAAAAGGGATCGAGACACTTCTGATTCTTCTGACCTGACTCCTCCGGTCACACGTTCTCGCCCTTCCACCTCTACATCTTCTGAGCTCCCAAGAACTAAAACTCCGATCACCCCTCATCCAGCAGTCATTCAAGAGCTCCTGAGCAGGATTGATCGAATACAGCATGATATGGCCACTCAAGCTGAAAAATTTGAAGCTCAGGATGCCAGGATCTCCCGTATTGAAAAAGAAAATGCAGAGCTGAGATCAATGGTTTTGAAGCTGGAAACCCAAGCTATTTCTTCGGGGGAGAAAGGCCCACCGGCCTTAGAATCAACACCTAGGGTTTCCGCCGAGGGCGATGAAAATGTAAATTCTGATAATGTAACTGATTCTACTATTAATGAAACAACTCTTGTTTTGGATTATATTATTGAGCAACCAGGGCAACCAAAACCGCTAGCTGTAGATTACACCTATTGTAATTTGACATACCTTCAAGCTATGGTCAACGCAGGTGGTCATGCTCCTGAAGAACCTTTTGACTTTGAAACTGTTAATAATGATGATGAAGTTAATATTGAACAAGAAGAGATTGAACCAGATGAAGAATATACCGATTGTCCAACTTACCCACAAGAAGGTAATGTTGTATCTGATTCTTCAGATGATGAGTCAGAGCCTGCATTTAAGTACGTACCAGAATCTACTTCTCAAGCAGCTCCTGCTCAAGAATCGTCTGAGCCTGCCGGCCCTTCACAAGAAAAATCAGTCCCTGTTCGTGAATCGATAAATTATAATGACATTTTCTCACAGGATACATATGAATATGTTCCTTCTGACAAAGAAATGTCCATCAGGGATAACTGGTTTCCCAAAGGAAAAAATCCCGAACCTGTTCCTGTTACATGCAAGAAATACAAGGTTGGCGGTGATTATTCAGGTCTTATAAAAAGTTGGAAGGTTAGCAAAGGGAGGTTTATAATCAAGAGACTTGACGGTATTCAGTATTTTCGTCGTTCTCTGAAGAAACTGAGTATGTTGCCAAAGCATGACATTGTTCGTCTCACTCAGCTTCAGTTGATAAATCCTTACAAAGACGGTATTGCAAATGCTATTCAAAAGATCATGCGTGAAGAAATTCGACTGAAGAAATATCATTATGTCAAACCGATACTGGGTACAAGGTATACATTCAAGAAAAAGCTCGATTCAAAGAACAAGCAGCCAATCGTAAAGGTTCACTATCCTCCTGCTGAATGTCTGCGTGAAATTGCTCTGGAAACAGTTTCATTCAATCTGCTGAAGCGTTTTCACTACTGGAAACTGGATGGTCACACTGGCGAAGCCGTTCTTGTTTATGTGCCCGATTCAGTGCCACAGACTGGATCTAGTTCATTGTGGGGTCTACAAAAGGCTGAATTCAGAATATTTGACCAAATGAGCCTGATAAATCTGTCCAGAGATGATATGAAGAAGCTATTTGACAATCGGATTCGCTACAACCCAGGAAACGAGTTCAATACAGTATTAGCGAAGCAATTTCAGAAAAGCATTGATATATGCTTCACTTTTGGCATACACGCTGGCGGAAAGTTTCCACCCGGATGGGTTTGATGTTCAGGCGTTTGAAGATCTGCTGTTTTGAAGACTGAAGCCAATCGAAGAATTCTTGAAGACCAAGCTGAAGACACGGGGGAGTTTGTTGGTACATCTATGTGTGTCTGTCAGTTGGTCTCAGTCTGTAATCGTGTCGATATTGTAATTACGTATTGAATAGTTTTAGACTTAGTTTAATTACAATTTTTGTAATCATGCGACACAAGGATTGTGTCGTAGAATCATTCTATGCGACACAAATATTGTGTCGCAGAATCAGTCTATGCGACACAAGGATTGTGTCGCAGAATGTCTGGATTAGACTATAAATAGAAGCTCGCCAGCTTCTGTTTGTGCAAGACTTTCACACACATAACACTTCTGTTTTTCATAGAAAATTCACACACATAACACTACTTTACTGATTGCCATAACTGCTTTTGCTTACATGATTGTTAACTTGCTTGTTTACTCCCAACTATTGATTATTAATGATAGTGATCATGTTTTAACTTGTAGCTAGAGTACTTTGGAACAGTTAAACGTTTATACAAATTAGGTTTATGAAATACGTTTTCATACTACAAACTAATACGAATCGCATAAACTGTTTTGATGTGTGGTTGCCTGATAGGCTTTAGTATAGATCCTGCCAACTTGGATCAAGGGACACTTACTCTCCCTACACTTTAGGTTGCCTAATTGGCTTTTGTATGGGTCCTACCAACTTGGACCAGATCCTACCAACTTGGATCAAGGGACACTGACTCTCCCTACTATTTGGTTGCCTGATGGGCTTTAGCAGGGATCCTACTGACTCGGATCAGATCCTACCAACTTGGATCAAAACATTTTAATAGGAATACTTACATTTCCTACAATCGTACTTTTATTAAGGATACCTACTTTCCTACGAAATATTAAAGTTAGGATACAAACTTTCCTACAAACAAATAAAACTGTATTTGGGTAACATCCCAACCAAACAATACTTAGGGTATTTACTTTCCTACAACTAATAGGATGCTTACTTTCCTACAATTGGCAATTCAACTTATATTGGACAACATTATACAACTTACTACACTACTGTTATGGCAATACATTTTATAAACAACTGTGGTTTATCAAACTCTACTTGCAAACGTAAAACCTGTGAATTCACTCAACCTCGTTGTTGACTTTTACTATGTTTTTCAGGAAATTAGCTGCGCACGTAAGATCGCCTGCACTTTTGGAAATTAGGCGACCCATGAAGACTTAGGATGCCACTTTTGAAACAAATGGATTTCTTTAGTATAACTAAAGCGTTTTTAGTAATATTGCAGAAATCTACTTTTGTATAACTTAAATATTTTTGATACTTATACGATTCAGTGAATCGTAAACTATGTACTATAACTTATGGCATCTTAATATATATGTTCTGTTGTAATCACATGCTCTGATATGCGTGTTTGTCCAACGTTTACGTCGGCGCCCCCACTCGATCTAATGCTTCCGCAAAACATCTGATAACCGTAATTACCGAATTTGGGGGTGCGACATTATAGTTGTTTATGACTTTGAAATTGATTTTTAATTAATTAATTATGTTGGTAGCTTATAAAATAAAACAAAATAGAGATAAAAATTGAAGAGGTGCATGTAAATAAAATTGAATAGTAAAATAGTAAAAGTAATATAATAATGTAAATTTACGATTATATTGTGGCCCGCGGTTCCATTTTAACTTAACCACGGTTCACTGACATAGAACCATTTTCATTGCTTTGCTAATTATTTTGCTCATTAATAAAATATAGATAATTAACCACGGTTCAGTTATATAGAACCGTGTTCATTCTTTACAATTTAGTGATTTACACCTTAATTAAATACTCCGTTTAAAAAATTGCCGGTACAAGTTCTCGTTCAATTCCAATATAAATATATACACACACATAGTTAGAGTTCATCGTTTACATCCAAACCCTAAACATGAGAATTAGATTCTTTTTCCGTGATCACAGTTTTCACAACAAAAGTAACAATACGTACGTCCTCGCGACCGCAATTTCTCTGTTTACATCCACTTCTTTTACGAAGAATTGTTATGGTGGAGGGTTTAATTAGTCTGCCTCTGGAAGTCAAACCCTCAGACCATAAACCATCAGTGACGCTAAAGTCTAGATTAAGCATAGCAACAATCATCGTTCTTTGCTTCTTATTTTAAAAACATAGCAACAAAATTTACAGAGCATGAAGAGGTCATGAAGAGAAAGTATAATATTAAAGAGCTTTAAAAGAAGTGCATGTAAGAAGAAAAGAAATTGTTACTTTCTAAAAACATGAAGTTAAAGAAAGATTTAAAGAAAAAAGAAACTGAAATTAAAGCATTGAAAAAGAAAAATGATGAAAAAGAAACTGAAATTGAAGCTTTGAAAAACAAAAATGTTGAGTCTGAGGAAAAAGCTAGGGCTTGTGAAAAGATGTATATGGATCTAACAAAAAGGTATTTGTTGATGAGTCTGAGGAAAAAAAAGCATCACTGACATCGTCGTCAATGTCAATATTAAGCATTCATGAAGAAATTCCAAAATATATGTTCAATAGAGCATAGAGGATTAAATCCGGAAGATTCAAATCATTGTCAGTTGGAATTTGATCTGAGAAGATTCATATTAACTTATCGATGCATATGTATATGCCTTGTCGATCTTTTCCTTTTTTTGATATGATGCAGCTATGTATGTTTCGCGATTTGTTATTAAAAGTGTATGTATATATTTTAGCTAGTGTATATATATATATATATATATATATATATATATATATATATTTGTTTTTATAGAATATCCTTGAAAATAATCAAATGATCTTATTTTATAAATAGTCTTAATATCTTGTTTTACAGTTTAACAAATTGTTTTCAATATTTGAAATAGAAATTTCAATAGAATTTGTATGATCTTTTTCTTCTTCAATATCAGAAGTAGAACCGTCTTTTTGATTTAATAGTAGTTTAGACAATTTATTCATATTTCTGTAAATATTTGTTTTATTTTAACTTGTTATCGGAAAACTTAATTTATATAGTTGAACAATTTATTCATATTTCTGTAAATATTTGTTTTATTTTAACTTGTTATCAGAAAACTTAATTTATATAGTTGAACAAATATATTATCTCCGGGAACACCCCCATATCGTTGTGGTCCGGCCGTCTTACGACGTTTACTGCGGCTAATCCAACCGACTGATCGCCAGGGCTTACCATATATATATATATGATTCATTCCACATTTCCACTATATATAGCTAAATGTTCAACTAAGAACCAAAAAGGTAGATCGAACTTCAAGAACTTTTAAATTATAGAGATTTTAACATATTTAATGATTCAATTAAATGTTAACATTGATCTAGGTTTAGTTTAAAACTAAGCAACATAGTTTGAGAAAATATGTTGCTCACAAATAACCTTGTAAATCAAGTTTAATATAAAGTATATTAATACAGGGTATTTCAGTAAATTCAATAGAATTTCTTTTAAATAAAAACTTTTATATATATTGGGGCATAATATATATATACAAATACAATCTTAAAAAAAATCTGAATACATTATATATACTAGGAGTCGGTTCAATATAATGGAGAAGGAAATTTTGGTGGAGAAGAGCCAGAAGTAAATATATATCCCGCCTTACCACGACACAATTAATATTGTCCGCTTTGCCCGCTGGCACTCGGCCTTTTCTTCGAGACCACACTACTACTACCTACGACTCATTCCAAGGAGGTCACCCATCCCGGAACTAGCTAGCCTTGCTCGAGCACACTTAACTGCAAAGTTCTTGCGTGATCTGCTACTATATATATATATATATATATATATATATATATATATATATATATATATGTGTGTGTGTGTGTGTGTGTGTGTGTGTGTGTGTGTGTGACACCCGCCAAATTAGGACTAGTAATTTGTGTCTAATCAATTGTTAATACATGAAATTAGTTCTGTGTTAGGCTAATTAATGTATCGAAATATATATTGATGAATATATACAAGTATGCGATTTGATTAAATCGTACAAGTTTCAAATCGAATGTAATTCGATTCAATTTATACGGACGTTGGTGAACAATTTTATTAAATAATATGACATTATTTAATAACTCTATTTTATCCAATATATTATTTAAATAATATTTCGTACACAATTCGTATCGTACAAACAATAACTATGCGACTAAAATATTAAACGCGCAAACAATCAAAATAAAGTTAAGTTATAGTTTATAACTCAATTCTTAAGTAATTAGTCAAATACTTCAATGAAGGAAATCGAATAATTATTCGTATTTTAAACTTATATTTAAACATGTGAAATAATTAAATTAAACGTTTAGACAATCGGAAAAACGAACACCGCACGGAGCGCAAACGCGGGGAATTAAAATTTAGGAGATTCCTCCCCTTTTCCTCCCCCCAAAAACCGGCTCCACTCCCTCCCCTCCCCTCATTCTTCTTCACTTTTCACACACACACTCTCACACTTTCTCTCTTTTCTCTCTAAACACAATCACCACACCACCGCCACCGCCACCTATTTCCACCAAAAAGCACCACCAAACGACCTCGGATTTCAAGACTCCTTTGGAGAAAAACATTCACCTCATCACGATCCACATTTCTACCTTTTCGGTTTCTTCCGGCGTTAAATCGTAAGATTCCGACAATTCTCGAAAACTCTTAGATTTCATTTATTTTTCATAAAAGTTATTTATTTAAGCTTGAAATGTCCAAATATGGGTTGGGTAAAAGTTTCAGACGAAACGGAAACCGGAAAACACGTTTTCCGCTCAAAATCCGGCCAACAGACCTAAGTGTCGCACAGACCAGTGCAGCGTAGCATCACTTAATGCGTCACCTAAGTGATGCACTGAGTGTCGCTAAAAACCCTAATTTTGCGTCACTTGCCTAAGTGCCGCATAAAACCCTTTTTTCCCGACACTTGTCTAAGTGTCGCAAATTCAATACCCGGCACTCCCATCCGACACTTCTAGCGTCACTTGCCTAAGTGACGCCTACAACCGAATTCTGATTTGATCTGTCACTTGTCTAGTGACACCTAACACCTTTATCCGACACTTGCGACCGACACTCGCTTAAGTGTCGCCCTTGATGCGTCACTTCCTCAAGTGACGCTACTGGTATTAAAATCATAATTTTATGCGACACTTCCTGAGTGATGCATAAACCCTAAGTGTCGCTATAAGTGTCGCATTAAACAGAACCTAGAAAACACAGATTTTACTAAGTGTCAAGACCAAAAATTTTATCACTTGATTTCACCCAAATTCAAATTTTAGATACGTTTTTTTCACTATAACGATATAGTAGAAATAAAAATTTTCCAAGATGACCTGGCAGCTGGACCCCATCCAAGGGCTTTGCCCCTTGAACCCCGCCAGGGGTTGCCACCCCTTGGACCATGCTACTAGGGGCGCTGCCCCCGAACCCCCGTCACCTATAGTTTGTAATTACTTTTTAAGTATAACACTTCGAAATCAAAATAATAAGGTTGAAGACTATTATTACAAACAATCACCAACGGGCCGTACACACTTTCAAAACATAATCAAATCAACCAAATCATAATAATTTGGACATTCTAGTTGGACGAACAACTACAAAGGTAGTCTTTCTAGATGCCTGCTCACATTTATAACCATCGCGTGTCGTGGACACCCTCAGGTTACCAGTCTTCGGACAACTCATTTCTGCTAATCAACTCAAGTTTATTCATTTAAACTCTCAAGACTCAGGTGAGTCTCATAGCCCCTATTTTACTGTTTTACTCAGGGGTGTGATATCACTGCTCGTTTTATTTTAACCATATGAACGTAAGTACGAAAACAAACAATTACTACATGAGTTATCTCACTAATCTTTCAAATCCCTCCTCAGCATAGTTTGATAATACGTTGTAGCGTGAATATTAGTATATGGTACCATATAGGATTGACCCTCCTCGTCCGGGTTAGCATGCATTAACTGGGTAAATGAACGTACTAATATTTGTTCAGACGAGTATAGATTAGGCACTCGTGGGAGGCACCTCGATCAAGGTACCTTAAATGTGGACCTGACACCTCGAGTTAAGCTCAGACTATGTGCTCATGGCTGTAAAACTTTTATTTTGCTTAATTGCAACTTAAATTCAATTAAATCTTGTGGTTCATACAATATGTGTTGACATACAAACCTGTGAGCTCACCAGCGTTTTGCTGACCTATTTTAGCATGTATCACAGGTACTCAGCAGTAGATTGGATTGCCCAATTCAGGAATCGTTAGCTCATGTCAGCATGCAAACATTCAGAGATTTAGCTGCATTATTATATTTTGTATAAATTAATTATGTATGTAAATATCTCGATTTCAAACTGAGCTAATGTAAACTATATTTTGATGTAAACTTTGGTTTTATCAATACAAATTGTAAAATGACGCATATAGAGTCGTTCATTATATCTTTGTGCTGTGATTATTGATTAGTCGGACCCGACCCGATTCGCTTCCGCAACCCGAATTTGGGGGTGCGACAGATTGGTATCAGAGCCTAAGGTTATAGTGAACTAGGTTGCATTTAGTGGCCTAGACTATGACCATTAGGCAGTATTCCTCATTAAGTATGATTAGGTTCAGTGACTACATTGTATTAGTTTAATTTAACATGGCCTGATCAACTATGTACAATTAAAAGAATATGATGTGAGATCTGAAAGGAGTCATGACTGAACATGATACACTAGTTGACTCTGACCTCGAAAGAACCGGGACTCAAACATGTCTGTGCTAGACACTCAATAGGCTATTGGATGATATATATATATATATATATACATCGATAGGCCTCACTCACGCTCAATATCTTAGGCTATATTATATATGTATTATATGAATATAGACCTCATTCTTTCTAATACTTTATCTCAGAATGGCAAACACACCACCCAATTCATCACGCTCTCATCCGTATGGATCGCGAAACCCAAGGGTAGCTAGGAGGAACACCAGGTAGCCTCGAGCTGACCCATACCCCACTCACTCCACTTTGTCGGACTTAGCCACTATGCTACACTGCCACGAGCAACGACTTAATACTATGGATATCGAACTCCAAGAAACCAACAAAAACTGGAGACTCACATCACTCGAACGTATCAATCAAGTCTCTGACGATAACGAAAATACCGTCAGCAACATGGACACCCTTGACAACCGTCTGGGTGAAACCATCGAAACTATGGAGGTTGTCCACAACCAAGTGATTGGCAACCGAAATGAAATCTCCATCCTACAATCAAGGCTGAATCAGTGCGAGACACGTCTTAGGGAAACCGAGGATGCCCTCCGAATGGTTAGCAGACTTGCAGAATCTATGGACCATCTCACGGCACTACTGCCACAACTCAATCTACGTCAGGATTAGCTTAGGCTGAATCAGTACTCTATTATTTTTTAGTAGGACCTATGTAATTTGACCGGATGTAACAATTCCCGACACTTTTGTAAAACTTCTGAGTCTGTAACTTTTGAAACTCGTAACTCGAAATTGTCTGTAATCATTTAACTCTGCAATATCAATTGACAATTTCTCTATATGATTCGACCTTATTGGTCATTGCATTATGATGTGTATATTACCACTTTTATATATACACCTACCTCAATTATCATTCTAGTGCAAACTCTCATGTACCTCTTGTTTCTTTCTTGAAGAATCATGCCGCCGAAGAAGAAAAGTTACAGCGATGCTGAAATTGCTGCTCTTGTTTCCCGAGTTGTGGCCGAAGCCCTGGCTACTCGGGAATCACCCCGAACCTCTCGGAGAAGTGATGACACCGCTGACAATACTCCTGTCATCAAACCTTGCTCTTACAAGGATTTTCTTAGCTGCAAACCGCTGTACTTCAAAGGCACGGAAGGTGCTATTGGTCTAATCAGGTGGATTGAACGTATGGAATCCGTCTTCAACCTCTGCAACTATACTGAGGATAACAAAGTCAAGTTTGCTACCTACACCTTTCAGGAAGGTGCACTTACGTGGTGGAACACCCACGCAAACTCTGTGGGCATTGAGATAGCAAACCAGCTTCCTTGGGCTGAACTGGAAAAAAAAGCTTAGGGAAAAATATTGAGATAGCAAACCAGCTTCCTTGGGCTGAACTGCACCGTCTGGAGGAAGAATTCTGGCACTTGACAGTGCAGGGAACTGACATTGCTGGATATACCACCAAATTCCAGCAATTCACTTTGTTATGCCCGGGTTTGGTTGATCCGAAGGAGAAATGCATCAAGAGATACATCCGTGGCCTCCCGGAGAATATCCAGGGGAACGTTGCCTCATCTAAACCAACCACCGTCGAAAGTGCAATCTGATTAGCTCATGAACTCATGGCAATGGTCGTCAGCAGTGAGACACCACTCCCATCCTCCAGCAACAAACGCAAACCCTCTGAACACCACGACCAACCAAACAAGAAACCTAGCGCCATCCAAGCTTACACCTCCAACACTGAACCCAGATGCGGGTATACTGGGAACAAACCCTATTTTTCCAAGTGTAACCGCCACCACGAGGGTCAATGCAATACCCCTTGCAACAACTGCAGGAGGTACGGGCATCCGACCAAAGATTGCCGAGCCCCGAAATCCAACAACACTGCCTCCAACAACAACAATACCAGGCCATCAAGAGCCTGCTTCGAATGTGGGAACACCGGGCATTTCAGGAATGAATGCCCAAAGCTGAAGAACAACAACAACAGCAGCAACAACAACGCTAGAGGTAGAGCCTTCGTACTCAACTCTGGGGACGCCCACGAAGACCTTAATGTGGTCTTGGGTATGTTCCTCCTCAACAACTTAACTGCTTCTATTCTATATGATACTGGTGCCGATAGAAGCTTTATTTCTGATGAATTTTTCTCATTGATTGACATCACCCCTGTTGCTCTAGATGTTAAGTACACTGTAGAACTAGCGAACGGTAAACTCATTAAAACCGATAGTGCCGATAGAAGCTTTTTTTGTCAAATGGCTGACATGTGCAAGGCACGTGAGGGTATCTATGTCTTTTCCCCCTTTATCCCCACCAACCCCAATTCATTTCCCTATCACAAAAAACCACCTCTATTTTGGGGAGCTGATTTTGACAAGTAAACTTTTACTTGTCACAAGGAAACAATGCATTAACCGGTTGTACTATAGCCATAAACAGTTGTACTATTTCTTTGTGACAAGTAAAAACTTACTTTCCAAAATCAGCTCCCCTATTTTGTATCCGTACTCCTCGTCCTTTAAAGTTTAAACCCAAATTTGTTAATTCACTAGAGTCAAACCAACCAAACGTTTACAATTCCAGCAACACAAACACTTTCCGGTTCCGATAGCGATGATGGAGACCGAAATCCAAACGAATTACTTGTACATGGGACGTAATTTCAATTTCGATGATTCCACCGCTTTTAGTGATTGCAACAGCGACCGATTAGGTGAATTTATGATGACGTCATCACAAAGTCGTCGTCTACTCCTCTTCTGCGCCACCGATAACGTCGATGACCTAATCACACAGCTCGTCTTCGGTCTGGAATCTAATTCAATCGACGATCAAAAACAAGCAGCTATGGAGATCCGATTACTAGCGAAAAACAAACCGGAAAACCGATTAAAGATCGCACGTGCCCGCGTAATTAAACCGTTAATTTCGTTAGTTTCATCTTTCAATCTATAATTACAAGAATACGGCATGTGACACCCCGCAATTTTGAATACAATTAAGTACACTAAACATTTACATTTTAGGCTAATTCCCTACTTAAGTGAATTCACAACAAATTTTAAAGGTAAGTCTAGCAAAGTGATATCGCGTAAAAAGTCACGTTTTTACCACCGATATCTCTCTCATTCTGGAGAAATACTTGGCATTTGGACTCAAACAACACACAAATCATTGATAATATTCTAAGAAGATCAAAACAAGGTTGCACGAGCAAAATCAAGCAAAATGGCCGGAAAACGGAGATTCCACGCACGTTTGGAGATTCAAGACATCAAAATGAGATTTCAAGGAAAAAGTGCCCATCATCAACATCCATCTTACCCAAGATGTTCGTTTTCAAATTACGAATCCAACAGAAGAAGAATCAACAAAAACGGACGAAGAATGAAGATTCTACGTACGCCGGAAGATCCAAACGATTCGTACGACACATCTAAAGTTCATAGATATATTTTTGGGATTTCTTTTCATCAAAAGCTTCGTTTTTGAATTACGAATCGAACGCAAAAAGAATCAACGCAAACGGACGCATAACGAAGAAAACACGCACGAATCGAGAAACGAGACAACAGGTGACGAACCGGTGCGGGGGGGTGCCAGCCGCCGCCGGCCAGCCACCCCACCGCCACGGGCAGCCACCTAGCTGCCACCGGCCTCCACTCACCCGCACGGATTGTGCTTTTTTGTCCTTTTCGTACTTGGTGCCACCACCTTTTCCACCTTTTCGTACTTGGTGCCACCACCTTTTCGTACCTGGTGCCACCACCTTTTCCACCTTTTGCTATTGTGAGCTTCCACTTGCTAAAATGCACCAAAACTCTCCTATAAATAGGAGGCATTAGGCTCATTTGCAAACACACTCACCACACCAAGGTACTAGGATACCAACACACCAAAACACCTACACATTCTACATTTCTTTATTGTAATATTAGTAGTAATTCTTCCTAGTTAATTAGACTAGCTAATTAACTAGTCAAGGAAGATTTGTACGGAGGTGCTCCGGGATGCATATTTTAGCTAAGAGTTATTGTACTTCTTTCCAGGTGTTAATCTATCTTTCATATTTAATATGCTTGTCCTTTCTTTAATAAATTTAAATATGCATGATAGAACTACCATGATTAGCTAAATAACTCAATTGTCTGCTATGATAGTCGTTTAGAAAGTATTAAATATGTGACTATGTGGTATGTTATGAGATTGCGGATGGTTTACTTTACAAATGGATATAGGAATTAAATCTTTATCGTTTATCTGCCCAACTCATGTTATGACTAAAACTTTATCCAAAAATGAACGTAGCTAACTCATAGGATACAGGTCACTTAGTTATACTATGTTAGATTGAATCATTGAGCTCGGCATGGCCGGTGTTCTCTAGACCAAATTAGGATCCAAGAGACACGGAACATGGGAGTAGAGGTAGATTAAGATTAAATTCATATAGATGATATTTTTGATACAACTTTCGGAATATCCTCAACTTAGATAATACTTTTGTATGCTTAAATTGAACTGTTGCTTTGATCATCTTATTGCATGTTCTTGTTTGATTGTTGCCTTAGGATCATCATAATAGTGAAATTTAAACGGCATTAATCATCATGAAATAATATGATGGCCCCTATTCGACTGTTCTTTGATATAGTACTGGAAACGCTTACGGCAGAGTACAAATGTATGGAAGTCAAGAACGACCGAAAGTAGTTGTATTATGAATCGAATAACAAACGTATTACTTAGGTTTCTATTTGTGGCATAAATCATCCCTATTTTGTTGCATCCCTGAGTAATGATGATAACTCGTACGAATAAGTGATGACATGTTATCCGGCCGTCTAGACCAGTTAGGCCAACCTATTCCGGTGAGGATAACCCTCGTTCATAAGATTGTTTATTCAACAAACTATGCCATGATTCGGGTATCTTTGACGATCGAGATTGGGGAATAGGATTCGAGGTTAACTGTCGGATAATGTGGGTGTACATTTGAGAGAACTTTCGGTGTACACTTTCATATATTTTGAAATCCACGTGACATTCTATTTGCCTGATTGTGGACACCTCCGCGTTAGCCCGATAGAAGGATTGTAGTAATAGCTCACATCAACTTATGAACTTATCTTCATTAGAACTCTCCATATTTAACAACTTTTAAACCACGTTATAGTAGACAATCGCTTTAATTGCTGAACGCCCGAAGTAACCTCCACTTTTTAATTTAGTCTAGTTTAATTGAGAATCGAAAACCAAAAACCAAAACCAACTCTTTTAACCCCAGCTAAATACATAAAAGCTTCTAAACCCCCTAGTTTCAATTTGTCGCGCTTTGAAGAACGATCCTAGGTCATACTTGTCCTTTGCTAGCCCTTTGATTAGCATAATAAGTAACCCTAGGCCCCAGCCTTATAAATTAAAAACCCACTGCTGTGTCACGATACCATTAGAAATCCCAACGACCGGTGCGTGTCGCAACACAAAGCCCAAGTAGTTAATACGCCTAGCATTACATATTTCGTAATTAGTATATATAATTACCTACAAAACATTCAGAATGAATCCGACAAAAATACGGACGTTGGTGAAAATATTTCTACAAATAACTTAAATATATATTTAGTAGTTATTTATCCTATATTAGTATTTTAATATAATTATACACGAAAAACCTATACATTTTGGTTAAAACGTTTCTAACTCAACGAAAATGCACGAATTGCATTTGGCAACCAAACAAAAGTCAATAAATATTTTGACAACTTAAAATAAGATATTTTAAAAATACTTCAATGAAAAATTATCTCAAATATATCGCTAATTTAAACGACTCAAAATAACGTTACGCGATTTAACGTTTAAACACGAATAACGGGTAAACGACCTAAATACGTAAACACAGTCTAGGATTTAAATTGAAAACTCCCCACCCCTTGGGGGACCCACTGAAAACCAGCACGTGTTTCGTCGGAGAATGACCGGTACTGTGTTTCGCTGGAGAACGACCAGCAGTGTTTTAGGCCGGAGAACGACCGGCCGAGTTAGAATGGAGAACGACCAGTATTAGTTAAACCGGAGAACGACCGGTACTATTTTGAAAATCGCTGGAGAACGACCAGCAATGTATTTTAAACTGTATTTTGGGCAGACATCCCAACTAAACTGTATTTTGGGCAGACATCCCAACTAAACTGTATTTTTGGGCTGACATCCCAACTAAACGATATTTTGAACTAGGATACAAACTTTCCTACAAACGACTTTAAACATATATATGGATAACATTCCACTAAACTCTACTAAACTGTTATGGCAATAACTATTTGTGAACGTATTGGATTTACCAACTATACTTTTAAACTTAAAACCTGTGAATTCACTCAACATTGTTGTTGACTTTTTACTATGTTTTTCAAAGAATTAGTTGCACACGTAAGACCGCCTGCATTTTTGGAAGTAGGCGTCCCACGACGAAATAGGATGGCATCTTAGCTACTGTTCAGCAATAATCATACGCTCTGATACCAATCTGTCGCACCCCCAAAAGCGGTCAACGTTGGTAAGCGGAAGCATTAGATCAAGCGGGGGTGCGATTCCGTTACTAATAAACCTTCTAGAAACAGGAAGTATTCATGGTAAAAAAGACGCCTCAACCGCGTTATACTCGCTATGTCCGGTGAAAGAGAATAAGTTACGAGCAATTCAGACTGGAATAATGAAACCGTTAGTTGAATGAATGGCGGATTTGGGGAAATGAATTGGGGTTGGTGGACACAAATGGGGAAAAGACATAGATACCATCATGTGCCTTGCACATGCCAGCCATTTAACCAAAAAAGTTAACGACGTTTGGGCCAGGGACTCGTGGTGATGCAAAACAAATATTATAAGGATGGCCAATGACCTATTTGAAATATAAGGACGGGGCATATTTTTGAGCATAACACAAGGAGGGATCCGACAATTTTCTCTAAATAATTATACATTGTAAAGTTCTACAAATTGAGTATGTAGAGTAAGTGGTGATTAGCATTTATTTAAAGAAAATAAGTTGGTGATGATGCAAGTTCAATTCCTTGCTTCTATATTCTTTCTCCAAATTTTTTTCTTTCATCTTCTCATTAAATATTTATATACATCATTAGAATGAACACAACCAAAACTTGAATGTTTGTAAGATCACTTTAATACTGTTAGATTAATTAAAGTTCATTTGAAATATATGTTCCATTTTGTTTTCTAAGAAACCATGTGGACTTCATGTTAATTTAAAGTCTTATTATTTTATCTTACAAAATAATAATCATTGAATATATCTACAAAATATATATATATATATATATATATATATATATATATATATATATATATATGAATGTTAAAGTGACATTGTTTTTTGAGTTAATTAATTTATTATAGATAATCACCACGATATTATTTACATCTACTTTAAGTGAAGCGTGAACTCACAACAAGACAACCTCGATAGTGTTATGTTGAAAAACATTTGATTTAATAAACTTTTTATACATTAAAATTGTTCTACACCGTAATTTATCCTGTCGCGAAGCGTGGGCAAACAAAACCTTGTTACTATCATTTTCATGTTATCAAACGAACTTCAAATTTATAAAATTAATAAAATAAAAATCTCAATCTCCTGTAGTCTCGTTTGCGACACCACATACTTACTAGGGGTGTTCATGGATGGTTAACCGGAGATCGGTTAACCGAATCCTCGGTTCATCACTTTCTTAAACCTAAACCGAAACCGAAAAGTTCGGTTAACCGGCTTTTTCGATTCAATTATACGATTAACCAATTAACTGGCTTTATTTACCAATCATTTAAAATATAAATATTTAGTAACAAATACACACTCATTGATACTTGTTATAAATTCTATATATTAATCATTTAGCAATAAACATAAAGTTTTTTAAATTAGGTTGAAAACATGAATGTATAAATGCCAAACCAAGTTAATTACGACACTATTATCCAAAAATTTCGGAAAAATGATATAAAGCTTTTTAATTGATGAAAATATTTGGTTAAATAATATTCGAATAAATGATATAAAGCTAACAACATTGGATTTTTTTAATCCAATGATATAAAGCTTTTTAATCCAATGCTTTATGTTTATCGCTAGAATGAACACTATTATTGAACCTAAATATCATTAATGAAAATTTTGATTACGTTAATCTAAAATTTGCTACGGTTAAATAATATTTGGTTTGATTTTCCGGTTTGATATTACACGTTACTAAAATTAGAAGAAAAGGGAAAGGAGAAAATCATAAGACGGAGACAAATTACTTGTATGATCATCTAACTGTGTTCTATGGATAACACCATCGATACATTCTAAACAAACCTCACACCCACCCGCCCGACCTCTTTGAAGCTTCACTTTCTTTAAGCCCTTAACCTTACCTATGTAAGTTGTTGTTCTCCGTTATCATCCTTGATCACTCCAACTGTTCGATGAAATGTCTCAAAGAAAGAATAAAATCTTGAAATTATACTTTTATTCTTTTAGTTCTTGATATTCATGTTACTATTATTCAATATCAAACATCAAATAACTCAATTGAACTGTTTGTTTAGTATAGACCTATAGATTCAAGAAATTTCAAAATTATTTGTATCATTACCTGTGTAAAATAGAATTATTGTATCTGGATAAAGCTATTTTATTGACTAAATACTGAATTTGCGTTTGGTTGTCTGTTATTATCATTGATTCAGATGCAAGTATGACAATCACCAAGATTTATATAATGTGAGTTATTTTATGTAATCATATTTTTTAATTTTTGTTCCTGAGTTATGGGTATCCATACTTGATCTGTAGTCTGTACTTGTTTTATTGTTGTTCCAGTTATTACTCTCTGCATAAGCATGTGGAGTATATGGCCAGAGAAATACAACGTGGTGCCAATTCGGTGGACGGAATCGAAGCAACTCTTTGGCAGGTTTTGTTCTCATGGCTTATAATATTTCTATGTAAATACATGTACAAGAGGAACATGGTGATAATATACTATTGTCTTTCCTAAGTTTTTTGCTATCGACTTTTTTGTTGCTGAAGTCCATGTGAAATTCCTAGCTATTAGCCTATTATTTCCAACAACGAGCAAGATGGGACCAAAAACAACAAGAAAATCTTACAAGACACCTTTTCTTGTTGTCTAAATTCACTCAATATAGGATGAAAAATTGTGTTGGAATTTTGTGTAGGTACCTGAAACACTGCCGAATGTGGTACTAGAAAAGATGAAGGCTCCTCCTAAACCAGATGATGTGCCGGTGATTAAGCCTGAACAGCTTATAGAAGCTGATGGATTCCTCTTTGGTTTTCCTTCTCGCTTTGGTGTGATGGCAGCCCAATGTAAAGCTTTCTTTGATGCAACTAACGATTTGTGGGAAACTCAAGCACTTGCTGGTAAACCAGCTGGAATCTTCTGGAGCACCGGTTTTCATGGTGGAGGCCAGGAACTTACAGCGTAAGATATGAATCTTCTTCATAACATACAGCTTATTCATTTTCCATTAGTATTGATAATGATGAGTTTGCAATTGCTACCAATTTAGTAATTTACCTATAAATGGGTCAATTTCTGTGTTTTGTCTCAAACGGGTCATATGGGTCGAATTGGATTGAAGTTGCCCAAAGTCTACACTTTTATACCTGCAACCTATTGAATATCTTTGTTCACAGATTTTGATTGTTATTGTAATTGTATTGATTATGTGATCACAATCTTCCAAGTTTCAAAAAATAAAATAAAAATGTTTGTGCCTCAACCTATTGCCAATTTGACTTTTTTAGACCCGTACATCCATACTAAAAGGACCTGTCACAACCTTAAACCGCTTTGCTCCATTACCCAACCCGTCTGACCCCACCCATGTTGCCACTTCTATGCATTAGTAATGTAGGCTGGAATATGTGCTGGATTGGGAACATGTGATCTGGTGTTTAGCTTGTTACCTGTTTTTTATTACTAAAATTACCCATTTTGACTCATTATATCCAGCCTGCCCACTTAGGCACATCTATGCTTTCACCTTTTTTGGTCAGATCTTGGAATTTGTTTTTCACAGTTCAGTCCGGGTTAGTCACTTGGAGTTTTGTTGACTTGCTTGCACTCTTGCAGCTTAACAGCGATAACACAGTTAGCACATCATGGGATGATATTTGTACCACTTGGATACACATTTGGAAAAGGAATGTTTGAAATAGATGAAGTTAAAGGTGGGTCCTCTTATGGTGCTGGAACATACGCAGGTGATGGAACTCGAATGCCGACTAATCTAGAGCTCCAACAAGCCTTTTATCAAGGTAAATATGTGTCTGAAATCACTAAAAAGCTTTCCAGAAACTAAAGCTCAAAGGTATCAAGTTTGGTTTGTAAATTCTGTATCATCCTCGAATAAATAAAGTGATTTGTTTATAGATATACCTTTTAAACATTTTAACCTGTGACTCCTTGTAAAACTGCATTTAGATACTCAATTCTTCTCAGAAATTTTTTGATTTGATATGTTATATACCAGATAATATAAAGTATACAAGCTATCCTTTAATAAATTAATGGTTTTAAAATTTTAACTTTATAAGATATGGAGCTAGCTACAAGCTGTCCTACTCATACTCTGTTAAGTAAAAACTTATTATAGTTCAATAGATCAAGAGAAAAGGTGCATTTTACATGGACTAACCAATATTGTGTCAGCTACCGTACATTAGAGGGGGGAAACACACCCTACCATTTACATTTACTTGCACATTATAACCCATGAAACAAAGATAAATATATATAAAACACCAAAAATGTTCCTTAAAGTTGGAGCATCTCATCTTGTCAATCTTCTAAGGCTCCACATATCAGTTGAATGCGATTCTATATGATCCTTCATATCCGGACCTTTTGGCATACAAGTAACCAAAATCGGATTCAGATACTACCGCTGAATGTTGGAGAGTTAGAATTATAAGACAAGCGATCAAGCAACTGCATTTCCAACTGGCCCTAACTTATTAATGTCCGATTCATCTGTACACCAAGTAACAAAGAAACAATAATATCAAAAATATGTATGCTGCTTATAACGAAATAAGATGTCTATTAAAAGTTTAACTTATAAGATAAAGGTCATTGACTTACCAAAGGGAACATGTTGAACAAAGAAGCATGCTCCAATCACAACATAGGCAAGGGTGAGAGTTACTCCTTTCAAGTAATGTGAACTTCCATCCTGCATAGGAATCATGAACTTAAATCACTTTTATCATTTAGATGGATTAGTAAGGTTTAAAATTTTCGCTTTACATTCAAAGTAAGCATGCATCCTGGAGTGTGCAAGAATTACTAGTATGCAAGTGAGGTAGTTACTATAAAAGATGATACAATTGGGTCCAACTAAATTTAATATTTTGAAAAGGAGAGAAATGTGAAAACCTGTAAAGTGAAGGCTGTGAGAAGAATTGTGAAGGTAAGGCAACCGGTTTCAATAACTCCAAAATCGAGATTCATTGGTATTTCCATTATCCATGCCATAATAACACATAGAGGAACCTGATCCAGTTTCATATATAATTTGTTAAAGCTCTTTTTGGTTTTATGCATCAACACTTACAAGAAATTTTAATCCTTGTTGTAGGTATAACGGTTATCTCAAGTTCAATAATTTATCACATGTTTGAATCAACAAACATGCATCAAAGAGTTGTATCATACAACATAATCATAGTACAGGATTCGGTATACTTTCAAATGTTTTGTTGTATAAAATTCATACCACAAACATCATGATTTGAGATGCTGAACCCATAGCAATGCCCAAAGATATGTCCTGCAGAATATGTGACAAAGTTATACACAAGACCTGATGAGTTGTACAGTCAAACAATAACATCTTAAGAGATCTGAGATGTGCATATGTAACCAATTTGTTCTTAAACGCAAATATAACAGCTCCAGCATGCTCTGCTGCATTACCAACAATTGGTAGTAAAATTATGCTGATAAAGTTTACAGAGATACCCCAACTTTCTGATGCATCCTGAGGTCACAAAATATCACTAGATAAATGAGTACACATAAACAATGAAAATATGTTAAAACATTAGTAGAATTTTTTTTAAGAATACGAAAACGGGTGCAATACCTCAATTGTGCCCACAACGTACTCGGACAAAATGGAGATAATTATTGTCATTACACATAACCATGTAAATGCACTCCAAAAACCTATTGATGCTGACTCCTTTTCAGTATCTTCATTATCATCATCTTCATCCTAATAAATTTCAAACACGCACGTACAAAAGTATATAAAACACGTGTTTATTTTACCTCAAGAAGTCGACAAGAAAGTAAAAGTGACAAACCTCTGGTGATCCAAAAAGTTGGCTGTGGGTCTTCAATTGAAAGAAGAGATATGCAACATATGCAAGCAACATTACAATGCTACTTGCTCTTGACAACTGCAGAACCGAACTGCTGTTCTCTTTGTGTGGATTTGTGGTATGGAGATTAAACAGCAACGGTGTGATCTGGCAAAGTAGTCCAAGGAACAACAACATCGAGTTTGCATCTGCCTGCTTCTGTTATTCATAAAACACACCCAAGAAAAAAGAAAAAAAAAAAAGATTAAAAAATTTTACACAGTTGAATGAGATTTAACAATTTTAGTGATGGGGAAAAGTTAAATACATGGTCAAATTTTTGTTCTTTATTGAGGTTGGCAATGCCACCACAAAAGAGAGAGGAGCCAAGAACAAGGAGAAGATTTGATATGATGGAACCCAAAAGTGAGTATTTTAGCACATGAATCTTTCTTTGATGGAGAGCAAATATTGCTATTATCAACTCTGTTGCATTACCACATGTTGCATTCACCAGCCCTCCCACTGCAAATTTGAAATATCAGTTAAAAAGAGATTAAACATGACAAAAACTCAAATAAATATTATCGTGAAACAAATAAGAAACAATCGGGGGCGACACATGGTATTTTGGACGGGTGTGGATGACCTGTTTTCAACGCACACCCGTCTAAAAATTACATCGTATAGCTTCCCTAATGTTTCCTATCTATGTAAGCGTAAACTATCTTTTACTTGAACAGCCGAACAGGTGGCCTCAACTTACTTATAGACAGCAGAATATGGATTACCATTTTAAGTATATATCATGACCAACCTTAGCTCACTTGTTAAAGTAAATTGATCAGAATTAGTAAGAACATTTTATTCAAAGATGATCAAAAAGTACGTTAAAGAAGGTGATTTAAACATGTGTAGTATACTATACTAGTATGTACTAAAAGGTGGTCTTATAAACACAATTTCCGGTATACATGTTTAATCCTTGCTTTTACTCTAACAACACATGATTTATGTGTCGTTAACTAATCATATTCAATTAATTTTACGGTTTATATATTTAAACATTTTTATGTATACCTTTTTTATTCATTAACAACAGCTGAAACACCAATCAATTATTTATATATTTAATGAAATGATCGGAATAATATATATGCTTGATGCTTCTAGCATCTTTGGGCCTAAAACTTTAATGGATGTGGGTCTATCTTTTAGCGTTAGTATGGACGAACAAAAAAACGGAACCCGGAACCGAACCCGATTTAAAACTGAAACCGGAACCGATTTGGAACCAGTTTTTGAATACCCGATTCGGGTTTTTGGACAACCCGACGGGTTGGTACCCGGGTTGGGTATTTAAATTCTGAAACCGGGTTGGAATCGGGTTGGGTTGGAAAACCGGTCAAAAACCCGAAAACCAGTTAAAACCCGGTTGAAAACCCGAAAAAACCCGGTTCGGGTTGGAAAAAATCGATTTTAACTTTTTTTTACTAAAAACCGGGTTGAGTTCGAGTTTGGATCGGGTTGGACTCAACCTGGTTTTTGTGCACCTCTAATCCAAGTATCCATAGACTAACATGTGTATTTGGGCCTCCTTGCAAAATTATTACTGTATCACTCCATTTTTATGAATAGTGAGTGATAAAAGAGGACAATGTAATTTGAATTGAGAAAATATATAAAAAATAAAATTACTCTTGGAATTCTTTCCTTTTCAATTTTGACCTTAAATACTTTTATTTGTGTTATATATTACTTTATAAAAATTATACCAATAAAAATACATTCAAAACCTAATCCTTTCATATTTTTTGCATCAAGTATTATATAAAACAAACAAAAGTATTTAAGATCAAATTTGAGAAAGAAAGATTAAAAAAGTCAAAACAGGACGCTTAATTTACGACGAATGGAGATTAATTTTTAAAACATATAATCATTATTTTTATCATTATTAGCATATACATATATATTTTGGGTGGAATGTCAATTTCAAGTGAGAGATGAATGCGACCTTTTGGCTTTATACAGTGTGAGAAAATGGAATTTATATTTATGGGTTATCCAATTGTTGTCATTATATACAATCATCAAATCATAGCTAGTGTCACACTCGATCAAAATGATGCAACGATGTTATTTTAAATCGTTTCGTTGTCATCTAACGAATTAAAAATGAACTAGGGGTGTTCAAATATATCTGTATCCGTAATTCGAATATCCGATCATAAAATATCCGGAAACTCATTATCCGACTTCGAACAGCCTATAAATAGTGATGCGCCTACTCAATCAACATCTCAACATTCTAATCTAATTTAATAACGATTAGTTAGGATAACCTAAAAAATAAGTTTAAAGTTTTACCTGTAGGGCCTGTGTAGAATGCAATTTGCCTGTTTTTGAGTCCAAATTTCAAACATGAAAACAAAAGTTAGTGATCGAATCCATAATAAACAAATAAATTTGCAATTTTCTTTAATGTAAAATAAAATTAGAAGACTTATTAAATGTATGCAAATGTATGTAAATGTGAAACTTACTCTGTTAAAAAACTCAAACGTTCTGCAAGTGGAGTCAGCCCAAGCAAACTTAAAGCAAAAATCCATGGCTACAAAACCAAATTAAGAATAGTAATAATCGTTAATCAGTTAATTAATCAACATTTGATACAACATCTATCTATCTATCTATTAAACTAAAACAATGACACAAAAAGGTAAAATAATAAATATATATTTACCATTCCAGTTCTAATAAAGAGGGTTTAAATAATAAAAGCGTTAAAAGTTATATTAATTGTTGTAACATGCATAAATTGTTGTACTTCAATCGGTTATCATCAACCGGCCAGTACCACAATCAATGCATTTTTTACGTACGATCTTAGGGGGTTGTCGTTAACAAAAAGGATGCATGTATATTCGATGAATACTTACTCGACCGAAATTATAACAATGAGCTACAAACACCATCGGAATCGCCGGAAAAAGCACGAAAAGTTTCGTGTCAAATATAACTTTTCGAACATTAGTCATAAAAATTCTCAAAACCCGAAATCGAACATTCGAATACACATCACTTTGAGATCTTGTTCGCAACAACGATTCTCTAGTTTTCGCGACAACAATCGGTTTCGCATTCTCTCCATTCTCCAAATCATAATTCTCAGTCGAACCCATAAGAGTTTTTTGATAATTGCAATGCAAATGGTGAAACTGTTATAGAATTAATTGATGATAGTAAGTAAATAAATGATATGTAGAGTAAGTTTGTTGTTGTTGAAATATAGGAGAATGAAAGTTCCGGGAAGTTTCGTTTGAGGGGGTTTTGGATTTTTGTTAAGAATGATAAAGAAGAGATGAAGAACACGTTATGATAGTAGAAACGGCAACCGCTGCTGCGTGGCTATTAATGCAGAAAATTTACTTCAGAATGCGAATGCATGTAATCACGTGTCTTCACAATCTATATAGAAAACAAAATTCATTCATTCGGCGTTACAAATTTATAACTTTTTCATTTCATTTATACGTAATCCGGAGGAAGTACTTTTTATGTTAACATTCATCACGAACTATCTTATCTTCGTCGATATGTCAAAAACAGAAAGTAAAATTTACAAATGTTAATCAAAATCAATAGATATTAATCTTTCTTGATGAACTTTTTTGATAGGTTATAACATCAATTACTAAGTTGTTTTTTCATTTGTTTGACAGTTATACCAAATTGTAACCAACCCAAGAAAAGCATAAAAATTGGTTTCTATATATTTCCAAGGTATAAAAGGTAGTTTAAAAGAGCATTGTTTCACTTTTATAAAATAGACATAAAAAAGTAGTCTTGCTGTTTTTAAATAAAAAAAAGGTAGTGTAGTTCCAAGTTGTACGTATTCCTATATTTCTAAAAAAAGTAAAAACCTTTTGTTTTTGTTCATATGTCTTGTGTTGGAGTTTTGTATGTATTTGTGTAGATAGATGATTGACACATTTTCAGACGGTTGGACTTTTGTGACTATGAGACATCAAAACATGGCGAGGGGGGGTTACACTGAACTGATACTTGGAGATGCCTACCTGGCCATCTACCTGTTCGATTCACCCTCGAAGCACCGCGATGTACTATGATAAAGCTTCTATATTTGTGGCCCGTGATGAAAGTTGTGTGACTTGTGCACGTAGACGGACCACCAAATGTCATAGGGAAGTCTACAACAATTGGTGATAGTAATAAGATGACACTAAAAGGCCGGTCATACGAGTTGTGTTAGACTCATTCATGAAGGAGTACGTGTTCATTTTTTAGCAACCCTAGAGAACTTGCCGATGAATAACTTAGCGAAACTATACACATTGACAAGGTGGTTCTGAGACATAGTATATGCTTTTATCCGTAGTGTTGGATTGTGGTAGCTGATTTACATCTATTGTTTGGAGGAATTTGGATAGACACTTGGGCACCAAGAGTGATATATGCTGATTGACCCAAATAAAAGATCGATAGGTGAAGAGTTTGGGGAAATTTTCAACCGGAAAACAAAGAAGCGGGATTCAAACATGACTTGAGAAACCGAAACGGAGATCAAATAGCGCTACCCTCCCTTGTTCGAGAACGAAGAGATTCAAAGGACGGAATCATCGTAGAATCATCATTAGCACACGAGAATTGTAACAACGTTAATTTAGTTATATATCTAATGAATATAAAAATAATTATCATGGAAAGTAATTAAATGTTGGAATTATGAACATTGTAATGGATAGATAACATTTTATTGGATTGTTAAAGTCTTAATGTGAATGTCAAGTATGTGTATAATAGGATAGGATTTTTTAATCTGCACGTTAGCAACGGGATCTACGATCTACCAACATACTTTCTTCGATGAATACATTAGTAAAGAAAATCATAAACTATCGTATCGAGATACATATTTGGAACATAAGTTACAAAAGCTACGAAAAGGTTGAAATGTTATCCAAAATTGCGTAGTTTATCGCATTCTAATATTATGCAACTCTGATTCAGTATTCGATGGTCGTATCTAACTTAGACACTTTCCAGCATCATACAAAAGAATTAAATTTATAAAGATTAAAGTAATATAGTGTGGACAACTCTTTTAAGGAGCATGAGAATAGGCCACGCCAACTCATCATATCATATAATGGTTAACGGTGAACGATGTCTATGAATAAATTTAGATGACAAAATATGTAATCTTGAACCCAGAACCTAAACTCATATAATAAGCCAATTTGCTTCACTTTCTTTCACAAGCGACCAGATCAAACTGGTGCAAAACAACACGTTTCGAACTCAATAATCAAACTATAAAGAGCATCAATTTCCTTTATGAAGAACAATCTCACATTCACAAATATAAAATGCATGAAGAAGCTTGAAAACTCGATGGGTTATTTAAACACATCGATCATAAAGACACCGTATATTAATATATAAAAGTAGATGACCGACTGCATAAATTATTAAGTTTTCGGCATGCATCCTGATTTTGCGTCTCATACATTGATGGAATGGAATGTGTAAAGAGAGTAAGAAACTTTACGCGATCAAAGACAATGAAAAAAGTGAAAAATTCCACGGCGAAAATCTATGATTAGATCCGAGTTGAACATGAAACCATGTATCATAACAAGTTGAATAAAATACGAAGAATTAAATTAACGTTTGAATCTTACCGAAAGGAGACCTGGTCGAGAAAAGGCCCATGAAAGGTATTAGATATAACAATACAGAGTAAGGTTCAAATGAGTCCATGATTTTTGAGTGAGACTAAGGGAACCAATTATATCATGCCACATGTATAAAGAGAATGTTCCATACTACAAAAACCATTTACCCCAAACATCAATTATCTCACAATCAAAAAATCATGAAACTTGCACCATATTTTTCAGCGTTTTATCCTCTTTGATTTGCCGTCCCTCAAGGCATACTTTCGATAAAAAAAAATTCGATTTTTTGGTGGAATTTATAAATTAGTCACACATGTGTTAGTGATTGATTGTACATTTTATTTACGGTTATGGTTAGGGTTTAGGGTTAGACTTTAGGGTTTGGATTTAGTATGGTTCATGGTTTAAGGTTTAGATTTTATGTTTTACTCCCTCCGTCCCATTTGAAATGTCCACGTTACTATTTTAGATTTTATATTTAAACACATCGATCATAAAGACACCGTATATTAATATATAAAAGTAGATGACCGACTGCATAAATTATTAAGTTTTCGGCATGCATCCTGATTTTACGTCTCATACATTGATGGAATGGAATGTGTAAAGAGAGTAAGAAACTTTACGCGATCAAAGACAATGAAAAAAGTGAAAAATTCCACGGCGAAAATCTATGATTAGATCCGAGTTGAACATGAAACCATGTATCATAACAAGTTGAATAAAATACGAAGAATTAAATTAACGTTTGAATCTTACCGAAAGGAGACCTGGTCGAGAAAAGGCCCATGAAAGGTATTAGATATAACAATACAGAGTAAGGTTCAAATGAGTCCATGATTTTTGAGTGAGACTAAGGGAACCAATTATATCATGCCACATGTGTAAAGAGAATGTTCCATACTACAAAACCCATTTACCCCAAACATCAATTATCTCACAATCAAAAAATCATGAAACTTGCACCATATTTTTCAGCGTTTTATCCTCTTTGATTTGCCGTCCCTCAAGGCATACTTTCGATAAAAAAAATTCGATTTTTTGGTGGAATTTATAAATTAGTCACACATGTGTTAGTGATTGATTGTACATTTTATTTACGGTTATGGTTAGGGTTTAGGGTTAGACTTTAGGGTTTGGATTTAGTAGGGTTCATGGTTTAAGGTTTAGATTTTATGTTTTACTCCCTCCGTCCCATTTGAAATGTCCATGTTACTATTTTGGGATGTCCCATTATAAGTGCCCACTTTGATATTTAACCAATCAAAAAAGACTTTAGTGGGTGGATATAGTATTTGATTGGTGAAAAGTGTAGATAGTGGAGAATCCTAAAACTACGTGCAAAGTCAAAGTGGACATTTGTAATGGGACAGAGGGAGTAGTAGGGTTTAGGGTTTATTAGGGTTTAGGGTTTAGAGTTGTATAAAGCGTTTATGGTTTAGGGTTTAGGGTTTATGGGTTAGGGTTTAGGGTTTAGGGTTTGGTTTTAGGGTTTTGGGGGAGAAACCCCAAAACCCAAACCCTAAACCCTAAACCCCAAACCCTAAACCCTAAACGCAACACTCTAACACATGTGTTAGTAACATATGAACCCCACCAAAAAAATGAAGAAAAAAAATTCGTCGAAAGTACGCCTTGAGGGACGGCAAATCAAAGAGGATAAAACGCTGAAAATTATAGTGCAAGTTTCATGATTTTTCGATTTGTCATTTGTGAGATAATTGATTTTTGGGGTAAATGGGTTTTGTAGTATGGAATATTTTCTTTATATATGTGACATGATATTATTGGTTCTCTTAATCTCACACAAATTGTTAGTCTCATTTGAACCTCACTCTAACAATACAAAAGATTTGGGTTGAGAAAAACATATAAGAAGCAACTACAAAATCACATCCCAGAGAATCAGGGATATGGTAAGGAGAAAAAGCAAGGTGTAATCAGGGGCGTATGTACATGCTTCTAATGAATATAAATTTTTTTATCATGGAACGTAATTAAATGTTGGAATTATGAACATTGTAACGGATAGATAACATTTTATTGGATTGTTAAAGTCTTTTCGGGGTAACGAACAGGTGACAATTTTACTAATTCGGATTGAATTGAAATTCGCATGATCATTCGGAAACGGCCTAATGATCCCGGCTCTATTCTAAGAGTCTAGGCAGTTTTTGGCCATTCGGGGTCATCTAGGGCCCGAAAATGGCATTTTTCAGTTTTTTTAAACGTCATTTCAGGATTTTCTAATTTCATTTTGATTTAACTTTTGTTTGCCTAGACTTCAGGGATTACCTGATTGGATAAATATGATATGATGATGATTATGGAACGAATTTCTAACTTATATTTGATTTTCTGTTTCAGATCAACCTAAGACTCAGTGATATAAGAATCCTGAGTGTGGAGACATCAGAGGTATCGGTGAGTGGATTTGGAACTCACTGTTTAATTTTGTTGTAACTGTTTAGTTGCAACAAGTAAACGTAGATTTGATTATTTGACTGTTTAGTCCGTGTTATTGATTATAAATATACGTGCTATGTGGCCTCTGTGCTCAGTATATAGAGGTCAATGTGTTAGTTGGGCTAGTTGGTTATTGTGTGAATTACACAGGGTCTTGATTCATTTGTTGCGTGAAGAACCTGTGTTTGATTATAATAACCATTAGCTATCGGTCTCGTCCGTTATGGCCATACGGATATGTACGATAAGTGTTCTTGGGGAATCCCCGGGTATTATGATATCCCAAGAGCCACCGATCCTCATTGAAAGAATATGTGTTTATGATTATTTGGTGTGAACAAGTAGTTATGCTAAGTTGAATAGTGTGTGACTTATTCATTCACTTAGCTTCGTGCTAATCCCTCATATTACTTCCTGCAGGTTTTGTAAATTATGTGGGTGGTCAGGAAGTGATGCTTTTGGAAGCAGGGAATGTTTGACGAAGTGCTAACTCTGATATGGTCTTTGATAATCTGATTTTGGAATTATATAATACCCCGTTTGTGTAATATGTGTAATGCGGTTTCAATAGTTTTAAACTATTGTGTATCGAAGTTTGAAAAAGATTTTACACTTTATATGATGTATATTAATAAACTATGTTTTAAGTCAACGCTTTCAAGTTAAATTGCATTATAGACATATACTGAATGAGGGGTGTTATAGACATCGTATATTAATATATAAAAGTGGATGACCGATGATGCGCCCCGAAGCGTCCGTATGAAGACGGCGCTCGGACCGCGATCGTGGGTGTTTTAAATTTGTATTTGCTGGGGTCTAAGTGTGACTTACTGATACTGAACCAAAAGGCTAGTAGATGGTAAGTATGACCTAGAGTCGTTCTTAAAGAGAAACTGAATTGAAACAAAGGGGATCCAATCAATCTTTCTTTTCTAGTAAAGGTTTTAAAAGAGTACGTTGGGGGTTTTTGGTTCGGTTAATTAATTAAACTAATTAAAGCGAATAAAAGATAATTGTAAATCAGATAATAAAAGGAGTATTTGTTGTGAGTTCATTAGCTTATAATGTGGGACGATGACTTATAGGGAAAACGTTTACTAAATTTGGAATGTTCACTTGACTTGGTAGTTTATGGTATAACCGATAGATTCCCTATTAGTCGGTTATCAACTAATATGTCACGAGGAATCACGGTGTCATGATTCTGATCAGACACACAGTGCTCAACTCCCCACACTCTCCTGTGAGGGAGTCAGTGGCCCTTGTTATTGAGCACATTTGCTCGTGGGCGAAGGAATAGAGTAGCAAGTCTACAACAAGTCTAACCGTTCTTAATACCTTAGAGACTATGAGTTTAGCAAACAACTAGCTTAGCAAATATGTTCGGACTTAGTTGATCAATTCCTATTAATGAATTTTAAGCATAGTAAGCAAAGGAAAGTGTTGAGGTTTCTTGCGTACCTTACTTTATATTTCATAAGTTAAGGAAAAGTATCAATTTAAGTTGGATTTTAAACTTGCATTTCTCAATACAATTAACAAATCCCTAGGTTTTCGTAAATGGTTATTTAGCCTATAGCCTACCTAATCTAATCTAAACTAATCTAATCTAATTAAAGCAATAATTAAAATGCTGACGGCTTTTTGCATAGAGTTAAACCCATACCATGTCAGAAAATGCTATGGTAGTCCACAATGTATTTAATCGTTTACCGATGTTTCCATTATGAATTCAATTGCTTCACGATGTTTACATGATAAGTACATTGTGATTTCAAGTGTACAATACTCATGGCACTTCCACGTAATCACATTGCATTTTATGATGCTCGCATAATGTTACAATCGAAACCATAGTTTTACACAGATAACTATTGACCAAGTAGTAAGGTTCGCGACTCCTCTTTACAAGGTTACAATCACGATTGTTAATCGAAAGGCGAATGTAAGTTTTAGGTTTAAAATCATAAGATAAGTCAATTCATAAAGTTTCCGTTTTATAATGTCGATCCATAATACAACTACCTTCGGTCGTTACCGGCTTCCATACGTATGTACTTTGCTTAACAACATTTTCAGCACTATACCGAGTAAACAGTCGAATAGGGGCCGTCATATTATTTCACGACGTATTTAAAGTCAACCCACAATTATATATGCTAACTACATCACAACAAATACAATAGTAATCTACTCGCTAATCATGGCATAAATTATCTCTAGCATAATTAAAGTATACATATTTAATCAAGATAGATAAGGATAGAAATAACCGAGATTAATATCCGAGAAGGAGTAGACTTGAATTAATAAGAGTTGCTCCAAGCATACACCAACGATTACAAATGCGTTCCTCACCAAGGATTACAAGCACGTTCCTTGCTTCTACTTTAACTAGCCTAATGCTAATTTAAAATAAAGAAAGAAAGAAAAGCTAGAAAAAAGTATGAAAGTGCCTAGGTATGTAAGTATCCTAATGCCCTTGGTGTGTTTTTCAAATAAGCCTCATGTTATCTATTTATAGAGGAGTTTTCGTGCATTTTAGCAAATGGAAGCACACATTAGCAAAAGGTGGAAAAGGTAGTGGCACCAAGTACGAAAAGGTGAAAAAGGTAGTGGCACCAGGTACGAAAAGCATGTAAAGGTCTAGCATCGGGTACGAAAAAGGACAAAAAAGCGCAATCCGTGCGGGTGATAGGCAGCCGGCGGCGGCTGGCTGCTAGCCGGCGGCGATGGGGTGGTGGCCGGCGGCGGCTGGCTGCCACCTGCACCGGTCCGCTGCCCGTTGCTTCGTTTCTCGATTCGTGCGTGTTTTCTTCGTTATGCGTCCGTTTGCATTGATTCTTTTTGCGTTGGATTCGTAATTCAAAAAGAAGCTTTTGGTGAAAAGAAATCCCAAAAATATGTCTCTGAACTTTAGATGTGTCGTACGAATCGTTTGAATCTTCCGGAGTGCTTAGAATCTTCATTTTTCGTCCGTTTTAGTCGATTCTTCTTCTGTTGGATTCGTAATTTGAAAACGAACATCTTGGGTCAAATAGATGTTGGTGATGGGCTCTTTTTTCTTGAAATCTCGTTTTGATGTCTTGAATCTTCAAACGTGCGTGGAATCTTCGTTTTTCATCCGTTTCGCTTGATTTTTATCGTGCGACCTTGTTTTGACCATCTTGGTATAATACTATTGATTTGTAATGTTTTTGAGTTAAAGTGCCAAGAATCGTTCCAGAATGAGAGAGATATCGGTAGTAAAAACGTGACTTTTTACGCGATATCAAGTATCCCACACTTAGAACTTTGCTTGTCCTCAAGCAAACTCGATTTTCAACGTGGTTAAAATAAAATAATTTTAAGGTGAAACTTTTTACTAAGGGGTTTTGGGAAAGTAAAATACTTGTTCTTGGGGAAGGAAGGATTGTAATCTTTAGGAGCATGCTTGTGATCTTTGATGACTAGGCGATCCTCTCAAGGTGGTCACTCAAATCACTCAAAGTGTTTAGGGTTTCCTATTCTAATATTATCAATCACTCAGAATGCCAGTCATGTATCGTTTATCGTCATAGGCTTGATCGAGAATCAAATCGTTACCTCTTTGGTGAGCGTGAAGTCGATCTAGCCACAATCATTCAAGGAGAGGGGATGAAAGGTTTTTGGAGTGAAAGGTGGTATGAGAGGAGGTTTTTGTTGGGTTTTCGATTTTCTTTTTGTCGAAGTTGGGATTTTTGAGGGATTGACGCCTTTAACATTTGCGGAAGGAGTCTTTTTCTCCTATTGAATTCCTTTTTCTTCGGAAATATTTTTTTTTTTTTCGACGTCAACCCCTTGCGATTTCTCTTCGTTCATCTTTGAAAGTTTTTATGAAGCTTGAAGGATGCTTTTGAGTAGGTGAGGGGTAACGTATCTATTTTTCCTTGGGAGTATGGGTGTATGGTTGGGTTTAAAATGATGTGATTCGATCTCCTTTTCACTGACCAATCTGGATTCGAAATGCATAACAGGAGCAAGTTCTGATTCTAAACGCATACATCGGCACACTCAAGAATCGAAAAAGTGAAGCATTAAAAGTGAATGCTTTTTTTATGGCTCAAGATACCTCACGAATCGAAAGTTAGGTTGTTGTGTGCCTAGTCATGCGATGCTCCTTATGGGATTACAAAACTAATTTTTCAAAAGAATTTGTATTTTAATTATCCTTTTTCCCAAAGTAAATCATTCTTTGTCTAAAATTTTTCATTTTCAACACATTTTTGATTTTTTTTTTTACTTTTTGGAGAAAGATGGTCTTATAAAGAGCAACGATTTTAGAATCAAGCATATACCATTATCCATTTGACAGTAGTGCAACTACTGCTATCCCACACTTTAAGAAACATCATCCTCGATGTTATACTAAGCTCTGAACGGGGTAAAATCCCACACTTAGGGTTTTGAACATCTAAGGCACATTCTTTTAGTGTGTTTTGGGTTTGAATCCCACACTTAGTGATAAGCATATTGGATATGGTATATTTAAAACGAATGAAAAACACGGTATAGAAGTACTCCCTGGTGGTTGCAGTGTTCCTTTGGTGCTTTCGCCGCCTTTCGTCTTTCTTGGTGCAGTCTTGATCAAGTCTTCTTGTGATTGGTCTCGTAGGTGTGAACACGTCGGATATACTTTTCTTCTGGTCTTGATGCTTCCTTGCAGGCTGGAGCATGCTTTGTATGATCCGAGTGTGAAAGATAGTCGGAGATTTCATCACTTCTTGGAAAGTAGAATTGCAGAAATGTAAAAAAACGGGTTGCCTCCAGAGAAGCGCTCTTTTAAAGTCGAGAGCTCGATGTAGTACTTTCTTCTTCAGATGATGCTGGATGTGTCCGTGGTGCTGGAGTGGTCACTGTGGTTCCTAGGTAAGCTGTAGCGTGGAGGAAAGTATCGCAGGAATTGCTCTATCATGTCGGCAATGAGAGTTGGCGGAGTGGTGGATTCCATCCTGAAGCTCTTGAAGTGATCAGTGGCCAGTCTGTCGAGGATTGCCATCCCATAGCTGATGTATCAAACTGCCCTTGTGATCGGTCCGTTAGGATCGATTCGAGTGCCGGTGTGAGTTTGAACAATTTCACGCTGGGTGTGGTTTCTGCCTATTGAGGTGATCAAAGCCATGAATTGAGTCTTCACTTCTTGAAAGTCTTCAGCTAAAGGGTCTCCTTCAAAAGATCGGGTTGCTTGGCATACTTGTCTGATGAGTTGATGTTGCTCATGGTTGAAGGGAAAATCTGAGTTCGTGAAGACGTAGATTAACTTGCTGAATATTTCGCGATATCCGTTGCGGTAAGCGTCAATTTCTATGTCTTCTTCCTCGTACATTCCACGCAGTCGATCTATTACATAGGATGCTAAGTTGACTGGTGACATGTTCCAATATCGTGTTGGAATGTCACGAGTGTTTTCTTCAAATGCTGCCTGATTTAGCTCATCAACTAGTAGTTCAACGTAATGACCAATGGTGGAGTGAATGACGATCCTGAAGTTTTCTGGAGTTGTAAGATGTTCTCCAGTTTCGATGAGATCCAGAAGGGTTCTAAGATCTCCCACCATTCTTATGTCAGCATAATTCTGTGGATTTCCAGTAGCTCTTTCAAGATGGGTCCTCATTGATGCTAGTGCAGCCTTTTGACTTGACGAGTAGGGAAAAGCTGATCCGGCTAAGGCACAATATACTTTTTGCTATATTTGCCTTTGGTTGTTGCAGAACTCGATTTCTCCCGTTGGGTAGTCTGGTCTTTCTTGCTGTTGAGCTTCTCTAGTGACTTGTTCTTGAAGGGAGTCGGAGAATTCTTGGATACTTCTGAGCAAAGTCTGGGGTACTGGTTCTCCATAGTTGGCAAGATATGAATCGTATTCTTGTTCAATCTTCCTTATTAGGTGTCTCTGAGCGGTGTTGTATTCATTGGTTGACTCTTTGATAGCCTCCACAATGATGCGTACATCGTCATTTTCATCAATCAGGTCAATCATCTCTTCGTGAGTGTCGATGAGGGGAATCTCTAATCTCTCAGCTGTGATGATGGGTGAATTTGGTGGAGCAAGAGGAGTTTTTGGAATAGAGCGTTCATTGTTAGTGATGATAAACCCAGATCTATCTAATAAACTATTAAATAAATGCAGTTTTGAATGATTACTATGAAGTTTGCGGAATAACATTTAGTAATAAAATGAAGATCAATAACAATATATCAAGACAGAATAATAGAAAGCTCCAATCTTATTAATAATATAAGACGAATACACAGAATTGTATTAGGGTTACAAAACCTTGAAGCTGCGCAAAAACTACTTAACCTAATCTAGGTTTAGGATCTCTATTTATATCTCATAGAGTCCTGCTAAACAATCTCCTATAATCATGGAAACAGTTACATTCCATAATTATTCAAACTTTACTTTTCCGCCTATTCTATACATAAACAGTGTTAACTACCACAACTATACAAACAGTGGTAATTCCTATAACAGTGTTAACACTTGTACAATTTACTAGACTAATATACCAATAGTGGTAACTAGCCTAAACAGTGTTAACTGTTGTAAACAAGCTAACAGTAATAACACTCTAACAGTTGAAACAATTACTAACAGTTGAAACTCTTGTCTTCACTTCAATCTTCAATAACAGTTGTAATCTTCTAATAACAGTGGTAACCATCACTAACAGTGATAATCTTTGAAGCCTTGAACTAACAGTTGTAACTTGTGAAGACAGTGGCAGTCCTTAACACTAACAGTGTTAATACCAGTAGTAACATTAACACTAACAGTGTTAATGCCTTGTGCATTCTGTAATCAATAGTAGTAACAGTAGAAATCTTATTTCCCAACAATCTCCCCCTAAACTTAATCTGTCCCTAACAGAATTAAGTTTCTCTTGATTTTTCAAGTTGACCTCTATCCAACACTCTTTCAGAATAACTATCTTTGATCTCTGTGTCTTCTCTCATACTCTTCTTTCTTATAAATCTTATTCAAGATCATATATACCAAATCCTCTGCCAAATCATTGTTGAATGAGACAGATAATTTAGCATGCCTTAAGCTTCTTAACAAACTCAAACTCATATCATATTCTCTGTCAGTTAGCATCCAAATAATAGTAGCATCATCAAAAATAACCTGATGAACACTAGGATTGCTGAGATAGATCCACTGCTTTACATTTCTGAAAGTATTGAACTCAAATCGAAATCTTTCTGGTTCATACATCATTGAAATCCCAGACCAAACACCCAATTCATAAACACTATCAAACTTCTTGGTGCTCAGTCCTTTCTCAGATCCAATCTCATACATTCTGTTCAAATCTTCTCTAACAAGCACCCTGATCAACTCTTTAAATGATCTTCAAAATGAAACAGAAGAATCTGCTCTTTCAAGTCTAATTTTCTCACACTTAATTGGAAATGAAAATTTTTCAACAGACCAATCTATGATTCCAGGAGAGTTATCAGGTGGAAGATGTTGTAGAGGTTTCACCACAATCAAATCATCCAAATTCAACTTATTCTTAGGCAAATCTGGAATTGATGCAAGTTCTTGTCTCCTCTTCTGTTTAAGCTCAGTACTCATCCTTTCCCATTCCTTTTCATCTTCAATCTGTTTATCAAATTTTACTTTCTTTTTCTTTTCCCTTTCTGCTTTATCCTTAGCTTTCTTAGCTTCTTCTGCTCTCTTAGCAGCCTCAGGATTTAGAAATGTATCCCTATCCCAGATTCTTTGTAGACTCTCAAGAGACATGGCATTTAGTCTTGCAGTTGAAATGTTGCCACCTCTTAACTTCAAAATCAGATTTCTTTTCTGTTGAGCCTTTGTCAATGGTTTATTCTTTTTAGCAGCAGCTTTGGCAGCTCTAGTCTTTTTCATTTCTGCTGCCTTCTTTTTCTTAATCTGTTCCACCAGATATTCAATATCATCATGTTTTTGCTCTCTCAGCTGTGCTTCATCCCACTCCTCAACCTGAGCCTTAGTCATTTTCACATATTTACCAGGTTCCACCTCAACATCAATCAATTCATCTGCTAGCACATCTGCATTAATCTCAGCAAATAACCTCTGTGCATATTCATCATCATTCATTGTAGCTTCTGGAGGCATGGTTTTCTGCTTTTTCACTTTGGGCTCTTCCTCCAAGACACCCTTACCCTTATCCTTAGGATCAATCTTGGGCATATTCTGTGCAGTAGCAGGTGCAGTTGGTTCTCTAATCTGAACAGGTGGTAAGGTTGTTGATTTGAGTTTCTTTGCTTTAAGAGACACCACAGGAATGGATTTCTGCCTTTTTGCTTTTGGAGTTGTCTCTTTCTCTTGCTCTTTATCATCAGCCTTTTCTTTGACAATCTCAGGATCATTAGTAGTTGGTGGTTCCATCTCTATTTCCTGCTCAACTTTTTCAGAACTTGATTCATCAACACCATTCTTATCATCATGACAATCATCACCTTTATTGGTCCAAAACTTCTCCCCTTTTTTGAAAGCAGTCTCTGCAGACTCACCTTCAGCTATAACATATTTCTTCCCTTCTTTCAAAACCTTAACAACAATGTACTCCAGTTGAGCAACCCTCTGCCGTAGATTTGCAATCTGTTCATCCTTCTTTTTGTTGTTTCTCCTTTCCAACCTAAATTTCTCCCACACATAGTCTATCATTCTTGTCAATTCCAGGTTAGTTCTAGCCTCATCACCATCAGAATGTGACTTCCTAGGTGAATCATTGACAGGTGTATCAAAACCTGTATCATACCTAGTATGATCAACAGATTCCCCTTGGTTATTGGTACTGGGACCACCAAAATCATCTACTGGAATAGAATCATGTTTTGGTGTTGCCTCTGCTTGGGTCTTATTGATGTTACTTCTGTCCTGCTCTGCCAGTGGGCTAGAAGCAGTAGAAGTAGCCCTTACAGAATGGTCACCCCTCTCCTTATGGACCACATGCTGTTCATGACCCCTGTCATTGGACTGAGATGACTGAGCAGCATGATCCTCAGTCACCTGGTGTGTAGCCCTTTTGGCTTTTCTGGTGTAGGTTGTAGTGAATCTTTTCCCTTGTTGTTCATTGTTACCCCCAGATGTTGTGGGATAAGAAGGAATGGGTTGTTCCATTCTTTCAACAACTGGTTCAGCTTCTGTTGGTGGTACAGATGCTGTGGTGGAGGGTGCAGGAAGCATTGTTAGAAACAATGTTGTTACCCTTCCAGAAAACACAATGCCTTTGATAGAGGTATCTCTCTTCATATTTGAAAATACTTTTGGTTTAAAAGAAGAGATACCTATTATCTTATCCAAGGCTGGCAAATCAGATATTTGTTCATTTAAAAAGCATTGCACAAACCTTGGATACATTAAAAATTTAATTTTAGGTTGGTTTATGTTTCTTAGCATACCAGCAAAAATAAATTTTGAAAAATTAAAGTTTTGGCCAGTTGCTAAGCATACCAATGCATATGCTACATTACCGCTGAATTGTTCAAAAGATGAACGTTTTGATGATAAGCAGTGTAGTAATGTATGAATTAAAAATCTCCATTGATATGAAAACATTGTTTTCTGAAAAACATACCCACCCAAGTTACCCTCATATCCCATTCGTTGTAAATTAGAGTATAAATCTTCATCAGAAATTGAAGTTATACCTTCTTCATCCTGAAGACGAAGAGAAGAACGAATGGATGCTTCAGTAATCACCACTTGGTGCTCAGCAACGGTGGAAACAATCTTTGGAACACCTGCTTCTTCCTCAATTTGAGCATTAACCCAGAATTCATTGATATGATCATGGGAAATTCTGGGTGTTACTGTAAGAGCATGATGTATGGAAGAGTTACGCAGAAAATCAATGATATCCACGTAATCATTGGCAATGGAGGGTTTTACCAGATAAGCGATCATGTTATGATCCTTACCTAGTGCAAGTTGATGTGTGGTTGATGAAGAAGAAGCCATGAAGAATTAGTGTATGATTTGCGATAGCAGTGGTTATATGGTTTATGAAAGCAGTGTTTATGAGAGCGTAGGAGAATATGAACAAGTGTTGGGAGTATTTATACTGTTAGTTTCAATGACCTAATTTTGAAATCAAAATCCCAATTTGAACACTAACAGTGGAAACCATTTTAAAACAGTGGAAACTGTCTTAAAACAGTGGAAACAAAAGGAACTAACAGTATTATACATGTGTTAATAATACTAACAGTGTTACAACTAGTGGATGAAAATAACCCCTGACCAAAGGAATTATAACTCAATACTAGTGACTGCATTAGTATTACTAACAGTAATAAAAATATTTTTTATATTTTTTTTTTATTTATTATTTTTTTTTTTTTTATTATTATTTTTTTAATAATAGGACAGAAAGATAAACACTGATAGTGAAATTTCAACTTGATAGTATAAACAGTGGTAACCGATTATACTAACAGTGTTAAGATTTACACTAACAGTGGGCACAGTGGAAACAGTGAAAACTGTTTACACTAACAGTTATAACTGAATAGTGAAAACAGTGGAAACTGTTTACACTAACAGTTATAATTGCTTTTGCTGACAGTGATAACCTACAAAGAGTTAGTTCAACACAAACAGTGATAACAGTAGAACTAACAGTGAAAACAAAATAACTAACATATACAGTGGCAATTGAATAACAACAGTGATAATTAGGAAAGCCAAACAGTTGTAAGACTATTATCACTGTTAGTATCAATTACAACTACCAGCATCTAATCCTTAAGCATTATAGAGATGTTTTATAAAATAGTTATGGAAAAACAACTTAAAGAGATTTAATCAGACCAATACTTGTAATCAGAAATGTAAATCTATCCACATCAAAGGCTTTGGTGAACAGATCTGCAAGTTGATTGTCAGTATGGACTTTTATAATCTGAATAAGTCGTTTTTCATTACAATCTCTGATAAAATGATAACGAATCTCTATATGCTTAGTTTTAGAATGTTTAACAGGATTATTGATGATGCTGATAGCAGAAGTATTATCAATATAAATAGGAGTATTTAAGAAAGTTAAACCATAATCAAGCATCTGATTCTGAATCCATAAGACCTGAGCACAGCAACTTGCAGCAGCTACATACTCAGCTTCAGCAGTAGATGTTGATACAGTTGTCTGTTTCTTGCATTGCCATGAGATTAACCTTTCTCCTAGAAATTGACATCCTCCTGATGTTGACTTTCTGTCCATGCTAGCTCCCCCATAATCACTATCTGAATATGCTTTTAAGTCAAAAGGGGAATCTTTTGGATACCAAAGACCTAGATCAGATTGTCTTTTTAAGTATCTAAAGATTCTCTTGACAGCATACAGATGTGATTGTTTTGGACAGGTTTGAAATCTGGCACAGATACAAACAGCAAACATGATATCTGGCCTGGAAGAAGTTAAATACATCAATGATCCAATCATTGATCTGTACAGATGTACATCAACTTCCTCCCCCTCAGGGTCTGCAGATAGTGGCTTGTGTGTCTCCCATTGGTGTACTAGCCACTTTTGATTCAGAATATCCAAATTTAGTAAGTATGTCTTTTACATATTTACTCTGATTTATGAAAGTACCATATGAACTCTGCTTGACTTGAAGTCCCAAAAAGAAAGTGAGTTCCCCCATTGAACTCATCTGGAACTTTTGATGCATTAATTTTTCAAACTCCTTGCACATACCATCATTTGTAGAACCAAAAATGATGTCATCAACATAGACTTGCACAAGCAAAATATCACTTTGATCCCTTTTGGTGAACAGAGTCTTATCAATAGTGCCTCTTTTAAACCCATTCTCTAATAGATACACAGATAAAGTCTCATACCAAGCCCTGGGGGCTTGATGTAGACCATATAATCCCTTATCCAATCTGCAAACTCTATCTGGATAGCTAGGATCTTCAAATCCAGGTGGTTGACACACATACACCTCATCATCAATCATGCCATACAGAAAAGCACACTTGACATCCATTTGATAGACTGTGAAACCTTTATATGTAGCATAGGCTAGGAATAGTCTAATGGCTTCTATCCTTGCAACAGGAGCAAAGACATCATCATAATCAATCCCTTCTTCCTGTGTATAACCTTGTGCCACCAACCTTGCCTTGTTCTTGATTACAATCCCTCTTTCATCCTTCTTGTTCTTGAAGATCCATTTGGTGCCTATTGCCCTTTTTCCCTTTGGCAGATCAACTAGTGTCCACACATTCTGAATCTTGAACTGTAACAACTCCTCTTGCATTGCCTCAATCCAACTAGGGTGTTTAAGAGCTTCTACTACCTTTTTAGGTTCTACTTGAGATAGAAAACACACATATAGAGATGTATGTATTTCTTCTTCAGTGACAGTAGTTTGCTGTCTTGTTTGTACACCACTGTTAACATCCCCAATCACTTGTTCCAGAGGATGATCTTTGTTTACATGAAAGTTAGATGTTGATGTCTCTGGAATGATTTCCTCCAAATAGGTAAGATTACCATTCTGCTCAGAACTTTCATTGGATGGTGTTTCAATTTGTTCTGAATCCTCCATTATCTGAGATGATGTTTCTGGTGTTTCTTCTGTCTCCATTTGCTGTGATGACTGTGGCAGATCAGAAGAAAATACCTCTGGAGGATTAGGAGTCCAGATTAGAAAGATAATGTACTCCAATGACTCTTTATTCTTTTCTGAGGACATTTCTGATGTATCCTCACAAATTCTATCTGCTTTACTTGATGTGATACCTGTGCATGTACCTGTACTAGAATTGACAGTTGTATATCTAAAAGCAGTGTTAAGAGCATCAATATCAAACAAAGACTTAGGACCTATTCCATCAGGATTAATGATATTCTCATTAAAAGTGACATTCATTGATTCTTCTATGACTCTGGTCCTTTGATTGAAAACCCTATATGCTTTACTCTGAATAGAATATCCTACAAATACACCCTCATCTGCTTTGCTTTCAAACTTTCCTAGGTGATCTTTGGTATTCAAAATAGTACAAGGACATCCAAAAGATTTTAAGAAACTAACCAGTGGTTTGTTCTTAAATAACAACTCATATGGGGTTTTGAAATAAGGCTTAACTACAGTTACCCTATTCTGAACATAACAAGCTGTGCTAACTGCTTCTGCCCAAAAAGACATAGGTAGTTTTGCATCAGCTAGCATGGTTCTTGCAGCCTCAATTAGTGTCCTATTCCTTCTTTCAGCAACTCCATTCTGTTGAGGAGTTCTAGGAGCACTAAACTCTCTCTTAATGCCTTTTTCATCACAGAATTTATCCATCTCATAATTTTTAAATTCTGTTCCATTATCACTCCTGATGATTTTAACCTTTCTATCTAATTGGTTCTCAATCTTAGTTATAAATGATCTAAGTATTTCACCTGTCTCATCTTTTGTTCTAAGAAAGAAAACCCATGTAAATCTGGTATAATCATCAATTACAACAAGGCAATAAGATCTTTTTCCCATACTACTTATACTTGTTGGTCCAAATAAGTCCATATGCAATAAGTATAAAGGAGTACAGTTTGAATTCACTGCTTTGGACTTAAAAGAAGTTTTGTGTTGCTTCCCCTTTAGACAAGAAACATAATGATCATCACATGAATAGACCTTCTCAGGTAAACCCCTAACAAGCTTGTTTTTGACAAGTTTATTAATGGTTTTGTAATTCATGTGACACATCCTTCTATGCCACAAGTTAGACTCGTTTAAGTTTGCTTTAGAAATCAGGCAGTTTAAATCAGGTTGAGGTGCCATGTTTGCTAAGTCACACTTATAGACATTATCCTGCCTAGGAATTCTCATTAAAATCATACTTTCTAGAATTTTGAATTCCTTTGACAGAATAAGACATTCAGTGTCAGTAAAATGAACAGGATTCTTTTTATCTGTGATTTGACTCACACTTAGCAAATTGTACCTCAACTGTTCCACATAGTAAACATTTTCAAAGCTTAACTTGGCACTTTGAACAGTTCCTTTGCCTGTGATCTTTCCTCCTTTGGGATTGCTTCCAAATGCTACATATCCACCATCAAAAGACTTGAAGTTCTGTAGCTTTTCCTTATCTCCAGTCATGTGCCTTGAGCAGCCACTATCAATATGCCATAAACTTCTTGGCTTGCCCTGCACACAAACAAACACAGAGAAAAATTAATTTCTCTTGGGAACCCAAACCAATTTGGCTTTGTGTTTCCCATATGTATCAAAGTAATCAACTTTCTTGAAGATCATTGATTTTGATACATTGTTGGATTTTGAACCTCTGGATAAATTATTCTGAATAGGTGTCCAAATCCAACTAATTTTAGACCTAGCAGCGGGTTTTGGTCTAACAGTGTTAACTGAATAACCATAGTTATAATGCCTAACAGTGTTAAACCTGTTATAACTGTTATTATGTCTAGCAGCGGTACAATAATTAACACTGTTAGTATTCCTCACAGTGTTATTTACTCTACCAGTGGTAACAGTCGAATTAACAGTTCTAATAGTTTTAAAAGATTTACCACTATTTACATTATACTCTTTTTTCACTGTTTTAGCCTTTTTATTGTTGGCTAAATCTGTAACTTTTGTTCCTGCAGTGGAAACCTTTGCAGTAACCTTAGCTTGATTTGCCTTATTGTTTATCTTTCTTGCAGCAGTTTTATGATTAACTTTAGATTTAAAATTTTGTTTGTTAATCATATTAGCTGTTGTCCATGGCTGTATCACATTCTGTTGAACAGATTTTGGATTATGAAAACAGTCATGTTGAAGATGATTATTTCTGCCACATATAAGACATAACTTTTCTCTTATCACTGTTACATTGTTTCCCAGTTTTTGAGTTACCATTTGATTCCAATTTCTTTGATTACCTCTGGGAATATGTTTTTGAAAGTTTTGTGAAGTAGAAGAGTTATCCTTACATTTGCAATGATCACATTTATTCAATGCAGATACATGATTCACAGAAACAGATGATTTCACTGCATTTCTAATCTTCCTTTGAACATTCCTAGGAGTATTAGGTGTGGCTCTTACATTTTCTATCTTATATTTATCCTTTTCAATGAACATTCTTTTACCCTCTTCTAGCTTTTTATCCTTAAGATCTGAAGCTAGACCAGTAACTTGATTGCTACACTCACTAGGTGTTGTAACAGATTTATTCATTACATTACCCTCACATTCAGATGTAACACACTCTTCATCATCTTCCTCACTCCACTCATGAATTTCAACTCCATCAATGTTCACATCTTCTTTTAAACTGTTAACTGGGTCAACCTTTTTAACATCATCATTCAATCCTTCTTTAAGTAAATTTAAATCAATTTCAGTTTTTGAAGGAAAGTAGTTGTTGTTATAAGGAGGAGGTACATTACTGTATTCTAACCCAGTCTTAAGTTTATCATGAATCTGTGAATTGATAAGTTTATGGACACTCTTAGATGCATTTTCTAAATTACTTACATTAAGTCTTATGCTATCTCTTTCACAAGTGACCTCAGCAAGTTTCTTAGTTAATTCTTCTACCTTATCCTTAAGAGTATCTCTCTCCCACCTAGCATACTCAATGTCATACTTAAACTGTGTTGCATTTTCTTCAAATGCCTGAATCTGTTTTTCAAGATTTTCTATTACAGAGATTGTGTGTCTACTTTTGATTTCACATTGTTTTAACTCATCACACACTTTCTGGTTATGATCCCTATAATGTTTCACAGTTTGTTTACACACAGTTGAGCACAATTTTATTTGTACCTTATAAGGTACCTCAGATTGCTTATCTGATTCAGCTGTTGCCATGAAGCATTGATTCTTCACTGCATGCTCTTCCTGATCACTCCAATCCCATCCACATCCATCAACAGATACCAGTGCATTTGATGAAGTATCTTGAATTGGCGCATTCTTCTTTTGGCCCACATTTCCTCCACTTCTCTGGCCATTTCCTCTCTCATTCTGATCAACCTTTGGGCTTCTGCATTCCCTAGCAAAATGTCCCAACTTGTGACAGTTGAAACATTCAACTTTGCTCTTATCAAACCAGCTAGCATCACTCCTCTTCTGTGCAAAGTTATTTCTACCAGTTCTTTGCATAAACCTTTTTGCTCTTTGTGTGATCAGGGCAATTTGTAACTTGATATCTATCTCTTCTAGATCATCTGACTCAAATTGATCTAAGTCTTCATTAGTAAGTGAAGAGTTCACATTACTAGCAAAGAAAGATTCTAAGATTTGATCATTAGAATTATTTGATGATGATCCAACTCCACCAGACCCACAAGAAAAACCTTTCTGACTTGATTCTGCTTTTGTTCCAGCCATTGACATAAATGCAGAATTGTTGTTGTTACTTCCTGATCCAATCTTCTTTTTCTCCACTTCAGCTTCAAAGTTTCTCAGATCATTATATATGTCTTCTAGCTCTTTTGATTCCAGATCTGCACTTTGTCTTAACCCAACAGTATACATGGTCCATTCATCACCCAAGGACCTCAAAAACTTCCTGTTTAAATCATCTCTATCTATCTTCACTTGATGATTTTCCAGATCTCCAACCAGTTTAGAAAACCTATCAAAGGTTTGGGTCAACGTTTCTGACCTTGTAGAATTAAAATTCTCATACTGTTGCTTAAGTAGAGATCTTTTATTCTTTTTGGTGTTATCATTACCACCAAACCTTTTTTCAATTGCTTCCATTAACACTTTAGCATCTTGACATGCCTCAAACCGCCTCTGATATTCATTTGGTATAGCTAGTAATAGAGTACTTAAAGCTTTGTACTCTATTGATCTGATCTTCCTTTCTGCCTCAGAAGTTGGTGGTGATCTTGCCTGTGGAACACCATCACTGTTAAGTGTCACTGGAGGACCATTAACCACTACTTCCCACATCTGATAATCTGTGAGAAGCATATATTGTCTGATTCTGTTTTTCCACAGATCAAACTCATCAGGTCTAAGCATTGGGATCTTAGTGACCTGAATTCCTTCACTACCTTCTGCCATTGCTTTGATTTGTTGATTATTAAAATGATCAATAAAACAGTGAAAATTGATCTTCCTGAATTCAAAACTAAACCTGCTCTGATACCACTTGATAAACCCAGATCTATCTAATAAACTATTAAATAAATGCAGTTTTGAATGATTACTAAGAAGTTTGCGGAATAACATTTAGTAATAAAATGAAGATCAATAACAATATATCAAGACAGAATAATAGAAAGCTCCAATCTTATTAATAATATAAGACGAATACACAGAATTGTATTAGGGTTACAAAACCTTGAAGCTGCGCAAAAACTACTTAACCTAATCTAGGTTTAGGATCTCTATTTATATCTCATAGAGTCCTGCTAAACAATCTCCTATAATCATGGAAACAGTTACATTCCATAATTATTCAAACTTTACTTTTCCGCCTATTCTATACATAAACAGTGTTAACTACCACAACTATACAAACAGTGGTAATTCCTATAACAGTGTTAACACTTGTACAATTTACTAGACTAATATACCAACAGTGGTAACTAGCCTAAACAGTGTTAACTGTTGTAAACAAGCTAACAGTAATAACACTCTAACAGTTGAAACAATTACTAACAGTTGAAACTCTTGTCTTCACTTCAATCTTCAATAACAGTTGTAATCTTCTGATAACAGTGGTAACCATCACTAACAGTGATAATCTTTGAAGCCTTGAACTAACAGTTGTAACTTGTGAAGACAGTGGTAGTCCTTAACACTAACAGTGTTAATACCAGTAGTAACATTAACACTAACAGTGTTAATGCCTTGTGCATTCTGTAATCAACAGTAGTAACAGTAGAAATCTTATTTCCCAACAAGTGACGTCAACAAAATCGCCGTCAAATTCGACACTCTGGTAGTCGGAATCTTCATCTCGTGAATCAGGGAATTGGTGGAATTCTTCATCTGACGGTGCGTTGTTGAAAGGTTGGGTGCTGTCGACTTTGATGGTTCTGACTTCCGTGATGGTGTTTTGAAGGTTTTCTTCCGCAAAGCTTCCTGGTTGTCGTGCCTTATATGCAGAAATTCTCTGTAGGAGTTTAGCATACAGGTCAGGGTGCTGTGATGTTCGGAGTTCTTCTTCGAAAGTATCTATGTCTCGGAGTCGGGTTCTGGTGAAGGGTTTCGATGGATCGAGATAAGAGTCGAGAATGTTTCCCATTCTTTTAAGATGAGTGGATCTAAGCTCTTGGTGGATGGCTCCATAATCAAGGGATTCTTTCGATGAAGTGTAGTCTTTGCAGTCTTGTATCCTCTTGACTTCAGCCATCTGTGGTGAATCGGTGTGATCTTCATCTTCCTCCATTTCTTCATCTTCCTCAGGTTCTTCTTCCATTTCTTCCATTCTTTCATCTTCCTCAGTGGGTTCTTCCTCTTCTTTCTCAGGTTCTGATTCGTCCTCCTCGGATTCTTCTTCTTCCTCAGCGTCCTGATACTCCTCGTCCTCGTCTCGGTCTGTCTCAGTATCGTAGATCAAGGTTGTTGGGCGAGTGAAGCATCGTTCTTCTTCGGGGCCTGATTCGTTATCGGAACATATTCTGCCTATTGATATAGCGTGGCATTCTTCTTGCTCTGGTGTATAGTCCGGTTGGTCGATCTTGTAAGTGATGCTTTCACCATGCGCTCGTAGAACAATCGTATGGTTATACACATCAATCACTGCTCTGGCTGTGTTCATAAATGGTCTTCCAAGGATAATCGGGATGTTTATGTCCTCATGGATATCCATTACCACGAGATCCGTCGGAAAGAAGAATTTGTTAACTTAAACTAAGACATTCTCAGCTATTCCCTTTGGGTATCTAACAGATTGGTCAGAAAGCTGGACAGTCATCTTAGTGGGTTTCAAATTTTCAAGTTCTAACCTCTTAAACAGGGAGTAGGGCATAAGGTTAATGCTAGCTCCTAGGTCGGCTAAGACGCTGATATCTCTGGATTGGTAAATAGAACAAGGGAGTGTGAATCTACCGGTATCTCCTAGTTTTTCTGAAAGGCTATTTTTAAGTAGGGCTGATGTTTCAAAACTAAGGGGAATGTTGTTTACTTCGAGCAGTTTATCCTTAGTGGATAGCAATTTCCTCATATATTTATTGCGACCGGGAACTCTAGACATGGTATCGAGAAATTTTCCGTCTAGCTTACAGGATTATAATTTCTTAGGTTGGGCTTTAAGTCTAGCGGGATAAGGGATCCTGACCTCTTTGTTCATGGTCGGAGTGGTTTCCACAGCTGGTATCTTGATTTCTGGTTCTTCTTTTACTGGTACAGCAGCAGGGGGTGGAGTGGCTGCCTCATTTGCGGTAGTGAGTTACTTTGCTTCCTCAACATGTGGGTTGTGAACCGTGTTGCTAGGAAAACTTCCTCTGGGTCTGTTATCAAGACGTTGTGCCAATTGTCCAATTTGAGCTTCCAAATTCTTTAGCACGGCCAATTGGTTTCTCATAAAGAGGTCGGCTTGATCTTGTCTAGCAGACGTCTTTTGGTTGAGCAGGTGTTGACCTTGCATGAATTGGGTGAAGGCGTCATCTGAACTTGAAGCTGGGGCATTTGTCTTTGCAGGTTGTTCAGCGGTTTGGTTTGTATCGGAAGTGGGTGCAGGAAGTGCAAGGGGTTAGTTATAAGAAGGTTGTGATTGTTGTGGGTAAGGTGGGTATCTAGGTGGGTATCGGGGTTGGTAAGGTTGGTTAGTTCTTTGTGGGAATGGAGGTCCTCTAGGTTGGTTATTGTTTTGGTTGAAACCGGGTGGAAAATTCTGTGGTCGAGCGAGAAACTGAGCATAGTAGACTGTGCCGTCTGCTTCTTCGTACTCCACTTGGTATTCACCAGATGGTTGCGGATTGGTGCAATGTTGACAGACTTGCACTTGGTGTACTTGGTGCTGTTATTTCTTAAGTTCTCCAAACGGTTTAACAAGTGAGTCCATTTTCTCCGTTAATACTTTAAGTGCTTCAACTGGAACTGGATTTGATGCAGCGATAGGTGTTGAGTGATCTCCAGAGTTCCAATCATGGTGATGCATAGTCATGTTCTCTATCAGGTTCCATCCTTCTTCGTCGGTCTTTGCCATGAAGCTTCCTTGTGCAGCAGCATCGAAGGTGGTTCGGTGGTTGGGGTCTAAACCATTGTAGAAGGTACACAATTATGCGGATTTGTCGAGACGGTGATTGGGGCACTTCTTCAAGGCTCCTTTAAATCGTTCCCATGCGGTGTATAATGACTCATTAAAAGCTTGTCGGAAATTCATGATGTCATTTCGAAGTTTGGTTTGTTTAGAAGGCGGAAAGTATTTGGTTAGAAACTTGGTCGCCATTACCGTCCATGAAGGGATAGAGCCGGTCTCTAAACCTTCAAACCATGTTTACGCATGATGAGTGAGCGAATAAGGGAAAAGATACAAGTGGATCGTGTCTTGGCTAATTCCGTTTTGTTTGTAGGAATTTGAAAGAGATATGAACTTGTCGAGGTAAGAGTTGGGGTCATCACTTGGCAATCCATGAAACTGACAGTGGTTTTGGATTAGTTGGATGATGTGGTGTTTAAGCTCGAAAGATTGACCAGGGGTTTCAGGGTAGAGAATTGGTCCTCCTCTTCCTTCGATAGAGGGTTTACTGTTGTCAGCGAGAGTGATGCGTTCAGCCATTGCTTGTTCAAGCGCGGATTGCTTCTTTTCTCGTCGAATGGTACGTATTATAAGTTCTGGATCAGGGAAATTAAACAATGGTGTAGTTCTAGGGGAACAGGTCATACACTAAAGAGAAACAGAAAATAGAGTGAAAATAATAATAAAGAAATTTTTTTTTAGAAGGTTTTATCCTAAGGGTTTACTAGAATTGGGAATGGTTGGGCCTCTGTATCGGACAGTTAGTCTCCCCGGCAGCGGCGCCAAAAACTTGATGCGCCCCGAAGCGTCCGTATGAAGATGGCGCTCGGACCGCGATCGTGGGTGTTTTAAATTTGTATTTGTTGGGCTCTAAGTGTGACTCACTGATACTGAACCAAAAGGCTAGTAGATGGTAAGTATGACCTAGAGTCGTTCTTAAAGAGAAACTGAATTGAAACAGAGGGGATCCAATCAATCTTTCTTTTCTAGTAAAGGTTTTAAAAGAGTGCGTTGGGTTTTTGGTTCAGTTAATTAATTAAACTAATTAAAGCTAATAAAATATAATTGTAAATCAGATAATAAAAGGAGTATTTGTTGTGAGTTCATTAACTTATAATGTGGGACGATGACTTATAGGGAAAACGTTTACTAAATTTGGAATGTTCACTTGACTTGGTAGTTTATGGTATAACCGATAGATTCCTTATTAGTCGGTTATCAACTAATATGTCACGAGGAATCACGGTGTCATGATTCTGATCAGACACACAGTGCTCAACTCCCCACACTCTCCTATGAGGGAGTCAGTGGCCCTTGTTATTGAGCACATTTGCTCATGGGCGAAGGAATAGAGTAGCAAGTCTACAACAAGTCTAACCGTTCTTAATACCATAGAGACTATGAGTTTAGCAAACAACTAGCTTAGCAAATATGTTCGGACTTAGTTGATCAATTCCTATTAATGAATTTTAAGCATAGTAAGCAAAGGAAAGTGTTGAGGTTTCTTGCGTACCTTACTTTATATTTCATAGGTTAAGGAAAAGTATCGATTTAAGTTGAATTTTTAACTTGCCTTTCTCAATACAATTAACAAATCCCTAGATTTTCGTAAATGGTTATTTAGCCTATAGCCTACCTAATCTAATCTAAACTAATCTAATCTAATTAAAGCAATAATTAAAATTCTGACGGCTTTTTGCATAGAGTTAAACCCATACCATGTCAGAAAATGCTATGGTAGTCCACAATGTATTTAATCGTTTACCGATGTTTCCATTGTGAATTCAATTGCTTCACGATGTTTACATGATAAGTACATTGTGATTTCAAGTGTACAATACTCATGGCACTTCCACGTAATCACATTGCATTTTATGATGCTCGCATAATGTTACAATCGAAACCATAGTTTTACACAGATAACTATTGACCAAGTAGTAAGGTTCGCGACTCCTCTTTACAAGGTTACAATCACGGTTGTTAATCGAAAGGCGAATGTAAGTTTTAGGTTTAAAATCATAAGATAAGTCCGTTCATAAAGTTTCCGTTTTACAATGTCGATCCATAATACAACTACCTTCGGTCGTTACCGGCTTCCATACGTATGTACTTTGCTTAACAGCATTTCCAGCACTATACCGAGTAAACAGTCGAATAGGGGCCGTCATATTATTTCACGACGTTTTTAAAGTCATCCCACAATTATATATGCTAACTACATCACAACAAATACAATAGTAATCTACTCGCTAATCATGGCATAAACTATCTCTAGCATAATTAAAGTATACATATTTAATCAAGATAGATAAGGATAGAAATAACCGAGATTAATATGCGAGAAGGAGTAGACTTGAATTAATAAGAGTTGCTCCAAGCATACACCAACGATTACAAATGCGTTCCTCACCAAGGATTACAAGCACGTTCCTTGCTTCTACTTTAACTAGCCTAATGCTAATTTAAAATAAAGAAAGAAAGAAAAGTTAGAAGAAAGTATGAAAGTGCCTAGGTATGTAAGTATCCTAATGCCCTTGGTGTGTTTTTCAAATAAGCCTCATGTCTCCTATTTATAGAGGAGTTTTCGTGCATTTCAGCAAATGAAAGCACACATTAGCAAAAGGTGAAAAAGGTAGTGGCACCAAGTACGAAAAGGTGGAAAAGGTAGTGGCACCAGGTATGAAAAGCATGTAAAGGTTTAGCACCGGGTACGAAAAAGGACAAAAAAGTGCAATCCGTGCGGGTGACAGGCAGCCGGCGGCGGCTAGCTGCCAGCCGGCGGCGGTGGGGTGGTGAAAGGCGGTGGCTGGCTGCCACCTGCACCGGTCCGCTGCCCGTTGCTTCGTTTCTCGATTCGTGCGTGTTTTCTTCATTATGCGTCCGTTTGCGTTGATTCTTTTTGCGTTGGATTCGTAATTAAAAAATGAAGCTTTTGGTGAAAAGAAATCCCAAAAATATGTCTCTGAACTTTAGATGTGTCGTACGAATCGTTTGGATCTTCCGGAGTGCGTAGAATCTTCATTCTTCGTCCGTTTTAGTTGATTCTTCTTCTGTTGGATTCGTAATTTGAAAACGAACATCTTGGGTCAAATAGATGTTGGTGATGGGCTCTTTTGTCTTGAAATCTCGTTTTGATGTCTTGAATCTTCAAACGTGCATGGAATCTTCGTTTTTCATCCGTTTCACTTGATTTTTATCGTGCGACCTTGTTTTGACCATCTTGGCATAATACTATTGATTTGTAATGTTTTTGAGTTAAAGTGCCAAGAATCGTTCCAGAATGAGAGAGATATCGGTAGTAAAAACGTGACTTTTTACGCGATATCAAGTATCCCACACTTAGAACTTTGCTTGTCCTCAAGCAAACTCGATTCTCAACGTGGTTAAAATAAAATAATTTTAAGGTGGAACTTTTTACTAAGGGGTTTTGGGAAAGTAAAATACTTGTTCTTGGGGAAGGAAGGATTGTAATCTTTAGGAGCATGCTTGTGATCTTTGATGACTAGGCGTTCCTCTCAAGGTGGTCACTCAAATCACTCAAAGTGTTTAGGGTTTCCTATTCTAATATTATCAATCACTCAGAATGCCAGTCATGTATCGTTTATCATCATAGGCTTGATCGAGAATCAAATCGTTACCTCTTTGGTGAGCGTGAAGTCGATCTAGCCACAATCATTCAAGGAGAGGGGATGTAAGGTTTTTGGAGTGAACGGTGGTATGAGAGGAGGTTTTTGTTGGGTTTTCGATTTTCTTTTTGTCGAAGTTGGGATTTTTGAGGGATTGACGTCTTTTGACATTTGCGGAAGGAGTCTTTTTCTCCTATTGAATTCCTTTTTCTTCGGAAATATATTTTTTTTTTTCGACGTCAACCCCTTGCGATTTCTCTTCGTTCATCTTTGAAACTTTTTATGAAGCTTGAAGGGTGCTTTTGAGTAGGTGAGGGGTAACGTATCTATTTTTCCTTGGGAGTATGGGTGTATGGCTGGGTTTAAAAATGATGTGATTCGATCTCCTTTTCACTGACCAATCTGGATTCGAAATGCATAACAGAAGCAAGTTCTGATTCTAAACGCATACATCGGCACACTCAAGAATCAAAAAAGTGAAGCATTAAAAGTGAATGCTTTTTTTATGGCTCAAGATACCTCACGAATCGAAAGTTGGGTTGTTGTGTGCCTAGTCATGCGATGCTCTTTATGAGATTACAAAACTAATTTTTCAAAAGAATTTGTATTTTAATTATCCTTTTTTCCAAAGTAAATCATTCTTTGTCTAAAATTTTTCATTTTCAACACATTTTTGAAAATTTTGTTTACTTTTTGGAGAAAGATGGTCTTATAAAGAGCAACGATTTTAGAATCAAGCATATACCATTATCCATTTGACAGTAGTGCAACTACTGCTATCCCACACTTTAAGAAACATCGTCCTCGATGTTATACTAAGCTCTGAACGGGGTAAAATCCCAAAAGAAATCCCAAAAATATGTCTCTGAACTTTAGATGTGTCGTACGAATCGTTTGGATCTTCCGGAGTGCGTAGAATCTTCATTCTTCGTCCGTTTTAGTTGATTCTTCTTCTGTTGGATTCGTAATTTGAAAACGAACATCTTGGGTCAAATAGATGTTGGTGATGGGCTCTTTTGTCTTGAAATCTCGTTTTGATGTCTTGAATCTTCAAACGTGCATGGAATCTTCGTTTTTCATCCGTTTCGCTTGATTTTTATCGTGCGACCTTGTTTTGACCATCTTGGCATAATACTATTGATTTGTAATGTTTTTGAGTTAAAGTGCCAAGAATCATTCCAGAATGAGAGAGATATCGGTAGTAAAAACGTGACTTTTTACGCGATATCAACCGACTGCATAAATTATTAAGTTTTCGGCATGCATTCTGATTTTGCGTCTCATACATTGATGGAATGGAATGTGTAAAGAGAGTAAGAAACTTTACACGATCAAAGACAATGAAAAACTTGAAAAATTCCACGGCGAAAATCTATGATTAGATCCGAGTTGAACATGAAACCATGTATCATAACAAGTTGAATAAGATACGAAAGAATTAAATTAACGTTTGAATCTTACCAAAAGGAGACCTGGTCGAGAAAAGGCCCATGAAAGGTATTATAACAATATAGAGTAAGGTTCAAATGAGTCCATGATTTTTGAGTGAGACTAAGGGAACCAATTATATCATGCCACATGTACAAAGAGAATGTTCCATTCTATAAAACCCATTTACCCCAAACATCAATTATCTCACAATCGAAAAATCATGAAACTTGCACCATATTTTTCAGCGTTTTATCCTCTTTGATTTGCCGTCCCTCAAGGCATACTTTCGATAAAAAAAAATTCAATTTTTTGGTGGAATTTATAAATTAGTCACACATGTGTTAGTGATTGATTGTACATTTTATTTACAGATATGGTTAGGGTTTAGGGTAAGACTTTAGGGTTTGGATTTAGTAGGGTTCATGGTTTAGGGTTTAGATTTTATGTTTTAGTAGGGTTTATGGTTTATTAGGGTTTAGGGTTTAGTACGATTTAGGGTTTAGAGTTTTATAAAGTGTTTATGGTTTAGGGTTTGGGGTTTATGGGTTAGGGTTTAGGGTTTAGGGTTTGGTTTTGGGGTTCTGGGGGAGAAACCCCAAAACCCACACCCTAAACCCTAACCCCTAAACCACAAACCCTAAACCCTAAACGCAAAACTGTAACACATGTGTTAGTAACATATGAACCCCACCAAAAAAATGAAAAAAAACAAAATTCACCGGAAGTATGCCTTGAGGGACGGCAAATCAAAGAGGATAAAACGCTGAAAATTATGGTGCAAGTTTCATGATTTTTCGATTTGTCGTTTCTGAGATAATTGATGTTTGGGGTAAATGAGTTTTGTAGTATGGAACATTCTCTTTGTATATGTGACATGATATCATTGGTTCTCTTAGTCTCACACAAATTGTTAGTCTCATTTGAACCTCACCCTAACAATACAAAGGATTTGGGTTGAGAAAAACATGTAAGAAGCAACTACAAAATCACATCCCAGAGAATCAGGGATATGGTAAGAAGAAAAAGCAAGGTGTGTCGCACCCCCAAAACACGTGGCAGCGGAAGTGGGAGGTGTTACGGGGGCGCCGACCAAATCAAATATCATCATCACAAAGATCAAGCAAACGACCTCTATATGAGACGTTTGAAAATATTACATTACCATATTTCAAATGTTTACAAAATAATTCTGGAGTTCGCATAACCCGTTTAGAGATTTCTATTACATTACTGAATTTACAAAATACAGCTACATGCAATCTAATCTCCTGATGTTTTGAAAACAATGCGACTCGAGCTAAGCTTTTCAAAAGCTTCCTACTGCGGCGGGTTACCTGAGAAATACATACTAAAAGGTCAACATAAAGTTGGTGAGTTCATAGGTTTGTTATGTAATCAGTTGCTAAAATGATCCACAAGATTTCACAAGTTTTGCATCATTCGTCAATGATATGTAAAAGTATCGTTATCCAACGACAAGTAAAAGTATTGCATACAGCAATATAAGTATACCATTTGCATGAGTCTCATAGTCAAGCTTAACGTTGTTTGCCTCCGGTAAGTGTACTAATCCGATACACTTCTAAATCACAAGTAATACTGCGCCCGTGGGTTGGCTAGCGCGACTAGCCCGGACGAGGTTTGTCAAACCCTGATGGTACCACCCAATAATACTCACGCATAAATTTTAATGACTATGATAAGTAGAGGACTTTAGTGGATTATTCAGGTCTCATGCAATCCGTACAAAAAGTTGTTTCCAGTACTTGTGATCATAAAGCAGTTTATAAAACAGTTGTATGTATTCTCACCCCAGTGAAAAACAGTAAAAAGGGGCTATGAAACTCACCAGAGTTGAGCAGGTAGCAAGCAATATCAAATATTAGCAAGTAGTGGGTGTTCTCGTTCCCGTGTGCAACCTCCTAACGCCCTAAACGTATGAGGTTGTATAAGTAGATGTCTCAAAAGACCATCTATAGCGATTGTATAAGTGGGGGTTAATGTCCACTTAAGCCAATCGGGTAGGTGGGGGTTTTATGTCCACCTAAAGCTAGTTCATCAACTAGTATGTCCAAATAGTAGTTCAAGTTCGTTTATCGAAAATGTGTACGACCCGTTGGTGAAAGTTTGTAACAATAATTCTCTAAGACATTATTAATTTGTTTGTGTCATTGTATACGTATTGTTATAGTATGTATCCTGTGTGGTTATAAGTTACTCATGTTCGATACTTAGTGAAAAACAAGTTCCATACAATCTGTCATTACCGACACTAGTAGCGACACTAGTGTCAGTGTCGCAGGATATGCGACACTAGGGTAAATGTCGCAGTGTATGCGAGTGTCGCAGGTTATGCGACACTAGTGTCAGTGTCGCAGTGAGTGTCGCAAGTTATGCGACATTAAGTCTTATGTCGCAGGTTCAAATCGATTTTCAAATAAGTAGCGACACTAATAACGACACTTCGGTAGTGTCGCAGGTAGTGTCGCAAGTCATGTGACACTAGCGTCTGGCCAGATTTTCCATTTTTAGCCCAAATGTAACCAAGTGTCGGTTTTTCATTCGGGAAACTTTCCAAAATTAGTTTTTGGTCCAAGTTGCTAATTAAGTCATCCAAACCCATTTTTATTACCATTTTCCAAATATAGTAAGTTTTTTGAAAACGAGCCACTTTTGTTGACTTGGTCAAACTTACTCGGTTTGACCCAAAACTTTCACCCAACCCAAATATCAGTTTATAGGGTCTAAATATGATGTCGGTTTATGCCGGAGTTCACCAAAAGTGTCAGTTTTTATAAAATTTCTAAATCTTCAAGATTTCACATTTTCGACTTTTTGTAGGTTTATTTCACCAAGTGTTTTACCAATTTATGGTCCAAGTCAAGTCTCACAATTTTTATCAACTGATCTACTATATGTGTAGTGTCTAACTTATGTTTTCCAAGAGTTTTAAGTCCCGTAATCATAGAGAAGCAAAATAATTAGTCATGCATAGTCTAGATTCTGATTTTACCCAGGTCAGTCTTACAAATCGTTCAATAGAGAAAAACGTGTACGTTTCTGGAAAAAGTGTAAAACACGAAAGTTGTAGATCTTTTCAATACGCAAATTTAAAAAAAAAATGCATCTTCTAACTCCTCCTAGAACTCCGGATATGGTCATTTTACTAGACTGTTCTTTTGTTGACAGATTATACATCTTTTAGGAATAAATTATAAAAACGTATTTTGGTAAGGAATTTGGACATAATATTTTTGATGGAGCTGAATAACATCATAATCAGTAACATGAAAGTAAAATTAATGAAAGTTCTTGAGAATCCTTACAAGGAAATGATGAAGAACAAATGATGATGAAGAAGATGATGTTCTTGAGCTTGAAAAACCCTAGCAAATGGTGGTGGTTGTTAGTGGTGGTTCATGGTAGTTTATGGTGGTGTGAAGGTGGATAATGGGCTGAGATTTCCAGAGATTTAAGTGAGAGAGAAAAGGTAGAGAGAAGGTGGAGAAATCTTTGAGTGAAAGTGTTTGAGTGTCAAAATGGAAATGGGACTTGCATGACTAATGTATGGAGGTTGTAAGTAAAAGCAATAATTGATTTTTGCATGAAATCTAAGTGGGGGAAGGGGTGGCTGGTCGTTCTCATGGGCCCCACCAAGGGCATTATGGTCATTTTTCATTCCTAGCTTAATTTGTTGCGTTTTACGTTCGTTTACCCGATTGTTTAGACGTTTATATATACGTTAAACGTTTAATACGCGTTTTTAAGTAACGATTTAAATTTCGTCATTTTCACTTGAAGTATTTATTCTATATGCTTGAAAAACATTTATAAAAATGTTTCGTTAAGTTGTCGGTCTCGATTTGCGTGCACATTTTACGGAGGTTTAATCGCGTAGCGTTTTAAATAGACGTTTTTCTTTGACAACTATTATACGATGTTTTCAATATTATTTTCATACAAAATAGTATATTTTAAATTATTAAAATATATTTTGACTTTCGTTCGATTGTCGGGCGCGTTCCGCGCGTTTCTGTTGCGTTTGAGACGTTTTAATCGAAACGTCTAGGTTTTTCGGGTATTATTATATTAAAATAATAATATATGATAAATAACTTCTAAAAATAGATTTAAGTTATTTATAGAAAAAGTTTTCACCAACGTCGTATATTATGTCGGACTCCGTCCGGTTGTTTTGCACAATTTTTACCAAATTGCGTAAGCGTAATTACAATTAATTACGGAGGTGTATATTCACATAAAATATACAAGTAGTTACAAGTAATTACAAGTATTTAGCCTAAAACTAAACTAAACACACGTAATTAGGGTTTCTAGAGGGTTAATCGGTAACCCTAAATCGTCGGGTATTACAAGGTGTAATCAGAGGTGTATGTACATGCTTCTCACATGGGTCCAAGGACCCACTTTACATCCTAAATTTATCAACAAAGCATGTATTAAATATATATATATGACCCATGTTAAAAAAAAAAAATAGGACCCATGTTAAATTAAATATAGATGGACTCATATTATTATATTTAGAAAGTCCATCAAAAGCCCACAAAGATCGAAGATCTTGCCAAGATAATGGTCAAAACTAGCAGACATATATTGTATTCAAAGGTATATCTTCTCGTGAAATTAGCATTGATCTTGCCTGTTGCAACATCCACAGTGGAGCGAGCATTTTCTGCAATGAAGTTGATAAAGACTGATTTGCGGAACAGAATGAGTGATGAGTTTATGAATGATTGTCTAGTGTCTTATATTGAGAAGAATGTATTGGATGGTATTAGCAACGATACCATTATTGATACTTTTCATGACATGAATACTCGTCGTGAACAATTGTATTAACTTTTGATTCGAATGTTGCTTTTGATTGATATATATATATATATATATATATATATATATATATAATATGTAAAAATCTGACCCGACTCGATCAATTATTCAACTCGTCGCGGAAGCATGTTATACTCACTTATTTTATTGCTTCGGTAAAATTGAACCCATGTGATATTCAATCCTGGATTCACCACCGGGTGTAATAACTCCATAAGTACCATACTACCATACCTTGCAGGAAAATGAGGCTCGACTTGAAAGTTGAAAGTCATGTGCCAATATAAAACTAACAAAAATAACAAAGAAATGTAAAAATAAGATTTTGAATCCATCAACATGGTTTCCACTGTACTAAACTAATATATCTACGTGTCACATCTCAATAAACTTATTAAATCCTCATTGTTTATACTATTCATTAACTATTACTTGAATAGTTAGATTTACCAAATATAGGAAGTAGATAATGTTTGTGAGAAAGCTTTCTATATGAACTAATTAATTAGAGAATGTGTACAAAATTGATATACAACTATTTTTTTCTACACTTTAAATTATTTTACAAACAAATTAATAGAGAATGATATTTTTTTCACTCCATTTTCTTTTGCAACTTATATTGTAAACAAAATTCTATAACGCAACTCTATGACGATTTCTTATTTTTATTTCTCTAACGTATGTATTTTAATTTTTAATTAATTAAATACAAGATCACAATCAACTTTGTAAGACCCCTCACTACAGACCGTCGGTAGCATGGCATCGGTTGAGTGACGGAACCGACGCCATAGGCACGGCGCGTCGGTTCCGGTCCGTCGGTTAAAAACTTCGCCAAACCGAAGTAAAAACCAAAAAAACTTGGGCCGCGTCGGTTGGCTTTTTGTGGCTAACGGCAATAAAAAAAAAAAAAATTAAAGCATGTATCCGTTGGGGAGCTTCTTGGGGAGAAAAAAAAAATAAACCATCACAATATTAAACACTATATATACACACCTTATACTTCACAATTTATAACCATTCTATTTCATACTTTTTAACCATCAACATACCTTTAACCTCTTTACACACCAAAACCATCACTTTTTACATTTTCCATTCCACAATATATACACATATCTATACCCATTTTTCATCCACTTTTTCAAACAATTAAAAAAATTATAATGTCATCATCCGATTCCGATAAAGAAGATTTGAGTGCCGTCATGGCCGTCCGCAATCCGATCGCTAGGCTAAATCATCTCGACGTACAAGATTCGGACTCGGATTCGGACGAGGATACCGAATTTACATTTCGTATTCCACAAACGAGACGTTATTTAAGTAGAGATCGGGTGGGTGCCGGCCAACGTTTATATCAAGACTACTTTGCCGAGAGCCCGACATTCCCTCTAGACTATTTTCGGCGTCGGTTTCGGATGAGTCGCCCATTGTTTATCCGTATATGTCAAGGTATATTATCATACTCTCACACTCCGTTACCCTCTTACTTTGCGTTTTTTCATCAAGGTCGAGACGCAACCGGAAAACTTGGTTTTAATTTTTATCAAAAAGTCACGTCTTCCTTACGCCAATTGGCATATGGTTGTGCTGCCGACGCATTTGATGAATATTTACATATGGGTCAACAAACAGCGTACGATTGTTTGGACAACTTTTGTAAATGTATTTTCCATCTATATTCAAATGAGTATTTAAGAAGGCCAACACTCCATGATGTGGAACGTTTACATCAATGACATGCGGAGTTACATGGTTTTCCGGGTATGCTCGGAAGTATCGATTGCATGCATTGGGCTTGGCAAAATTGCCCAATAGCATGGCAAGGTCAATACACTCGAGGTGATCACGGATATCCAACAATCATGCTCGAAGTTGTTGCCTCTTATGATTTATGGATTTGGCACGCTTTCTTTGGGCCTGCGGGATCGAGCAACGACCTCAACGTTCTTAATGAATCTGATTTATTTCAAGACTTACTACAAGATAGAGCTCCTGAAGTAGTGTTCAATATTGTCGGTCAACAATTCAACAAAGGGTATTATCTCGGCGATGGAATATATCCAGAATGGGCGACGATTGTGAAGTCATTTAAGCATCCGATATCAGAAGCCGAGTTGAGGTTCAAGAGGTACCAAGAATCTGCAAGGAAAGATGTGGAACGGGCATTCGGAGTTCTTCAAGGTCGTTGGCAAATCATCAAAAACCCTGCTAGACCATACAGCGTCAACAAAATTCGTCGAATCATGTATTGTTGTGTAATTTTACACAACATGATAACTGAAGACAATGGACGAAATATGTGTCCACTTGAGGAAGACTACATGGCAAACCCGGATAATATGCCTCAACGTTCGTGGGAAGAAAGGGTTGCAACGCACTTACGTATGGATAAGGAATTACGCGACCGCGTCGTGCATCATCGACTCCGTGAGGCTCTAATCGCGCACATTTCGACTCTCCCACCAAATTTCCGATCGCGTTAATGTAATGTTTTATTTTTATTTAATGTAATGTTTTCTTTCTATTTAATGTAATGTTTTATTTCTATTTAATGTAATGTTTTATTTTTATTTAAGTTTGTGTTTAAATAGAAAAAGAAATTAGTGTGTGGATCCCAAAAAAAGAGAAGTGATGTTAACTGATGTTCATTGTAGGCAGTGGAGTGTCAGTTTGTGTTAGTTTTGGAAAAAGCTGACGTGGCGCTGATGTGGCTCCAACTGATGCGTCAGTTGATGTTCACGATAGTGAGGGGTCTAAGTTACCCACTCAGACCGATGCCATCTCATTTCGTCGGTTGGACGAACCGATGCCGTAGCATAGTTTCGTCGATTACTTGTTCGGTCCAACTCTTCGCCTTTCCGACGAAAGAGGTGTTTGTAATGAAAATATAGGTATGTAAATATAGGTATGTAATGAAAAGATAAGTGGAAGTGTTTCATCACTAGTTCGGTTGAGAGTGGTTTCATATAACCAATGTTGATCTTTTCATCACTAACATAACAGCCTGTCACTTGCTTAACTCACCAACACCATCAACCACGTCAGATCTACTAGATCCAACACTTCTCATTCACCAACCACCTCATACATACATCACCGCGGTCACTCTATCAAAAACTTCCAAAAAATAACTAATAAAAAAGTGCCGCCTTTTCGATCAAGTCGGTGGTTGTTCTTCACACTTTAACAACCGCTTTCCTTGAACCAATTTATATCACTCTTAATCACTGAAATCAATAATAATAATAATAAATGGATTCATTTTCAGCAGTAGAAGAAACGTTTAATCGTTCTGATTATGATAAATCAACGGTGGAAGGATGGGAGACGTTGAATAAAAGTTTGAAAGAAGCACAATCGGCGTTAGATAAAAACAGATGGTTGATTCAACAAGTGAATGAGAATCATCAATCCAAGATTCCTGATAATTTGGTCAGAAATGTCGCATTGATTCACGAAATTAATGGTAATATCGCAAAAGTAAGTCGTGTTTATTCTAATTTATCCGTCAATTTTCCGAACTATGTTCGACAGCGACGCTCCAATTCCAACATCAAAGTCAATCAAGTTGAAATCAATAAGCGGGATTTGTCATCGTGAGTACGTTGTACTAATTGGTTAGTTTTTTGTTGTTCTAATAAACCGAGCTATATCGTTTGTTGATGTTTTAATAAATTGAGCTATTTGTGTTTCTAGAATTGAGTGTGATTAATATCGATTGATCGAGTCGGGTTTGAATTGTTGTTAAGATAATTAATCAATAATAAAAGTAAGTTTTTTTCCCCCTTTGATATAGGGAATTTTTGTTCATGTTCCAGATTGAGAAAATGTATTAGGTTATAAATTATGAAGATCAACATATCTGTCTATCTTTCTGCATAGATTTAAGTTCGTCTTCGTAATGTCTTATTCTTTTAGTGGCACTTGTAAATGTACTTTCTTCTACACTTTGTGATGTCTTGTTCTTAAAGTGGAATTTAATGAGTAGTTGATTTGGAGTACAAGTTTGACAATATAGTCAAAGAAGCGGAAGTTCGGTTTGAGGTGAAAGGATTGCCCTGCATAAGTTGTTTATATTTTTTTTTTTGGATTGACAAAGGGTTGCATAGTTTGTGACAAAACTCGAGTGGAATTGCTTAATACTAGTAATTTGTTATTGATGGACCACTTGATTTACTTATATCGGTTTATTTGGATATTTGATTTGATGCTATGAACTTTTGATATGGTGTCTGATAATCTAGTCTGATAAAAAAATGCTTCCAACTTTTCATTGTAGATCTTCGTATGCGTTTGTATTTTTGTGTTACGAGTTAGATGCGCTCCCTCTAACTTGTGAGTTTTGATTATACTTGTCATGTACAGGAAAACACAATACTATTCAATGTATATGCCACAAAATATACATCGTAAATTCTTTAATGATGACTATATCTATAAGGAGTTACATTTTTAAGTTTGTAAAGTCAGTTTTTACATGGTAAATGTAACTCGAACTCATACTAAAATGCTCAAGTATTACAGATTTTATGGACTATTGTATGTACCTATAAGCTTGTGGGATCATGTTTTTAACTGGATGCACTATGCGTGTTGAATTATTCCCTTATAGTGTTACAGATTTTAATTTTTATTTGAGTAAATTGCACAGATCATCCCTATATTTTGACAAAATTGCACAGATCATCCTTCAAAAAATTAAATAGCAATGAACATCCCTATATTATGTATATTTGATCAATCGACATCCTTTTGCACTCTAAAGGACATATATACCCTTATCCTCAAAAAATTTCAATTATTTTTCTACTTGTTTGTGTTTAATATTTTCCTTATTCAACTTTTAATTTAAGAATGCAAACAATTACAATAAATAATTGTTATCCACTTTTGGGTTCACTAAAAAAAGTGCATAACGTTTACTAGCAACAAATTAATTTACTCATTTATGTAACCCATGATTAGCTATGCATGAGCAAATTAAGCACCATGAGAAAGCTTTTGCCAAATTCGAACAATCAACATATATGTAGGAAAAAACCTATCAAAACTAAGAGTAAAAGTAGTTGTTATAAAGTAGCAAATGATGATGAAACTTACATTTTTTATAAAACCTAAAAACCAATACAATTCCGACCAAAATGGTGTCGACCTGTTGTGGTTAAAGTAGGTTCATAATTTAGAAATGGAAAAAAAGTAAACTAGAAAGAAAAAAATAAAACTATAATATAATAGAAAATCTATTTTTTATATTAAGAGAAACAACATTGATGGTATATTCGTCATTTCATGTGAATAAGGATGTCAATGATCAAATATACATAACATAGGGATGTCCAATGCTATTTAACATTTTGAAGAATGATCCATGCATTTTTAACAAAACACATGGATGATCCGTGCAATTTGCTCTTTTTATTTTAAGACAACTTTAGATTCATGAGATGTACACTTTATGATAAAAGGGGTCCGTGCGTGATGATTTGGATTCGGAGTATTATCTTAGGTAAAGAGCCGCAGAGTATACTATAAAAGGTACGTGATGATTTGGATTCGGAGTAGGATCTTAGGTAAAGAGGCGCAGAGAATATTACAGAGGTAGAGCCCAAATTTTTTAGGTGAAATCCTTCACCTTTACATATGTTGATGATGCTTAAGTTTCATCCAAAACCCCAAAACCCAAACCCTAACCCTTAACCCCTAAATCCCAAACCCTAAACGCTTTATATAACTCTAAACCCTAAATCTATTAAACCCTAAACCTATTAAACCCTAAACCCTAATAAATCCTAAACTCTGATCCCTAAACTCTATACTTAAATTAAATATTTAATCAAATATTAACACATGTGTTAGCAATTAGTAAAACCCACCAAAAAAAGGTGGAAAAAAAATTCATTGAAAGTATGCCTTAAGGGACGACAAATTGAAGAAGATCAAACGCTGAATATAATGGTGCAATTTTCATAATTTTTCGATTTGTCGTTTGTGAGGTATTTAAGTTAGGGGGTAAATGGGTTTCTAACATGTGAGTATTCTCTTTGTACACATGACACCCTTTTATTGGTACTTCTATTCTTTCCAAAATCTTTTTTCTATATATATATAAGTGATGATTAATGGTTTATGGTTTAGTATTCTGCCTTATGGGAGCTTTGCAACAGACCGGATGTGACCAAATCAAAGGTTAAGGTAAATGAGATGTCGACTATTAAAAATGATGCAACTGTAATAAAACTATGAAGGAAAGTTTTGAGTTTTTGAAGAATTTTACAGATATCGTTTTCTCACACATGCCCGAAGTGTTCCAAATTTGGGTGAATATAGTGACTACTGAATCATCTTAATAATAGTTTATTATTAAGGGTTAATACACACATCGCATTAAAGTATCTAAAAGTGTTTGGAGTACTAAAGTTCACGTGTTGACAAAACAATTTTTGGTTGCTTCAATAATATCTCTATTCTTACAATAAAAATGTACTATACGTATCACATATTCCTATTTAAGGTACACAACTTTAAATTTTCTAATTTAAGGTATCGAACTTTCGATTTGCAATGAAGTTAGGGATACGAATTTCACATATGACGAGTTATCACCGAATTTTTTTTATTAATAACAGATCTATTTAATTCATTAAAATTTCCCGATCAATTTTAAAAATATTGAGTATAATGGGAAATATTAAAGTTGAAAGTGGTAATAGGTTTTTGTTAATTTCTTTCTTTTCACTCAATTTTTTTTAAAATTGATTGAGGAATATTAATCGATTAAATAGATAAGTTATAACTCGTCATTTGTAAAATTTACGTCTCTAACTTGATTACAAATTTAAATTTTGATACTTTAAATTAAAATTATAAGTTGTGTACCTTAAATATGAATATGTGATAAGTATAGTACATTTTATTGTACTTTTCTATAAAAAGAATAATCTAAAAGCATTTTACATGAGAATAACACTTGTATGAAATAATATCTCTATTGTTCAAAAAGAATAATCTAAAAGCATTTTACATGAGATTAACACTTGTATGAATTAATGTAACATTTTAGTTAGACTTTTTGTTTATAAATAAAATGAAGTATATAGTATTTAGTGAGAAATATTGGTTACAAATAAAATTTATTAAAATTAACCAATTCGGACAATCGATTCATTTGTACTACGTAATTTTTTAAGTAATGTATTATGACGTGGACATTTTGAACGATGTGGCGATTACATGGAAATTGACTTGGCGCTACGTGGAAATACATGGATGGACAAATTAGTTGTTAGCAGGTAACAAAGCATTGTAATATTTGAAATGAACAAATAATTAAACGATCATTTATTCAAAAATAAAAACCGTCTAGTACAATTAGGATTTTGTCAACTTGCGAACTTTAATACTTCAAATGAATATTTCTGAATATCTTAATGTCTTCTGTGTGTATTTACCCTTCTATTAAAAAAGAATAGAGTCAATGGAACCTCAAGAGTATTCAAGTCAAGAATAAACCAGGAACTTAATGGTTATGCATGCACAGCCCAACCCACGTGACACAATAGTATACTTCTTACGCCTCAGATAACGGTCCCACTTACAATGGCAGACCATACTTAGGGCTAAAGGGGTGCCAACCCTCCTAAAATTTGAGCTGTTTATACAATATATTGAAAAGTTTCAGAAAAATGTATAAAGTTAAAATAAATCACTTGATTTAAATGACTTAAACTTTCCACTCCACCATTCTTCATTATTATTATTTTCCTAACTTTTCTTTGTATAGAAGGGTGTTGATAAATACAACATAGAATTTAATACATACATCAACTTTTATACTTTTTCATGTAGTACTGTACAACACTGTAATGCATATTTTTTAAGGTTTCCATAAAAAAATTTGTTGTATATATCAACACCATGTACAGAATAATATGATAATGATGATAACTATTAATCATATAACTAATGAATTATATTACTTAAATATTAAATATAATATAATGGCTATATGAAATTATAATTATATGTAACACTAACAAGTTGCAATCACTTCATAATTATATTTGTTTTTTCATGTAATAAATTGTTAGAAATATCACTAAATTTATAGATGTTTTCATCATTTCTTTATACAGAGATTGATTTGAGCTCGTGATTTGAGCTCGTTGCAACTGACCGAATGTCTTAATTTTTTTAAAGACGATTAAATGAGTTGATTGATAATAAAAATAATAAATTAAATTAAACAACAGTTGATTCAATAAAACAAATTAAAAAATTACAATTCCGAAAATTAAATTAAAAATACATAATTAAAATACAATAATTTAAAAAGAACAAGATTAATATTTCATCTTGGGCATGGCCCAATTTAAAATTTAAACCCAAATATTTAGAACCCTAAAATAATCTAGTTTTTCTTCTTCCTTGTGGTACGCTTCTCTTCTTCCTCGCACACAAACAATACAACAAAATGTACATAGATACACATACAAGACAGTGTTTTTATTATCGAAGAAAAATGAAAAAAAAATGCTTAAAATTTTGTTCACCTCGTCGTCTCTCGCAAGACGCACCTCTTGAACGTCGTCAAGAACGCCATTGGGAAGGCCATTCCGAAGCGGAAAAACGCCATCCACACCGTTCCGTTCCGATCCAACGGCGTTCTCGACCTAAAATGGTGAAAAAATCGTGCCAACACTGTGTGCTCTAAAAATGTTGTAAACCTCTAATATGTTTGTGAGTCCCTAATCACTATTATGTTAGTGATTGTGAATCGTTAACAGTGAGTTAATTGTAGAAGGGGGGGTTGAATACAATTAAAAAACTTTTCTGTTATAATGTGTTAGCTTGTTTAGCAAGTTTTTAACCGTATTAAAGTGACAGCAATATGAACACAAATATATATATATATATATATATATATATAAGATAAGCAGTTTAGTTGCTGATGCAATTGTAGCTGAAAGATAAATTCTTTTATTAATAAAATTTATCTCTTGTTGATTGCGGAATAGATTAGCCAAAGCTAATCCAAATCAAACAATACAGCTATTACAAAGGAGATGAGCAGTAGTGGACAAACACGCTAACTTGCTCACTCGCTGAGGTAAACTAGTAGTGGACAAACACGCTACTAGTTCACTCGCTGGTGTTACTTGTATCTTAGACAAACTAGTCACTGACAAACAAGTGACAATACAAGTAAACGACACAAAATGAAGTACAACATACTACGCTATTTATAGACGCTGAAATCCTTAATTTCCGGATCTGAAAGACACGTGTCGCTGCTTGATTGGAGAGGTAGTTGAGATGTGATGTATCATGGCACGACATTCTGTCTTGGAAAATATCACCTTGTACCATAGACCAATCAAATGCTTCCACGTTACTCTTTTCAAGTTTCGAGGAACACGTGTTGCGCCGTAATAACGCCGAATGTTGACTTCTTATTTAATGCGGCATTTAATGCTGCAGTCACTGATAGAAACAACAATTCTCCTCATTCTCGATGCAAGCTAACATGCTCTAAAGAATGACTTGAACAGCAAATCTTCAGTGACTTCTTTTATTCAGCAGAAGAGAGAACTCAAGAAGACTTGGAGACTCTCGCTGATAGATGAGTATCAGCGACACACATAGTTGAGTCTTTTATCTTGATAAGATCTTCATCCACTGGTTTAACATATAATCAGCGACATAGAGACCTTCAGCAACAGGAGCTTGACTTGAATCATTTTCTTCATGGAGCATTATTGAGAAGATCAGAGACTGTGAACAGATAGCATGATCAGTGACTTCACTTATCAGCGAATAATGACTTTAACAATCTCTTATATAATCTCCCCCTTAATCCTTGAGATCAGTGACCACTTAAGTTCAGCGATCAGTGACTCAACAATGTTAACCTAATGTGTCTTTACAGACACGATTTTTAATTTACAGTATTTTTTATTTATTAATAGAAAAAATGATTTATACACCACTAATAATTTATTTTTATATAACTAACTATATACATTAGGATATGTACACTATAATTTTATAAGGTGCAGTTAGTAATATATGCAATTTTTTTTTATGATACACGAATTATCACCGGCTTTTTCTAAAGACGCTCTCAGATTTCTGGGTATATCCCAGGCCCAGTCCAGTCCCAGTCCAGTTTTTTTACAATCAAGGTTTATTTAAGATCGGTCGTAGTTTAGTACAGAATCAATTTCACTTTCAGACTAATTAGGGATTATGAATTAGAAAAAAGTGATGTATACTCAGAAAGTAAAATAAAAGGGTAGCTTTCCATGACTCATTATCACCCTATTTAAAAAAAACTTGGTACCAGTAATGACATGGTCGAATCCACCATGTGGATTGACTTATCAAATCTATTAAAAGTCGTGGTATGAACCTCACATGAAATTGGAGACAAATTATGGGTCCTACTATGTAAACCATTTCACAAAGTAAAGTCGAATCCACGAAAGCCGAGTAAAACATGATTTCTACTTGAAAGCATCTACATTTTTAACTTTCAACATGTTTAAAAATAAGTATTTTATATTTATTGACTAAAACAAGACCATGTGGCATTTCGAATTTCGTTAATATACTATTACATTATTAGAGAAGAATTCAAATGAGTACATCAATGTTGAGTGAGAATGAGTGAACCAATGATATCGTGCTATATGTACAAAGAGAATGTTCTACATGTACAAAACCCATTTACCTTCAACATCAATTATCTCACAAAAGACAAATCGAAAAATTATAAAAATTGCACCATAAAGTTCATCGTTTTCTCCTCCTCAATTTGTCGTCCCCCAAGACATACTTTTGACAATTTTTTTCTTTATTTTTTGGTGGGTTTTACAAATCAATAACACATGTGTTAGTGATTGGTTGTACATTTGATTTGTGGTTAGGGTTTAGGGTTTAGGATTTAGGGTTAGAGTTTATTAGGGTTTAGGGTTACGGTTTAGTAGGGTTTAGGGTTTAGTATGATTTAGGTTTAGAGTTTTGTAAAGCGTTTAGGGGTTAGGGTTAGGGGTTTAGGGGTTATGGTTTAGGGTTGTGGGTTTGGGGTTTTGTGCGAAAGTATGTTTTGAGCGACGACAAATCGAAGAGGAGAAAACGCTGAATTTTATGATGCAATTTTCATTATTTTTCGATTTTTTGTTGATGAGATAATTGATGTTGGGGGTAAATGAGTTTTGTACATGTGGAACATTCTTTTTGTATACATGGTACGATATCATTGGTTCCCTCATTCTCACATAAATTACTATTCTCATTTGAACTCCACCCCTAGATTATTAAATTCTATATTTGATTACCTATATGATATGAATTATGTAGAGTTATGTATTATCTTAAGTGGACTGTTTTTATGATTTTATGATTAAAAGACAAAATTGTAACCTACATGACTATATTTATATTTTTACAATATGGGGTTGTCTAACTGATGCAATATTTAGACGATCTCAACTTTTTATTTTTGTAATAACAACGATTCAGATGCGTTGCGTCTTAATAATACTACATTTTACGTAAAATGCAATGTTCACGTAAAATAAGTTGTTAATCACACGAATCAATAGTTAGATTGTCTATCCCTCGTTTCCTTTAAAAATGTAGCTGACCTTCAAATCTTACACATTTTGTTAATTACAATCTATCTTTATCTGAGATAAATGATCTTTAACCTATGCTTTATGATAGATATTTGAAAACAAACATGATTAAAACCACAATTATAAGCACGAGGGGTGTCCATCGGTTTGGGAAATCGTTCTCTTTTCCTACGGGCCCACCCAACCTTCGTTTCCAAAACTATAAATTAGAAATGTGTCAAATCTCCCACGAATTTACCATAAAATTCAAAAGAACTAATGGGATGATTGTTGTTTTTTCGTTAGGCAACGGAACAAGTAATGATAATTATATTGTTACTAATTTTTTCACTCCCTCCACTTTCTTCTTCTTTTCTTTTTCCACCCTCTAACTATGAGGACATCTCCGACGTATGTACTAAACACTACATCAAATTTGGTGTAATAAAGGAATCTTTCAGGAACATACTTCCACCAAATGTATTTCATCTTCAACGTATGCACTAAATTTCTGCACTAAAACTACTTTTAGCATTTACACAATGGCCTCTAAACTATTTTTAAATTATACTTGACGTGAGTTCATTATTTTTATGATCAATTAACTTTCCAAACTATTAACTTAAATGTTAAGTTTATTTATTTTCGTAAAACTTCAATTACATAAGTTCTTTGCATAAATCAATATTTAAATTACCATAATTTGTTTGAAAATTATATCTTATTGTTTCAATAATCATATTATATAATCTAAAGTATATGGTACTTAAAATAATCATACAAATAAATAAGTTTCTTCAAGTTTTGTACTTAAATAATAACAATAGTTCACACATAGGGTTTAAAACGAAACATTATAAATTTGGTGCAAAGTTTAGTGTTGCACCAAATATAGTGCAAAATCTTCAAAAATTTAGTGTGCACCAAATTTGGTGAGTTAGTTGGAGAGGGTTTTTTACACTAAAACATCAAATTTGGTGCAAAACTACCTAGATTGAAGATGGTCTGAGAATGATGCATATATTTTTTAATTTAAGCGTTATCCAGTTTGTTTAAATTAGCGTGTTTTCAAATCACTCATAATGTAGTGTGTTTATTTTAATAACATGATAATAACAACAGTTGGGGTTGTAATTAAGACGTCGAGACATATACATATAATATTTGTAACTGGATACATCTATATTATGAGTTACATCTAGATCGGTTTAATTAAAAAAATTTATGTGTAATCTCGCGTAGCTACATATAAATAAGCTAGTAAAATAAATTTTTTTTTAAAAAAGTCTTGAGGGAAAATAATGTTACAGGCCACTTGTTGGATCAAAGACCATTATTTATCGTTGTAAAATCAACCAAAAATAAAACAAATAAAAACAAAAGAGATAAGAGAAGAGGAGTAAAATGTAAATAAGAAAGGTCATTGGGATTTGGAGAGAAAAAGTCGGTCGTTGGAGTAGGATGCGGGAAACGCTAACTCAACAATTAAGTCCGTCCTTAACTTAAATTAAAGTAGCTACTTATTTACCTCATCACTTCACCATCCCCTTTCCATTCCCGTTAATTCTTGATCAAAAACTAACCAAATCAAAATGGGTTTATTTTCCAGAAAAACAGCTCAAACCCTCTCTCCACTCCCTCGTTTATTCACTCTCTTGTTGATCTTCACCATCCTCATTCTTATATTCTTTCAGGTACATATTTCATGTTACTATAATAATCCTATCCTCCTATACTTATTTATTTGTTTATGTATTTGTGTTAAGTTGTTGAATTTTGTACAACAGATGGAAAACATGGCTATACAAACAAAAACTGTTATCGGTCATAACTTACAACCAACTCCTTGGCATTTGTTTCCTCCCAAGATTTTTAAAAACGAAACGAAATTCGCCCGAGCTTCGAAATTCATACAATGCTCTTATCTTTCGTGTAAGACGGGGTCTAACGGAGCACAAGGTACGTATACTCATGAATCGGGACAGTGCCCTGAGTTTTATAGATGGATACATCATGATCTTGACCCGTGGTCGAAAACTAGGATTTCGTATGCTAGTTTAATGGAGGCTAAGAAATTGGCCTCTTTAAGGGTTGTGATTATTGGTGGGAAGCTGTATGTGGATTATTATTATGATTGTGTGCAAAGTCGAGCTTTGTTTACGATTTGGGGATTGTTGCAGCTGCTTAAAAGGTATCCGGGGAGTGTTCCGGATGTGGATTTGATGTTTGATTGTATGGACAAGCCTATTATTGATAGGGGAAAACATACACGTATGCCTTTACCTATCTTTCGTTATTGCACGACGCCTAATCATTTTGACATCCCATTTCCTGATTGGTCCTTTTGGGGTTGGTAAGTTTTAATCAGCAGTTAGTTTTATCAGTAAGAATATTTGAATCTTGTATTTGTATGAAAAAGGGATAACCGACCCTCTTGAGCCCTCACCTTTAGGTCTCCGCGATGGTAGTCTAGTGGTGAGGGACATGCATCGTAAAGACAGAGGTCATGAGTTCAATTCTCATCCTCATGATAACCGGTTAACTATCATATCTTAGAATATTTGTTTGTGTATTGCATAGTGTCAAAAGGACAAATGCATTTAATTGAATGGGAAGAGGCAAACAAATTAATGATCAAATTGCAAGAATTTGAGGGTTTAAGCAATAGTTTATAATCTAGGGTTCTACAAAGTTGACTTTTCCTTTCCTTAGATTATGGCTAGCCTTTAGATTGTTTAAGTATACTACATTAAGTGTACTTCACTTAAAGTGACTTTGAGTTTCTCAAGTGTCAATGGACATTTTTAGATTGTTGCACATGTGTTTATGATAAATTTATAATTAAATAATAGAGACCAGACGATAAGCTTGTTTCTCACATTTATAAAAAAATATATATGAGACATAGGATCTGGTCCATTGATCTATTGCTACCCTTGCCTGTTTTGCTTGTGAACAAAATGTTTATATTTTTGGCTTAGAAAACCATATTGAAAGGGTAAACTGTTATTAAATTAATATCGAAGGCGAAAGACAAAGCCTTATGGTTATGGAGTTGCAGATCGAATCGATGAATTGTGGAGGAGACCCTATTGCAACAAGTAACATGTGTTGATGGATGTATATTGCATCAGGGTAGAAGTTAACTTGGGACCTTGGCAAGATGAATTCAGAAGCATTAAAAAAGGTTCACAAGTGACAAGTTGGGAGAACAAGTTTCCTTATGCATATTGGAAAGGTAATCCAGATGTTCATTCTCCAGTTCGAGAACATTTGCTGAGTTGTAATGATACTGATAAATGGGGAGCGCAAATAATGCGTCAGGTACATGTTAATATGATTTTAAAATATATAACAAGGATTGATAATTTGAAATGTTGATATATTTGCTTAACTGTATTATAGAATTGGGCACAAGAAATAGCGGAAGGATTCAAGCACTCTAAATTATCTGATCAGTGCAATAACCGGTAAGTTACAAGCATCTTAATTAATGATTGTTCAAATGTATTTTAGTATATTTTTGAAAACAGAGAACTAAACTGTGGTCATGTGTTACGCAGGTACAAGATATATGCTGAGGGGTATGCTTGGTCTGTAAGCTTAAAGTATATCCTGTCATGTGGTTGTGTTCCTCTTATAATCAACCCGCAGTACGAAGATTTTTTCAGCAGAGGACTTTCCCCTATGGAAATGTACTTGCCTATTTCCCCTGACAACATATGTCCGTCCATTAAAACTGCAGTTGATTGGGGGAATTCACACCCAACTGAGGTAATTTCTTTCTTATGATACTCCCTTCAGCTATGATTATTTCAACATTTAGTAAATATCTAAGAGACTCAACGAACTTTTAGAAGGGCGAGAGTGTGTTTTTTATCTATAAATAAATCTAAGAGACTCAATTGTCTTATCTATATACCTATATGAGTAGTTTTAGTTATGATATTGGAAAGTTAGTACTAATTTCATCATGATGGCCAAACTTGTCGTTCCTAGTTTTCAGTCAATGACCCGCCAAGTGCCAGAAAGTTTGTATGTATAGATTTCTTAGATAAACATCTTCCATTTTCCTGAAACCTTGGTGGTAGAGAGTTTAGGATAATACACTTACATGAGTCATATGTTAATCCAAATCGCCACCATTGTTTTTTTTTTTTTTTTGTAGTAACTGTTAACTATGCTGATAGGCATATATTAAATTTCTAGAAAGTCCTAAGAAAAAGAAAGTGGTTGCAATTTCATTACTAGACAAGAAAATTGTAGCATCGTGAAGGTCACAATTTCAATCTGTTTATAGGTCAATATGCTGTTTTGATTCTAGTTATTCTCCAACAAACCAAACGAGTAAATAAAATGTAAATAAATAAATATAGTAGCTAAAGTAAAAACATGTCAAATGGGTCAAAAGTCACCTAAATTTATTCAAAATGCATAAAACCCTCTAAATCATTTTCTTCAAAAAATAATAATTATAATAATAAAAAATAAATTGTTATTGTAGTTGAATAGTTTTGTAATTGTATTTAACGCATTAATTTTTCCTATAGAATGTTATATAGAAAATGCAAAAAAAAAAAAAAAAAAAAAATGCTCGCATGTTGCCCCAACCCGTTCTTACCTGAATTGAACTAATACCCGTTTTGACCCCTTAACTTGCCTGCATCTGTCATGCCACTTGTGGAGTATCATTTAATGTATTTTTGTATCTTTTGGTGGTTAATAGGCGAAGGCAATAGGAAAAGCAGTGCAAGATTATATGGAACAGTTGACTATCGAGAGGGTATATGAGTATATGTATCATTTGATAACCGAGTATGCTAAGCTGCAAGATTTCACGCCAACTCGGCCTTCAACATCTTTAGAAGAATGTAGTGAATCTCTACTTTGCTATGCTGATGAAAAACAGCGTGAATTCCTCGAAAGATCAACTGCTCCTCCTTCACCAACCCCTCCTTGCAAACTCCCTCCTCCAAATGCTGATATGATCAAGAAACAGATTGATGCCAAAAACGCAATTTTGAATAAAAAACAACTAATTTTATAGCTACTAAAGCATAATTCTTGTGTAGTGTAACCTGTTATTTGGTCATTCAATTGGCATGTGTAATTGTATTATGGAAATAGTAGCATCAAATATGATTCAGTTGGTATCAGTTATATTTGGCCTAAATCTGGTTTCAGACGACGAGCTGTAAACAAGAATCAAACCATGCTTAAAAGTTGAAACTTCTTCCACTGTTTAAGTAATTTTTTAGTTTTTGATAAATCGTTAAAGTGTGGAACAGTTTCCCATATGATCATGTCCCGGAAGTGAAAGGTGAGCATGGTTCGTTTTTATGTTGTTTTAGCATGAAACTGTACCCAAAGGAAAACTTTGGTCTTTTGAATTCAAAAGTCATTCGGTTTTGGTTAATTCGATTTTAGTTAAATCAGTTTGACTTACAGTATGGTTCGGTTGTTCGGTTTGCTTTTGGTATGTTATTGACCAATTTTTGCTTTTGGGCCTAAAAAAACACAATTTTTTTCATTCTGTATCCATATTTTTTGGGCATAGATCCAACTTCCAAGGGACAAAACTTTTAACTTGTTCAACTGTCATTTGCTATTTATTATTTTTAGTGAATGAATTGAGATGCTCTCACATTGAGTTCAACAACAAAAGTTACATAGCTAATGCTAAGATTATACTATATATTCTGGTTAAAGGTGAACCGGTCGGTTTGATATTGAAATCGCAAATCGAATCATATACGATAGGTTTTAGAAAACCTAAAACCTTTGGCAAAATTAGCAGGAAGAACCAGGCTCGAAACAACTAACTATTATACGAGAAATTATTATGTGTAGGCAAATCTAGATAATAAAGTATAGAATCGGAAAATGTATGGAATGTTAATTAACAAATTTATACGTCAATCCATATGATGTGTATGCGTCTAAAGCTTATCTATTAGTGGCGGACCTGTTTACAATCAAGGGTATGCATTTAGAGCACCTCATGTTTTTTCTAAAGCTTTTTAGTCAAGAAAAGCTTTAGAAAAAGCTTTTCCTTATCGGAGGAAAGACTTTACTTTTCAAAAGCTCAAGATTTCTCAAGCTTTTAGGGTAAAACCTTTTATTTTGATTGTGAGTGCAAGTTTTGAAAGAAAAGCTGTTGAAAAGCTTTTTACATTGAAGTTAAAACTTTATTACAAAGCTTTTCTTTTATATTCATAGGTGACATTGTAAAAAAGCTTTAAAAAACTTTTCTTGATGTGGATGCTCTTACATACCCTTACATTCCTCTCAAAAGTACAAAAAAAAATAATTTTTGATGGTTTCTGGATATAGGTGTGTAATAGGTGTGTAAGGTGCATAACATGTAAGAAAAGGGTGACTACCCTTACATTTGCATGCCTTCAAATATTATAATTAACCAATTAAATAATCCAAATCATATATAGGACACACGTACAACTACTTTATTGAATCACTTGTAGTCTTGTACAACTCATCCTTCGTACGGAGTAATTCCTTTCACTTTCCACTTCCCAAAATTTATTCATAACCACATACACAATCTTTTTAAAGTGTTTACGGTCTTTTTATAATTTCCTCCAATATTATGATTTTCTACTCCTTTTTGCTGATAGTTCAATATTTTGTTACATAATAACGATTCACTTATTGATTTAGTCATCAAAATTTAGTTTACTATAAATATGAGTTAATCATACAAAATAAGTTTTGAATTCGCTGAAGTAATCAAAATGTCTTGTGGGTGTCCTTATATAAAATTTCTCGTATAATTTTTACAAAGTAATCATTTTGTTTGTTTGTATAATCAATTTTAGAGGATTCATTACATAAAATTTTAAGCTATCCGATAGATAGAGATGTCCAATAATTTCAACACATAACACACTCATAACAAACCAATTTCATATTTGGTTAACGTCAAAACCAACTAATATAGGGTATTTGAACTCTAAGACTAAATGTAACACCCTCAAATTTATCGTTTAGCGGAAGCAAGATTTGGGTGTTACTAATCAATAACAAAGCACATAAGATAAAGTGAACGACTCTAAATGCGTCGTTTTAAACATTACATAAATAATATAAAGGTTTTACATTGTTGTTCTTGTTACAAAAGCTTGCAGCTAAATGTAAAAGATTCTAAGGCATATCCAATTTTACAAAATGTAGAAATGCATGTGAATCTTCTGTAATCTGAATGCGACTCGAGCTAATATATCCTGAGCAGATCTACTACTGCTGGGTACCTGAGAATACATGCTAAAAGGTCAGCTAAAAAGCTGGTGAGCTCACAGGTGTAAGTTGATGAAATCCAAGTTATGAACCACAAGATTTAGTTTAATGATTTGCAAACATGCAAATAAAATATAAGTGTATATTATTGCCATGAGCACATAGTTTGAGCTTAACTGAGTGTGCCAGGATCCACATTCAAGGACCTGATCGAGTTTGCCCCCGGCATGTGCCTAATCTACACATGTATGAACAAATGAAAATGCATCCGTTCGACCGCAGTCGTGGTAGCGCGACTACCCCGGACGGGGATTGTCAATCCCATATGGTACCATACACTAACATTCACGCTATCGCAATATAAACAAACTATGTTGTGAGGGACTTCATGATTAGATAAAACAAACTCATGCAATCAATATATCGATGTTTCGTACTTGTGTTCATATGTAAAACAAATCTGAGCATGTATTCCCACCCCTGGGTTGAAAACAGTAAAAATGAGGGGCTATGAGACTCACCTGAGTCTTAGGTGTTTGCTAATCAGCAAATAATGATGAGATACTATGAGGTGTCCGAAGACTGTAACCTGTCGGGCGTTCACAACGCTCACAGTTAGTAATTGTGTAGGTGTCTCTAGAGAGCACCCATGCTAGTTGTTCATCCAACTAGTTATGTCCAAATAATTTGGTTGTTTGATTGATTAGTTTGAGTTTTGAAAATATGTACGGCCCGTTGGTGACGGAGGTGTAATGATAATTCAAACATTATTATTATTATTTGTTTTTGGCTGTGATGTATACTTATCAATGGATTTGTTTTTGGTTGACCAATTGTTGTAACAATGTATAAGGATTTTCGGAAATAAAAAATCATGCGACAATTGTGAAAAATACTTGATTATCCGACAATAGATTTATGCGACAATGGGGAATTCACGGATACTATTTGTGCGACACTAAGGGATTCACGGATACTATTTATGCGACACTAAGGGATTCACGGATACTACTTATCCGACAATGAGAAGTGTCGGGTACTGTTTATCCGACAATGAGGATTGTCGGATTTACTTATGCGACAAAGTCGAAGTTCATGGCTTGGGATTCACGGAAGGCATTATCCGACAGTTGCATTGTCGGATAATGGGATTCACGGATTTCTACTCGTGCGTCAACATGTATTCTCGGATTATTACTCATGCGTCAATAGATTAGTTATTCATGGAATGTTATTTACGGATTGTTATATATGGATTGTTATTCACGGATTGTGACAGTGAGTAGTGCGACATTAAGTTATGCGGCATTGAGTTACAAAGTATATATGTTATGTATCACTAAAGTTATGGTCCGAAAGTGTAAATTTTGAAACTTAGGGTCCAAAAGTGCAGTTTTTCGAGAGTTAATCCGACAGTCAAAGTCAATCCGTGAGTCAAAAGGTCAAATTGTCGGAGTCATTGTCGGATTATTTTACTATTGTCGGACTTTTACTATTGTCGGACTTAGATTTTTACCCGTGTTAAGACATTAATTTGGTTAAGTAAAACTTAACGAATCGTTCTGAAATTTTTACACAAGATTCCCCTATGTCTTAGCTATCCAAAACATATTTTTGCATCGATTTTAACCAAGAACAACTCGAGATATAATTTTACAAAGTGAAAGTGGTCCAACAGCTCTTTTAGTTGACATATGTGTACCAATCTGGTCATATCTCAAGTTTTACAAAACTTCACAAAACGTTCCAGTATGATTTGGAAAGCTAACAAAATTTGTAATCTTTTCCCATTGGTCTAAAGTTCTAATTCGTTCCATATCCTAAGATCTACTCATTTTGATTTGGTCAAGGTTCTGGTCAGATTCATCAGATCTGCTATGTACTTTTATTTCAGTATCTAAAAATAGCAAATGAGCTTATATTTTTATGAGGCTTACGGATTTGAAAATTAGACTTCTTAAACTTGATTTTAGGCTCAAGAAACGTTCAATTTCATGTTTTAATGGTTTTTATATAATTTATTGAAGTGAGAACAGAAATCTGGGCAGAAAACAAAACTCAAGATTTCAAGTTCTAAAATGTGATTTGACTTATGTTTTGGACATTTTCTAGTTAAATGAGCAACTAAACATGTATACAAGTATATTTAAAATAAAGCTAGTAGAATATTAAGAATTCTTACAAGAGGATCAAAGATCTAGAGTCGAAATGCAAAGGTGATGCGATAACCGAGCCTTTCCTTCGATTTCCTCCAAGAACTTGATGGTGGATGATGATGGTCTTGTGGTGGTTGGATGGTGGTGATTTGGGGCTGTGGAGAGAGCAGAATTTTCGTGGGTGAAGGAGTAGGAGAGAAGGGATTGGGTAAGGAATGAGAGAAGAGGTATGGTGGGAGTTGAAAATGAGGTATGGTGGTGTGGAATGTCTTTCACAAGTAAGGGGAGAGGAGGGCATGGGGCATGGCCTCATTTTCTGCAGAATTTAGTGGGCCTCCACTTCATGTGGGTGCCTAAATTGTTTCCTCAAAGTTGTACCCCGTGCAGTGCTCGTTTACCCGGTCGTTTGAACGTTTAATTATCGTTATACGTTTTAATACGCGTGTTTGAATAATGATTTAAATCTCGATATTTTTATTGAAAGTATTATCCTAAATACTTTATTTTAAGTTGTTTAAATGTTGTCGGGTCTCGGTTTGCGCGTTCGTTGCGTATTTGTACGTTTATATGACTCACGTAACGCTTTTAAACGAATTATTCGTACGCGTGAGAACGTAATATTTTTACTCGAAGTATTTTATCAAAATACTTAAGAATGAATTATAAAAATATAATTTGAGTTATTTCATTTGTCGGGCGCGTTTTACGCGTTTTTGGTCGTTTCTGAGCATTATATGTGATACGAAATGTTTATGAAACATTATCGCATTAATATTTGGAAATAAGTATGTTTATCAAATAATCTCATGTTATTTAATAAATAGAGTTCACCAACGTCCGCATTAATGTATCGGGATCCGCCCGATATGAAAATGCACGATTTATCAAATCGCGTACGTGTGTATTTATATAAATATATCAATACACATAATGATACATATAATTAATCCTAATTACATGTATTTACACATATGATTAGGCACTAAATATAGTCCTAATTTGACGGGTGTTACACCAAATCATCCTCGAATTATCATATTCGAAAGTCAAAAGTATAATCAGATTAAATGATCAAAACCCGTAAAAAGTCACTGCCCAAAAATATTTTTACTCCGTATTGATCTAATTCGGGTGGAAAAAAGTTCTACCGGAAACTGCATACCCTACTTTAAAATTCTAAATCCGCCAATATCTATTTCTACAGTCTTAAAAAAAACTAACAAATTACAATTTTATTTTTGTTTTGGTCAAAAATTACAATAAGCAATTAAGTGATCAAATTTAGAAAAGTTAGGTATAGTGCTTGAAATTACTTTCAAGATAATTACGTAGAAACACGATTACCTATATGAGTAAACAAATATTTTGAATGAAAATTATGCTTTGAATACGTTGATGTTGTAGGTAGATTTTTATCTAACATTGCAGGATCCTTATTAGCATCATAGTTGTTGTGGGTAGATTTTTATCTAACATTGCAGGATCCTTATTAGCATCATAGTCTCGTCTCACAGGTATGAAAAGCATTTATGATTTATATTCATATAGCAGGATAATAATAGCTTGTAAGTTTGCTTTCAGGATCACAATTATAATTAAGGATCCTGGAAATATCTTTATCTTGCAGGATCCTATTCGAGATATATTCATCTAACATAATTATGCAGGATACTGGATAAGGGAGATCATTATCCTATGTTTATTCTGGAGTGCGCATAGTTCAGGATCCTGGATCTATATCAGTTCAGGATCATGCGCTGTATAACGTATTTATTTTTCTTAAAGCTTGACCAGGTCATAGATGGAACGCGTTAATGAGATATACTCCGAATTACATGGCGAGGCTTTGATATGATTCAACGAAGACGAAGTCTAATGCACGTGTTAAACGAAGTCAAGAGGAACGTTGGAAGTCTTCACCTTTCATCGGAAGATCCTGAGATTCTCGGAATAGTTGTTATACGCTCTTAATATATAATTGAGGCATGGGTGATTGATTAGGCGAATGCACACTCACTATTTTCACCTGCAAATATACATAAACACTCTGTTCTAGCTCTCGTTCATATTCATTTTCATTAACACTTAGTTAGATTCACACACATAATCACTTAGCCGATCATCCTTGCGCTCTTAGTTTGTAATCCATTATTTTCGTTCTAATAAGATTAACAAAGGCAAGGATCATTTGATCCTTCCTGAGGTTTTGTGCCGGCGATCAACCTTGATCAAGGGCTTTCCTCGTATATCATTGTGTCGATTTTACTTTTATTTTGTTTGATTCACATTATTTACTTGTAAATTGCATTATCCTCAATCTGTTTTTGAGTTATTTCATAAAATATTTATTCAACAAGGATCAACGTATTCAAAGCATAATTTTCATTCAAAATTATCGTTTACTAATATAGATAACCGTGTTTCTACGTAATTATCTTGAAAGTAATTTCAAGCACTATACCAAGCATTTCAAAATTATCGTTTACTAATTGCTTATTGTAATTTTTGACCAAAACAATTTGGCGCCCACCGTGGGGCAAGTGGTGCTTTGTTTAATCAAACTTTTGTTAAAATCCTTGTTGAGCCATCTTTTCCAAAGATTTCTGTTAAAAATGTCGAGCCAAGGATGATCTACATCATCTACCATGCCATCATCATCATCTGTGCCGACCACTCTCCCTCCTGCTCCACCTCTCAAATCATCTCAACTGCGCCCACAAAGCGTTGTGGGCAGATTTTTAACTAATACTGTAGGATCCTTACTATCACTGTAGTATCATCACGCAGGTATGAAAAGTATTTATGTTTTATATTTATATCCCAGGATAATGATATTTTATGACTCTGCTTTCAGGATCACAGTTATAGTTAGGGATTCTGGAAGTATCCTTATTATTTATTCTGCAGGATCCTGTTCAGGATACATTTATCTAACGTAATTATGCAGGATCATGGACAAGTGAGATAGCTAAGCAAGGATCCTATATTTATTATGGAATATGCATAGCTCAGGATCCTGGATCCATATTAATTCAGGATCATGTGCTGTATAACACGTTTGTTTTTCTTGAGTATTGACCAGGTCATGAGAGGAACGCGTCATCTGAGATATGTTCCGGATATTGTGAAAAGGTCTTGTTACGATTTTATCAAGACGAAGTCTGCTGCACGTGTGAATTAGAGTTAAAAGAGACGTTGGTGGTCTTCTCCCTTCATCGGAGGATCCCTAAGATCTCGGAAATATTGTTATACCCTTTTAGTATTTAAATGAGGCATGGATGATCAATTAGGAGGATGAATAATCGTTATTTACACCTGAGAAAACACTTATACTTTGCTCTCAATTACTCTCAAACACATTCACCGAAACTTAATCAAATCACATAGCCGATCATCCTTGTGCTCTTAGTTTGTAATCAATTACTTTTATTTTAATACAATTAACAAAGGCAAGGATCATTTGATCCTTCCCGAGGTTTTGTGCCGGCGATCAACCTTGATCAAGGGCTTTCCTCGTATATCCTTGTGTCGATTGCATTCATTTCATATTTTCATCGTTTAATTTGCACGTTACTAGTCTGTTGATTGTGTAATTTGTATTATCTTCAAAATACCTTGCATTTTACTTAGATTTTTGGCATAATCCTATTTACAAACATTTGTTTTCATCATTAAACACATTTTCAACAAGGATCTACGGATCAAAGGATTTGGAACATAACTTTCTATTTAAAATTATCGTTTACTCATATAGATAATCGTGTAAAAGCGTAATTATCTTGAAAGTAATTTATTGCACCCAACCTCACATTTCTAAATTTGATCACTTAATTGCTTAGTGTAATTTTTGACCAAAATAATTTGGCGCCCACCGTGGGGCAAGTGGTGTTTTGCTTAATCGAACTCTTATTAAAATCCTTGTTGAGTCATCTTTTTCAAAAATTTCTTTAAAGAATGTCGAGCCAAGGACGATCTACATCATCCACTGTGCCAACATCATCATCTGCGAGAACCACTCTTCCTCCTGCTCCACCTCTCACATCATCTCAACAACAGCCACCAAATGTCTATACTAGGCTACCGACGGCTGGATCCACTTCTACAGGGGGCGGATTCTTTTCGGATCCAGACCCCGTTATAATTGCTAACCGGGATATTGTGTCTATGTTCACGCAGGTTAAGGAGCAGCTTCAACGAATGGAGAGAAGCAATGAAATCCTGAGGAAGGATATGGATAATTTGAGAGCAAGAGACAGAACTCCTGTTACTCAAGTTACTACTCCTATCCGAAGCAGGATCATTGATTTTGGCACTCCTCCAATTACGGAACATCAAGGAGATTTCGTATCCATGCAAGGGAGCACGAGGATCCCAGATCCAATATTTGCTACAGGAGTTTCTACGTCAAGGAGCCAACAACCTAATCCAGGATCCTCATATAGGACTCCTGACGGTGGTAACATGTATAGTAATTATATTTCTAATAATACTGTTGGGACTAACAATTTTCAGGATCTTGGGGTTAGCCCTATGATGGCCAGGGAAATACAAAAGCTGAAGGATATGATATCGAGTGTCCCTGGAGTTGTGCAACCAATTCCTGAAGTTGCTCCAACAGCTCATAGGATCTCGAGATTTGCACCACCTATTTGTGATGCTGAGATCCCAAAAAGATTTCAAACACCAAATATGAAGCTGTATGATGGAACAACAGATCCTGAGGAGCATATTGCGCAATACAGGGAGAGAATGGAGATCATTTCAGTTCCTTCTGATCTTAAAGAAGCATGTTTATGCAAGGGCTTCGGCTCTACTCTCACAAGATCCGCACTAAAATGGCTGTTAAACGTTCCCCCTTACTCAATTACTTCATTTGCTCATCTAGTAAATGTATTTAATAACCAATTCTCTTGCAGTAGAACGTTTGAAAAACTAACAACTGATTTATACAGAGTTGTCCAAAGGGCTAATGAGTCTCTTCGAGATTTTGTAGGGAGATTTGGAAGAGAATCCTTGAATATACCCAATTTGGATTTGCCAACTGCCGTACAAGCCTTCAAGATGGGAATCAAAAGGGATTCCCCATTCTATGAAGACCTTGTTATGAATCCTTGCAGGAATCTTGACGAAGTCAGAAAAAGAGCTCTAAGATTTATCAGGCTGGAAGAAGACGTGATGATACAGAAGAGGGTGGACACTCAATCAGCATATGATAGGCCAAACAGAAAATCAGATTCATCTTCATCCAGATTAAATAGGAGCAAACCTTATACCAAAAATGAGGATCGTCGTGTGAACACTATCGATGAGGATGATGAAGAATATCCTAAAGTAACTGATTATAATTTTTCTATAGATACAACTGGTATCTTGTGTGCCATGTAGGATCTTGGAGATAAAGCAAGATGGCCAAAGAAGAATGATAAACCTTATGTCTGGAAGGATAAATCTAAGTGGTGTGCATACCATGAGCATTTTGGTCATATAACTGAAAATTTCATAGCTCTCAGGCGAGAGATCAGCCACCTGCTCAACAAAGGATACTTGAAGGATCTAATTGGAAAAACGAAGGATCACGGGAAGAATCATGATAGAGTTCAGGATCCTCAAGCGCAGGATAATCACAGGATCCCTACGAGAGCAGGATACCCACCTTCGGATGCCAAGGTAATCAATTTTATTTCTGGTGGCTCTGACATATGTGGTACTTCTTATTCTGCAACAAAAAGGCACGCCAAGGAATCCAAATCAGAAAAGCAATATAGGCTAACAAAGACCTCCATGAAAAAGGATGATAAAGTTATAGCATTTGATGAGGATGATTTAGAAGATGTTCAGGATCCTCACCATGATGGTTTGGTCATTACTCTTTATTTCTGGAGGAAGCTCTGTTAACATCATACGTTTGGAGACCTTGAAGAGAATGGGAATTCCAGAATCAGAGATCACTTCTAGATCCACTGTTTTGGTAGGATTCAGTGGAGAAGCAAAAAATACGGTTGGTGATATCAAGCTGCCGATTTATATTGAAGGGGTAAATTCCATTCAAAAGTTTTGTGTTATGGATTGTTTGTCAAGCTATAACATTATCCTGGGAAGACCATGGTTGCACGATATGAAAGCAGTACCATCGACGTATCATCAATGCGTCAAATTACCAACTCCGTGGGGGGTGGTCAAGATAAGCAGTGATCAACAGGAAGCGTTATACGACATCAATGAAGACTACTGCCAAGCCACCGTCAGCATAGCAATTAAAGAATAAGGTGTGGGATATCTTAGATACAAAGGAACAAGACGTCAAAGAAATACCGCTGGAATCAAAGGATCCTGAAGAAAATGTGCTTATAGGCTCGGGGATCCTAGAGGATCTTGAACAGGATCTGATGAAGTTCTTGAATGAAAGAAAATCAACTTTTACCTGGAAACCAGAAGACATGATAGGTATATCTAAGGATATTATAACTCATAAACTTGGAATTGATAATAGTTTCAGGCCAATCCAACAAAAGAGAAGAAAATTTACGCCGGAAAGAAATGCTATTATCCAGGCAGATGTTGAAAGACTACTTGCTGCTGGCATGATAAGGGAAGTAAAGTTTCCAAAATGGTTGGCAAACGTGGTGGTGGTACAAAAGAAGAATGGGAAATGGAGAGTGTGTGTGGATTATACGGATCTCAACAAATCCTGCCCCAAGGATACTTTTCCATTGCCTCATATAGATTCAATGGTGGATGCTACAGCTGGACATGAGATTCTAACCTTCATGGATGCTTCATCAGGATTTCAACAAATTCAGATGGAACCATCAGATCAGGAAGACATAGCTTTCATAACTCCCACAGGTATATATTATTATATTGTGATGCCTTTTGGTCTTAAAAATGCAGGTGCGACATATCAAAGGCTGGTCAATATGATGTTCAAAGACCAATTAGGTAGCACAATGGAGGTATATATCGATGATATGGTAGTAAAGTCAAAGAAAACTGAGGATCATCTTCAGGATCTTAAGGTGGCCTTTGACATCCTGGATCAGTACAACATGAAGCTTAATCCTACGAAATGCCACTTCGGAGTGGGGGCGGGAAAATTTCTAGGATACATGGTGACCAAGAGAGGGATAGAAGCTAGTCCAGAGCAGATCAAAGCTATTCTAGACTTAAAATCCCATCAAGCCCTATGGATATACAAAGATTGACGGGGAGAATATATCACACCCCCAATTTCATGCTTTGCGGAAGCGATTGTTTTTGGGCGTGACTAATCAATTATCAAGCACAAAGATTAAGCAAATGACTCTAAATGAGACGTTTTAGAAAATATATTACATTACAAAAGTAGTACGAAGTTTTAGGTCATAAGCGTACATCATTAGCGAGTTCGCAAAATGATTCAGAAGATGTTAAATACATAATCAAAGTACAAAAGATAATGCGAGTAAAATCTTCATAAGTGTGTATGCATGCGACTCGTACTAGCTTAGCATAATAGTAGATCCTGCTGGGCCATCCTACTGTGGCTGCGTACCTGAGAATGCATTACTAAAACACGTCAACCAAAAGGTTGGTGAATCTCACAGGTTTGTAGTAAATAGTAGTAGCAAGTTTAGTACAGAATCAGTAAGTAAGTAATGAGTTCAACAAGAAATTCGGAAAGGTAGGTATCAATTACATACAAGTAATTAAGTAATAAGTATCAATTACACCCAGGTAATTTAGTAAGTAATTCCAATTACACATCGGTAATTAAGTAAGTAAGGTCGGTGTATCTTGCCATGAGCCATCATAGTCGAAGCTTAACGTACGTAATTGTGCCCCTCGTGAGTGCTAATCCAAAAACACTCATATGAAACGAGTAGAAAACACCTGTTTATACGAGTATGGTTCGTGGTGGCGCTACCACCCCAGGCGGGGATTGTCAGTCCCATATGGATCCATATACTAAAACTCGCGCTTATCCCATAACTAACAACTATGATTCAGAGGACTTCATTGGATTAAAACGTAACTCATGCAATTTAGTAATTCTGTAAGTCTGTAGGTCTGTAAGTCGGTATAGTTTATAAAATGGTAAATTTGTAAGTCGGTCATGCAGAAAATATATAAGTTGGTAAAACAGTAAGTATACAAGTCGATAAGACAGTAAGTTTGTAGAGTAGCAAGTCTATAAAGTCTGTAAAGTAGTATGTCTATCAAGTAGTAAATTTATAAGTCGGTAAAACCATACATACATATATGTATACAAGTAAAACAAGCAATGCATCTCCCCCAAAGTAAAGACAGTAAAAAGGGGCCGTGAGACTCACCTGAGTCTAGCCGTGTAAAGTAGAAATTACGCGATAAGCTTCTCCGAACTAGTAACCTATAACGTCCTAAACACAAGAGATATATTAACATAAATATATGAAATTATGTTAATGCTTTGCTTTTAAAGATTGTTTGAGTTGAAATGTGTACTATTTGATGGTGATGATGTTGTAATAATAATTTTCAAAAAGATATTATTTTTATGTCCGTTTCGTTGTATACTCTGAAAAAGTACATATTTAAAACGTATGAGTTATATCGTACATAATTAGTTGTTTCGTTGTAGATATATATTTATACCCGTATTATTTGTCATTGTATATATATATATATATGTATGATTAATTATAATAATAATAATAATAATAATCATAATAATAATAATAATAATAATAATAATAATAATAATAATAATAATAATAATAATAATAATAATAATAATAATAATAATAATTAATGAAATTTACTAAAATTGGAAGTTTCCAAATGTGGTAATGGAATTCTCCTAAACATGTACATAGCCCATCGGCTATCTCCAATGAGCTGTACGGCTCTTTCATTTTCCAGCCGATCGGCTGGGTTAACTCAGCCGTTCGGCTATGTTTTTCTAGCCGATCGGGTATGCGTGTTTGTGTCTGCTCTATTCTGTGTCCGGTTTTTGGTTCGAATTAACACAAGTTTTGACTATGTTTTCGAGTTATAACTTCGTATAATTGTTTCTATAAGATGTTAACACAAATTTTAACCTTTCGATTGCACCATTTAAACATGTTTCAAGTTTTGATACATAATGAACTATTTTCGGTTTTCTTAGTTTCAAGCTTATCATCATCACCAACATATTTACATGTATAATTATTTACAATCATTAACAAAATCATTAATCATAACAAAACTATATAAAGGGAATGAGATGAAAATTATTCCTTACAATTATTTTTGAGATGGTAGTGATGAACCGGAGAATGATGATGATAAGTTTATTGTTAAGGTTTTAGGTTGGTTACTTGTTTTTGCTACTCCATGTTGTTACTACTGCTGCTGTCTTTGTGGGTGTCGAGCAAAGAAAAAGGAAGAAGAAAAATCTAAGTGTTTTGTGTTTTCTTAGTTGTGAAGAGAAAGGAGTATATACATCAAATGAATACGGAGTGAAACTGAAGCATGGCTTTATACAGTCTCTTGTCCCTAATAATTCAATCTCTTGTCCCTAATAATTCAAGTTAGGTGATGTTTTTAACCCGTTAATTCCGGTTACGGGTATAATTAGTGCAATATAAAATTTAAGATTTTATATTTTTATTTTGTAGATGTTCTCCAGATACGTTATTTAAAGTCAGAAAAATAACATTTTTATTATTTTTGACTGTTATACATTTTGTACATCTTTATTTAGAGTGTCCAATTAGGTGCCAAATTACAGTTGAATTTCGAATTCATATTTTGAGGTAATGTTCCAAATACTTTCAAATGAATGAGAAAAATAAAACTTTTTAATATTTTGACCTTTGGGTATGTTTTACAATTGTTTCTGTTCGCGTATAATCGTATATTTAACGTGTTTTATCTCCATATTATAAATGTAAAAATACTCGTAATTAATAATTTCATTATTAATTATTTTGTGTCACAAACTTTTGTATTTATTTTGTCAGATTCATTCTGATACATATGTAACTTTAACTAATTATGTATATATATTTAGTACTTTTTGTTTTAGTTCATACCGAGTATGAATATTTAAAGTTTAAATTTAGACCAAATTTTGGGTCATTTTTGACCGGGTGTCACAGAATAGCAGCTTTGAATCGTTTCATTTCAAGATCCTCAAATAGATGCAAGGAATTCTATGATATCCTGAAGAAAAACAAAAAGTTCGAATGGGGAGAAAAAGACGAGGCTGCATTTCAAGAATTGAAGAATTATTTATCATCAGTTCCTTTATTGATGAAGACTGAGGATGGTGAGCCGCTATTCTTGTACCTTTCGGTGTCCAGAAGTGGTGTAAGTGCGGTACTCGTGAAGGATCATGAAGGACAACAACATCCAGTATACTATGTAAGTAAAAGCCTACTAGATGCTGAAACCAGGTATTCTCATCTCGAAAAACTTATACTTGCGTTAGTTATGGCATTTACCAAACTTAGGCATTATTTTGAAACACATCCGATTCATGTAAAAACTAATTATCCTATTAAAAATGTATTAAGAAAACCAGAAATTTCAGGACGCCTAGCTAAATGGTCTGTTAAGTTGAGTGCGTATAATTTGATTTATGAACCTAGGAATGCAATTAAATCACAAGCCTTAGCGGATTTTATTGCTGATTTTACTAGTGATCTTCAAAACGAAGTAGATTTAGAAGTGCATGAATTAAATCAAATAAGTGAAAAGTGGGCACTATATACTGACGGTGCTTCTAATATAAAAGGAACTGGTTTAGGAATTGTATTAAAATCACCTCAAGGTGATATTATGCCTCAAGCTATAAGATGTGAATTTCAATCTACAAATAATGAGGCAGAATATGAAGCATTAATTGCAGGATTACAGTTGGCTACGGATATTGGTATAAAGTATTTAAATGTGTATGTTGATTCATTGTTAATTGCGAATCATTATAATGGGACATATACTGTAAAAGTAGATAGATTAGCTTTGTATTTGGAGATTGTTAAGGATCTTGCAGGTAGCTTCGAGATCTTCGACATTCAACAAGTACCACGTGAGGATAATACTGAAGCAGATGCTCTGGCCAACTTGGGATCAAGCTTAAAGATACCACCAAATGTAAAGATATCAATTATACATATTGCAACACCTGCTATTGCTAATAAGGATAACAATGAAGAACAAGTATGTGATGTTGAGGATCATCAGTCTGGAGATAATTCGAATGCATCAGGTTCTGGGGGCAAGTCAGGATCATGGATGCGGCCAATCATGGAATATATACAACACGATGTGATCCCTAAGGATGAAAACAATCTTAAAGCCTTCAGATTAAAGGTATCCCATTTTACTATTGAAAATGGTATATTATATAGAAAATCACTTGCAGGACCATTATTGCGATGCCTTGAGGATCCTGAAGCACAAGTAGTACTTAAAGATATACATGAAGGAGACTGTGGAAATCATTCTAGGGGCAGAGCATTATTTTCAAAAACCTTAAGGACTAATACTTTTGGCCTACTATAAAGAAGGATTCCATGGATTTTGCTCGCAAATGTGATGCCTGTCAAAGACATGGGAACATCCATCATCAACCAGCAGAACCGACGCATCCGATTATCTCACCATGGCCATTTATGAAGTGGGGAATGGATATTGTTGGAAAATTACCCACAACTCCTGGTGGAAAGGTCTTTATGTTAGCAATGACAGATTACTTTTCTAAATGGATAGAAGCCGAGGCATTTGTTCAAGTAAAAGAAAAGGATGTGATATCATTCATCAAGAGAAATATCCTCACTAGATTTGGGATCCCAACAGAAATAGTATGTGATAATGGATCTCAGTTTATTGGAAAAAGAACAACCAAGTTTTGTGAAAGTTGGGGAATAAAGATGATAACTTCAACACCAGTTCATCCTCAAGCTAATGGTCAGGTAGAATCCAGCAATAAGATCATAATCAACAATCTTAAGAAGAGGCTGGATGCTAAGAAAGTAAGATGGGCTGAGGAATTGCCTTCTGTTTTGTGGGCTGATAGGACTACAGAAAAGGAGGCAACTAAACAAACCCCTTTTGCTTTGGTGTTTGGATCCGAGGCTATGATCCCAACGGAAATGGTAATCCCAACGACAAGATCCCAGATGCAGACTTTGGAAGCAAACGAAGAAGCATTATTTCAGGATCTAGATACTGTGGATGAGCTAAGGGATCGTGCTAAATTCAGGATTTCTGCATACCAACAGAGGATTTCAAGATCCTATAATAAGAATGTTAGGATAAGAAGGTTTCAAGTAGGAGATTTGGTATTAAGGAAAGTATTTCAAAATACTAAGAATCCTACGGAAGGAAAGCTAGAACCAAAGTGGGAAGGTCCATATTTAATAGATTCAGACGCTGGAAAGGGGGCATACTGGTTGGCTAATATGGATGGAGACTTACTTCTAAGATCCTGGAATGCTATTCATTTGAAGCTCTATCATGTGTAAGTTGAATATTTAGATTCAACATAAAAAGGTACTTCTGTGATCCTTAACTTTTCATTAATTTTGTTATATTTAATACGTATGTATGTATTATAATTATATATGCATGAAAGTTTTTCATATTTGTTATCATTATTGAATAACGTACTGACTTAAGCATCGGAGGGGTGTTAGACAAACTAACACCTACCTTTACCCAAGATCTTGTATTTGTTGTAGTTCATGCATTTGAGGATCATGGATTGAAGATTAGAGGCTAGCTACCTCTCCTCCGTTAAGGATCCCAGCGATCCTCTAAGGTTTAGAGGTTTCCGAATGGATAAACACCTCTAGGGTTTATACGCCCCACCAGTTGCGCACGATGTTTGATTATAGTGCCACGGTTAGGGAATCGGTGATGCCTCTGGTACCCGACAACTTCATTTCCATTGGCCTATAGATCATGCGCTAACGATTGTCAATACTGATGTGCACTAAACGTATCGACCTAAGGTTTGTGTCGTTTTCACGTCACTCTAAGGTTTGTAATGTTTTCACATTACTCAATTGGTTAGACATTTTCATGTCTCAAATGGCTTAGCCCAAGAATCAAACGGTTTGTAATGTATTCACATTACCCAACGAATTGACATTTACATGGCACTCTTATGGTTTGCTTAAACTATCTAAAGATTATAATGTTTTCACATTATTAAAAGTTTTCATTGGTTAGCCCCATTGTTTTCGAAATTATCAAAATTATTTTGATTTGAATATCATAAAATGTATTTTTGAAAATCGTAAACATTTTTCGAAGTTGAATGAAATTGTTTTCACAATCAATTTGTGAATTGTTGGCATTTTCATGTTAACAGGAAATATATATTGGGATTTATCACTATCAACAAAATATTTTAGAATCCTAAACTCAAGATTATCTTAGATCCGTTTAAGGATTCTTGAGACCTGTAGTACAGAATGGATATTGAGAGAATCTTCTCATTATCCTGGATGTATCCTGAGGGAATCTCCTCAGGATCCTATTTCTTAACAATTATCAAGCAGATGTATGTATACTGAGGGAATCTCTTCAGTATCCTGAAGACAAAAGGCATAGATAATATCCTAATATTATTCACAACAAAGATCAAAGGATTATGTAATCCTAAGATTGGAGTTCAAAAGAAGTGCAGGAAATTCAAATTGTTTTGTGGCCAACATAAACCACATTTAACACAACCATGGTTGATCATGCCAGATCAACCTCATCCCAAATATTTGTTTTTAACAACCACAACCCTTAAATTCTAAGAACTTAAAAGCAGTACCAGGCTCTGGCTAGTTATATGTCTTCCTTGCCTGGGGTTGAATCCTCGACTTCAGCAGGATTCTCAGGGGTTTCCGATACTGGTGCTGGGTTATGCATTTCGATGTCCTCAACATCGATAATGATCTTTTGTGTTGGTGCATCAGGGGTCTTTTGGAATGGAGTTTTGGTTGCTTTGCCGCTAGTTTCATCAAGGAAATTTCCAGCTTCTGGATCTTCACTTTTCAGTTTTGCCAATTTTTCTTGCCAGGCTAGGACATTCCAAAATGTAGTATCAAGACCCCTGGCACTAGCTTCAGACACCATAAGGATCCTGGCTTTGAGCACTGCAATAGTTGCATCCTTTTTAATACCAGCAACCAGAATCTCGCGTTCTTCATTGATTCTCCTCTGAGCATCAGCTTCCTTTAGAGCAGCATAAGCTTTGGCATCTTTGATATCTCTTTTTAGAAAAGCAACCTCCTGGGCGGAAGATTCTGCAGCAATGGAAGCTGTTTTCTTTATGCTCTCAATCTTCTCCACTTTCTCCTTATAACATTTGCTGGCTTGTTCCATAGCCTATAAAGAACAAATGTAATTGAATACATGAGGATAAAATTTGGTCAGAGAAATTGAATAAGGATAATAAAATATACATTGTCAAAATCAAGTATGGGTTCATCAGGATCCTCCATGCTGTTGGTTTTCCTTTTCTTGTTGGTTGGTCTGGAGCGAAGGTTGGGGACCTTAGCCTTGCTTGGTTCAACGACTGACTTTTCTTCCTTAATTGGCACGTCATCATCATCAATGTCCGATAAGGAGAAGTAGGATGCTATTTTGGAATTTTGATCATATTAACAATACAGGATTTAGGAAAAGATATCTTTGAAGAAAGGGTGTGAAGTTTACCTGGTGTGGTTGAGTTGTTTTCTCTTACTTCATGATTTCAGGTGAGGAAGGATAAGAAAATGTCCTGTCAATTTCTGGAATTTTCAGGAAATTCTCTATCAATTCCTCAGAGTGGGGAAGAGGAGGAACTAACTTCTCTAATATTGCTGCAAAAATATGAGAAATATTAGAAAAATAAATATGTACAAAGGTATGTTCGTGTAATAGTTTTTATCCTACCCTTAGTAAGCCAAACTGTTGGAATCAATTCATCTTAAGGAAGAGAATTTCGATCAACGAAGAAAAATTTTTCTCTCCATTTTGGATCATTCTGAGTAGCACAAAGAACAAGATGTTTGCGCTTAGGTTTGATTTTGAAGAGAAAATAATTAGAACCGTGAGAACGAAGATGGTAAGTTTGCGCTAATTCAGGGATTCCAAGGTGAGTATGGTGGGAATCGTTGACAGATTGGATGACGAAGAGTGTAGGCCAGATCATGGGCATTGATTGTGAGTAACAAAGCCTTGTCATGCTAAAGAAATCCATGAAAATATCTGGAAAGGGATATCTAAGCCCTAGGGTAAAAGGAAATTAAGGGAAGCATATCCATCGATCTGATTGATCATTAGCGTAAATATTAGGATCATAAGGTCGGAAAATAGTGTTTTCAGGGAAGGCACTTTTGAATTTTTGTATATTGGCATCAAGTAATGAAGAGGGGACTAGGTCGGAAACCATCTTTCGATCGACAAAATCAGAAAAGTTTGACTTGTTCCTAATTGTAGATTTTATGAAAGTAAACGATAAACAACAGGGAAGAAGATGATACCTGAAAAAGAATCGGAAGTGAGACGGAATGGAAGTTAAATGAGATATGATGAGCGTCAGAATAGATATAAGTACTCGTACACGATAATCGATGTAACTACCTAACATGATTTAGGCAGTTATCCTGAGAAGTTACAACGTTTAAGGATCCTGAAAAACGTATAACTTCGGGGGTAATTGTTGTGGGCAAATTTTTAAATAATACCGTAGGATCCTTACTATCACTGTAGTATCATCACGCAGGTATGAAAAGTATTTATGTTTTATATTTATATCCCAGGATAATGATATTTTATGACTCTGCTTTCAGGATCACAGTTATAGTTAGGGATTCTGGAAGTATCCTTATTATTTATTCTGCAGGATCCTGTTCAGGATACATTTATCTAACGTAATTATGCAGGATCATTGACAAGTGAGATAGCTAAGCAAGGATCCTATATTTATTATGGAATATGCATAGCTCAGGATCCTGGATCTGTATTAATTCAGGATCATGTGCTGTATAACACGTTTGTTTTTCTTGAGTATTGACCAGGTCATGAGAGGAACGCGTCATCTGAGATATGTTTCGGATATTGTGACAAGGTCTTGTTACGATTTTATGAAGACGAAGTCTGCTGCACGTGTGAATTAGAGACAAAAGAGTCGTTGGTGGTCTTCGCCCTTCATCGGAGGATACCTAAGATCTCGGAAATATTGTTATACGCTTCTAGTATTTAAATGAGGCATGGATGATCGATTAGGAGGACGAATAATCATTATTTACACCTGAGAAAACACTCATACTTTTCTCTCAATTACTCTTAAACACATTCACCGATACTTAATCAAATCACATAGCCGATCATCCTTGTGTTTTTAGTTTGTAATCAATTACTTTTATTTTAATACAATTAACAAAGGCAAGGATCATTTGATCCTTCCCGAGGTTTTGTGCCCGCGATCAACCTTGATCAAGGGCTTTACTCGTATATCCTTGTGTCGATTGCATTCATTTCATATTTTCATCATTTAATTTGCACGTTACTAGTCTGTTGATTGTGTAATTTGTATCATCTTCAAAATACCTTGCATTTTACTTAGATTTTGGGCATAATCCTATTTACAAACATTTGTTTTCACCATTAAACACATTTTCAACAAGGATCTACGGATCAAAGGATTTGGAACATAACTTTCTATTTAAAATGATCGTTTACTCATATAGATAATCGTGTAAAAGCGTAATTATCTTGAAAGTAATTTATAGCACCCAACCTCACATTTCTAAATTTGATCACTTAATTGCTTAGTGTAATTTTTGACCAAAACATAAAGTGTCTACACAAGACTCTCGTCGACCGGATCCACTTCTTTGGGGGCTGGATTCTTATCGGATCCAGACCCTGTTATGATTTCTAACCGGGATATTGTGTCTATGTTCTCGCAGGTTAAGGAGTATCTTCAACGAGTGGAAAGAAGCAATGTGATCCTGAAAAAGGATATGGAGAATTTGAGGATGAGGAACGATACTCCTGATGCTCAAGTCACTAGTCCTATCTGAAGCAGGATCCTTGATTTTGGTACCCCCCATCTACGAAACATCAAGGAGATTTCGTATCCATGCAAGGGAGCACTAGGATCCCAGATCCAATATTTGCTACAGGAGTTTCTACGTCAAGGGGTCAACAATCTAATCTAGGATCCTCATATAGAACTCCTGACGGTGGTAACATGTTTAACAATTATACTTCTAATAATACTGTTGGGAATAACAATTTTCAGGATCCTGGAGTTAGCCTTATGATGGCAAGGGAAATACAAAAGTTTAAGGATATGATATCGAGTGTTCCTGGAGCTGTGCAACTGATTCCCGAAGTTACTCCAACAGCCCATAGGATCTCAAGATTTTCTTCAACTATCTGTGACGCTGAGATCCCGAAAAGATTTTAAACGCCAAATATGAAGTTGTATTATGGAACAACAGATCCTGAGGAATATATTGCGCAATATAGGGAGAGAATGGAGATCATTCCAGTTCCTTCTGATCTTAAAGAAGCATGCTTATGCAAGGGCTTTGGCTCTACTCTCACAGGATCTGCATTAAAATGGCTGTTAAATGTTCCCCCTACTCTATTACTTCATTTGCTCATTTGGTTAATTTATTTAACAATCAATTCTCTTGTAGTAGAACATTTGAAAAGCTAACAACTGATTTATACAGAATTGTCCAAAAAGCTGATGAGTCTCTTCGAGATTTTGTAGGGAGATTTGGGAGAGAATCCTTGAATATACCTAATTTGGATATGCCTACTGTTGTGCAAGCCTTTAAGATGGGAATCAAAAGAAATTCCCCATTCTATGAGGATCTTGTTATGAATCCTTGCAGGAGCCTTGACGAAGTTGGAAACAGAGCTTTAAGATTCATCAGACTGGAAGAGGATGCAATGATACAAAAAAGGTGGATACTAAATCAGCATATGATAGGCCCAATAGGAAATCAGATTCATCCTCGTTCAGATTGAACAGAAGCAAACCTTATACCAGAAATGAGGATCGTCGTGTGAACACTATCGATGAGGATGATGAAGAATATCCTAAAATAACTGATTATAATTTTTCTGTAGCTACGACAGATATATTATGTGTCATGCAGGATCTAGGAGATAAAGCAAAGTGGCCGAAGAAGAATGATAAATCTTATGCCTGGAAAGATAAATCTAAATAGTGTGCGTACCATGAGGATTTTGGCCATATAAATGAAAATTGCATAGCCCTCAGGAAAGAGATCAGCCATCTGCTCAACAAAGGATACTTGAAGGATTTACTTGGAAAAAAGAAAGGATCACGGGAAGAATCATGATAGAATTCAGGATCCTGAAGTTCAGGAAAATCACAAGATCCCTACCAGAGCATGATCCCCACCTTCAGATACCAAGGTAATCAATTTTATTTCTTGTGGCTCTGATATATGTGGTACTTCTTATTCTGCTAGCAAAGAGGCACGCAAAAGAATCCAAGTCAGAAAAGCTACACAAGTCAACAAGGACTTCCATGAAAAAAGATGAGAAAGTTATAGCATTTGATGAGGATGATCTGGATGATGTTCATGATCCTCACCATGATGAATTGGTCATCACTCTGTACGTTGCCAATCATTTTGTGCGAAGTATCCTGATCGATGGGGGAAGCTCAGTTAACATCATTCGTTTGGAGACCTTGAAAAGGATGGGTATTCCTGAATCAGAGATCACTTCCAGATCCATTATGTTGGTAGGATTTAGTGGAGAAGCAAAAAATACAGTTGGTGATATCAAGTTGCCGATTTACATTGAAGGAGTAAACTCTATTCAAAATTTTTATGTTATGGATTGTTTGTCAAGCTATAACATTATCCTAGGAAGACCCTGGTTGCATGATATGAAAGAGGTGCCATCGACGTATCATCAACAAGCTACCAACTCCGTGGGGGGTGGTCAAGATCAGCAGTGATCAATAGGAAGCGAAGGATTGTTATACAACATCAATGAAGTCTACTTCTAAGCCTCCGTCAGCATAACAATTAAAGGATAAGGCATGGGATGTCCTAGATACCAGGGAAAATGACTTCAAAGAAATGCCGCTTGACTCGAAGGATCCTGAAGAAAAAGTGCTTATAGGCTCAGGGATCTCAGAGGATCTCGAACAGGATTTAATGAAATTCTTGAAACAGTGGAAATCAACTTTTGCCTAGAAGCCGGAGGATATGACAGGTATATCTAAAGATATTATAACTCATAAACTTAGAATTGATAGTAGTTTCTGACCGATTCAACAAAAGAGAAGAAAATTTACGCCGGAAAAGAATGCTATTATTCAGGCGGATGTTGAGAGACTACTTGCTGCTGGAATGATAAGGGAAGTAAAGTTCCCAAGATGGTTGGCAAACGTGGTGGTGGTACAAAAGAAGAATGGAAAGTGGAGAGTATGTGTGGATTATACGGATCTCAATAAAGCTTGCCCGAAGGATCATTTTCCATTGCCTCATATAGATTCAATGGTGGATGCTACGGCTGGACACGAGATCTTGACCTTCATGGATGCTTCATCAGGATTTCAACAAATTCATATGGAACCATCAGATCTGGAAGACACTGCCTTCATAACCCCCACAGGTATATATTGTTATATTGCTATGCCTTTTGGTCTTAAAAATGCAGGTGCAACATATCAAAGGCTAGTCAATATGATGTTCTGTTAGGACATGTATTGTGACAACAGATCTAGCTTGTAATGGTACTAGAGATTATTGTAATCAAGTTTGTAAATTGATTTTGAATTGTAATGAATATATTGATTGGTAAACATTTTAGAGTTAAATGTTAAATGCTGAAAAATGTTGACCACGTTTGACCATAACCTGCGATGCGAACTGAGTTGGGTTCGCAGGGCAGGTCTACGAAGCGAGTTCACTGGATTCGCTGGGCCAAAGATGGGCTGCGAACCGAATCGGTCCACAGAGCCCAAAACCTGCGAACCGAGATGAGTTTATATACAAAATTAGGTTTAAACCTAATTAACTTTTGTCAATTGCTAATTAGGAACGAACTTAACTTTCCAGAACTTTCAACATAGTCTAAAGGTTAGGTATTGATCGATTAACAATTGTTATAATCAATACGAGACATATTAGATTATTGATTTCACTAATAATTGTTAAACAAACCGTTTACAATCCGTAAACATAGTATTAAGGAATTCCGCACCTTAATATTTAAAGATAACCTCGTTATCGATCCTAATATATATGGACTTACAATTGGTATCTAGAGGCAGTTAATTCTGTAAAAGTTTCTAAAGATACACCGCAGGTAGAGTCTGTGACACCGGTGGTTACTGAATCCATATCTGTACCAACTGAGGCTGAGGCAAGGACAGAGTTACCGACACCAGAATCGGTTTCTCAGACTATCAAAGAAGGAGTTGTGGAATTAGTGCGTTCAGCACAGTTTGCTACGACCAAGGCAAGCCGCTTTGCAGCTGGCCTTCTCACGACTGCCTTAACTCAAGCCATTCCACCACTGTCTCGTGATTCTCATATTGCTTCATTGACACCGCCTGGACCATCGACGATTCCAGTGACTCCTATGACTGATGCTGAAAAGATTACATCCTTAGAGTCTAGAGTAAAGGAGTTAGAGAAACTGTCGCGTTCGGTGCCACGGTTGTTAGCTGAAAATCTCTCTTTAGCACAACAGTTGGTTACTGTTAGTGAGTCTTATCAAACATTGATGAAGATTCATAACACACTGCTTGATGACTGTACTGCCCAACGACCGAAGCTTGACAATTTAGAAGAACTCATTTTGTGTCTACATCAGGAACAATCAGCTCAGGGGGAGATTAGGGTTTATAGGGCAGCATGCAAAGAAGATGAGTTGAAGCTGAAGAGGAGACATGACAGAGACGATGATCCCAGTGCATATAAAGATAGTGAACCGACTGGTCCTTCAAAGACTAGTGAGCAATCTACATTTCAGAGGGAGTATGAGTCTACTGGTATTGGTGCTGGTGCTAGTAGAAGTGGAGCTGGTGAGAAGTAGTTATATTTTGAACTGATATACTTTTGTAATCTTAGATTGATTGTAACTTTATTTATAATCTTTGAAAGATTAATGTTTTGTAAGTATATAAGTTAAGATTGATATAAGATTTAGACTTGTGATTTTATAAATAACAAGTAAAAATTATATAAGATTTGAATTTGAGATGTTTTTATTACAAATTAAAATTATATAAGATTAATGATGAGATGTGATTATACGATTGATAACACGTAAAAAGTCATGTTTTTACGTACGTTATCTTCCACATTTTAGGCACAAAGTTAATAAAAACATACTTAAAAGGACATTATTCATAAAGTTTTGTTAACTAAGTCAAAACGGAATCGATGTTTGAAAAATCACTAAAAATGGCATGAAAAACATAAGAAACCGGGCAAAACTGCTTTATCACACCACCGTTCACTCATTTCAATGCACTTTAAGCTACGCTCCGAGTTATGACCTCTAACTTATGTCATTCTCTTCGTTAGGAAAATACGAACGCGTGGGTATAAAGAACACTCAAAACGGATAAACGACGAAGAAGTTACGCCCGAATGAAGAAACAGAGAACCGAGAGGCCAGCATACGGCTGAACCAGGCCGTATACGGCTAGTCCAGGCCGTATACGGCTGGACCTAGACCGTATACGGTCTGTGCAGGCCGTATACGGCCTATGCACAGCCGTATACGGTCCAGTTCAGCCGTATTCACCCAACGTACAGCCGTATACGGTCCAGTTCACCCGTATTCACCCTAACTCAGCCGTACGTGCGTTTGGGTGTTAAAAATCTGATTTTTATTTGCCCTTGCGATACGGTTGTGCATTTTGAGGTTTGGATACGGTCTACGGATACGGTTGTGCGTTCTCTATAAATACTAGCCTCATTTCATCATTTCAACACACTTGACATCTCACATCTCTCATTCAACACACATACTTCAATTCTTCGTTTTCTTATATTTTTATATTTTTAGTCTCTCTCTAGAATAGTTTAGATAGTTTCTCTCTCTAGAGTTTCTCTCTCTAGAGAGAGAGAGTTAGATAGTTAGTTGGTTAGCAGTAGAGAGAGAGAAAAGATGGTATTGTAATCACGGTGTAATAAGAAGCATTCTTGGTGCAAGACTCTGCCTTTTCTTTTCAGCTGTTACTCTGCTCAATTTTTACTGGTGATATCTCTCTTTTCATACTTATACTATGTCCGAATTATTTCTGCCTGTTTGTATGATGTATGTTACTATTATTGCCATGTTTATTGAGTAGTATGCTGTTGCGGTTGTTGAAATATAAATAGTTAGAAGTAGGGATGATGTTGAATTAATCTTTAAATCTATATAATTGGGAATTGTTATATTTGTTATGTCTAAACTTATCATGCATCTAGACTTAGCTATGGATCACCCTTTCCAGTCCTTCGCGTGACTACTACTTTAGGCTTAGAACCTGATCAACTCTAGGTACAGTAGGAAGTTATCTGTGTTATAGTAAAGAAGCCGTGTTTGTCACTGTAATTCGGCTGAAGTACTGAGTATAGCTTTGGAAACACCACTGGTGGAGTACAACGTGGAAGCTCCGGAAAAAGCCGTCTGTGCCGATACTGTGGATTACCTAGAGACCCTAGAATATGGCCTAGAAACCAATATAGCTGTGGAAGTGCACAGTACACCGTCTGGCTACCCCTGTAACTTAAGCTATGGAAACACTTCGATAGTATACACCGTATATGTACCTAGGGATGAAAAGCTGTGGAAATATCATAGTACACCGTAAGTACATCCTCGGTTACACGAATCTGTGGAATTATCTAAGTGCGGTACATCGTAAACGGTTCCTAGGTTAGTACACTGTGGAAGGAGTATGCATTGTACCCCGCTGGTGTTCCTAAGGCTGAATGACTGATTGCAAAGGAGAGGCTAGATCATGACAGAAGTAGTTGAACTAATAAAACGTAAGGAATGAGTCTGGAGATGAAAGTCAATCCCAGCAGTGGTTCAGGATTCTTAAAATCCCTAGACTCTACAAAACTGATAGTTTAGAATAGCAAGTTAATAATCTGAACATATTTAGGAAATGGCATTTACATTTAGGTGTTAAGAACGGTCAGAATAACCCAAGTGGCAGTCTGTTACCTTATTCCTGCACCCTTAAAGGGTCACTTGTCCAAAAAGACAGTGTGGGGGGTTGAGCAGCCTGTTCTGATCAGAATCACGATAGCCTAGGTCTCGTGACATACTAATTCTGGTACTTAACTAGAATGAGTAGGGTCCTAGTGTTTACACCCATAATGCATCTGTTTATTAACTAAAAATGTCCCCAATTATCTTTATAATAAGCATCATCCCCGCAACTGATTATTGAAGTTTCAACCGCCGCAATTCTCTATCTGTCTACCTAGCTACCGATTCTACTCTATCTTAATTACTTTTCCTGTCTTTAGTTAATTACTTAATTAAATTTAGAAAACCCCCAAAACCTACCTATCTGCACAAAACCCATCCTAAAAGCAAAACTCTATCTTTGGCATCGCTTCGTTTCAATTCGCTCCGATTTAAGAACGACCTCGAGTTATACTTACTGCTTACTCACCCTGTGTGATAGGTAGTACTTATAAATTGAGTCCCCAGCTCTTTATAAATTTTAAAACTCAACCGATCCGCGCCTAGACGGACGGTCCGACGACGGGGTGAAAACCCGGCTGACCGTTTGGGCGCGATCAACGATTGAGATAAATAAATGAAATTCTTAGATTGATTCAGGGAAATCAATGAAAGGATTTATATTATATTATCTAATTCGTGTTATTTAAAATGATTACAGAAAAGAATGTTGAAAGTGATTCTGATATTAAGATTATCGATGAGGTCGAAGTAGAAGTTGATTATAATCTAGAGGAAGTTGAATTTGTACCTCCTGAAGATTGGACTTCTATTGTTGATGTTTGATTAGTTGAAGGTGTTGATCTTGATGCTGATATTGATGAACATATCATAAACCCTTCAAGGACTAATGTGATTATTCAGGATGAAGAAGGAGAAAGGGTTATAGATTTGGATGAATATCTAAATGAATCAACTGATTCTGATTCTGAAGAAGATCTTCCTGATTGTCATAAAGATAATCCGATGTTTAAGCCTTTGGAGAAGAAGAAAAAGGCAAAGACTTCGATATCAGAAATTGATATTACTGGAAAGCGAGTACCTAAGAAAGGTATAATTGGTTGGTATTACGACGCAGATTTGAAGCTTTTTGCAATTAAAAGATATGATGGTGTTCAATATTTTGAAAGAAAGCTTGCAGTCTTTAGTTCTTTACCGAGATTTGAAATTCGAGACTTGGCTAGAATGGAAATGAAGAACCCCAGTAATGATCCTTATGGAAGATATGTAGAAAGGATAATCAAGACTGAGGGTTGGTCAATGAAATTTGAACGTATTAAGCCAAGAGTCGGAAAGACGACTGTGTAAAAAGATTTATCCAGTAGTTAAATGTGTACAGCAGATACCGTTAAAGCTTATGCCTCAGGATATTCTGGGAAATATGAAGAGATGGCATGTAGAAGCTGGAACTGGTGAAGCTGTGGTTTTTAAAGCTGATGATGAAGTCGAAGATGGAGAAAAAGAACTTTTGAGAATATATGATCATCGACATTTGGTAAATCTTTCCAAGAATGATCTATTGATGTTATACAAGAACAGGATCACAACTATTGAAGGATGGGGAGATTTAGGAAGAGATTATCAGCTGATGGTTAAAACTTGCATTAAACTGAAGATGTATGATTGGAGTAAAATTTACAAGTGAAGATCAAAGATAACTTGAAGACATAGATGCTAGAGCTATTGTCAAGGGGGAGTCTGTTGGGACATGTTATTGTAACAACAGATCTAGCTTGTAATAGTACTAGAGATTATTGTAATCAAGTTTGTAAATTGATTTTGAATTGTAATGAATATATTGGTTGGTAAACATTTTAGAGTTAAATGTTAAATGCTGAAAAATGTTGACCATGTTTGACCATAACCTGCGATGCAAACTGAGCTGGGTTCGCAGGGCAGGTCTGCGAAGCGAGTTCACTGGATTCGCTGGGCCAAAGATGGGCTGCGAACCGAGTCGGTCCGCAGAGCCCAAAACCTGTGAACCGAGACGAGTTTATATACAAAATTAGGTTTAAACCTAATTAACTTTTGCTAATTGCTAATTAGGAACGAACTTAACTTTCCAGAACTTTCAACATAGTCTAAATGTTAGGTATTGATCGATTAACAATTGTTATAATCAATACGAGACATATTAGATTGTTGATTTCACTAATAATTGTGAAACAAACCGTTTACAATCCGTAAACATAGTATTAAGGAATTCCGCACCTTAATACTTAAAGATAACCTCGTTATCGATCCTAATACATACGGACTTACATGTTCAAAGACCAACTAGGAAGCACAATGGAAGTATACATCGATGATATGGTGGTAAAGTCAAATAAAAATGAGGATCATCTTCAGGATCTTAAGCCGGCCTTTGACATTCTGGATCAATACAATATGAAGCTTAATCCTGCAAAATGTCACTTTGGAGTGGGGGCAGGAAAATTGTTGGGATATATGGTGACTAAAAGAGGAATATAAGCTAGCCCGGAACAGATTAAAGCTATTCTGAATCTAAAGTCTTTATCAAGTCCTAAGGATATACCAAGGTTGACAGGATGGATAGCAGCTTTGAATCGTTTTATTTCAAGGTCCTCAAACAGATGCAAGGAGTTCTATGATATCCTAAAGAAGAATAAAAAGTTTGAATGGGGAGAAAAACATGAGGCTGCATTCTAAGAGCTGAAGAATTGTCTATCATCAGCTCCTTTATTAATGAAGACTGAGGATGGTGAACCACTATTCCTCTATCTGTTAGTATCCCGAAATGGTGTAAGTGCAGTATTGGTGAAGGATCATGAAGGGCAACAACATTTGGTTTACTATGTAAGTAAAAGCCTATTAGATGCTGAAACCAGGTATTCTCATCTCGAAAAACTTATACTTGCATTAGTCATGGCATCTACTAAACTTAGGCATTATTTCGAGGCACACCCTATTCATGTTAGAACTAATTATCCAATTAAGAATGTTTTGAGAAAACCAGAAATGTCAGGACGCCTAGCTAAATGGTCTGTTAAATTAAGTGCATATAAGTTGATTTATGAACCTAGGAATGCAATTAAATCCCAAGCTTTAGCGGACTTGATTGCTGACTTTACTAATGATCTTCAAGACGAAGTAGATTTAGAGGTATAAGAACTAAATCAAATAAGTGAAAAATGGACATTATATATCGATGGTGCTTCTAATATAAGAGGAACTGGATTAGGAATTGTATTAAAATCACCTCAAGATGATATTATGCCTCAAGCTATAAGATGTGAATTTCAGGCTACAAATAATGAGGCAGAATATGAAGCATTAATTGCAGGATTACAATTGGCTAAGGTTATTGGTATAAAGTACTTACATGTATATGTTGATTCATTGTTAATTGCTAATCATTATAATGGAACATATACTGTAAAAGTAGATAGACTAGCTTTGTATTTAGAGATTGTTAAGGATCTTGCAGGTAGCTTCGAGATCTTTGACATTCAACAGGTGCCACCTGAGGATAATACTGAGGCAGATGCTCTGGCTAACTTTGGATCAAGTCTAAGGATCCCACCAGATGTTAAGATACCTATTATACACATTGCAGCGCCTGCCATTGCTGACAGAGATGACGATAAGGAACAAGTATGTGAAGTGAAAGTTCCTCGGTTTAAAGATAATTCGAATGCATCAGGTTCTGGGGGCAAGTCAGGATCATGGATTCAGCCAATCATGGAATATATACAACACGATGTGATCCCTAAGGATGAAAACAACCCTAAAGCTTTCAGATTAAAGGTATCCCGTTTTACTATTGAAAATGGTATATTGTATAGAAAATCACTTGCAGGACCATTATTGCGATGCCTTGAGGATCCTGAAGCACAAGCAGTACTTAAGGATATACATGAAGGGACTGCGGAAATCATTCTGGGGGCAGAGCATTATTTTCAAAAACCTTAAGGACAGGATACTTTTGGCCTACTATGAAGAAGGATTCCATGGATTTTGCACGCAAATGTGAACCTTTTCAAAGGCATGGGAACATCCATCATCACCCAGCGGATTCGATGCATCCGATTATCTCACCATAGCCATTTATGAAATGGGGAATGGATATTGTGGGAAAATTACCAACTACTCCTGGTGGAAAGGTGTTTATGTTAGCAATGACAGATTATTTTTCCAAGTGGATAGAAGCCGAGGCATTTGTTCAAGTAAAGGAAAAGGATGTGATATCATCCATCAAGAGAAATATCCTCACTAGATTTGGGATCCCAGCGAAAATAGTATGTGATAATGGATCTCAATGTATTGGAAGAAGAACAACTAAGTTTTGTGAAAGTTGGGGAATCAAGATGATAACTTCAATACAAGTTCATCCTCAAGCTAATGGTCAGGCAGAATCCAGCAACAAGATCATCATCAACAACCTTAAGAAGAGGCTGGATGCTAAGAAAGGAAGATGGGCTGAAGAATTACCTTTTGTGCTATGGGCTGATAGGACCACTGAAAAGGAGGCAACCAAGCAAACTCCTTTTGCTTTGGTGTTTGGATCCGAAGCTATGATCCCAACAGAAATGGTGATCCCAACGACAAGATCTCAGATGCAGACTTTGAAAGCAAACAAAGAAGCATTAATTCAGGATCTAGACACTGTGGATGAGATAAGGGATCGTGCTAAATTCAGGATTGCAGCATACCAACAGAGGGTTTCAAGATCCTATAACAAATATGTTAGGATAAGAAGGTTTCGAGTAGGAGATTTAGTGCTAAGAAAAGTATTTCAAAATACTAAAAATCCCGCGGAAGGGAAGCTAGCACCAAAATAGGAAGGTCCATATTTGATAGATTCGGATGCTGGAAAGGAGGCATATTGGTTGGCCAATGTGGATAGAGGACTACTTCCAAGATCCTGGAATGCCATTCATTTGAAACTCTATCATGTGTAAGTTGAATGTTTGTATTCGACGTAAAAAGGTACTCCTATGATCCTTAACTTTTCACTAATTTTAATAACTCTTTACTATATATGAATGTGTGTATTATAATTATATATCAATATATGCATGAAAATTTAGCACATTTATTATTCTCATTGAATACCATACTGACTTAAGCATCAGAGGGGTGTTAGGCAAACTAACACCCATTGATGCGCACCGAAGCGTTGTATGAAGATGGCGCTCGGACCGCGATCGTGGGTGTTTTAAATTTATATTTGCTGGGGTCTAAGTATGACTTACTAATACTGAACCAAAGGCTAGTAGATGGTAAGTATGACCTAGAGTCGTTCTTAAAGAGAAACTGAATTGAAACAGAGGTGATCCAATCAATCTTTCTTTTCTAGTAAAGGTTTTTAAGAGTGCGTTGGGGGTTTTGGTTCAGTCAACTAAGTAAACAAAATAAAGCAAATAAAAGTGTAATAATAAATCAGATAATAAAAGTAGTATTTGTTGTGAGTTCGATAGCTAATAATGTGAGATGATGACTCTTATGGGAAAACGATTATCTAAATTGGAAATGTTTAGTGGATTCAACACCTAGTGGTATAACCAATAAGTTCCCTATTAGTCAGTTATCAACTAATATGTCACGAGGAACTAAGGTGTCATGATTTTGATCAGACAGACGATGCTCAACTCTCCACACTCTCCTGTGAGGGAGTCAACGGCCCGTATTATTGAACGTATTCGCTCGTGGGCGAAGGAATAGAGTAGCAGATCATTACAAATCTGAGCGTTCTTAATACCATAAAGATTTCATTAAACAATTAACTTAGAATTTATGTTCGGACTTATTAACCAAAACCTATTAATGAAACTTAAGGATGATAAACAGGGGAAAACGTTCAAGGTTCTTGCGTATCTTACTTTTGGTTTCATATTTTTAGGAAAGGATGTCAGTGTAATCTTAGATTCCAAACTTGCGTTTCTCATTACATTTAACAAATCCCTAGGTTTTCGTAAATGGTTATTTAGCCTGTAGCCTACCTACTCTAATCTAATCTAAATTAATCAATCTAATTAAAATGCTAATTAAAATGCTGACGGCTTTTTGCATAAAGTTAAACCCAGACCATGTCGGAAAATGCTATGGTGATTCACAGTGTATTTAATCGTTTACCGATGTTTCCATTGTGAATTTAATTGTTTCGCCATATTTACATGATAAGTACATTGTGATCGAAAGTGTACAATACTCATGGCAAGTCCACGTAATCACATTGCATTTTATGATGCTTTCATGACGTTACAGTTAAAAACATAGTTTTTACACAGATAACTATTGACCAAGTATCAAGGTTCGCGACTCCTCTTTACAGGGTTACAATCACGTTTGTTAATTGAAAGGCGAATATAAGTTTTAGGTTTAAAATCATAGGGTACGTCCGTTCATAAAGTTTCTGTTTTATAATGTCGATCCATAATACAACTACCTTCGGTCGTTACTGGCTTCCATACGTATGCTCTTTGCTTAAAAGCATTTCCCGCACTATACCGAGTATACAGTCGAATAGGGGCCGTCATATTATTTCACGACATATTTAAAGTCATCCCACAATTATATATGCTAACTACATCACAACAAATACAATAGTAATCTAATCGCTAATCATGGCACAAACTAATTCTAGCATAATTAAAGCATACATATTTAATTAAGATAGAATAGGATAGAAAGAACCCGGATTATAATGCGAGCAGAAATAGACGTGAATTAATAAGCGTAACTCCAAGAGTACACCAAAGATTACTAAATGTTCCCTAGCTTTCGTTCTACTTTAAACAAGCTCCTTAACTAGCCTAACACTAATTTTGATGTAAGAAAATAGAATGAGAAAGTAAAGAGAGAATTATGCCTAATGCATATGGGACATCTTCAAATGGACACCTAAGGGCTGTATTTATAGGGAAAATATGGCTCACATTAGCATCCCTAGGCTCACATTAGAAAAAGTAGCGAAAGGTGGTGCACCGGGTACGAAAAAGTAGCGAAAGGTGGTGCACCGGGTACATAAAAGTAGCGAAAGGTGGCGCACCGGGTACAAGCTAGGACGAAAAAGAGCAAAAGAGATGGGGGGGGGGGTGCAGTCTGGCGCCGCCTGGCTGCTGGCCGGCGCCGCCTGGCTGTTGGCCGGCGGCGGCCGGCTACCACCCGCCCCGGTCCGTCGTCTTTCGTTGCGTTGCTTAATTCGTGCGTATCTTCTTCGTTATACGTCCGTTTGCGTTGATTCTTTTTGCGTTGGATTCATAAATCAAAAAAGAAGACTTTGATGTAAAGATATCCCAAAATATGTCTCCTATCTCTAGATATTGCGTACGAATCATTTGGATCTTCCAGCGGACGTAAAATCTTCATTCTTTATCCGTTTTTGTTGATTCTTCTTCTGTTGGATTCGTAATTTGAAAAAGAACATCTTGGGTGAGATGGATGTTGATGATGGGCACTTTTGTCTTGAAATCTTGTTTTGATACCTTGAATCTTCAAACGTGTGTGGAATCTTCGTTTTTCATCCGTTTTGCTTGATTTTTATCGTGCAACCTTGTTTTGACCATCTTGGCATAATATCATTGATTTGTATCGGTTTTGAGTTTAAAATGCCAAGAATCGTTCTAGATAGAGAGAGATATCGGTAGTAAAAACATGACTTTTTACACGATATCAAGTATCCCACACTTAGAACTTTGCTTGTCCTCAAGCAAACTCGAATTTCAAGCATGGTTAAAATAAGCAGATAATGAAATATTTTAGGGTAGAACTTTTTACTAAGGGGGGTTTTGAAAAATAAAATATTCGTTCTTTGAAAAAGCAGGGTTGTAATCTTTGGGAGCATGTTTTTGATCTTTGATCTTGGATACATGACTAGGTGATCCTCTCTAGGTGGTCACTCAGATCACTCAAAGTGTTTAGGGTTTCCTATTCTAATATTATCAATCACTCAGAATGCCAGTCATGTATCGTTTATCATCATAGGCTTGATCGAGAATCAAATCGTTACCTTTTTGGTGAGTGCGAAGTCGATCTAGCCACAATCATTCTAGGGGAGGTGATGTAGGGTTTTTAGAAGCGGAGTGTTTGTGGAGTGAGAGGGGGTTTTGTTGGGCTTTTGATGGGTTTCTTTTTGTTGAAGTTGGAATTTTTGGGTGATTGACACCTTTTTGATGTTTGCAGAAGGAGTCTTTTTCTTCTATTGATTTCCTTTTCTTCGGATTTTTCTTTCTTGAATTTTCTCTTCTTTTTTTTTTTGACGTCGTCCCCTTGCGATTTCTCTTCGTTCATCTTTGGAACTTTGTTTCAAAGTTTGGGGGATGCTTTTTGAGAAAGTAGGGGTAACGTATCTATGGGAGTATGGGTGTAGGGGTATATGGATGGGTTTAAGAATGATGTGATTCAATCTCCTTTTCACTAACCAATCTGGATTCGAAATGCATAACGAGAGCAAGTTCTGATTCGAAACGCATACATCGGCACACTCAAGAATCGAAAAAGTGAAGAATTAAAAGTAAATGATTTTTATATGCCTCAAGATACCTCACAAATCGAAAGTTGGGTTGTTGTGTGCCTAGTCATGCGATGCTCTTTATGGGATTACTAAACTAATTTTCCAAAGGAATTTGTATTTTATTTATCCTTCTTCCCCAAGGTAAATCATTCTTTGTCTAAAAAATTTCATTTTCAACATATTTTTAACTTAATTTTGAAAAATTTGTTTACTTATTGGAGAAGGATGGTCTAAAGAGCAACGACTTAGAATCAAGCATATACCATTATCCATTTTACAGTAGTGTAACTATTGCTATCCCACACTTAAAGGAACATCGTCCTCGATGTTTATAATCTAAGCTCTAACTAGGGTGAAAATCCCACACTTAGGAATTTAAACATCTAAGATGAATTCTTTTAGTAGTGTGTTTTGGGTTTGAATCCCACACTTAGTGATAAGCATAATGGATATGGTATATTTAACCAAATGAAAGAGACGGTATAGAAGTACTCCCCGGTGGTTGCAGTGTTCCTTGGGTTGCATGTGCCGGATTCCGTGTTCCTTGGTGCATTCTTGATCAAGTCTTTTTGTGATTGGTCTCGTAGGTGTGAACACGTCGGATATACTATTGTTCTGGTGTTGATATTTTCTTGCAGGCTGGAGCATGCTTTGTATGATCCGAGTGTGAAAGATAGTCGGAGATTTCATCACTTCTTGGAAAGTAAAATTGCAGAAATGTAAAAAAACGGGTTGCCTCCTGAGAAGCGCTCTTTTAAAGTCGAGAGCTCAACTTAGTCCTTTCTTCTTCAGATGATGCTGTATGTGTCCGTGGTGCTAGAGTGGTCACTGTGGTTCCTAGGTAGGGCATATCGTGGAGGAAAGTATTGCAGAAACTAATCTATCATGTCAGTAATGAGAGTTGGTGGAGTGGTGGATTCCATTCTGAAGCTTTTGAAGTGATCAGTGGCTAATCTATCGAGGATTGCCATCCCATAGCTGATGTATCAAACTGCCCTTGTGACTGGTCCGTTAGGATCGATTCGAGTGCAGGTGTGAGTTTGAACAATTTCACGTTGTGGGTGGTTTCTACCTATTGAGGTTATTAAAGCCATGAATTCAGTTTTCACTTCTTCAAAATCATTGGCCAATGGGTCTCCTCCGAAGGATCTAGTGGCTTGGCATACGTGTCTGATGAGTTGATGTTGTTCGCGGTTGAAGGAAAAATCCGAGTCAGTGAAGACGTAGATTAACTTGCTGAATATTTCGCGATATCCGTTGCGGTAGGCGTCAATTTCTACGACTTCTTCCTCATACATTCCACGCAGTCGATCTATTACATAGGATGCTAAGTTGACTGGTGACATGTGCCAATAACGTGTTGGAATGTCACGAGTGTTTTCTTCGAATGCTGCTTGATTTAGTTCATCGACTATTAGTTCAACGTGATGACCAATAGTAGAGTGAATGACGATCCTGAAGTTTTCTGAAGTTGTGAGATGTTCTCCAGTTTTGATGAGATCTAGAAGGGTTCTAAGATCTCCCACCATTCTTATGTCAGCATAATTCTGCGGATTTCCAGTAGCTCTTTCAAGATGGGTTCTCATTGATGCAAGTATAGCCTTCTGACTTGATGATTAGGGAAAAGCTGATCCGGTTAAGGCACAATATACTTTTTGGTATATTTGCCTTTGGTTGCTGCAGAACTCGACTTCTCCCATTGGGTAGTCTGGTCTTTCTGGCTGTTGAGCTTCTCTAGTGACTTGTTCTTGAAGGGAATCAGAGAACTCTTGGATATGTCTCAGCAAAGTTTGGGGCACTAGTTCTCCATAATTGGCGAGATATGAATCGTATTCTCGTTCAATCTGCCTTATCAGGTGTCTCTGAGCTGTGTTGTAGTCATTGGTTGACTCTTTGATAGCCTCTACAATGATGCGCACATCAGTGTATTCATCAATCAGTTCGATCATGTTTTGGTGAGTATCTATGAGCGGAATCTCTAATCTCTCAGCTGTGATGATGGGGGAATTTGGTGGAGTAAGAGGGGTTTTTGGAATAGAGCGTTCATCGATACTGACGTCAATAAAATCACCGTCAAATTCGACACTCTTATAGACGGAATCTTCGTCTCGTGAATCAGGGAATTGGTGGAATTCTTCATCTGAGGGTGCATTGTTGAAAGGTTGGGTACTGTCGATTTCGATGGTTCTGACTTCCGTGATGGTGTTTTGAAGGTTTTCTCCAACAAAGCTTTCTGGTTGTCGTGACTTATATGCTGAAATTCTTTGTAGGAGTTTAGCATACAGGTCTAGGTGCTACGATGTTCGGAGTTCTTCTTCAAAAGTATCTATGTCTCGGAGTCGGGTTCTGGTAAAAGGTTTCGATGGATCGAGATAAGAGTCAAGAATGCTTCCCATTCTTTTGAGATGAGTGGATCTGAGCTCTTGGTGGATGGCTCCATAATCAAAGGATTCTTCTGATGAAGTGTATTCTTTGCAGTCTTGTATTCTTTTGACTTCAGCCATCTGTGGTGAATCAGCTTGATCTTCATCTTCCTCCATTTCTTCCTCTTCTTCTTCTTTGATTTCTTCCTCCTCCTCAGTTTCTTCTTCCTCTTCTTCAGGTTCTTCGTTTTCAGATTCAATTTCTTCCTCTGCTTCTTCATATTCTTTCTCTTCTTCTGGGTCATACTCAGAATCAGAGATGAAAACTGATGATTGAGTGAAATGTTGCTCTTCCTCTGGTTCTAATTCGTCATCGGAACAAATTCTGCCTGTTGATATAGCATAGCATTCTTCTTCTTCTGGAGTGCATTCCGGTTGGTCGATCTTGTAAGTGATGCTTTCACCTTGTGATCGTAATATAATCGTGTGGTTATACACATCAATTACTGCTCTAGCTGTATTCATAAATGGTCTTCCAAGGATAATCGGGATGTTTATGTCTTCGTGGATATCCATTACCACGTAATCCGCTGGAAAGAAGAATTTGTTAACTTGAACTAGAACGTTCTCAACTATTCATTTTGGGTATCTAACAGATTGTTCAGCTAGCTGGACGGTCATCTTAGTGGGTTTCAAGTTTTCAAGTTCCGGCCTCTTAAACAGGGAGTAGGGCATAAGGTTAATGCTGGCTCCTAGGTCGGCTAAGGCGCTTATTTCTCCGGACGGGTAGATAGAACAAGGGAATGTAAATCTACCGGTATCTCCTAGTTTTTCGGGAAGGCTATTCCTAAGTAGGGCTGAGGTTTCAGAACTAAGGGAAATATTGTTTACTTCGGGCAGTTTATCCTTAGTGGATAGCAATTTCCTAATGTACTTATTTCAACCGGGAACTCTAGACATGGTATCAAGGAATTTTCCATCTAGCTTAAAGGATGATAATTTCTTGGGTTGAGCTTTAAGTCTAGCGGGGTAAGGGATCCTATCCTCTTTGTTTATGGTCGGAGTGGTTTCCACAGCTGGTATCTTGATCTTTGGTTCCTCCTCTTTTAGTGGAACAGCAGCTGGTGGTGTAGTCGATGCTTCCTCGGTGGTAGTAAGTTGCTTTGCTTCCTCAACATGTGGGTTGTGAACCGTGTTGCTAGGTAAGCTTCCTCTGGGTCTGTTATCAAGACGTTATGCCAATTGTCCAATCTGAGCTTCCAAATTCTTTAGCACAGCCAATTGATTTCTCATAAAGAGGTCGGCTTGATCTTGTATGGCGGACGTCTTTTGGTTGAGCAGGTGTTGACCTTGCATGGACTGGGTGAAGGCGTCATCTGAACTTGAAGCTAGGGCATTCGTCTTTGTAGGTTGTTCAGGGGTTTGGTTTGTGTCCGAAGTTGGTGTGGGAAGTGCGAGGGGTTGGTTATAAGAGGGTTGTGATTGTTGTGGGTAAGGTGGGTATCTAGGTGGGTATCGGGGTTGGTATGGTTGGTTGTTTCTTTGTTGGAATGGAGGTCCTCTAGGTTGGTTGCTATTTTGATTGAAACCGGGTGGAAAATTTTGTTGTCGAGCAGGAAACTGAGCATAGTAGACGGTGCCATCTGCTTCTTCGTATTCAACTTGGTATTCACCAGGTGGTTGCGGATTGGTGCAGTGTTGACAGACTTGCACTTGGTGTACTTGGTGCTGTTGTTTCTTAAGTTCTCCAAATTGTTTGACAAGTGAGTCCATTTTCTCCGTTAATACCTTAATTGCTTCGATTGGAATTGGGTTTGATGTGGTGAGAGGTGCTGAAGATGTTGAGTGATCTCCAGAGTTCCAATCGTGGTGCTGCATAGTCATGTTCTCTATAAGGTTCCATCCTTCTTCGTCGGTCTTTGACATGAAGCTTCCTTGTGCGGCAGCGTCGAGGGTGGTTCGGTGGTTAGGGTCTAAACCACTATAGAAGGTACACAATTGTGCGGATTTGTCGAGTCGGTGATTAGGGCATTTCTTCAAGGCTCCTTTGAATCGTTCCCATGCGGTGTATGACTCATCAAAAGCTTGGTGGAAATTCATGATGTCATTTCGAAGTTTGGTTTGTTTAGAAGGCGGAAAGTACTTGGTTAGAAACTTTGTCGCCATCACAGTCCATGAAGGGATAGAGCCGGTCTCTAAACCTTCAAACCATGTTTGCGCTTGATGTGTGAGCGAATAAGGGAAAAGATACAAACGGATTGTGTCTTGACTAATTCCGATTTGTTTGTAGGAGTTTGAAAGGGATATGAACTTGTCGAGGTGAGAGTTTGGATCATCATTTAGTAATCCATGAAATTGACAGTGGTTTTGGATTAGTTGGATGATGTGGTGCTTAAGCTCGAAAGATTGACTAGGGGTTTCAGGGTAGAGAATTGGTCCTCCTCTTCCTTCGATAGAGGGTTTACTGTTGTTAGCGAGAGTGATGCGTTCAGCCATTGCTTGTTTTAGTGCGGATTGCTTCTTTTCTCGTCGAATGGTACGTATTATAAGTTCTAGATCAGGGAAATTAAACAGTGGTGCAGATCTAGGGGAACAGGTCATACACTAAAAAGGAAAGACAAGAAAGTAAATACTTGTTTTGTGTTTTTTAGAAGGTTTTATCCTAAGGGTTTACTAGAATTGGGATTGGTTGAGCCTTTGTATCAGACAGTTAGTCTCCCCGGCAGCAGGTCCAAAAACTTGATGCGCCCCGAAGCGTCGTATGAAGATGGTGCTCGGACCGCGATCGTGGGTGTTTTAAATTAATATTTGCTGGGGTCTAAGTATGACTTACTAATACTGAACCAAAGGCTAGTAGATGGTAAGTATGACCTAGAGTCATTCTTAAAGAGAAACTGAATTAAAACGGAGGTGATCCAATCAATCTTTCTTTTCTAGTAAAGGTTTTAAAAGAGTGCGTTGGGGGTTTTGGTTCAGTTAACTAAGTAAACTAAATAAAGCGAATAAAAGTGTAATAATAAATCAAATAATAAAAGTAGTATTTGTTGTAAGTTCGATAGCTAATAATGTGAGATGATGACTCTTATGGGAAAACGATTATCTAAATTGGAAATGTTTAGTGGATTCAACACCTAGTGGTATAGCCAATAAGTTCCCTATTAGTCGGTTATTAACTAATATGTCACGAGGAACTAAGGTGTCATGATTCTGATCAGACAGACGATGCTCAACTCTCCACACTCTCCTGTGAGGGAGTCAGTGGCCCATATTATTGAACGTATTCGCTCGTGGGCGAAGGAATAGAGTAGCAGGTCATTACAAATCTGACCGTTCTTAATACCATATAGATTTCATTAAACAATTAACTTAGAATTTATGTTCGGACTTATTAACCAATTCCTATTAATGAAACTTAAGGATGATAAACAGGGGAAAACGTTCAAGGTTCTTGCGTATCTTACTTTTGGTTTCATATTTTTAGGAAAGGATGTCAGTGTAATCTTAGATTCTAAACTTGCGTTTCTCATTACAATTAACAAATCCCTAGGTTATCGTAAATGGTTATTTAGCCTGTAGCCTACCTACTCTAATCTAATCTAAATTAACTAATCTAATTAAAATGCTAATTAAAATGTTGACGGCTTTTTGCATAAAGTTAAACCCAGACCATGTCGGAAAATGCTATGGTGTTTCACAGTGTATTTAATCGTTTACCGATGTTTCCATTGTGAATTTAATTGTTTCGCCATATTTACATGATAAGTACATTGTGATCGAAAGTGTACAATACTCATGGCAAGTCCACGTAATCACATTGCATTTTTTGATGCTTTCATAACGTTACAGTTAAAAACATAGTTTTTACACAGATAACTATTGACCAAGTATCAAGGTTCGCGACTCCTCTTTACAGGGTTACAATCACGTTTGTTAATTGAAAGGCGAATATAAGTTTTAGGTTTAAAATCATAGGGTACGTCCGTTCATAAAGTTTCCGTTTTATAATGTCGATCCATAATACAACTACCTTCGGTCGTTACTGGCTTCCATACGTATGTACTTTGCTTAAAAGTATTTCCCGCACTATACCGAGTATACAGTCGAATAGGGGCCGTCATATTATTTCACGACATATTTAAAGTCATCCCACAATTATATATGCTAACTACATCACAACAAATACAATAGTAATCTAATCGCTAATCATGGCACAAACTAATTCTAGCATAATTAAAGCATACATATTTAATTAAGATAGAATAGGATAGAAAGAACCTGGATTATAATGCGAGAAGGAATAGACTTGAATTAATAAGCGTAATCCAAGCGTACACCAAAGATTACTAAATGTTCCCTAGCTTTCGTTCTACTTTAAACAAGCTCCTTAACTAGCCTAACACTAATTTTGATGTAAGAAAAAAGAATGAGAAAGTAAAGAGAGAATTATGCCTAATGCATATGGGACATCTTCAAATGGACACCTAAGGGCTGTATTTATAGGGAAAATATGGCTCACATTAGCATCCCTAGGCTCACATTAGAAAAAGTAGCGAAAGGTGGTGCACCGGGTACGAAAAAGTAGCGAAAGGTGGTGCACCGGGTACCTAAAAGTAGCGAAAGGTGGCGCACCGGGTACAAGCTAGGACGAAAAAGAGAAAAAGAGACGGGGGGGTGCAGTCTGGCGCCGCCTGGCTGCTGGCCGGCGCCGCCTGGCTGTTGGCCGGCGGCGGCCGGCTGCCACCCGCCCCGGTCCGTCGTCTTTCGTTGCGTTGCGTAATTCGTGCGTATCTTCTTCGTTATACGTCCGTTTGCGTTGATTCTTTTTGTGTTGGATTCATAAATCAAAAAAGAAGACTTTGATGTAAAGATATCCCAAAATATGTCTCCTATCTCTAGATATTGCGTACGAATCATTTGGATCTTCCGGCGGACGTAAAATCTTCATTCTTTATCCGTTTTTGTTGATTCTTCTTCTGTTAGATTCGTAATTTGAAAAAGAACATCTTGGGTGAGATGGATGTTGATGATGGGCAAATTTGTCTTGAAATCTCGTTTTGATGCCTTGAATCTTCAAACGTGTGTGGAATCTTCGTTTTTCATCCGTTTTGCTTGATTTTTATCGTGCAACCTTGTTTTGACCATCTTGGCATAATATCATTGATTTGTATCGGTTTTGAGTTTAAAATGCCAAGAATCGTTCTAGATTGAGAGAGATATCGGTAGTAAAAACATGACTTTTTACGCGATATCACCCACCTTTACCCAAGATCTTGTATTTGTTGTAGATTATGCATATGAGGATCATGGATTGTAGATTAGAGGTTTGGCCACCTCTCCTCCATTAAGGATCCCAGCGATTCTCTAAGGTTTAGAGGTTTCCATACGGATAAACACCTCTCTACGAATATGGTTTTGAAACCTCGCCGGGTGCGCACGATGTTGATTATAGAATCTGGGTTATGGGACCGGTGATGCCTCCGGTACTCGACAATTTCATGACCATTGATCTATAGATCAAGCGCTCTCGAATGTCGACACTGATGTGCACTAGACGTGTCGATCTAAGGTTTGTGCCATTTTCACATCACTCTAAGGTTTGTAATGTATTCACATTACCAATTGGTTAGGCATTTTCATGTCTCAAATGGCTTAGCCCAAGAATCAAACGGTTTGTAATGTGTTCACATTACCTAATGGTTTGGCATTTACATGTCACTGTTATAGTTTTCTTAAAACTGTCTAATGGTTGTAATGTTTTTACATTATTAAAGTTTTCATTGGTTAAGTCTAATAAATAAATTTATTAGCTCTAATGTTTTCAAAATTATTTTGATCTAAGGATCATAAAATCTTTTTAAGATCACAACATTTCTCAAGAAATAAATGAAATTGTTTTCACAATTGCTTGACAATTTATCAATATTTTCATGTTACAGGAGATATTCATCAGGATTCGTTGTTATCTACAGAATGTTTTAGGATCCTGAAATCTTAGGATCCTAAATTAAAGATTATCTAATATCCGATTTAGGATCCAAGAAGCCTATAATGCTGGATGGATATTGAGAGAATCTTTTCATTATCCTGAGATCCAAACTATCTTGGATATATCCTGAGGGAATCTCCTCAGGATCCTGTTTCTAAATGACTAATAAGCAAATATATGCTGAGGGAATTTCCTCAGTATTGTAACACCCCCAAATTTACTGTTTAGCGGAAGCAAGCCTTGGGGTGCTACTAATCGATAATCAAAACACACAAGGTATAAGGAACGACTCTATATGCGTCGTTTTAAACATTACATTGATAATTCAAAAGTTTTACAATGTTATAATAGTTACAAAAGCTCGTGAGCCAAAATGTAAGAGATTCTAAGGCATATCTATTTTACAAAATGTAGAAATGCATATGAATCTCCTGAGATCTGCATGTGACTCGAACTAGCTAATCCCGAGCAGTCCTACTACTGCTGTGTACCTGAGAATACATACTAAAAAGTCAGCTAAAAGCTGGTGAGCTCACAGGTTTGCGTAGTAATAAAGTAAGTGTGAACCACAAGATTTAGTAATGATTGTTTGAAATGAATCAAATAATATATACGTCTGCCATGAGGTCATAGTCTGCGCTTAACGTGGGTGTCAGGATCACACTAAAGTGCCTGATCGTGGGTGCCTCCGAGCGAGTTGTCGCACCCCCAAAACACGTGGCAACGGAAGTGGGAGGTGTCACGGGGGCACCGACCAAATCAAATATCATCAACACAAAGATCAAGCAAACGACCTCTATATGAGACGTTTGAAAATATTACATTACCATAATTCAAATGTTTACAAAATAATTCTGGAGTTCGCATAAACCGTTTAGAGATTTATAATGCATTACTAAATTTACAAAATACAGCTACATGCAATCTAATCTCTTGATGTTTTGAAAACAATGCGACTCGAGCTAAGCTTTCCAAAAGCTTCCTACTGCGGTGGGTTACCTGAGAAATACATACTAAAAGGTCAACATAAAGTTGGTGAGTTCATAGGTTTGTTAAGTAATCAGTTGCTAAAATGATCCACAAGATTTCACAAGTTTTGCATCATTCGTCAATGATAAGTAAAAGTATCGTTAGCCAACGACAAGTAAAAGTATTGCATACAGCAATATAAGTATACCATTTGCATGAGTCTCATAGTCAAGCTTAACGTTGTTTGCCTCCGGTAAGTGTACTAATCCGATACACTTCTAAATCACAAGTAATACTGCGCCCGTGGGTTGGCTAGCGCGACTAGCCCGGACGAGGTTTGTCAAACCCTGATGGTACCACTCAATAATACTCACGCACAAATTTTAATGACTATGATAAGTAGAGGACTTTAGTGGATTATTCAGGTCTCATGCAATCCGTACAAAAAGTTGTTTCCAGTACTTGTGATCATAAAGCAGTTTATAAAATAGTTGTATGTATTCGTTATAGTCTAGGTCACTAATGGTAAGTGACGCTATAGGCGTCACTTGGGTAAGTGTCGCTGGTAGGGCGGCACTTACGCCTGATCTAAATTTCAGTTTTAAATCCAAGTGTTCTAAGTGTCGTTTTTCGTTCGGAAAACTTTCTAAAATTAGTTTTTGGTCCAAGTTACTAATTAAGTCACCCAAACCCAATTTTGTTACCACTTTCCAAATATAGTAAGTTTTTCGAAAACGAGCCACATTTGTTGACTTGGTCAAACTTACTCGGTTTGACCCGAAACTTTCACCCAACCTAAATATCAGTTTATAGGGTCTAAATATTTGTTGCGTTTTACGTTCATTTACTCGTTCGGTTTGGTGTTAAACGTTTAATACCCGTTTTTAAGTATCGATTTAAACTTCAATATTTTCACTTGAAGTAATTATTATAAATACTTGAAAAACATTTATAAAATAAAATGATTCGTTAAATTAGAAATCTCGATTTGCGCGTTCGTTGTACGGATTTTAAATCGCGTGACGTTTTATTTGGACGTTTTTCGTTATCGTTTGAAGACACGATATATTAATTGATAACTTTTCACTAATTAATATATTTTAGATTCAAAAATGTATTTTGACTTTCGATCGATTATCGGGCGCGTTCTGCGCATTTTCGTTGCGTTTGAGACGTTTTAATCGAAACGTCTAGGTTTTTCGGGTATTATTATATCAAAATAATAATATATGATAAATAACTTCTAAAAGTAGATTTAAGTTATTTATAGAAAAGTTTTCACCAACGTCGTATTTTCTGTCAGACTTCGTCCGGTTGTTTTGCACAATTTCACCAAATTGCGTAAGCGTAATTACAACTAATTACGTAGCGTAATATAAATCAATTACGGAGGTGTATATTCACATAAAATATACAAATAGTTACAAGTAATTACAAGTATTTAGCCTAAAACTAAACTAAACACACGTAATTAGGGTCTCCAGAGGGTTAATCAGTAACCCTAAATCGTCGGGTGTCACACGAGTGTCTAATCCACACTCGTATGAACAAAAGTTAATGCGTCCGTTTTACCAGTCAGTGCTTGCTGACCCGGACGAGGATGGTCAATCCTATATGGTAAAATCAAGATTTGAATTTGGGTAAAATCAAGTGATAAAATTTTAGGTCTCGACACTTAGTGAAAATCTGAGTTCTGTTTCATGCGGCACTTATAGCGACACTTAGGGTCTTAGGTGTCACTTAGGAAGTGACGCATGAAATAGCAGAGTCTGGGTAAGGGCGTCACTTATGGCGTCACTTATGGAAGTGACGCATAGTGAGGCGTCACTTAGTGGCTTGGGCGACACTTAGGAAGTGTCGCATAAAATTGGAAATTCTGAGTTTAGGGCGTCACTTAGGTAAGTGACGCATAAGGTGGCGACACTGCATTAGTGTCGGGTATAAGTGTCGGTTAAGGCTTCTAGGTGTCACTAGACAAGTGACGGAGGTAAGTGTCGGCAAAAAGGGGTTTTATGCGGCACTTATGCAAGTGACGCATGATTAGGGCTTTTAGCGACACTCAATGCGTCACTTAAGTGACGCACGAAGTGTCGCGATACTGCACCTTCGTTGCGACACTTAAAACTGTTGACGAAAATTTGAGCCAAAAATGAGTTTTCGGGTTTCCGTTTGGTCTGATTCTTTTACCCAACCCTTGTAGGGACATTCTAAGCTTAAAGAAACAACTAGAACCTAAAAATACTTGAAATCGAGAGTTTTCGGGTTTTGTCGGAAACTTACAAATCGTTGCGCGGAGGATTCGGAAGGATAGAAACGTAGATCGTTGCGAGGCGGTTCTTTTTCTCCAAACGGGTGGTGAAGATTGAAGTCGTTTGGTGATGTTTTAAGTGAGATTAAGTGGTGGTGGTGTGGTTTAGTTTAGAGAGAAAAGAAAGAAGTAAAAAGGGGAAAGTGAGAAAGAAGAAAGGAAAAAGGGAAGAAAAGGAGGGGGAAGAGAGGGGGGGGCTGGTGGGGTCCACCGAGTGTGGGCTTCACCAGTTTTTCGTTCTCCAGCGTACATGATCCGTGCAGCGTTCGTTTTTCGATCGTTTTGCGTTAAATAATTATTTTACACGTTTAGTTATAAGTTTTAAAATACAAATATTTATTTAATATTGTGTTGAAGTATTTTAACAAATACTTAATAAACTTAAATGGTTTCGTTTGCTTATGTGTTAAATGTTTATGTCACGTAGACGTTTATTATACGATACGAAATGTAATTGAAATATTATCAAAATAATATTTTGGGTATGATATCGTTATTATATAATTTTATATTGTTTAATAAAATTGATCACCAACGTCCGTATTTACTTGAACCGAATTACATTCGATTTGAGACGTGCTTGATTTAACCAAATCGCGCAATTGTATATATATAACAATATATATTATTTGATACACAAATTAGCTTAACTCAGTACTAATTACATGTATTACAAAAACGATTAGGACCTAATGACTAGCCCTAATTCGACGGGTGTTACAAGTATCATGAAGACACAAGATGTAGATAATACCCTAATATCATTCATATTCAAAAGACTAAGGATTCAGTTCAGAAGAAGTGCAGGAAATAAAATTTTCTTGTGGCCAACATAAACCACATTCATACACAACCATGGTTGACCATGCCAGGCCAACCTCACCCTAATAATTATTTGTTAGAATCACAACCCTTGGAATCTAAAAACATAAAAGCAAAACCGGGCTCCAGCTAGTCATATGCCTTCCTTACCCGGGGTTGAATCTTCAACTGCTGTAGGTTCCTCTGGAATTTCTGATGCTGGTACTGGATTGTTCATCTCGGTATCTTCGATGTCAATTGTGACCTTCTGTGTTGACGCATCAGGAGTCTTCTTGGCTAATGTTTTGGTTCCTTTGCCACTGACTTCATCAAGGAAAGCTCCAAGCTCTGGGTCTTCACCCTTCAATTTTTCCAATTTATCTTTCCAGGCTTGGATATTCCAGAATGATGTGTTAAGACCCTTAGCACTAGCTTCAGTCACCATAAGGATCCTGGCTTTGAGCACCGCAGCAGTTGCATCTTTCTTGATATCAGCGACCATAATCTGTCGTTCTTCATTAATTCTCTTCTGAGCTTCGACATCTTTTTGAGTAGCATAAGCCTTGATACCCTCGATTTATCTCTTTAAATGAGCAATCTCCAAAGTAAAAGATTTTGTAGCAATGTCAGCTGTCTTCTTTGTGCTCTCAACCATTTCCACCTTCTCCTTATAACATTAGGCAGCTTGTTTCATAGCCTAGAAAAGACTGATACAATTGAATACATAAGGTTGAAATCTAGGTGAAAAGTTGAACAAGGATGATAAGGTATACCTCGTCAAAATCAAGTGTGGGCTCATCAGGATCCTCAATAATGTTGGTTTTCCTCTTCTTGGTAACTGACCTGGAACAGAGGTTGAGGACTCTAGCTTTGCTGGGTTCAATAACTAATCTTCATCATCAATGTCCGACAAGGATAAGAAGGATGTTGTTTTAAGAATACGATCATATTAAGAATACAGGATTAAGAAGGAAAAACTTTTTAGAATGTGAAATTTACCTGGTGTAGTTGGAGTTGCTTTTTGTGAATTCATGACTTCCGGTGAAGAGGTGTATATAAACGTCCTGTCACTTTCAGGGATTTGCAGAAAATTACTTATCAATTCCTCAGAGTGAGGAAGAGGGAGAGCTAAGTTCTCAAAATTTGCTGCAATAGAAACGAAAAAGATCAGAAAAGTGGGTGCATATAAAGGTACATTAATGTAATAGTTTTTACCCTACCCTTAGTGAGCCAAACAGTTGGAATCAGTTCCCCGTCAGGAAGAGATTTTCGATCGACAAAGAAAAATTTCTCTCTCCATTTGGGATCATTCTGAGTAGCGCAAAGAACGAGATGCTTACGCTTAGGTTTGATTTTGAAGAGGAAATAATTGGAGCCATGGGAGCGAAGATGATAAGTTTGGGCTACTTTAGGAATTCCAAGATGTGTATGATGGGAGTCATTGACGGATTGGATAACAAAAAGTGTACGCCAAATCATGAGCATTGTTTGTGAGTAACAAAGCCCTGTTATATTGAAAAAATCCATGAAAACATCTGGAAAAGGGTATTTAAGACCTAGGGAAAAACGGAATTCAGGGAAGCATATCTATCGGTCTGATCGATGATCGGCGTGGATATTAGGATCATAAGCTCGGAATATAGTGTGTTCAGGAAAAGCACTTTTGAGTTTTTGCATATCGGAATCAGATAATGAAGAAGGAACGGGGTCGGAAATCATTTTTTGGTCGATAAAATCGGGAAGGTCTGACTCGTTTCTAGTTAAAGGGTTTATCTTTGATGCAAAATTAGCTAAGTAATGAAGAAAACAAAAAAGAGAAAGAGGCAATGCCTGAGAATGAGTCGAGAAGAAGATGGAGTAGAGGTTGAATAGGATATGACGTGCGTCTGAATCGTTATAAGTATTCAGGCGCATTAATCGATGTAACTACCTAACACGATTTGGGCGGTTATCCTGGGAAGTAACAACGTTCAAGGATCCTGAAGAACGTAATAACTTCGGGGGAAATTGTAGTGGGTAGATTTTTATCTAACATTGCAGGATCCTTATTAGCATCATAGTTGTTGTGGTTAGATTTTTATCAAACATTGCAGGATCCTTATTAGCATCATAGTCTCGTCTCACATGTATGAAAAGCATTTATGATTTATATTCATATAGCAGGATAATAATAGCTTGTAAGTTTGCTTTCAGGATCACAATTATAGTTAAGGATCCTGGAAATATCTTTATCTTGCAGGATCCTATTCGAGATATATTCATCTAACATAATTATGCAGGATACTGGATAAGGGAGATCATTATCTTATGTTAATTCTGGAGTGCGCATAGTTCAGGATCCTGGACCTATATCAGTTTAGGATCATGCGCTGTATAACGTATTTATTTTTCTTAAAGCTTGACCAGGTCATAGATGGAACGCGTTAATGAGATATACTCCGGATTACATGGCGAGGCTTTGATATGATTCAACGAAGACGAAGTCTAATGCACGTCTTAAACGAAGTCAAGAGGAACGTTGGAAGTCTTCACCTTTCATCGGAAGATCCTGAGATTCTCGGAATAGTTGTTATACGCTCTTAATATATAATTGAGGTATGGGTGATCGATTAGGCGAACGCACACTCACTATTTTCACCTGCAAAAATACATAAACACTCTGTTCTAGCTCTCGTTCATATTCATTTTCATTAACACTTAGTTAGATTCACACACATAATCACTTAGCCAATCATCCTTGCGCTCTTAGTTTGTAATCCATTATTTTCGTTCTAATAAGATTAACAAAGGCAAGGATCATTTTATCCTTCCTGAGTTTTTGTGCCGGCGATCAACCTTGATCAAGGGCTTTCCTCGTATATCATTGTGTAGATTTTACTTTTATTTTGTTTGATTCACATTATTTACTTGTAAATTGCATTATCCTCAACCTGTTTTTGAGTTATTTCATAAAACATTTATTCAACAAGGATTAACGTATTCAAAGTTAATTTTCATTCAAAATTATCATTTACTAATATAGATAATCGTGTTTCTACGTAATTATCTTGAAAGTAATTTCAAGCACTATACCTCAATTTTCTAAATTTGATCACTTAATTGCTTATTGTAATTTTTGACCAAAACAATTTGGCGCCCACCGTGGGGCAAGTGGTGCTTTGTTAAATCAAACTTTTGTTAAAATCCTTGTTGAGCCATCTTTTCCAAAGATTTCTGCTAAAAATGTCACGTCAAGGACGATCTACATCATCTACCATGCCATCATCATCATCATCTGTGCCGACCACTCTCCCTCCTGCTCCACCTCTCACATCATCTCAACCGTGCCCACAAAGTGTCTACACAAGACTATCGGATCCAGACCCTGTTATGATTTCTAACCGGGATATTGTGTCTTTGTTCACGTAGGTTAAAGAGCAGCTTCAACGAGTGGAAAGAAGCAATGAGATCCTGAAAAAGGATATGGAGAAACAGGATTACCTATACGAGTAAACAAATATTTTGAATGAAAATTATGCTTTGAATACGTTGATGTTGTGGGTAGATTTTTATCTAACATTGCAGGATCCTTATTAGCATCATAGTTGTTGTGGGTAGATTTTTATCTAACATTGCAGGATCCTTATTAGCATCATAGTCTCGTCTCACAGGTATGAAAAGCATTTATGATTTATATTCATATAGCAGGATAATAATAGTTTGTAAGTTTGCTTTCAGGATCACAGTTATAGTTAAGGATCCTGGAAATATCTTTATCTTGCAGGATCCTATTCGAAATATATTCATCTTACATAATTATGTAGGATACTGGATAAGGGATATCATTAAGTGAGGATCCTATGTTTATTCTGGAGTACGCATAGTTCAGGATCCTTTACCTATAGCAGTTCAGGATCATGCGCTGTATAACGTTTTTATTTTTCTTAAAGCTTGACCAGGTCATAGATGGAACGCGTTAATGACATATACTCCGGATTACATGGTGAGGCTTTGATATGATTCGACGAAGATGAAGTCTAATGCACGTGTTAAACGAAGTCAAGAGGAACGTTGGAAGTGTTCACCTTTCATCGGAAGATCCTGAGATTCTCGGAATAGTTGTTATACGCTCTTAATATATAATTGAGGCATAGGTGATCGATTAGGAGAACGCACACTCACTATTTTCACCTGCAAAAATACATAAACACTCTGTTCTAGCTCTCGTTCATATTCATTTTCATTAACACTTAGTTAGATTCACACACATAATCACTTAGCCGATCATTCTTGCGCTCTTAGTTTGTAATCCATTATTTTCGTTCTAATAAGATTAACAAAGGCAAGGATCATTTGATCTTTCCTTAGGTTTGTGCCGGTTATCAACCTTGATCAAGGGCTTTCCTCGTATATCATTGTTTCGATTTTACTTTTATTTTGTTTGATTCACATTATTTACTTGTAAATTGCATTATCCTCAACCTATTTTTTGAGTTATTTCATAAAACATTTATTCAACAAGGATTTACGTATTCAAAGCATAATTTTCATTCAAAATTATCGTTTACTAATATAGATAATCGTGTTTCTACGTAATTATCTTGAAAGTAATTTCAAGCACTATACCTCACTTTTCTAAATTTGATCACTTAATTGCTTATTGTAATTTTTGTCCAAAACAATTTGGCGCCCACCGTGGGGCAAGTGGTGCTTTGTTAAATCAAACTTTTGTTAAAATCCTTGTTGAGCCATCTTTTCTAAAGATTTCTGTTAAAAATGTCGAGTCAAGGACGATCTACATCATCTACCATGCCATCATCATCATCATCTGTGCCGACCACTCTCCCTCCTGCTCCACCTCTCACATCATTTCAACCGTGCCCACAAAGTGTCTACACAAGACTCTCATCGGCCGGATCCACTTCTTTGTGGGATGGATTCTTATCGGATCCAGACCCTGTTATGATTTCTAACCGGGATATTGTGTCTATGTTCAAGTAGGTTAAAGAGCAGCTTCAACGAGTGGAAAGAAGCAATGAGATCCTGAAAAAGGATATGGAGAAACAGGATTACCTATACGAGTAAACAAATATTTTGAATGAAAATTATGCTTTGAATACGTTGATGTTGTGGGTAGATTTTTATCTAACATTGCAGGATCCTTATTAGCATCATAGTTGTTGTGGGTAGATTTTTATCTAACATTGCAGGATCCTTATTAGCATCATAGTCTCGTCTCACAGGTATGAAAAGCATTTATGATTTATATTCATATAGCAGGATAATAATAGCTTGTAAGTTTGATTTCAGGATCATAGTTATAGTTAAGGATCCTGGAAATATCTTTATCTTGCAGGATCCTATTCGAAATATATTCATCTTACATAATTATGTAGGATACTGGATAAGGGAGATCATTAAGTGAGGATCCTATGTTTATTCTGGAGTGCGCATAGTTCAGGATCCTGTACCTATATCAGTTCAGGATCATGCGCTGTATAACGTATTTACTTTTCTTAAAGCTTGACCAGGTCATAGATGGAACGCGTTAATGACATATACTCCGGATTACATGGTGAGGCTTTGATATGATTCAACGAAGATGAAGTCTAATGCACGTGTTAAACGAAGTCAAGAGGAACGTTGGAAGTTTTCACCTTTCATTGAAAGATCCTGAGATTCTCGGAATAGTTGTTATACGCTCTTAATATATAATTGAGGCATGGGTGATCGGTTAGGCGAACGCACACTCACTATATTCACCTGCAAAAATACATAAACACTCTGTTCTAGCTCTTGTTCATATTCATTTTCATTAACACTTAGTTAGATTCACACACATAATCACTTAGCCGATCATCCTTGCGCTCTTAGTTTGTAATCCATTATTTTCGTTCTAATAAGATTAACAAAGGCAATGATCATTTGATCTTTCCTTAGGTTTGTGCCGGCGATCAACCTTGATCAAGGGCTTTCATCGTATATCAATGTGTCGATTGTACTTTTATTTTGTTTGATTCACATTATTTACTTGTAAATTGCATTATCCTCAACCTATTTTTTGAGTTATTTCATAAAACATTTATTCAACAAGGATTTACGTATTCAAAGCATAATTTTCATTCAAAATTATCGTTTACTAATATAGACAATCGTGTTTCTACGTAATTATCTTGAAAGTAATTTCAAGCACTATACCTCACTTTTCTAAATTTTATCACTTAATTGCTTATTGTAATTTTTGACCAAAACAATTTGACGCCCACCGTGGGGCAAGTGGTGCTTTGTTAAATCAAACTTTTGTTAAAATCCTTGTTGAGCCATCTTTTCCAAAGATTTCTGTTAAAAATGTCGAGTCAAGGACGATCTACATCATCTATCATGTCATCATCATCATCTGTGCCGACCACTCTCCCTCCTGCTCCACCTCTCACATCATCTCAACCGCGCCCACAAAGTGTCTACACAAGACTCTCATCGGCCGGATCCGCTTCTTTGTGGGATGGATTCTTATCGGATCCAGACCCTGTTATGATTTCTAACCGGGATATTGTGTCTATGTTCACGCAGGTTAAAGAGCAGCTTCAACGAGTGGAAAGAAGCAATGAGATCCTAAAAAAGGATATGGAGAAACAGGATTACCTATATGAGTAAACAAATATTTTGAATGAAAATTATGCTTTGAATACGTTGATGTTGTGGGTAGATTTTTATCTAACATTGCAGGATCCTTATTAGCATCATAGTTGTTGTGGGTAGATTTTTATCTAACATTGCAGGATCGTTATTAGCATCATAGTCTCGTCTCACAGGTATGAAAAGCATTTATGATTTATATTCATATTGCAGGATAATTATAGCTTGTAAGTTTGCTTTCAGGATCACAGTTATAGTTAAGGATCCTGGAAATATCTTTATCTTGCAGGATCCTATTCGAAATATATTCATCTTACATAATTATGTAGGATACTGGATAAGGGAGATCATTAAGTGGGGATCCTAAGTTTATTCTGGAGTGCGCTTAGTTCAGGATCCTGGACCTATATCAGTTAAGGATCATGCACTGTATAACATATTTATTTTTCTTAAAGCTTGACCAGGTCATAGATGGAACGCGTTAATGAGATATACTCCGGATTACATGGCGAGGCTTTGTTCTGATTCAACGAAATGAAGTCTAATGCACGTGTTAAACGAAGTTAAGAGGAACGTTGGAAGTCTTCACCTTTCATCGGAAGATCCCGAGATTCTCGAAATAGTTGTTTTACGCTCTTAATATATAATTGAGGCATCGTTGATCGTGTAAGTCCGTATGTATTATGGCAAGAGTTAATTAGGTTTCAAACCTAATTTGTATATAAACTCGTCTCGGTTTGCAACTTATGGGCTCTGCGATCCGACTCGGTTCGCAGCCCAAGTTGGCCCAGTGAAACCAGTTAATTCGCCTCGCAGACCTGCCCTGCGAACCCAACTCAGTTCGCATCGCAGGTCCTTGGTCAACATTTTTCAGTATTTAACATTTAACTCTAAAATGTTTACCAACCGATATATTCATTACAATTCAAAACCAATTTTGTAAGTCCGTATGTATTAGGATCGATAACGAGGTTATCTTTAGGTATTAAGGTGCGGAATCCCTTAATACGGTGTTTACGGATTGTAAACGGTTTGTTTTACAAGTATTAGTGAAATCAATAATCTAATATGTTTTGTATTGATTATAACTGATGTTAATCGATCAATACCTAACCCTTAGATTATATTCAAAGCTCTGGAAAGTTTAATTCGTTCGTAGTTATCAATTGGAAAAAGTTAATTAGGTTTCAAACCTAATTTGGTTATAAACACGTCTCGGTTCGCAGCTTATGGGCTCTGCGATCCGACTCGGTTCGCAGCCCAAGTTGGCCCAACGAATCCAATGGACTCGCTTCGCAGACCTGCCCTGCAAACTCAACTCAGTTCGCATCGTAGGTTCTTGGTCAACCTTGGTCAACATTTTTCAGTATTTAACATTTAACTCTAAAATGTTTACCAACCGATATATTCATTAAAATTCAAAACCAATTTACAAACTTGATTACAATAATCACTAGTACTATTACAAGCTAGATCTGTTGTCACAATAACAAGTCCCAACAGACTCCCCCTTGACAATAGCTCTAGCATCTATGTCTTCAAAAATGTCTTTGATCTTCATTTGTAAATTTTACTTCCAGCATACATCTTCAGTTTAATGCAAGTTTTAACCATCAGCTGATAATCTCTTCCTAAATCTCCCCAACCTTCAATAGCAGTGATCCTATTCTTGTATAACATCAACAGATCATTCTTGGAAAGATTCACTAAGTGTCGATGATCATATATTCTCAAAATTTCTTTTTCTCCATCTTCGACTTCATCATCAGCTTCAAAAACCACAGCTTCACCAGTTCCAGCTTCTACATGCCATCTCTTCATATTTCCCAAAATATCCTGAGGCATAAGCTTTAACAGTATCTGCTGTACGCACTTAACTGTTGGATAAATCTTCTTACGCAGTCGTCTTCCCGTTCTTTGACTGCTTTCATTTAACTTGATAGTTTTTCCGACTCTTGGCTTAATTCTTTCAAACTTCATTGACCAACCCTCAGTCTTGATTACCCTTTCGACATATCTTCCATAAGGATCATTACTAGGGTTCTTCATTTCCATTCTAGCCAAGTCTCGTATTTCAAATCTCGGTAAAGAACTAAAAACTTCAAGCTTTTTTTCAAAGTATTGAACCCCGTCATACCTTTTAATTGCAAAAAGCTTTAAAATTGTGTCATAATACCAACCTGAGAGTGCCCCTGACGTTGGATCTAAATGACAATTGACTACAATTGAAATGCGGAATCAATCAATTGCACGTATTGCTAACAAACACAAACCGAAACAAATGTATTTTGTAACAACCGGTCAAAAAGTCAAATTTTCGCACCAAAGTTAAACTTTAAATAATTGTATTATTATATGCAAATACAACCAAGGGATCGAAAATTTTATAGATTTTTATATAATAGACAAGGATTATTTAATAATAATCACAATTGAAATGAACTGAGACCAAATTACATTTTTGTAATTCAAGTGAAATATTTTTATTTAAAATATTTACGAAATAGTTTAAACAAAATTATAAATTTAACATATTAAATTTGTATAATAATCGAGTATGAATACACGGGTATTTTGTACTGCGATTTGGGAGACAGTGTCCCCCAAACCAAACATAAGCCAATCCAACCACCTCCACCCTCATTTCATCTTCTTTTTCTTCTTTTCTTCTCATCTCTTTTTCTCTCTATTTCACCCCCAACAACAACAACAAATAATAACAACAACAACATCATCATCATCACTATTATTTTCAGAATCATCATCAACAAGAGCAACAACAAGCATCCATCATCATCATCTTCATCTTCAAGATTCACCATCTTCATCCTCAAACCCTTGATCTTCAAATCGTAAGGATTTCTTCACTTTTTCTTAAGATTTCTTGATAAAAACACTTAATATATCATGTATTAACTTTATAACAACAAGATTCGGCCTAAAAATGGGTTAGATTGCGTTTTTGGGTGAAAACCCGTCGAACAGTTGCAAGTGTCGCCCACAGACCTGCAGTATAGCGTCACTTACCTAAGTGACGCATGTAAGTGACGCATCCTAAGTGACGCATGTAAGTGTCGCCCTTAGTGACGCCCGTAGCGTCACTTCCCCAGTGACGCCCTTAGTGACGCCCATAGCGTCACTTCCTCAGTGACGCCCTTAGTGACGCCTGTATCGTCACTTCCCAAGTGACGCCAATCTTGAGTGTCGCCTATAGCGACACTTGCCTAGTGTCGCCTAAAACAGAAAATACACATTTTTTTCACTAAGTGTCGGAACTCAAATTTTACCGCCTAATATTACTCCGAAATGAAATTTCGGAGCGTTTTTACTAAAGCAATATAGTAGAAATAAACATTTTTTTCACTAAGCTCGACTCCAGCCAGGGGCTCTGCCCCTTGGACCCAGCCAGGGGTTACCACCCCTTGGACCCCGCTATCAGGGGCGCTGCCCCCGAACCCCCGTACACAGTTTCCAAACCTGAACGACAAATAAATAATTACACAACTCGCTTAGACAAACTGATTTGTCTCATACTCATATGACCTCACGTGTTTAGGACACTAGGAGGTTAACTATCGGACGACGCGCGTATCGTAGGATCGCTAACAACTCACATGTGAGTTTCATAGCCCCACTCTTTCAATTGTTTTACTGTTTTCGGGGTGAAACACATGCTCAATAACTGTTTTCGAATTATATTAATATTCCTTTATAATTCACACTTACTTATATTACTGTATGTAATACAAATGCGTAATACTTAGGAATTGCACCCAACACATTGTTTTGGGACAATATCGATACCTGACCTAGATAGGTTAAAATCGTACACTGTTGGATTGTTGGAAAACAATTACCAATACATAACTTGATTAAGTTATCACTAACCATTGGCCATATTGTCGCGGGACGATATCATCGAATACATTAGAACTAGTTAGTTCTACCTACACGGGACAACATCTATACTTTTACAGGGTTAGTTTCCCTTTTAGGAACTAATACTGCACATACAAATCAGGACCCCAATATACTTGCTAGGCTTAAGGCTAGGAGTATACAATAGTATCATACGTTAGTATAGACTCCTGATACTAATACAACACAACTAGGTGATGAGAATTCATACCTAGGCTTTTCGTACTACTTAAATCTAAGTATTATTTATACATATTTAGGCACAACAAATCATTTACATGCGTGGCATGACACATTACAACTTGTGATTGTTGTTTGGTATTTATATATATCTACATACTTGTATATCATCTTGAGCACCTGGGGCTACCTACATTATTACATATGTATATCAGTATACATACAATTATACAAACATGAATACTCAAGTCGGACTCGTCGTAGTACGGTCGGCTCAATTATCTCAAGTCGGGCATGTCGTAGTACTGCCGGCTCAATTACATACGTTGCTTGCGAGCAATGCGGTCGATGCCTGATTAGGCACAAAACGATGCCATGGTAAAGTCGGCACAAAACGATGCCACGGTATTGCAGTGAGCACAAGTTCGATATCGCGGTAAAGCGATACAATTGATGGATGGGCGAGCTTGTGCTCGTGATCCACACACATTAGTTAACGGGTCGGTGAGTTTTCACGCGAGGCCATTAACTCGGTACTTGACTAAGTACTCGATTATAGTTCTGCGGGACTACACATTCATGATACTGGATACTATACGTTGTGCCAGGTAGGCATACCAGTACATCACTCGATATCATATGACGCGGTCATACAATTACTCGGAATATACTCAGGCAAGTTTCACCTCACAATTATTTGATTTACTCATACCCGATAGGTATCAAGGCATGGATTGCCAAACCTTCGATATGACATAGTCACACGCTCACTCGATAGTACTTAGGCACGTAGTGCCTTGTGCTTACAGATTTACTTAATACCTGATAGGTATCCAGGCTCGGAATACCTCAATCATTATGTACTTTGGTACATACCACTATTGCTTAGGTATTAGATACCTCGATTATCGTATACACATTGGTATTACAACTTCAACTTAATACATATCAGAATCGCAGATTCTGAACTACTTTTCAAAACACAAAAGGTTTTATACTCTATGTTTTAACTAACAAACCTATGAACTCACCAGCTTTATAGCTGACCCATTTTAGCATGTGTTCTCAGGTGCCCAGTAGGATTATGATTGCTACAAGATTATGCTAGCTCGAGTCGCATGTTTTCAAATCAACCGGATTCCTCTGCATAACTTTCGTATTACGAATTACGTATTGAAATTATTTTGCGAACTCGCAACTTGTATACACTTTTACTTTGGAAATGTATAACTAATTTCAAACGTCTCATTTAGAGTCATTCATTATGTATCTTATGCTGTGATATTTGATTTGGTAACACCCGACCCGACCGCTTCCGCAACCAGAAATTTGAGGGTGTTACATATTTGAACAAAGTAAACGTGTATATCAGCTTCTATATCGAATTGGGAACGATTACAAAGTGGTTTAGTCGTCAAATTGTGCTAGGGTTTCGTCAACCCTAGCCTGAAACCCGTAGGTTTGTATTTATACTAAAAGTCTGCCGACATGCGTCACTTGTGGAAGTGTCGCATGTGGCCGCCTTCAGGCGTCACTTACCTAAGTGACGCTATGCGTCACTAAGGCAAGTGACGCCTAACCTAAAACGTAAGTGTCGCATATAACAAAAACTATATTTTCACTATACGACTAACGACACTTATTACAACTCGATAGACCAACTGACAGACAACCTAATATGCATCAACACAACCGATTATACCTTTCTTAGGTACTCGCTTTCCAGTAATATCAATTTCTGATATCACAGTCTTCACCTTTTTCTTCTTCTCCAAAGGCTTAAAGATCGGATTGTCTTTATGACAATCAGGAAGATCTTCTTCAAACTCAGAATCAGTTGATTCAATCAGATATTCATCTAAATCTATAACTCTTTCTCCTTCTTCATCCTGAATAGTCACATTTGTCCTTGAAGGATTTATGATGTGTTCATCTATATTAGCATCAAGATCAACACCTTCAACTAATCCAATATTGACAACAGAAGTCCAATCTTCAGGAGGTACAAACTCACCTTCCTCTAGATCATAATCAACTTCCGCTTCAACTTCATCGACAATCTCAATATCAGAATCACTTTCAACATTCTTTTCTGTAATCATTTTAAATAACACGAATTAGATAATATAATATAAATTCTTTCATTGATTTCCCTGAATCAATCTAAGAATTTCCTTTATTTATCTCAATCGTATAATTACATTTAATCATTAATCTTATATAATTTTATTTTGTTATAAAAACATCTCAAATTCAAATCTTATATAATTAATCTTATATAATTTTCACTTGTTATTGATAAAATCACAAGTCTAAATCTTATATCAACATAACTTATATACTTACAAAACATTAATCTTTCAAAGATTATAAATAATATTACAATTAATCTAAGATTATAAAAGTATATCAGTTTCAAATAGAAAATATAACTACTTCTCACCAGCTCCACTCCCGCTAGCACCAGCACTAGCACCAATACCAGCAGACTCAGACTCCCCCTGAAGTATAGCTCGCTCACTAGTCTTTGAAGGACCAGTCGGCTCACTATCTTTATATGCACTGGGATCATCATCTCCGTCATGTCTCCTTTTCAGCTTCAGCTCATCTTCTTTGCACGTTGCCTTATAAACCCTAATCTCCCCCTGAGCTGACTGTTCCTGATGTAAACTCAAAACAAGTTCTTCTAAGTTGTCAAGCTTCAGGCGTTGGGCAGTGCAGTCATCAAGGAATGTGTTATGAATCTTCATCAATGTGCGATAAGACTCACTAACAGTGACCAACTGCTGTGCTAAAGAGAGATTCTCAGCTAACAACCGTGGAACCGATCCCGTCAATTTCTCTAACTCCTTTACCCTAGACTCTAAGGATGTAATCCTTTCAGCATCAGTCATAGGAGTCACTGGAATCGTCGATGGTCCAGGCGGTGTCACCAAAGCAAGAAAAGACTCACGAGTAAGCGGTGGAATGGCCTGAGATAAGGCAGTAGTAAGAAGACCAGCTGCAAAACGGCTTGCCTTGGTCGTAGGAAACTGTGCAGAATGCACCAATTCCACAACCCCTTCTTTAATAGTCTGAGAAACCGATTCTTGTGTAGGTAACTCTGTCCTTAGCTCAGCCTATTAAGATAGATACAATTACATAAAGAAAAGTAATTGTTACAGATAACTCTGTCTCAATTTCTTAAGTAACTATATAACACTTGTAGTACTAAACGTTTATCTCATACCTCAGTCGGTACAGATACAGGTCCATAAACCACCGGTGTCATCAACTCCACCTGTGGTGTATATTGAGAAACTATTACAGAATGAACTGTCTCAGTTTATGTGACAATCCTCCATTTAGAGTAATAATCTTTACATAACTTCATGCATTACCTAGAGTAATTCCCTAATTAGTGAATTCTAAACGATTTTTATGTGCTAAGTTTGTGAAACTTACTATGTGATAAGTGATATATTAGATTCGTAGTTATATGTATATATAATTACGTACGAAATGAACGTATTAAACTCGACAAATTAAACACAACAAAGTTGGTGATACAAAATAATTAATAATTCGAAAAATTACAAATATTATTAACTTATACTATTGAAATAATATACGATATTATACATTTTATATTAAAATTGTGACGACCGCGTCATATACGAACAGAAACAATTATAAAATGTACCTAAAGGTCGAAAATAATAAAAGTATTTATTTTCCCGTTCCTGTTTTAGTATTTGGAACATTACCTCAAAATATAAATCCCAAATTCAACCGAAATCTGGCACGCAGTTTAACTGTACAGTCCCACTACGGAGAATAATTTTTATTAATAATTTTAAATAAAATTATTTCGGTTTTGTAGTTATCAATTATAAAGTTTAAAATAAAATTTAAACAAACGAATAATTGAGTGGAACACGGGGTACAAATAATTGGACCCGTACACGGAATTAACGGGTCAAAAACTCAAACATTTCCACACCCAAAATATCTGGACGACAATTTTGATCACCACCTTACCTCCCTTTTGAAAGTTTAAGCAGATACATGTTTCATAACTCAATTGATCACACACACACACTAACCACAAATAATTGAGATTCACCTATCTTTCTTCTTCCTTTGGTTTGGGCGACTAACAGCAGAAGCAAAGAGGGAATTGAAGCAGGAACCATTTTACCATCTTAAATCATCAACCATTCAAACCTTAAACATTCAAATACTTATATCACAGACCAAAAATGGTGTCTTGATCATCTCGTCATCATCGATCATCATCATCTGTCATCATAATCATCTATATCACAAATCTTTGTAAGGATTCAAAAACTCAAAAACTCATACTTATATCTTCATGTCTATTATTATTATGGTTTAATATACTTTGTATATAATGAGATTTTGTATATAATCTAGTACATAATATATAGAACTTAGTTATTATAGGTTGATAACAAAGTTAATGTGATGATTTGGTAGTGTACAAAAACTGAGATCAAACACCCAAACGTATACATATACAGTTACAGACCAAGAACAGGGGACGAACACAGGCTGAACCGAGCTACGAACCAAACCGATCGGTTGGTTTTAACCAGCCGATCGGCTGGATTCAATGAGCCTATCGGCTCAACATACTTAGCCGATCGGCTAAGGTATGTTTGAGCCGAACGGTTTGTTAAACATTCACCCGATCGGCTAGGCTGTCTGTGTACTGACTTTTTTGATGCGTTTAATTAATACACTGTCGACGTATACCTCGTAGTACAAATATAGTAATGCGTACGAAATACAAATACTAAAAAGTTATAAAAGCTATAAAATCTAATGATACAAAGTTTGGTACGAAAATTGTACACGACCGCGTAATATTATTTTGACACGGACAATTAATAATATAACTTTTTGGGCCAAACGGGCCGAATCTAAATTGGGTCAAAAATGGTATTTTGTTAACGGGCCAAAATTATTTGTTAAACGTAATTGGGCCAAATTATTTTGGGCCACACATATTTGGGCGAAACTAATTGGGCCGAGCCCAACGGGCTACGAGATTTCGAAATACAAACTTAAACCGGATTATATATAAGTGACGAGTTAAACGGGACAAATGAGATTAGTAACACGACAAATAGATTATATATTTAGTGGACGATTATAATTTATATATAGTTATATAAATGAACTACAACAATCGTACTAAACAAAGTTATTTTTACAACTACTATAGTTATGTTTTTAAAACATAAACAACAACGATAAACAATACATACATATATATATATATATATATATATATATACGCGACATTAACAAATGAATAATATATATATATATATATATACATGGCAACGACAATTAATATATATAAGAATATATATATATATATATATATATATATATATATATATATATATATTCAACTAATAAGTATATGTAAATATATACTTATACACAACGATCGTATCAACGCAAATATCACCAACAACTAAAATATTATAAACATTTCAACTTAACGATTAGTCCATATACTTATGTAAAGTATATTTAATTGTGCCTAGGTATTTGAGAGGCACGTTCAGACTACTGTATTACTAGCGGTACTAGCTGAAGACTTGCTACACGTGAGTTCACAGCCCCTACCTTTTACTTGTTAAATGGTTTTAAAACCAGGGGTGGAAAACATAGAACTATGTGCTATTACATGCTACTTGTTTATATAATTGCTTGACATGCTTTTATATCAAACTGATTTATATAAATGCTATATGCTTTATACTCAACTTTAAACCATATGAAACGTTTTCACAACTTTTTGGGAATAAGACAACGAATCTTGGTACGATCCTAGGTTTACGTGAGGTAGTTGTAGTGCACATAAGTCCCAGTGCTTGCAACCTATAACCATTAGCTAGGTGACTCTAGCCACTGAGTATACAGATAGTACTATTGATTTGACAAACCTCCCACTGATATAACTCGTTGGTCATTCCAACCACACGACGACAGTCGTAATGAGGAGTGTATACTTACCGTGTTACTGAGGCAACAACATCATCTAGTCGTGGTTTGGTTATAGTACTAGGAGTCGTTACTTTAACTTTGAAGGTGTCGCTCACCTTAGAGGGATCAAAGTCTACATTTCCCACATGACTAAACAACTAAACTACAACTTGATTAGGGAAGGGTATTCCCTGTGACAACTAATAGGACAGGTGTTCCTACACATGATTTCTTTTTAGGAAACGTTAACCTTGATTTGATAAACTTGGTTTCCCGACAAAACAACTTTTATAGGAAATGTTTACTTAACTGTTAAACCTGTGTTTCCTACAGCTACTTATATAGGAAATGTTTACTTGACTGTTAAACCTGTGTTTCCTACAGCTACTTGTATAGAAATGTTTACTTGGTTGTTAAACTGTATTTCCTGCAACTATTATTAGGAAATGTTTATGATTAAACTTGTGTCTCCTAACACATCGATTGAATTGTAGTAAGAATGACATTCTTACAGTAAAATAGGAAATGTTTTCTTTAATAAGAACACTTGTGTTTCCTGCTATACATATAAACATTATGTTTGTGTACATGAATGATTTATACAAAACTTGGTCTAACTACATTTATACTAAACCTGTGAATTCACTCAACATTCAATGTTAACGGTTTACTATGTTTTTCAGGGAATTAGGACTCAGGTACTTCTGTATGCATAAAGGACGTAGGCAACCCAGACTATTTACGATGCCACTTTTGGGACACTTGGATTTCCTTTGTATTACCAATTCCATTGGTTATACTTACGAAATCCCTTTTTTATAAACTCGTGTTTTGTAAACTTATATTGTTCTACAACACCACTACTTGTACGACTTTATAAGTCGTACCCTTTTGTAACAACGTTTAAACTTATGGCATCTTAAATTAATATGTTCTGTATGATCATATGCTCTGATACAATGAATGCACTATTGTAACGTCAGCACCCCCGCTGTTAAACTGTAACTTAAAATGCTTCCGCTAATAAACAAATGCTTCCGCTAATTAACTAAAGCTTCCGCTAAACCATTAATAAACACGATTACCGATTTTGGGGGTGTGACAGTTTAACTCTTGATAAACAACAAGTTAAAATTATCTAACTTTAAAGGAAAGATTTAAAATTTACCATCTCTAATGGTCAAAGTCATCGAACGCTTACGGCGTTGAGAAATAAGAAGTGTATCCTCTTCCTCAGAACCTTCATCAAGAATACTGAAGTCTGGGTCCACTTCCTTAGCCTTCCTCTTCTCCTTCAGAGCTGGATCTGGAATCATCCTAGATCGGTATCTAATATAACCAGCATCTGGAGGTGGAGAAGGAGTACTATCATCATCATCTGAAGCCGACTCACCATCACGGCCTCCAGATGGACCAACATTAGAATCCTAATTTTTAAACATATTAAACATTTATGATTAGCTAGTAGCTCCATCATACAAGTTCTATATATTTTTATGATTAATATGATAAATACCTTAGAAGGTAAACCCTCAGATCCATCAAGCTGTCCCTGCTCACCCTCAGGTCGAGTGACCTCTGGGTCTGCAGTCTCAGCTCCCTGTTTACAATGATATTTATATTTTATAATCAGAAACATTATCTAATTAACTAAATATCTATAACATTTTCATCATATAACAATACTATATTTATAATGTAACACCTAATTACCTATATTACTATATGATTATAAAATTACCTCAGGTGGTGCAACATAACTATCAATATCCCGTAAAATAGGATCAATAGCATCATCATGCTGTACTAGCACCTCCTGCACAACCTGTGCAACAACCTCTGCATCAACCTGTTGTCCCGGATGTTCTAAAACATCATCCAAAAGCTCTTGTGGATCTTTAGGAATAACCACATTAGCAACAAGTGCAGGTACCGCAGCAACAGGCTCAACATCTAACCACCCATCATTGGCTGGAGCCACATAGTTCTCATCCAGAAGATATCCAAATAAATCAACCGCTTCCGGCTTGACTACGTCTGGACGTCTTGAGGAGTTGAGAAAACAAGCGTTGTATGTACGCAAGTTGACTCGATCAACAAATCGATCCGGAGCAACTGCTGGCATATCAGGAATGCAGTGGCGAACAATGAGCATACAAAATCCTGGAAAGATCAAAAACTTTCATCTAACTGCTCCAGTGATCTGACCGATAATAGAACTGGAGATATAAGAAGAAAAACTGTATGGTTTGTTATAAACCAGTGATAGTAGCCCAGAAAATAACTGAGGCTTGAGCTCATCGTATCCTCCCTTCTTGTTACTGAAGATCGTAACAATGATGTGGAATAAGAATCTCCACTGCCCTAGAATGAACGCCTTGATGAATTGACGTCCACGTCTGGGACCAGAATATCCCATTCTACCCAAAGCTCCCTCGATAAAATCCGTCGAGTAAGCAGATGGACCAGCTTCCTTCTCTACAGTGCCTAATCGTAAAATCTGGCGCAAATCATCAGCAGAGAAGACAACGGGATGTTCATTAACCCGTGTTCGGACAGCCTCGAACTCAATATTGTCCCAGAACTGGGTCAATATATTCTGAGATAAAGAAGGTGACTCTGTAATGGCATATCTAATCCTGGATCGTGCCAAAAATGTCAAGATCTCAGTAAATCGCTCAGCACCGCGCTCACTAGTGTCGAGACTCACCAGGATGTTGTGACCAGGTGCAAAAGCTCTATCCGCCATATCTATTATTATAAATAACACAAATGGCAATTAGCATTAACTAACAAACATTAGTTAATTTAAACTTTAACGTATTATGATCATATGATCATCAAACATCTAAGTTTACTATTAACTAACAACGTAATCTACAAACCTTAATTGAACTATTAAACAAAGTTAAATTTTCAATTTTATCTGTTAAATTATATTACATTCGTTAGTTATAAAAGAAAGTTTGAGTAAATATACCGCTGATTAAGTATCGGGACACGCCGCTCGACTTCGCTATGATTCGGAAGACTTTCGATATTAATTAACCCAAAAGTTCTAAATTATTACATATATTTAACTTATTAACGAAAGTTCATAAGTCTAATCATGTAATAAACGATTAACTTGTCAATTATTTGTAACCACAAAGTTCTCAAATCGAAAACAAGTTATAAAAAAAAAATTACGTAAACTAAATATTAATTAAATCAAACATTTAGTTTACAAAACATTTGAAAAATTAAAATGTACAAAATTCACTTCGCTTCGCAAGACACCTATGCGAAGTGAATTTCATTTCGCAAAGGTCAATACAAGTCAAACAGTCTCAACTCGCTTTGCCATTATTATCCGCGGAATGAAGTTCATTTCGCAGAATAACCTGCGATCCGAGTATTGACTTCGCAAAAATATACTGCGATCCGAACCTAAATATTGAGTTCGCTTCGCAAGAATGCTATGCTATCTGAGTTGTCACTTCGCAGAAGTGGTCTGCGATCCGAACTCAGATATTGAGTTCGCTTCGCAGAATCAAGCTGCGATGCGAATCCGAAATCAAGTGATTTACTTCGCTTCGCTGGAGCGGGTTGCGAAGTGAATATGAATCTCACTTCGCAGACGCAACTGTTGTGATTTTCAAACCCAAACCCATAAGCATGTAAAGTTAAAAGCAAATAACTAATACAATCATGTTCGTAATACCTTGAATAACATATCTCAATAGTTTCATGTTTTATAATACATCAATTAACATGTCATTCATGTAAAACTAAACCGAAACCTATGAAATCCGAAAACAAGCAATTACGAATGAAATACAAGGGTTAAAAACTACAAGATATACCTCTTTAGATGCGTAACCAAAAGTTGTATAAGAAACACGAAGTGAAAATCCCTTCCTCTTCCTAGTAAATCGAAAATCAAGTGAAAGTCAATCTGGGTTCGCGTCGCAATCAAGTTCCCCTCGTAGAGGAAATTGGGTTCGCTTCGCAGAATGGGTGTGTAAAGTGAGAGTTTGACTCATTGACTCGCCACTTTTATACTCTAAATTCACCTCGCAACGTTGACTGGTCAACTTCGCAGTTTTGACCAAAATTGCGATTTTAGCTTTAAATATAAATTGGACTTTTATTAATTTTTACTAGTCAAACGTATTAATTTTCCATATCATTTTTGTCACATTTATTCAACACGAAACGATAAGATGTATTTTAACTTAATTCCAAAGGAGAACACAATAATTAAATCAATCCAAAAACTTTATTGAAATATAATAAAATAGACTTTTACAAAATCAAACTGTAAACAAAAATACTAAACAAAAATAAATTCTATGCTTAACTGATTAAGAATTATCTGCTTAGGGATCATATTAGAAAGAATAAGCAAAACTTAATTGATTTTTAATAAGTCTAAGACGATTGTTAATATTCATACCTCATGAAATTCATATAAGCACAATAAAATTACAACTATAACCAGTAAAAAACTTATATTTATAAAATTATATCTTATTTACCTTTATCCACACGATATAACACATTGTTGAAAAATAACTTAGAATTTCTTTAGAACTTATTCACTAAGGTGAATGTTCAAAGGTCATAGACAAATCAAGACGATTATCGATATTATGATCCACATAAACAAATTATACACAGATTTCTGAGCAAACTTTTTATTGTTAATGTGAACAATATCTAGTGTTTTCTACTATACAATATACTGAGAAACTCAAGTACAACTCATAACACTGTATCCTATTTTTATAAGGTTGGAGTTACTAAATGATGTCCTTTAGAAGCATATAACTTACACTTGACACTTGATACTTTGTATCTTTCATATGTAAGGTAGAGGTTACTAAATGATGCTCTTTAGAGACATATAACTCACCTTGTAGTCTTAAAGACTTTGTATCTTTTTATTTTTGTTTTAGATAACAGTGCATGGAAGTACTATCATTTAACATTTAAGACTTGAGTCATACATGGTATAGCAGTTTCACAAAAGATAAGACACATGCATTTAGAATTTCTTACATGTTCAGAAATCCTAGCATAATCTGCCTATCAATATATCGTATGATGAAGCTGACTAGACTAAAATTATTCTTATCACTTATGAAGTACGAGACAGGTTATTATCAGTGGATATAGGTGTATAATAAGATAAATATAAGTCAAGTTCTAGTTAAAATCATTATCTTAGAGTGACCTATAGGAATCTATTAACACATCATACTTAATACTTAAGGTTTTATTCTTAAGCTTATTCTCCTAATGTACTATCATCTCCCAAGTTTTTGCAAAAAAAAAAAACTTAAACATTTTCTAAAAGAACTACTGTTGTTCTTATATTGGAGGTGATTCCCCTAAGGTAACAAGCAAATGAATGCCATACGCCTTTTTTTTAAATAGAAATACTTAAGCTATTACATTTCTTTTGGAAGACTAGTTAATCTGGATTCTTCATTCCGTTCAGTTGAACCAATGTCTTAAAACGATTCCCGTCAAAAGCTTTTGTGTACAAGTCTGCCAAGTTATCCAATGATGGAACCTTGACTAACTGAATAAGCTTCTTTTCAGCACAGTCTCTTATGAAATGATGACGAATATCAATGTGCTTTGTCTTGCTGTGCTTTACAGGATTATTAGTGATAGATATGGTGGATTCATTGTCAATCATCATCGGAGTGTTGGTTAAATTTAAACCATAATCTCTCATTTGCTGTTGAATCCACAACACTTGAGAATAGCAGCTGCCTGCAGCATACTCAGCTTCACATGTAGAAATGGTTACTGAGGTTTGCTTCTTGCACTGCCATGACACTAATCTTCCTCCAAGGAACTGACATCCACCAGTTGTGGACTTTCTATTCTGATTGCATCCTCCATAATCAGAATCAGTGTAAGCAATAAATGCCAAGTTTCCTCCAGTTGGATACCAAAGTCCCAGCTTCGGTTTCCCTCTTAGGTAACGAAAGATTCTTTTGACTGCTTGCATATGAGACTCTTTAGGTGAGGCTTGATATCATGCGCAGATACATACTGCAAACATTATATCCGGCCTGGATGCAGTGAGATACATTAGTGACCCAATCATGGCCCTATAAAGAGTAGGATCCACATCTTTGTCATTCGATGTATCCGATCCAAGTCCATGATTTTCTGGAATAGGAGTATGATATATGCGTGTTTCATCCATCTTAAAACGTTCTAACAGTTCATAGGTATACTTTGTTTGATGAATGAACATACCATCTTCTTTTTGATCAACTTGTAATCCTAAGAAGAAATTCAACTCTCCCATAGCAGGCATTTCAAATCTTTTTCGCATGACTTTCTCAAATTCTTGACACATCTTTTCGTCAAAAGACCCAAAAATGATGTCATCAACATATACTTGAACGAGCAGAAAGTCATTCTTTTTCCATTTAACGAAAAGTGTACTATCAATTGAACCTCTTGTAAATCCATTCTCAAGAAGGTACTTTGATAGTGTCTCATACCATGCCCTGGGTGCTTGATGTAATCCATATAGAGCCTTATTCAAGCGATATACTCTATCTGGATAATCTGGATCAACAAACCCTGGTGGTTGAGAGACATACACCAATTCTTGTACTTTGCCATACAAATAGGCACTCTTAACATCCAACTGATACACTTTAATTTCCTTGTAAGTTGCAAATGATAAGAATACTCTTATTGCTTCAAGCCTATCAAAAGGTGCAAACACTTCGTTGTAATCTATTCCTTCTTCTTGATTGAATCCTTGGACCACTAAACGAGCTTTATTGCGAGTAACAATTCCCCGATCATCTCTTTTGCATTTAAAGACCCATTTAGTTCCAATAGGATACTCACCAGAAGGTAAGTCAACTAGCTCCCATACATTCAGTTTTTTAAACTGAGTCAATTCTTCTTGCATAGCTTCTACCCACGAGTTTTTTTTAATGCTAGTTGAACATTTTTAGGTTCAACTTGTGAGATAAAGCATGCATAAAGACATATATTTGTAATCCCATTTTCTTTAATTGAAACGTATAAGCTAGTATATTCAGAAGTTCTAGCTTTAGCTTGACTCCTGGTTAACATTGGAAGGTTTTGATCACCAATGATATTTTCCACAGGATGATTCCTACTTGTTCTAGTCACAGTTACAGGCTCAACAGGTATCTCATCATCCAAATTGGTACAAATCTCTTCCAATGGGGGCATATCCTCATCAGTACTGTACACCTCATCAGAAGTTATTCTTTCCCTCAATTCCCTTGTAGGAGTAAAGATATTATCTAATACCCTTTGAGTAACTTCTGATAACTTGTCTTGCTCTTGAGGTTTATCCACTGATGGCTCTTTTGAAGTACTAGCCGAGAGATTATTTGCAGACGTCCCATATGAAGAAGCATTCGATGTATGTGTCAGGTCTGTGTCCCCGTCACCGTACAATAAATGCTCTGGGATTTCTGAATTAACCACATAGTCATGTATAGGGACTTTAAATGACTTAAACAGATCTGGATAATCGAATTGCCAATCTAATCCCTTGCGTTTGTCATGAGTATAACTTGTAACTTCAATGTTAAAGACAGTTTCCACACGACCAGTGACTTTATTGAAAACCTTCTTGTTTGGTGAATTAGGAATATAACCTAGGAAATACCCTTCGTCAGCCTTTTCCCCAAACTTAGGTTGATTGTTAGTCTTTAAAAGTGTGCATGAGACACCAAAGGGCTCAAATCCCTTCAAATTAGGTTTCTTTTTGTTCAGAAGTTCATAACAAGTCTTGTTATGTTTCTTAACAGTTAGAACCTTATTCAAGACATGGCATGCTGTATTCACTGCTTCTGCCCAAAAGATGACCGGAAGCCCTGAATCTGCAAGCATGGTTCTTGCTTCCTCAATAAGAGTTCTATTCTTCCTTTCAGCAACACCATTTTGTTGTGGTTCATAAGGTGCACTGAATTGATGTTGACTTCCTTTACTTAAGCAATAGACATTCAACGTAGAATTTTTGAACTCTGTACCATTATCACTACGAATTCTCTTAACTCTCGTGTTATAGACATTCTCTACTAAATTAAGTACTCCATAAGCATTCCTGGAGTTTCATCCTTAGATTTCAAAAAGAACACCCATGAGAATCTAGAGAAATCATCTGTTACAACAAGACAATACCATTTGCCACCTATGCTTCTTTTACTTATTGGGCCAAAGAGATCTATATGTAGCAATTCAAATGGCAAGGATATAGAGTTTTCTGTTTTGGACTTGTGTGGTTTCTTATGTTGTTTTCCTTTCAAATAAGAAACACACCTGTCTTCAAACTCAAAACGTTTCTATGGCACACCCAGAACTAAACCATTTTTGGTTATGTAATTCATTTTACGAAAGTTTAAATGTGCCATTCTCCTATGCCATAGAATAGAATCTGCTTCACAAGCCTTGGATAATAGACATGTAGACTCCATTGAAGTATTTGGAACACCCATGTTAATAGCATAGATGTCCTTCTTCCTTGGAGCCCTCATTAGTATCCATTCTTCGGGAATAACAAATCCCAGATTCAGGACTAAGGCTTCCTTTTCATTAAAATGAACTGGATGACCTTTATCGCAGACCTGGGAAACACTCACCAAGTTGTGAGTTAGTTCTTCAACATAATTCACATCTTCAAGAGTCAAAGTTCCATTTGAAACTTTTCCTTTTCCCGTAATCACTTCTCCTTTATCCCCAGCGAAATTTACTCGCTGTTTTAAACCACCTTTGAAGTCTTTCAGTAGACTTTTTTCTCCTGTCATGTGTCTTGAGCATCCACTGTCTACATACCACCAGCTGTCTTTGTTCACAGTTTGCTCCTGCACATGACATGTTGCACACAGTTAGTTTTCAAGAGGGACCCAAGCCATTACGGTCTTTTGTTGTCCCTTATCATCTACAATCTGAACTTCCTTAAAATAACCATAACTGTTCCCATCGGGACTCTTGGTGACATTTACTGGAGGTTGAGATTGTTGATGATTTATAGTCTTATGATTGTGAGGAGAGTGAGTGGAAAACCTCCTAGGCATTTGACTGTTTTGTTGTGCATGAGAGGTAGAACCATTCTCATATTGACTATGGTTTCTACTTGGTGTTCTAAACCTTGAGGGTGTCTTATCTCTAGATTTATTGACAGAATTATTACTTTGAGAATAAGGTCTCTTAGGTTTAGGTGGAGAGACACTACTAGTGTTGTCTCTCTTCAACATGTTCACAGGTTTGCTTCCCAAACCAGGTTTAGCACTAGGTCTGTCTACATGTTTTGGTTTCTCGTTATTCACATGCTTATGAATTGCTCCCAACTTCTTCTTAGGACAACAAGAAGCCACATGCCCCTTTTGATGGCATTTGAAGTAAGACATCTTCCTACGTGACTTAACATCTTTTGCCTTAGTTTCAATTTGAGTCTTAGATACTAAAGGTGAATCATTATGTTCTTTAATAAGCTTATCATCTAATTTGGCATCATTCATCATTCCACCCGATTCAAATTGTACATTGGTGAAACCTGCTATCTTACCAATTTTAGATGATTGTTCTTTAGGAACATCCTTCTGTATCTTAGAGACATCATATTCTACGGGTACATTAACATCCGAATTAGCAGTTGCATCAATCATCTCTAGTTCAACATTAGTAGTAGTATAATTTGCATTAAAAGGCGGAGGTACATCACTATAGCCTAAGCCAGTCTTGTCCTTTACACTACGTTGAGCATCAATTATATTGTCCATAGTTAAAGAAGAAGTTCTATAACTTTCAAACTTACGATTAAGCTCAACTAACTTGACCTTAGATTCAGCTAATTCTTTGTACTTGTCAGCTATTCCTTGGAAGTCCTTTAGGTTTAAATAAAGACCATCTATTGTCACAGATTGTTCATTTATTTTATTCCTAAGTACAGTCTTGTCAGATGTGTAGGACTTAATCTGTTTCTTAAGGTCTAGCTTGTCCTCACTTAATCTACGTACATCAATTTTCGCCAGTTCTAGTTCAGATGTTAAAGTCTTATGTGATCCAGCAAAGACATTAACCTGGGCTTGTAAACTAGTCACTAACTGACATACATCTATAAGTGTAGGAACATCAAGACATACCCATTTCTTTTCAGTTTGGAGTTCAGCCATTTGTGCAACAAAGTCTTATGTACATAGATCTTCAGTTGATCCCAAGTCCAACACATCATCTTCCACTGCCAGACCTTCAAATCAGGAATCTTCATTTGATAATCCTCAGCAGTAGGCATGTAAGATGGTGTCTCCTCAGTCTGAACTGGATCTTCAATTTCAGCCATTAGAGCTTCTTCAGATAAAGCTCTCCGGTCATAAGAACCATCCAGTTGTTGAACGACCAAGGCTTTAGAAGACAGAGAAGCACTTGGTTATTCTGGATTTGCAGATTTCTCAGTTTTGGATCTTTGACATTCCCTAACAAAATGTCCATAACCTTGACAGTTAAAACATTTTACTTTGGATTTATCAAACCCAACTTTATTTCCCACCATCTTTCTTCCAGTACGCTTTAAGAAATTTTTAACTCTCCTTGACATCATAGCAAGTTGCCACTGGAGATCCATTTCTTCTAAGTTGTCGGGGTCTACCTGATCATAATCCTCATCAAAAGTAGCTGGATCATTGATCTTACCCTGGATGTAATTTTCATATGAAGCAACAAATAAAGCAAGAACTGAAAGTAGTTGTTCAGCGGATTTCACACTCATGGGCATTTTGTGATGCTCTTGAGTTGACTTCCCAGTTGTCTTGCTTTTTGCTTCACCACCGGATGAGCTTATAAAGCATAAGTCTTCAGATAATATTTCACTACTTACTCCGTCGAACTGGAAGAACTGTTAGAGATAGTTGGTTTTCCATGATAAAGCCCAGGATCCTGTACCTGATCAGGATCAGTATCTCTAGATCTTTTTGTGAAATCATATCCCCGGAGCTTATCAATTGCCTGCTCCAAAGACATAGCTGCATAACGCTCATCGTTATCTTTAAGCATAACTCCATAATTTCCCATTTCGAAGGAAGACCCTCAATAAACTTGTCAGTCTTCTCCGTATTAGAATAGGTAATGCCGTGGTCATCTAACTCACTTAACAGATGGTAATATCGGGTGGTATATGCATCAAGATCTTTACCTTTCATAGCTTTGAAAACTATCAATTGTTTCTTTAACAGATTACATCTACTGCCTTAACTTGATGACTTCCATCACACCTTTTCTCTAGAGCTTCCCATAGCTCTTTAGCGGTATGAAAAGACTTCAACTGATGGTTGATTTCTTTTGGAAGACTCATTTTAATTGAAGAATGAGCTTTATTCTCAATTTGATAATCCTTCTTTTCTTCATCACTCATTTGAGTATAGGTAAGTGCTACTGTCTTACTACCAACCTTAGCAGAAGGTGCAGTATATCCATTCTTAATGCACATCCAAATAGACAAGTCATGGAACCGACAGTGTGATTCAAATCGGTCTTTCCATCCATAGTAGTCTTCAAGTCGGAGCAATTTAGGTGGAACATTAGATTTCCCAACCTCATAATCCATCTCAATCATCTTACTTATGTCAGACATTGTTGAAAATTCCAGAAATTAACAAATAAGCAGAATGCTCAGATCGCAGGAACTCAGTTCGCAGAATGAACTCAGTTCGCAGGGGAGAACTCAGTTCGCAGAAAGAACTCAGTTCGCAGAGAAGAACTCAGTTCGCTTCGCAACTCAGTTCACAGAACAAACTCGAATCGCAGAATCTCAGTTCGCCAATTCAGTTCGCTTCGCAACTCAGTTCGCATAATCGGCTGATAACCCCCAAAAACAAAAATTTTCGGCTTTGAACGTCTAAACCCTAAGATTACGGACGTAAACAAACCCAAAAACTTTGAGAGTATGATTTTGATCGTTTTTACGCAACAAATTACGTACCAACAATCCCTAATCAACCGTTATTATCCGAATAACCTCGAACCTACGCGTATCTAGCCGTAGGCTCTGATACCAATTGTAAGTCCGTATGTATTAGGATCGATAACGAGGTTATCTTTAGGTATTAAGGTGCGGAATCTCTTAATACAATGTTTACGGATTGTAAACGGTTTATTTCACAAATATTAGTGAAATCAATTACTATTAGCTTTGTACTGATTAAAACAATGTTTATCCATCAATACCTAGCTCTCAGTATGCTTAGAATGTCTCTGGAAACACATAAATTTCGTATGGGTATTATGGAAAAAGTTAATTAGGTTCGCAACTTATGGGCTCTGCGATCCGACTCGGTTCGCAGCCCAAGTTGGCCCAGCGAAACCTGTTAATTCGCCTCGCAAACCTGCCCTGCGAACCCAACTCAGTTCGCATCGCAAGTCCTTGGTCAACATTTTTCAGTATTTAAAATTTAACTCTAATATGTTACCAACCGATATATTCATTACAATTCAAAACTAATTTACAAACTGGATTACAATAATCTCTAGTACTATTACAAGCTAGATCTTTTGTCACAATAACATGTCCCAACAGATCAATTAGGCGAACGCACACTCACTATTTTACCTGCAAAAATACATAAACACTTTATTCTAGCTCTCGTTCATATTCATTTTCATTAACACTTAGTTAGATTCACACACATAATCACTTAGCCGATCATCCTTGCGCTCTTAGTTTGTAATCCATTATTTTGGTTCTAATAAGATTAACAAAGGCAAGGATCATTTTATCCTTTCCGAGTTTTTATGCCGGCGATCAACCTTGATCAAGGGCTTTCCTCGTATATCATTGTGTAGATTTTACTTTTATTTTGTTTGATTCACATTATTTACTTGTAAATTGCATTATCCTCAACCTATTTTTGAGTTATTTCATAAAACATTTATTCAACAAGGATCAACGTATTCAAAGAATAATTTTCATTCAAAATTATCGTTTACTAATATAGATAATCATGTTTCTACGTAATTATCTTGAAGGTAATTTCAAGCACTATACCTCACTTTCCTAAATTTGATCACTTAATTGCTTATTGTAATTTTTGACCAAAACAGTTGATCCTTGTTGAATAAATGTTTTATCAAAAACAGGTTGAGGATAATGCAACTTACAAGTGAATAATGTTTATCAAACAAAATAAAAGTAAAATCGACACAATGACATACAAGGAAAGCCCTTGATCAAGGTTGATCGCTGGCACAAAACCTCAGGAAGGATCAAATGATCCTTGCATTTGTTAATCTTATTAGAATGAAAATAATGAATTACAAACTAAGAGTGCAAGGATGATCGGCTAAGTGATTATGTGTGTGAATCTCACTAAGTGTTGATGAAAATGAATATGAACGAGAGATAGAACAGAGTGTTTATGTGTTTTTGCAGGTGAAAATAGTGAGTATGCGTTAACCTAATCGATCACCCATGCCTTAATTATATACTAAGAGCGTATAACAACTATTCCGAGAATCCCGGGATCCTCCGATGAAAGGTGAAGACTTCCAACGTTCCCCTTGACTTTGTTTAACACGTGCAATGGACTTCGTCTTCGATGACTCATATCAAGGCCTTGCCATGCAATCCGGAGCATATCTCATTAACGCGTTCCATCCTTGACCTAGTCAATACTTAAGAAAAACAAACATGTTATACAGCGCATGATCCTGAATTAGTGTAGGTCCAGGATCCTGAGCTATGCACATTCCACAATAAACATAGGATCCTTACTTAATTATCTCGCTTATCCTTTATCCTGCATAACTATGTTAAACAAATATATCTAGAATAGGATCCTGCAAGATTAATAATAAAGATATTTCCAGGATCCTTAACTATAACTGTGATCTTGAAAGTAGACTTACAAGCTATTATTATCCTGCTATATGAATATTAAATGTAAACGCTTTCCATACCCGTGTGACGAGATTATGATGCTAATAAGGATCCTGCAATGTTAGATACAAATCTACCCTCAACAATTCTATTGATATATAATTCAACTTTAATACTTTATTAATGCAATCTATGATAATATACCATAATCAATTTCGGTTACATATTATTTAACTCCGTAACAATCAATTTGATTTGTTTTACTACATATCTAACTGAAATGACATGTTGTAATCGATTGAAAGGTTCCTCGCATATCGCTTGATCATATACCCTTTCATGTTTTACATTGTATATACTCTTTTATATAATAAACTAGGTATTGAACCCGTGCAATGCACAGCCATTTGAAAAGTACAGTTATATAGTAATTTGTAAGTAGCCGAATATATTAATGGGCATATAATTAGTGTTATCGATAGTACAATTAATTTGTGTTGTTGACCAATTACTTTACGCTTATATCAATATATTTTATATCATTCATTTACTTTTCAGCATCTATATATAAAGTTATAAATCAAACTTTTTTGTAAACAATATTCAAAAGTTTGTAAATTAATAACACATAATCGTTAACTAAAATAATACGCTCTAATAGTAATTAAAAAACTTTATTTTATATAATAAAACTAAGCATTGAGCTCGTGCGATGCACGACCATTTGTATAATACCATTAAATTAGTTTGTATATTATTACATTTAAGTTTGAATACATAATACAATTAAATTAATTTGTAAGTTAATGTGTTAAGTTTTAAGGGTTAATACATACGGAGGGGATTAAAGTATCCCAAAATGTTCACTTGGGGTACTAAAGTTTATGATTTGACAAAAATATAACCCAACATTTAAAACCTCCCCCAAGTGGAAAATAAGCTGGTAAAGATTCATCTATTTGAACAATTTTATAAACTTTGATTATCCTTGTAAACATTTTAATAAACTTTAGTTATCCTTGTAAACATCTTAATAAACTTTAGTTAGCCTTAAACACAATACGTATAGTTAAATCATAGTTTTGTCAAATCATAAACTTTAGTACCCCAAGTGAATATTTTGGAATACTTTAATCCCCTCCGTGTGTATTAACCCAAGTTTTAATCATTTGTTGAGCCTATACAATGCAAGGTAATTAAAAAAATACAAATTAATCATATATTTTTTAGGTTTTCAACTGTATCTTAATATTGTTGAAAGTTTAAAATTTATTACTAAAATTCAATAGTAATATATACCAAAATGTACATAAAATAATAAATTTCAAATATCTTTACTAAAACTAATTTTCTTAAAACATGGTAGTTGATGATGATAATATTTATTAAATGCAATGTATAAGATATGAATTAGAAAATGAATCTTTCTTTATGTAGGTAAAAATTATTATATATTAAATATAATATAGGAATTTTAAAATAAAGTAAAACTAATAAATAATAATCTTAGTAATTAATAATTAAGGTTTTTGAAAAAAACCTAATATGATGATGTGACAAGTTAGGAGGCTTTAAAGAAAAGGAAATGTAACGATGTGGCATGTCTAAAAATTAAGGAAAAATCTATGTTTTATAAGTATAGATAGATATAATTAAAACTATTTTTTACAACCAATGGAGTATTAAAGAAGGAATTCAATCAATACCCTTAAATTAAAATGGACTAAGATATATATTTAATATTTTTAATTTATATTATAAAAATAATAATGACATAAATATTAATCGTTTATGCATAAAAACTGTTAACGACGTCTATATATAACATGATGCAACTCTAATATATCTAAATGCTGATTACAATTGTCGCACCCCTAAATTCGTACAGCAGAAGCGATTCGGGTCGGGGCGCAACTAATCAAGTAATCACAACACAAAGGTAAATAGTAATCGACCTCTAAATGAGACGTTTGTAAAATAGTTACATTACCAAATATAAAAAGTTTACAAAGTTGCGAGTTTGCAATTAACTTTAGAAAATTCTGGTACAAAGACCAATGCAAGAAATCTCTAATGCTGATAAAACGTGCGACTCGAGTTAATGCTTCCCAAAGCATCCTACTGCAGCAACCTGAGAACACATGCTAAAACAGGTCATCTATAAAGCTGGTGAGTTCACAGGTTTTGTTAGTTCAAAACTCGAAAGTATAAACGATATGTATTTCATAAGCAGTTTATAAACCATGTGTTAAAATATGATATTATGTGGTCGTTGCTCCCACGAGCAACACCATGGAGGTAGATGTAAACCTATAAACCTAACCCAATAGGTTCCTGGTTGTTATAAATGTAAACCCCGGTATCGTTACTACAAGATGAAGTATTGCACCACCGCAATAGTATATAGATAAGTTGTAGGGTTTTCTAAACAGTTATGATGCTCTTACCAGCAGTGAGGTACTAGGATGTCACCAGACATAAGGTATTACTTCCGTGTAATATGGTGTAAGTAGTACAAATGTAACACCTCAGTTTTTAAGGTATTATTTTAGTGTACAATAATATATACATCTTTTTAAGTAAAGATCATTTAATAACAAGATATAGTAGAAAACGTAAACAGATGTTCAGTTCTAGACTGTGTAGTATAGGAAATAAAAAGAATATAGACACAAAATACGTGCCTTCTTCCTGTATCTTCAAAACAATTCCAGAAAACCCCCAAATAAGCATAGAAAATCGCAGGAGCTAAACAAAATCAAGAACTCAGTGTTTGATCTTCAATTCAAGCTACAAATTATCAGAATCATCACCTTCTATCATCCTCCAATCTTTGTAAGTGCTCTAATTTCATCAAGAACCATAGAGTTTGGGTTTTCATGGGTTTTAGTTAACTAGTAGGAATTAATCCGAAATTAGGGCTTGTAATTGAATAATTGTTATTAGTTTAACTTAGTAATGATGAGTTGATACTCAATTTCATGTTAAGAGTAATGGATTATGATTAGGGTTTATGGGGTTTCTTATAAAAATATATGAATTAGTAATAACTTGGAGCCAGCTTAATTTGTACTAAAGCTATGAGTATGATAATGAGAATGAAGTTAGTTTGTTTAGTAAAAGTGAAATAGTAAACATCAAGTGGGGGAGAAGTAATTAGATGAATTAGTAGTTGAAAGCATGATTAATTATTGATATGTGTGTTATATGAATGTGTATTAGGTGTTAAAGAAGAGTTATCATCAATTGATCATTGTATTTCAAGCTATTTAATAAGCCAAGGTGAGTATATGGAATGATTAGTTGTTATTAGAATTTGAATATGATGAATGCATATGATTAGAATGGTTAATGATTATTAGCCATGAAGTTATTAGAATAACTAACCAAGGTTAGTTATGTTCTTGATTAGTAGCTAGCTATGCTAGCTAATGATATGAGTAGATTAGCTAATCAAGGTTAGCTAAATGAAAGGTTTGAAATGTGCACATTTGATTAGAATTTGTGAATAGAGAATTGAGAGAGAAAAAAGGAAGTAAACCAATTTCCTTACTTATTATATGTTTTAACGCATATTTTGATTAGTTATACTTATACTCACTAAGCAAAGTGCTTAATTAGTTTAGTCTATGTTGTAGGTACAAGTGGAAGTGGTAAGGGAAAGGAAGCTAACAAAGAATAGAAGTGGAGTTGCTAGCTTGTTGTAAGTTACACAAGCTCATCTTTTTAAATTATCATTTTGTAACCCTTGAAAACCCAATCTATTAAAGTTTTGTCATAGTTCGAATATGAAATCAAAGATTAGAAGTATTATGGTGTAATAGTAGTATTTTGTGTATGATTAGCAAACATGTTGTAAAAGTGTTATAGTGCAAGTCATAATATACTTGTCATTTTAAAGATATGTGAAGTGTTGGAATGTAGTCAAACTTCTATTGGTCAATTATGATTGGTGATTGACTATTGAATGGGTCAAAATAGTTCTTTAAGGTTAGCGGGTCAAAAAGGGTCAAATTGGGTCTTTAAAAGCACATATGGTTTAAATTGAGTTAGAAGAAGGTTAAGAGTGTGGTACATAGCTTCACAACTTTGTTTTAGTATATGTGTTATGAGGTCAAAAGCTCAATGTTTCAGAAATCATGGTTTGGGAAATTGTATGTTGTGATTTTTGGTCTAATTTAGCCGAAAACCCGTCTCCGGGTCAAATCTTAGAAAAATGTAACACTTGAAAAAAAATGGAATTGAGAAAAGGTTTATGTGGTTATGGGGAAGGTGTGTGCAAAATTTCAGGTCCTAATTTGTAACGAGTAAAAAGTTATGCTTGTTCGAAATTTACCAAAAAGTTGACTCTTGCTGACTTCCAATTTTAGGCATGGCTACGCGATCCCAGAAAATTTCCTGGATAGCGTGAGTCAGTGCAATTTGTTATCAGAAAATTTTGTTCTTAGCTACACGATCCCAGAAATATTTCTGGATCGCGTATGACAGTGCAAATTGTGAACAGAAAGTTTTGTGCGTGGATACGCGATCACAGCTCAAAAACCTGGATCGGTGAGCATGTACAAAATTAGAAAATCAGTTTTTAGTTCAAAATTTAATATGAGATAAATATAAAATGAATTCTAAGGTAATTAAGGATCGAGGAGTCCTAATTGAAAGTATAAGAAAGAAAAAGTTCAGATTTTCAGGACATTTCAACAAATGTTTTCACTAATTATGCTACTCTACTAGTAGTAAGGCAAATGTAGATCACGAGATCTAATGGTTTGCATTTCTGTATTGCAATAATTGTCTTGTAGCAAAACGTGCCCAACTATTTTACCATACATCAAGTATGTATGTATGTATCGGAAGTAGCACCACGTGCAGTACCATATCATGTATGTATATCAAGTATGCATAAGTAAATCGGAAGTAGCACAACATGCCCGGAAGTAGCACCCAGTGCTTGGAAGTAGCTCAAAGAACCAGGAAGTAGCATAAAGTGCCCGGAAGTAGCACACAGTTCCCGGAAGTAGCACAAAGTGCCCGGAAGTAGCACACAATGACCGAAAGTAGCACAAAGTGCCCGGAAGTAGCACAGAGTGCCCAGAAGTAGCACAAAGTGCCCGGAAGTAGCACAACATGCCAAACAGTGTATATGCATAATAATAAGATATAATCCACATGTATAACTGTACAAGGTTTAACACAGAAGCTGAAGTCTCTATCAACTTAGTCATGCAAACAGTTTAACGGTGTTTCAATTCATGTATAAAGGTAATTCCTATGATTTAAACAGTATTATTGCTCACAAGTGTTTAGCCAGTTGTATTACCCTATGGTAATATTGTATATGTAAATTGTAAGTTAGAACCTACAGTGTTTTATGTATATGTCAAAAGTTCAGGCATTAGGAACCTAACCATACTGTACACATTGTAAAAGTTGCTAGAGTCTAAACCAAGCATACATGTGATGAACTGTTATAAAGTAATTATAAAAAATTGTTTTCATAAACAAGGATTTGTAAAATAGATACATGCATTCTCACCCGGAAAACAGTAAAACCATTTAAAGAGTGGGGCTATGAACTCACATCTGGTTGCTAACGATCCTAAGCTACGCGTGTTGTCCCAATAGTAACCTCCTAGTGTCCCAAACACGCGAGGTAATATATGCAAGAGACTAATCAGTCTGTCTAAGCGAGTTGTGCAAGTATTGCTTGTTGTTTGAGTTTAGAAACCGTGTACGACCCGTTGGTGACGGATTGTAATAATAATCTCCGAAAATATTATTATTATATTTGTCTCATTGTATTTTTATAAAGTATAAAACTGTGTACAGAGTCCGTGGACAGCGCCCCTGGTAGCGGCGTCCAAGGGGTGGCAACCCCTGACGGGGTCCAAGGGGGCAGAGCCCCTAGCTGGGGTCGAGCTGACTCGCATGAAAATTTTTATTTAGGCTTTTATTGCTTTAATAAAAATGCATCGGAAATTTAAATTCGGAGATTTGTTTTCGTTACGCAAATCTGACTCGCAGGTCAGTTCGCAGGGTCAGCTCGCAAGACATACTCGAATCGTAAGTCTCGTCTCGCTGCTAGATTCAGTTCGCTGGTCGAGTCACTTCGCAACTTAGTTCGCAGGTCAGGCCAATTCGCAGCTCGGTTTAAAAGTCAGCTCGCAACTCAGTTCGGCCCGCAAGTGGTTTGGCTCGTAAGCCAGTTCAGTTCGCAGATCTTATCCTTTCCGGATAAGGTTGCGAACTGAGTTCGGATAGGGTTTTGCAAACTGAGTTCATCTCAGTTCGCAGGATGAAATGATGCGAAGAATTAGATGGGTTTCGAGTTTAAAACATTTTCAACAAGTTTCTTGGACATGTTTTTCGTTGAGTGATCATAAAAACATGATGCTATTAGCTTTCCAAATATTATTGTTTAAGAAAAGGAAAGAGTTTTCACCAAGCTTGAAGATGATAGATCGAGATGATGGTGATGTTCGTGTTACACGATGAGGATGCTGATTTGTAGCTACTGTTGTTACCGATTTGTTGTTGTTGTTTCGGTTGGAGGGAGAAACCGAGAGAGACAGAGTGATGTGTTTTTGTGTTTGGTAAAAATGAGAAACAAAAATTGGGATAAGGGAGGTATGGGCCGGCTTATTTGTTGGATGGGGGTTAAATTGTTTCCCAAATTGTAGTGTTAAAACTCGCGTTTGTTTACCCGGTCATATAATCACGTAATATTTTCAAAGTTTAAAATTTGTTGTCTAGTATTCGAAATAATTTTAATCGAAGTATTTTATCAAATATACTTTATTTGAGGTTTAAAAATATAACTTGATTTTGATTCGTTTCTCGGATACGTTTCGCGTGATTTCATCTTGTACGATTTGTTTTAACATAACGTAATATGTTTTTGAATGATTTAATATAATCCGAGTAAATAATGTTTATTCTTAAATATAAAAAATCATTTAGAAAAGTTTTGTCACTAACGTCCCTATTATAAATGTTGTACTTTATGCGAGTTGTTATGGCGCGATTTCTGAATTAGTCGCGTACGTGTGTGTGTGTGTGTATATATATATATATATATATATATATATATATATATATATATATGAATATACGGAAAGTTGTATCTGTTTAGTCTATCACTAAACTAATTATGCGATATTTTGTTATGATTAGGCACAAATAGTTGTTCTAATTTACCGGGTGTCATAACAATGGACCCTAAAATTACTATTTTACATCTTTATAATTCAACTATGTATTTCCCTAAATTTTAAACCTACTATTTAGCTAACGTTTTACGCGTATAAAACAAACTTAAGTAATAAATGATGATACGCTATCGAAACGGAGAAACGGAGATATTGCCTACTGCATTGCGTGTGCATTCTTCTAGTCACTCTTGCAACTTTTTTATAATATAAGTTCTATTTCTATGTCACTCAAATTGAAAACTTAATGTGAAAAATACATTAAAAAAGTAACTCTATCAAATTTCCTATTCATGGTACAACACTTTGTATTTTTACAATTTAAGGTACCAAACTATCAAAATTTCATCAAATAAAGTACTTTTATCAATTTAAGGTATAATGTGTTACTCCATCCGTCCCAAAATTATTGTCCGGTTTTGACTTTCAGAAATCTTTCTTTTTAAACGTTGACCTTAAATATCTTTGTTTGTATTATATAATACTTGATGCAAAATATATAAATGGATTGGGTTTTAAATGAATTTTCATTGGTATAATTTTCGCCAACTAATATATAACACAAACAAAAATATTTAAAGTCAAAATTGAAAATGAAAGACTTCAGAAAGTCAAAACTTGACAATAATCACTTTCACAAATGATGATTTTTCTAGTAATTTAAAAAATACATACTCAATGATTTAAAAAAAAAAACTAAGAAGTAAAAAGGGAAATATTATATATTATAGATGTTATATAGGGGTGTAGCTAGTAAATCTAAATGTACAACGAGAAGAAAAATTACTTTTTTCATTTTTTATAGTTTGAGGGGGGGAAATTAAAAATTGTCATTAATGCCTTATAAAATTTTCTTTTTACGTAGTTTCAAAATTTTTAAAAGGGTGGTGGGGATGGATCCGACCCTGGAGTTATGAGTTAATTTTGAGATCGGGTGTTGAAAAATACAACACAAATATTGATTCATACAATAACGTTTACATAGTTAATGCATACATTATAAATGCACAGTTTTATTGTATCAATCAAAATTAATGTTGTATCTTTCACTTACCTTTGACATCACTCAAATTTGTCTGTAATATTAAGCTAATATCATATTTATTTTGTATATTTAGTTTCTTTTTTTTTTGTTCCCGTCGATCTTTATTTCTATTTCTATATATAATCAACCAGTGAATGCCTTATGAACAGTAAAAGAAGTTTTAATACTTTTTTTCTTATTAGGCATAATACTATAAATAGTCAACCAGTGAATGCCTTATGAACAGTAAAAGACGTTTCTATACTTTTGTCTTATTAGGCATAATACTAATATATATATATATATTTATATATATATATATTTATATATATATATATATATATATATATATATATATATATATATATAGTATAAGAAATAACAACAAAGGAGCATGAATAGCTTGGTGGTTTGTACCTCACATGTTCCTGAAGTCCACCCATGTTCAAATCCGTGGCATGTTTGTTTGTTTTTTTTCCTTTTCAATATTTTTTAGTTGTTATTATTGTATATTTGTATATATATCTATATATATTATAACTACTAGAAGAGCATCCGCGTATTGCGGCGGTGAAGATATTAACAATGCTCAAAAAATATTTTATTTATGTTTGAATATTATTTTGATATGTAAACCTTATAAATTTACTTTTAAAGACTTTTAAGTTTTGCTAATAATTATACGAGCATGTATTTTAAGACTAAATGTTTTGCAAAAATAAAGAAGTGGTGATTTTTAATCAGTATTTATTATGAATGAATATATTCTTGGTAGTTTCTATAACTAGGAAAGGTTAGTTTAGTCAATATTATCAAATATAGTGGTATTTATGCCATTAGAGTTTCTTGAAATTGTAAGGTAATGAAGAAAATGCCTAAAGAAATTATAAGGGTGAATGATATTGCCATTAACTCCATATCAATTTGTTAGTTTATATTGCCATTAACTCCATTTTAATTTTAATTTTTTAAATAGTAGATTAATCTACGAATTTTCAATTTCAATATTATATTTTAAGCAAATATTTATTATTTTATTTTTATAGCTAATTGAATAACTAAAAAAAATGTTAAAAACATGCTCTTTTGTACTTGGAGGAAATACAAACAATAATATCGAGTATGACATAATTAAAAATGATAAATATATACATGTAACTTTCTACCCGACGCTACGCGTGAGCATATACTCCTCGTTACTTTCATATACCATAAAATTTAATTGTAAGCTGAAATATTAATGTTATTCGTAAATCATATAATTTGATGACAAATTGATAAATTTCATACCTTAATTAAATTAAAAAAATGTATCTTGAATATATATATATATATATATATATATATATATATATATATATGTATGTATATATATATATATAGTAACGGGATCAAAACAAAAGAAAATTTAGGTGGAGAAGAAGGAGAAGCAATATGATTCAGTATTTTTATTACTATAATTCATTTTTTATTATTATTATAATTCAAGTAATAAAAGTTGATTCATAGTTATAAAAATAAGAATGGTAAAAAAGTGGAAAATGGAAGAATTGATATGATTGTTTAATTTCTTTACAAAATTCACTTTCATTTTTATCCCGAAAATTAAAAATATCTAACAAACCGTATGTCCATGAATTCTAAAAGTTACATATTCGGAATCAACATCTTTTTTTCTTCAATTGGAGATCTCACAATCTATATTTTCGACAAATTTTTTTACTTTATTTTTGTCGGGTTCTACAATATAATCACGTGTGATTTATAATAAAAAGACAAAATTTGTTCACGACTATCTATTTACTATATAAGTTAATTAACACCCGATTACTATTTAATATTCATGTACATTAAATAATTATATATATGGTTTAAAATATTGCATTTGTTTTCATTAAAAATCAAGTGTGATTGCTAGTTATATATTTAGTGATTTGTTATATAATCACGTATTTGTATATAATCACATATGATTTTCATTTAAAATTTGATATTAGATGAGCAATTTGCCGATATATGATAATTCGTGTATGATTTCAATTTGATTTTTACGTAATTGTATGATTATAGTCAATGATTTAAAAATTCGTATTTGATTACTCTTTAATCACATGTGATTGATACTTTGATATTCAATTGCATGTGATTACAACTTAATTTTTCATGTTTAAAGCTTTTAAATTGAAACACCCCGTTAAATTTGACATTTTTTTATATTTAAATTGACATTTTAAATAGTCTCATTAATCATACCTTACTTTATAATATATACAATATATATATATATATATATATATATATCTTATAATTAATAGTATTAGAATCAAAACGAACTATCCCCTTTTTGGTATACTGATATCGCGTAAAAAGTCACGTTTTTACTACCGATATCTCTCTCATTCTGAAACAATACTTGGCAAATAAACTCAAATAATATGCAAATCAATGAAACTTTGCCAAGAAGGTCAAAATAGAGTTGCACGAGAAAAATCAAGCAAAACGAAAGACAAAGGAATATTCTACGCATGATTGAATATTCAAGGCATCCGAGATAAGATTTGAAACAAAGTACCCATCACTGAGATTTTTCTTATCCAAGATCTTCGTTTTCAAATTACGAATCTAACAGAAAAATAATCAGCAAAAACGAACGAAGAATGAAGATTCTACGTACTCCGAAAGATTCAAATGATTCGTACAAGACATCTAAAGTTCAAAGAAACATCTCAGGGATTTATTTTTATCAAAGTCTTAATTTTGGAAAAACGAATCCAACGCAAAAAGAATCGACGAAAACGGACGCATAACAAAGAAGATACGCATGAAACAAGAAACGAGCGAACGGACGGCGAACCGGGACGGCCGACCACTAGGCGCCGCCGGCTGGCAGCCGCTCGTCCCCTCCTCCTTTTTCTGTCCTTGCGCGTACTAGTCTGGTACATGTGCCAGCACTTTTCGAAACTTTAGGGTACACGTGCTACCACTTTCCGCGCATTTAAGGTACATGTGCCACCAGTTTCCGGGAAAGGACTACCCCCCAAAAACATGCTAACTTGCACCTTGAATGGCTAAGATGCATCGGATTTCAAGTATAAATAAAGGCATCAAGGCTTCATTTCAACACACACCATTCTTAGAACAATACTTCTACTTAGTTATTAGTTCTACTTTCTCTCTCTATTTTCTTACTCTAAAATAGTTTTAGGCTAGTTTAAGAGCTTGTTTAGAATAGAAGAAAAGTACGGAACGCTTTGTAATCTTCAGAGTACGCTCGGAATTGTGTCAATTAATTCAAGTGTATTCTCTCTCGCATTTAATCCTGGTTCTTTCTATCCTTATCTATCTTAGTTAATTACGTTTATATTGATTATGCTAGATTTAGTTATTGCCATGATTAGAGAGTAGTATACTTGTTATATTTGCTTGCGCTGTAGTTAGTTAATTATGTGATGATTTATAATTAAATATTAAAGTAATATGATGGCCCCTATTCGACTGTTTTTCGGTATAGTACTGGAAACACTTCAAGGTGGAGTACAAATGTATGGAAGCTGAAGAACGACCGAAGGTAGTCATATTACGAAACGGTACAATATTACGAAGTAATATGATGGCCCCTATTTGACTGTTATTCGATATAGTACTGGAAACACTTCAAGGTGGAGTACAAATGTATGGAAATCGAGTAACGACCGATGGTAGTTGTATTACGGACTAATATATAAAATGAGAAACCTAGTTTAATTAACCTTTCTAAATAGACTTTAAAACTTCAAATTAATCTAATCGTCTTTCCACCAATAAACGTGATTACAATACCTTGTTAACGATGTCCAATTAAAAGGTAGTCAGTCATCTGTGTCAATATAATTTGTCAAAGGTATGAAACTATGGAACCGCAAGGCTACATGGGGGATTATCGTAGGACAAGACATGGCTAAAGTGTGAAGCGGCGGAACCACTTTAAGTGAGGAACGCTCTAGATAATTAGGTGATTTATTGGGTAGTCTTAAGCAAGGGCTGGTTTAAAGTCATAAATGAACTTTTTAAATATACGAATCTGTTAGGATGACGAGGAATCGTTATATGATTCAGTTTTGTCTAGTACCTTTAGATTTTGTTCCCGTTCATATGAAAGCATTATTAAACCATAATTATGATTTTGCTTATTATTCTAATTACTTTGTAATGTTACCATAACCTAGCTCCCGGTGTGACATGCTAATGGAATTTCAATTAGTAGGGAATCTAGTGTTTACATCACAAGTATCCAAGAAAAATATGTAACAAATATCTTTCAAAACTGTTTCTCCAAACATCATCCCATAACTTAATTAACGATATCTCAGCAAACACTATCTTTATTTTATCTGTTCTACGTTTTATTTTTATTTCGCTTTTTATTTATTTACTTGCCTAAGTTAGTTAATATAAAAACCAAAACTCCCCCACTATTTTATAAACCATTCACTAGTTTGAAAGCCCTCATCTGCCACGCCTTAGTTTCAATTCAGTCAATTTGAAGAACGACTCTAAGTCATACCTACCACTTGCTCCCCCTTAGGATTAGCATTGTTAGGGAAAACTTAGGCCCTGTAATTACATATCTAAAACACCCACTGATCGCCATCGCCAGTAGCCGGTGCAACGACAAGGGTAAAATCCTTAGCGACCGCTGGTGACACATCATATACTTACGCGATCCAAGAGTTGTGATGAGATCGCGTATATATGAAGCAATTCCGACTGTGACAGATTTATGTTGTAGTACGCGATCCTGGGATCGAAATTGGATCGCGTATTTACAAGTTAAATTCAACTAAGACCAAAAATGTTACACTACGCGATCCTGACAAACTAGTGGGATCGCGTATTTACATGTTGCAGTAACTTGTATCTGAACTCAGATTTTTTTGGCCAATTTCAAATACGCATAACTTTTGACTCGGTAATTATTTGACCCTCAAATTTTGCGAGCACCTCCATTATACCATAATAGAGGTTTTCTTTTTTACAATTTTCTGAAGTTCACGTTAGCAAAGAATTTGAACGTCTAAACAAAATATAGTCGTATTTGAACATTTTGATAACACATCAAATTCTCAACCAAGTACAATGTGACTCACTTTTTCACAACATTTTTGATTATAAATTTTGACTCCATTTCAATAATAACATGTAATATACTACCAGTTAAACTCATTTGGACACGTTGACCATTTGATGACCCGTTTGGGCACCAAAAATTATCCGTTGAGGGTATTGACCACATTAATCCAATTCTATCACCTTTTTCACACATATTTGACCAACTTAACTAATTAGCCAAAGACTACTTTCAACTTTACTCAAAAACCCAAAATCATTAACATTTAACAATTTTCTCAATGAAACCAAACTTACCACTTTTCATTAACCATAACCATCAAAGTGATCAACATCACAAAACTATAACATGTACATAACCATTCTTTCGAATCACTTTGACGTTCAGTACATAACTATAAAATTAATTCATAATCTAAGCATCAAATGTCAAAACATCTTTTAAACTTAACAAAAATGGGTGGTTTCTTCATGAGCATGATTTGTAAAGGGATAATACTTGTTACCGATAATGCAACAAGTTCCACCACTAGCTTCCAACGGGCTTCTTGCTCAAATATTTCTGGGTCTCACTTTGCTCACCTATAACATTTAAAACATAACGAAAATAAGCATATTGCTTAGTAAGTAATGGAAGCACATAACATAACATTCTTCATAAGTTAAGGATCCTCGACATCTAACCATGGTAATTCATAAGAATTAACTCAAATACCAAGCTAATGATCATGATCCATTACTTGAAAACCATCAAGCAAATGCCAATTTACCCATTACTTAGCTTAACATCAAGCTAATGGTAGTTAAGCATTACTCGATTCCACTATCACACCTCAAAAATGGTAATACGTGGTTAACAAGTATTTAGCGGAAGCATTTGTGATCGCGGTTAGGGGGCCGTGACGTCATCATTGGACATTCAAGCACAGAGCATATGATTATTGCAGAACAAAGTAATTAAGATGCCATAAATAAACATTGTTACAAAAGCTACGACTTATCAAGTCGTAGTAGTAACATTGTTAAATACATGTTTTAGTGAATAAAATATTCAAATCAAGGATTTCGTAAATATGACTAAAAAGATTTAGTTATACGAATCCTAATTTATCTTCGGTAGCGTAGTTCCAAGATGCATGTAGTCTTACATAAGTTGCTAATTCCCTGAAAAACATAGGAAAAAGTCAACAAAATTGTTGAGTGAATTCACAGGTTTTATGTATAAATAGTGGTTAAACCAAGTTATGTCGTAATTCGTTAACGTACAAGTCAAAACGTGATCCAAAATTTCCTATTTGTTGACATACAAGTCAAATATAAGTTTCCTATTTGTTGGAATTTATCAAAAAGTGTCGTTGGAACATTTCCAAATATATGTCATGTAGGAAATCCCGTAGGAGGTTGTTACGTTCAGAAAACTTTTAAAAGTAATCTAAATATATCGTTTGTTAGAAAAACGCGTAGGTGATCTAAAATTTCATTATCGTGATATAAACATATCCATTTGTATAAGTTTGAAAATTATTTCAGTGTATAAATCGTAGGAACGCATTCCTATATAGTTAATCATATGAAAGCATGTATCCAATATAAATATTTGTAGCAAAATATGTATCATGTATAAATGTTCGTTGAAAAGTATGCATCCCGTATAAATGTTCGTAGGAAAGTATGTATCCCGGTATAAATGTTCGTAGGAAAGAAAGTATCCTGTACAAATGTTCGTTGGAAAGTATGTATCCAATATATATTTTGTAGAAAAAAATTTCAATATGTAACTCGTAGGAAAACATAGACGTGATCCCCTGAAGGTTAGCTAGACCATACAAGTTAAAGTACGCCCCTAATTCTATAACCAAACCACGACCAATTCGTTTGTGTGATTGTTTTTGCCTGCTGAATCGTGACATGTAAATATACGCTCCGAGTAAGTAGGAGGGTTGTCAAGGCGATAGTATTATCCGTATATTTAGTGGCTAGAGTCACCTAGTTAATGGTTATAGTTTGTAGCCATGAGGCCTTCTATGCACTACAAGATGTGTAAACTAGGTCCGTACCAGGATTCGTTGTCATGTTCCCAAATAGTGTATGAAAATCATTTCTTAAGTAAATAGTTTGCGAGTATAGTATGAAAACATTCATAAATATTCAAGATTTTGTATAGTTCATATGTAATCAAGTTATCGAGTATAGTATGAAAACAGTCATAAAGTAAACAGTTTACAAGTATAGTATGATAAGCATTCATAAATAATCAAGTTTTTGTATAGCATAGTAAAACAGTTGCTATGTTTTCCACGTGAGCTTTAAGTGTGTGAGAGCTAGCAAAGTGGTTTCCCAAGTAAAGTCTCTTAACGTCTTAAACGTAAGAGATTATTTATATAAGTAGCTAACTAATAGCCAAACAATGTTAGTTGTTCATTCGTTAAAAGACCATCGTTGTTTTCAAATTTGTACGATCCGTTGGTGATGGTTTCATAATAATAATTCGTGATGATATTATTATTATCTTTCGTTTCGTTGTATACTTTGTAAAAGTGTGTGTGTGTATATATATATATAGTGTGTTTACGAGTTATATCGTGTATAGTTTCGTTGTAGTTACGCGAATCGACACCTGGTGAAAATAATGTTTTTCAAGTAATCTGTTATTAGCGACACACGGTCTAGTGCCGCATAAGGGTAGTGCGACACTCAACTTTTGGAACATACTCATTTTTGTTTAAGTGTAAAAACATGTGTGTCGTTAATCGTAAATGTTATAACCCTCGTTTTTATCCAAGTTTCCTAATAAAACACTTAAAACTTTCATTTCGATCCAAAATCTAAAGTTTTATATTTTATTTCGCGTTTTTCGTACCGAGGCTCGTTTTCGGTTGATTTGGTCAAACATGTTCGGTTTGACTTGAAACTTTTACACGTAAAACCGTATCATATTTGAACCCGTAAAAAGTAATTTTCACATTTTATCAACCCGAAGTGGCTCATTTCTATTTGCGGGAACACAAAATCAGTTTAGTCAGTTTTGTTCTAAAAAATGCACCCTGTTCCGAGTTCGTTTTAGCTAAGTAAATCTTTGCAAAAAATTCTGAGAAAATTATGCAATGTTCCCTTATGTCTTAGCTTTGTACCATATTTTTTTCATAATTTTTAGCTAACAAAAAGTGGATCATATAATTACATGATCAACCCTGTGTCCAGCAACTATCAATATCGACACAGGTCCAAAAATCAGTTTATATCCCGAGTTGTACTTATCCGCAAAAAATAAATTTAACTACTTTGAAATTTACTAAACTTGTAGTCTTTAGGAAAATACCTTGCGTCGTTTCGAGTTTTGTACACGGAGATATGGTCTCGTGAACTTGATGTAAAAATCTGTCAACCGTGACAGATTTGCTATCCGATTTCATATTTTCGTTTTCGAGTAGAAATGGAATTGAAAATATTTGAAACCATTTGTATTGTTTATCTAACTTCTTAAACACACTTTTGACACAAAAAATGATCATTTTAGTGGAGTTATGGTTTCAAAACTCAGTGGAGAAAACGTCCATATTTTCTGACAGAAAAGCGTTCTTCAACAAAAATTTATTTTTTGTTCGTTTTATACCCGATTTCATGTTTATTTACAAGTTTCATGAAAGATGAGTGAAAGAAATGGTTCCCTACAAAGCTTGAAGATTGAGATTGAAGGTAATGAAGATGATGTCACTTGTGTATTCATTTTGTAGCTTCTTCCTTTGCAAATCCTTGAAAGGTGATTTTTAATGATGTTGTTTGTGATTATTAATGGGGGTTTTAGAGCTGGCTTTCTGCTGGAAAACATGGACAAGAGAGGGATATTTGGTAGAGTGAGATTGGAGAGAAAAATCTTAAGTGTGGAATGGGGGAGATGGTTTGAGTGTGTAAGTCTCTCAATTGAGTATGAGGTGAGGGAAAGGCATGGTAAGGGTGGTTTGAAGCAGATTTTTTGTTGGGGCCTACATGGGTGGGTGATTAAATCTTGTTCCTAAATTTTACGTTAAGTCTCGTGATCGTTTACTTGTTAACCGTGTGTATTGTCAATCGTGTGTATGTAATAACGTGTTTGTTCGTTTAACTTGTTAGCAGTTGTTTCGATTTATTTTTTTGAAGTATTTTTCTAAATACTTTATCTTGAGTTTTCAATATATTTATTTTTCTTCGTTTGGTTGTCAGGTCAGATTTGCGTGTTTCGTCGCGTACGTTACATTTTATATAAAATATATAATTGTTTTTGTTTAATCGTTATGCTTTATTCGTTAGCATAATATTTCAAGGTAAATAACTACTATTAAAATAGCTTTATTTATTTATAAAATTTCACATCACCAACGTACATGTATTTCTGTCAGACTCGTTCCGATTGTTTTGCACGTAATTATAAGTAACTACTATACAAATTTCGTAATACTTCATGTATTAAAATAATGGGCTTTGCTAGACCTTATCTCATAAAAATAGTTTAGTATTTGTTTAGTAGGGAATTAGCCTAACACATGCACGTTCTTAAAGTACGGAAAGTATAAAATTTTGAGGGGTGTCACATCCACAAATATCCATTTACTTACCTTTGATTTGGCTATGACAATTACTTGCAAAATTTCCAATTTTTTGACCACCTGGCCATGTAAACACATACACACATATATTACTACAACATAATTACAACTTAACTCTTAATCCTCCTACTTTTAATACATAACTTTAGGTGTTAAGTTCAATAATACCAACTATTCAATTCATATATTTCACACACTTTCTCATTACCAAAATTCACATACAAATGGGTGTTTAATCCTATTCTTTAATCATTCATGAATTTTATCAACATCATCTTTTCATACATCCTAGAATCACCAATACCCACATGTATATAAGTCTTTTACATATCAATTAGCAAAACAAGTTTATATGTAACTTCAAGAATATGTAAGAAACGTTCCCTACATCAATTACAAGCATATAATATGACCACCTAATAATCCACCCTCTTCTCAAGAACCTAAAGTTAGGGTTCATACTAAACTATAAATAACAATAAATTAGAAGGATTAATGGTGTAGTTCTTACCTCAAGATAATTGAATTGACGATTCAAAAGTTAAATTCTTCAAACCCTAGCTAAAATTTTTGATTTCTACATCCCTCCTTGTTCAATCATACGCACTCAACTCCCTTTGTATTCTAATTTCTAATTTTGGAATAGTATAGAAGAATTAAGAAGCAGGGATTTTTTTTAGGTAGTTTATATTCTCAACCCTTATCTATACCCGTCTTCTAGTCAATTTATTTAACGCACCTAGTCCTACTAAAAATATTCTCATATATTACTTACACTTAAACTTATTACACTCCTTTTATTTTTGCATCCCACATTGGATGTGTGAAATATATTGGATAAGATGAGCACACTATAAATATCAACATCAAGAATCTAATTACATACTTACTTATTATTAGTGTTTGATGATAATCAATCAAACTTACACATTTTAAGTTTGATTAAGTGTAAATCTATTTTACATATTTTATATCAAGTTTAATAAAATATTTAGTATACTTTTTAATGAGCTTTTAAATGATTTTATCAAGCTTGAACTTCTATACAAACATTTTGAGCTCAAATAACTAGTTTTTTTTTTTGGGTAAATTGTCATAAACTTAAAAGAGTATCGAGCTCGAACATTAAATTATTATCCAAGCTCGAACTCGAATATGATTTTAAAAAGTTAACCGAGTTCGAATCGAACTTGAACATACTTATTTTTTAAATGAGTCGAGTCAAGCATCAGGATATTTGAATCGACTCGGTTCCTTAATAGCTCTACTTATTACACATTCACTATGTATTATATTTATAAATAGGCAACAAAGATAAAGTTAACCATACGTGTACAAGTTTAGTTTATGTAAAAGCCTAGTCACATATATGAAATGACATGGCAACACCACATCAACTAATTTAAAATGTAGCATGTTAAAAAAAGTTATTTTAGTGACCTTGGAATATTTTAACAAGTTCATTGTCGACATTGGTAATAAAATTAGTTCATTGGTGATATTGGGACAAAAACTAAAAGTTTGTTGCTGACATTAGTAATAAATCCGATTTATTGGTGACATTGGGACAAAAGGTAAAGTACGTTGGTGATGTGTACCATAAACCCTTAAAAAATGGAAATAAACTTTTAAAATGGATCAATCATATTGGTTTCTTCATTCTTCATTTTTTTCATTCCTTTTTCAAATATTCTCATATATATATATATATATATATATATATATATATATATATATACTATCTACTATCTATAAAGCATTTTTTCATTATCTCAAAAAAGATTCTATGGCATTACTACTTATACAAAATATAATAATCTAGAAAAGTCTCTTGATGCTCGTGTTTGCATGCGACTCGAGCTATATAATATCCTGAGCAGTCCTACTACTGCTATGTACATGAGAATACATGCTAAAAGTTGGTGAGCTCACAGGTGTATATGATAAACATAATGTATGAACCACAAGATTTAATAATGTGTTTGAAATTAATCAAATAAATGTGTATATTACTGCCATGAGCCCATAGTTCGAGCTTAACTGAGGGGTCAGGATCCACCTTTAAGAACCTAAGCGAGGTGCCTCCGAGCGAGTGCCTAATCTACACTCGTGTGAACAAATGATAATGTACCCGTTTGACATCACAGTCAAGGTAGCGCGACTACCCCGGACAGGGATTGTCAATCCCATATGGTACCATACACTAACATTCACGCTAAATTCATATTAACAAACTATGTGGTGGAGGACTTTATGATTAGTAAAACAACCCATGTAGTGAATATATCGAGTTTTGTACTTGTGTTCACATGTAAAACAAAATCTGAGCGTGTATTCCTACCCCGGGAGAAAAACAGTAAAATGAGGGGCTATGAGACTCACGTGAGTCAGATGCGTTCGTACAATAAACGTGTGTTGCTGCTGAACCAAGCAGTGATGTCCGAAGACTGTAACCTGAGGGCGTCCAAGACACGCGTTGGTTAATATGTGAGTGGGTATCTCAAAAGATCACCTATGCTAGTTGTTCATCCAACTAGTTATGTCCAAATATATTGGTTTGTTTGATTATTCGTTTGTGTTTTAAAAACATGTACAGCCCGTTGGTGATGGTTTGTAATAATCACCTTAAATCATTATTATCATGTGTTGTTTCATTGAATACTATTTAAGTATATGTTTCGTGTGTTGTATCGTATATAAGCATTGAAGTATATGTGTATCAATGTACGAGTACATCGTATGGGTTTTGGTTGTTGTAAATGTTTGGCACTCAGTGTATAAGGTATTTCCAAACTTTAATGAAGGGGGTCCGGGGGCAGCGCCCCTGGTTAGCGAGGTTCCAGGGGTGGCAACCCCTGGCGGGGTCCAAGGGGCAGAGCCCCTGGCTGGGGTCGAGGTGCTATAGTGAAAAACGCATCTAAAGTCTGAATTTTGGATAACGTTAGCGATAAAATTTCAAGTCTTGACACTTAGTAAAAATCAGTGTTTTTAAGGTTCTGATTTGTGCGACACTGGGTGCGACACCAAGTGCGACATAGGTTGTTGTATCGCAGGTAATGACTGCGACATAAGTCATTGTGTCGCTAGGTGCGACATCCGCAATTTAATGCGACATATGGTGCTGTGTCGCTATATGCGACATCCGAAAGTGTTGCGACATAGTCACTTGTGTCGCTATATGCGACATAGGTAATGGTTTTGCGACATAGAGCTTTGTGTCGCAAAGGCTCCAGGCCTGATGCGACACAAAGGGTCTGGTCGTTTTTCAAGGTTCGGGTTTGTGGTCAAACAACCTCGGTTTGACCCGAAACTTTTACACAAGTCTTAAAACAGTTAGTAGAGTTTGTAAAAATTATTGATTTGTGTCGAGAGTCATTCTAGGTATCGATTTTATAAAATGGCCAAAACCAACATTTTCTGACAATGTTTCGAAATCAAGTTTTTAACACATATTTGGACATTACAAAGTTAGATCAACAACATACAAGAAAAATAAACGAAATAGAAGAGTTTTCGAAAGTGTCAGAATCTTACAAATCGTCGCGAGGAGAAACCGAAAAGATGGATGTGTAGCTCTTTGCGTGGTGATCGTTTTTGCTTCTAGTCTTCAAGTGATTCAAGAAGGTTTTGATGGTTATTTTGTAGAGAGAGAGAGCTGAAAATTTAGAGAGGGGGAGAGAGAGTTTGAGAGAGAAAAAAAAGGAGGTGGTAAAGTGATGATGATGCTTGGTGTGTGGGTTTGGTCAAAGAGAAAGAGATGGGGAGAGGGGGCCCCCGGCCCACATGGGCCCTACCCATGTGTGGTTGGCTCCAAATTTTAGTCTCCTGTATTCACGCTCCGTGCGGTGTTCGTTTCTCCGATCGTTTAAACGTTTAATTATCCTTATACGTTTTAACACGTGTGTTTCGTTAACGTTTTAAATCGTGATACTTTTAATGAAATTATTATTCTAAATACTTTATTTTAAGTTACTAAAATGTTGTCGGGTCTCAGTTTACGCGTTCGTTGCGTAATTGTACATTTGTTTAACTCGTGTAACGTTTTTGAATGTTTTATTCGCGCGCGTGTAATCGTAATATTTTTACTCGAAGTATTTTATCAAAATACTAAATGGTGAATTATAAAAATATAATTTGGGTTTATTTCGTTTGTCAGGCGCATTTCGCGCGTTTCTGTCGCGTACGGTTAGTTTTAGACGATACGAAAGATGTTTGTATATTTTATCCAAATAATATATAAATAAAATGAGTTAATTAAATAATTTCCCATTATTTAATAAATTGTTCACTAATATCCGTATTTGTGATTGTGGCGAATTCCATCCGATGATGAAATGCACGATTTAAATAAATCGCGTATGTGTGTATATATAACAATATACAAAATGATTCACATAATTAGCCTAAACACAACTAATTACATGTATTAATACAACGATTAGACACTAAGTACTAGCCCTAATTTCTCGGGTGTCACAACTATAAATAAATTCAACATCTTTTTATCTCTTTATTAATATTATCACGTACAATAATATAATATATTGTTCAAAACACATATAATAGATTTTATTGGCTTACCGTAGCATTGCGCGGGTACTATGCTAGTATATATATATATATATATATATATATATATATTTGAAGAATGTACTTCATATATTGATTTTAGAAACTTACGCTCAAAAGACTTCAAATGAGCCACTAATGAAAATGTACCCTTTTCTTAATCTATGTATCTTATATATTAAAAGAAAAATATTGAGAGAATAAGGACCATTAGATAGAGATTAAAGAATAAGATCTAACCCTTAATTTATTTGTCGCACCCCCTAATTTGTGCAGCAAAAATAAACCGGGTCAGGGCGCGACTAATCAAATATCATCACACCAAGTTACAACTAACGACCTCTATATGAGTCGTTTTGAAAATAATTACATTTTCATACCTAAAATGTTTGAAAACAAAGCATTTACATTAGAAAAATATAGTTTCCTAGAGTTCGCGTTCAAGACGGGAGATTCTATTACATAACAAATTACAAAAAATAATGCGGGAGAATCTCTGTTAATGCAGTTGTGAAAAACATGCGACTCTAGCTAAGTATAATCTGGAGTAAGCCTGCTCCGTTTGTGTACATGTGAATACATTCTAAAAAGGTCAACACGAATGTTGGTGAGATCACGGGTTTATTCACTAAATCAGTATGTATGAACACAAGATTTTTATCAGTTGTTGCAAAATGCGTATATACAATTGTGATGAAGTCATAGTTGAAGCTTAATATAAGAATGGTAAAACCAAGTAACGTATAGTTTTCCACGTGAGTGCTAAACCAAAACACACATAAGTAACAAGTATCAAATGCCCATTTCTATAGTACGGTCCGTGGTAGTGCGTGCTACCCTTGGCGGGGATTGTCAGTCCCAAATGGATCCAATTACTAATACTCGCGCTTAAGTCCATAAATGACAACTATTATGGGGGGACTTCAGTGGATTACTGACGCGCCATCAACGGTCGATCGGGTTTTCACCCTGTCGTCGGACCGTCCGTCAGCGGCGGCGTCAGTGGAGTTTTAAAAGTTTGTTTTATGCTGGGCCTAAGTATACTAAAGCTATGGATAAGTATAGCGATAGGTATGACCTAGGGTCGTTCTTCAAACTACAACGGGTATGGGATCTAGGACTTTAGTTATCTACGGGAATTTAGCTAGGGTTTAAAAGAAGTTTTGGTTTGGTTTGGTTTTAACTAACTACTAATTATCTAAAATTAAACTAAATTAAAGTAAAGTGGAGTGGAGGTGGCAACGAGAACTTATAGGTGAAGCGAGTGTTTACTATGATAATTACTCATGTTATTTAGGGGTAGTTAATGGGATAAAGCCTTAGTTAAGATGACATTAATATTTCCTAATGAGCCATAACCCCTAGCCTATTATCTATCTAACGTAGAGTTGTCCGCAATCAGATAAACAATATGTCACGTGGATAACAGTTATGGAATGTAAACTACACCAGAAGTTGTCCCAAATGTAGCAACCAATTTAAACAACAACCATCCTCGAGTCTTGTCCCCCAATCTCGGACATTTGAGATATCCGAATCATGGCATGAATTGTGGAATAAACAAAAACATGAACAGGGGTTTCCCACCGGGACAAGTTGGGATGGTCTGGTCTAACGGTTGATTAAATTGTTCATCATTATTTCATATAAATCATTTTAACTATTCTATGCATGTTAAACTGGTATATGCAATTGATAAATATTCGAAAACCTAATCATGTAACTAATCAGCATAACAGATACTAGCATGCAAACCCTAAGCAACAATCAAACAAGAACATGCAGAAAGGTAGCATAGCAGGGATCAATTTATGCAGAGTGACGGGGTACATGGTCAAGTCACAAGTGCCCTGAAAGTTCTCTCTAAGATACTTGTTAAATGGCCTGAATCTAATCTATCTCTAATCCTATGCTCCGTGTCTCCCTCCGGTAATATTTCAACCAGGAGAACACCGGCCATGTCGAGTTCAATGATCATCAGACACAGAATAATTAGCGGCATACAACTAGCAATTGGCCAAGCCTAGAAGGATGTTACTAACCACAGCATAAGTTGGATAGATAAACATTTGAGATTCAATTCATAGATTCAAATATAATTCAACAGCATACAAACAGAGTAACAGCATGATTTAAGTATAACTACCCTAGCATGGCAACTATCATAGCAAACACAGATTTGTCTAGCTAAGCATGGCAATAATCCTAGCAAGTAATTCTAAACAAGTATAGCAATAGCACAACGTTATTTAAAATAACAAGATAGAGATTATAATAAAACCTGACAAAGCGTTATTACAAATCGTGCGACACCGCAGTCTCGGAGCACCTCCGTACAATTAAGCTACTAATCTACTAGCTTAACTAATCTAATTAACTAACTAACTAATTTAGAGAGAGAGTAGTGAGAGAAAGTGTAGAAGTGAGGTGTGGAGTGTGTTGGTGTGTTGAAATGATGAAATGAGGCTTATATTTATAGAGATCGCACAAACGTATCCGTAGACCGTATCCAAACCTCCAAACGCACAACCGTATCACAAAGGCGAATAAAAATCAGATTTTTATCACCCAAACGCACGATACGGCTGAGCTGGACCGTATACAGCTGTGCATAGGGTGAATACGGCTGAACTGGGCTGTATACGGCTAAGCACAGGCCGTATACGGCCTGCACAGACCGTATACGGTCTAGGTCTAGCCGTATACGGCCTGGACCAGCCGTATACGGCCTGGTTCAGCCGTATGCTGGTTCCTCGGTTCTTCGTTTCTTCGTTCGGGTGTAACTTCTTCGTCGTTTATCCGTTTTGAGCGTTCTTTATATCCACACGTTCGTATTTTCCTAACGAAGAAAATGACATAAGTTAGAGGTCATAATTCTTTGTGTATCTCAAAAAGTGCTAGAACGAGTGAACGAGAATGCTCATGATCGTATTCGTTAGATTTATCGTGTTTTTCGACCATTTTAGATGACTTTTGAAACATTGTCTATATTTTGGCCCATGTGACGAGTTTTAATGATAAAGTATCTGTTTTGATTAGTTTCGTCACATATTGGGCTAAAAAGGTGAGATTAATGCACGCAAAAACATGACTTTTTGCGTGTTATCAATTACAACGTGACGTATGCATTCCGTATAACAGTTAAATCACTACTTGTGTTCATGAAAAATAAGCAATGTATCTCACCCCTAGGTAAAAACAGTAAAAACAAGGCTATGAGACTCACTTGAGTCTTCGCAAGTAAGCGTTTAAATTAATAAATGTGTATCCGAAAGAAACAATCAATCAGTAGGTTCTCCGAACCTGCAACCTTCTAATGCCCTAAGCACAAAAGGTTGTATGTAAGTGAATGTTTCAAAAGACCATCCATGCTAGTTTTCCACTTAACTAGTTATGTCCAAGTGTTTCTTATTCGTTTTAGAATCGTCTGCGGCCCGTTGTTGATGTTTTTGTAAAAATAATTCTTAAAGACATTATTATTAAGTTTCGTTTCATTGTATACTTATAAGGTATATGTAACCGTTCTTGTGTTTGTTTCATATGTAGTTTTTTATTGTTATCGTGTATTCGATACTTGGTAAAACTAAGTGTTTTTAAGGAATCTATGTATTGCGACACAAGAGCTTGTGTCGCAGTACAGTGTTGCAACACATGACTGGTGTCGCTAAATTATGAAATAATTTAACTATGTGACATATGGGTTATATTGCAGGTCATGTGTGCGATATTGGGGTTCGTGTCGTAGGTTAGGGATTCCGATTGGTATGCGACATATAAGCTTGCGTCACATGTTTGCGACATCAGGTTGGTAGCGACATGAAGGTTCGTGTCACAGTTCTTATAATTTTGTGATGTTGTGACAAAGTGGCTTGTGTCGTAGTAGCCCAGTGCTTTCTACGACACAACGAATGATCTGGTTTTCTCATTTCGTGAGCTTGGTCAAACATGCTCAGTTTGACCCGAGACTTTTACACAAGTCTTATATATGTTTTATAACCCGAATGTGTCATTTTATTAACGATACGAAAACTGCCCTTAGAGTATATTTTTACAATTTTTAGTCGCGTTCGGGTATCGTTTTAACTAACTAAATGGCCGAGATAAAATCCGAGAAAATATATGTAATTCCACTATGTCTTCTCTTCATAAAACATATTTTTATATAATTTTTAACCTAGTAAAACTTGTTTAATTAATTCGCAAAGGGGGGACATGTCCATCAACTATATTTATGTACATACGCTCACAAGCAATCGTATAACTCGAGTTACGTTTATTTTCAGAAAACAGGGTCTTAATAGAAGTTAAAGATAATTAAATTCTCTAACTTTCCTAACTGGTCTCCTGTCTTAAAGATTCTTGTACATCTAGTTATGTCACCACTAAAATGACTGAACTTCTGACCAGAAGTTAGAGCATATGTATGTACTATTTTATCTTTATTTTAAAATAGAAAACGAACTCCATAAATTTTGAGGCCTGGATATTTCGAAAGTAGACACATTGAAATTCATTTTAGAGCCAAGAAACATTCGATTTAGTGGAGAAATGAGTTACATATTACAGATCTAAAGTCGGGTTAAGTTTTGTCCAGTGGGTAAAGGTATTACCCAATGGCATTTCGTATTATCCAATGGTTTTCAGTTTAGATCTTGGATATAATCAGTGAAAACGAAGCGCTAGAATGTTTATATGCTTAATCCAAGTAAATCGATCGAGATATGAAAGAGATCTTACAAAGGAAATGCGATCTAAGGCCAAAATGAGAAGGGATATGCTGCTGCTGCTCAGTTTGTGCTCTTCCTTGGTTTTCTCGCTAAAACCCGATGATAGGAGGTGGTAGATGATGATGGTGGTTGTAACACCCCGAAATTTACTGTTGCGCGGAAGCAAGCTTTGGGTGTTACTAATCAATAATCAATCACCAAAGTAAAGCAAACAACATCTATATGCAACGTCGTACGATAGTACAAAAGTATTACATTGTTGAATCATAATAACAAGCTTCGAGTTCGAAGATGATTTCCTAGAGATTCTAATACATAACTGATATACAAAAAGTAATGCAAAAGAATCTCCACAAGTTTGTATGCATGCGACTCGAGCTATCAGTCCTGGGGTAATCCTACTCCGTTTGTGTACCTGAGATACAAAGCTAAAAAGGTCAACCAAAAAGGTTGGTGAATCTCACAGGTTTAGTAATGAAGTAATCGTTTATGAACCACAAGTATGTACCAGCGTTGCTATCAAGCAAAGTAAGTAAATCAGTATGTACGCACAGTTTCCATGAGCTCATAAGTTGAAGCTTAACCGTGTAGTGTGAATATATCACGTACCCCCGTGAGTGCTACCCGCACACTCATATGTTAAAAATACTAATATGCCTGTTTCTATGTGTAAATCAGTACGTGGTGGCGCTACCACCCCAGGCAGGGATTGTCAGTCCCAAATGGATCCATTTACTAGTAATCGCGCTTAAGTCCATAACTAACAACTTACGATAGGAGGATTTCAGTGGATAAAAGTAACTCATGCAAAGTTTGTGTAAAAGCAGTAGTAAATCCGGTACAATACATTGCGTTCACATGTAAAACGGTAGCTAAGTATCTCACCCCAAAGTAATAAAACAGTAAAAGTGGGGCTGTAAGACTCACCTGAGTCAAGCAAGCAAGCGTTTAACTTAATAAATGTAAAGTCCGAAAGCAGTGGTAATCCGTAGGTTCTGCGAACCCGCAACCTTCTAATGCCCTAAGCATATAAGGTTGTATGTATAAGTGAATGTCTCAAAAGATCATTCATGCTAGTTATCCACTCAACTAGTTATGTCCAAGTATTTGTTTATACGTTTGTGATCATTTTGTAAATAAGTATGGCCTGTTAGTGATGGAGGTGTAATAATAATTTAAGTATTATCATTATGTAATTCATTGTGCTTGTATATCTTGTAAGTATAGTGTTTTATGTATTAAATAATTAGTATAAAAAGTATTTTAAAGATTCCATTTCGTGCGACAATAAGTAACCCGACAATGCCATTTATGGACACTGTTCATGCGACAATCATATTCTCGGAATTTTGTTGATACGACAATAGTATTCACGGAGTACTATTCATGCTACAATGGCATTCACGGAATTTGGTCATACGTTATTAATATTCACAGAGTACTATTCATGCGACAATAGCATTCACGGAATTTTGTTCATGCGTTAATAAGGATTGACGGAATTTTTTCAAGTATAAGTGTCAGTTTTTATGCGACAATGAGTATGTATTCACGGAATTTAGTTTTTATGCGACAATACATTCACGGATTATTTGTAATTTTTATCTAAAATAGTAAAAGTTATCAAATCGTTTTGAAATTTTTAAACAAGGTTCCTACATATGTTATGTACTTCATGTATTTGTTTTATAATTTTTTGAGGTGGTTTGATATTTTATAAAAATTCACAAAGTGTCAGTGTTCAGTTTAATCCGAGATTAGACCACTTTTCATAAACCTGATTTTCTGGAGAAATGGGTGTATTTATGGAATGAGCCAAAGAATAACTTTTTGTACATAACAACATTACCAAGATTTTCCAAGTGGTCTCATACGTTTTTGAGGTCTAGAACTCGAGATATGGTCTCGAGAAGTTAATGAAAATTCCTGTCTGCCGGAACAGTAAACCTATGTCACCGGAGAAAAATGTTTTCGAGTAGAAAACGGAGTCAAAAAGTCACGAACTAATTTTGTTGAAAAGATAACTTCTTGTACTACATTTTAGGCTTAAGAAAAGTCCATTTAGGTGTTGTAATGATTTTTATAAAATTCAGGGAAGTGGAAACAGAATCTGGACAGGAAGGTTAACTTCCTGTTTTCGAGTTTTAATTTGTGTTTCGACTTATCTTTTGGACATTAACTAGTTGAATAAGATACATAACATGTTAATACATATGTTATAAGTAAAATACAAGAGCTTTGAAGTCTCACAATGGTGTATAAAGAAACGGAGATGGTAGGAGCGATGTACGCGCGTCGGTGATCGTTTTGGTGTCTTCGGCTTCGTGTTTCCTTCAAGAGTGAGGTGGTGGTCAATGGTGGGTGACGGTGGTCTGTGGTGGTGGTAGGACTGACCTCTGGTCGTTTTAGAGAGAGAGGGAAGAGAGAAGGAGGAGAGAAATGGAATGGAAGAGTGGAGTGGTGAATGTATGGGTATGGTGTGCATGTATGGAGTGTGTGTGTTACCAAGGGAAGAAAAGAAAGTATGATCCCTCCCTATGTTGCTGCAGATTTTCATGGGTCCCACCCACTAGGTGGGTATTTGAATCATTTTGCAAAGTTGCACTCCGTGCGGTGTTCGTTTACCCGATTATTTTACGTTTTAATTAATCGTATAACGTTTTATTCAACACGTTTTATTAACGATTTAAAACACGATATTTTTACTTGAAGTATTTTATTAAAATACTTAATAATGTGATATAAGACATACTTTGCCTTTATTTCATCCGTCGGGCGCGTTCCACGCGTTTTCGTTGCGTAAAGTTACGTTTTAATAAAATGTATAATTGTATAATATATTAAAGTAAATATATTAAAGTAAATAATGTTTGTTTGGATAAATCCACATTATTTTTGACAGTTTGTCACCAACGTCCATAGTAAATAGTGTCGGACCTCGTCTGGTTCAAGTGTGTATGATTAAAACAAATCATATAACGTGTATGTAATTACACAGAAAGTTACATATATTTAGATTAATATAATACTAAATACATGTAATTACAAGTAGTTAGGCACTAATTAAAGTCTTAAATTAGCGGGTGTTACATTCTCCCCTTGTTAGGAGAATTTCGTCCCAAAATTAGCTCGTAGTCGCGGTGTGATTAGAGTCAGTGAACAGGTGTGGATGTTTCAGTCGCATTTGGTCTTCCAGTTCCCAAGTGAATTCAGGACCACGCCTCGAATTCCACCTGACTTTAACAATGGGAATACGACTCTGTTTTAAGCGTTTGACCTCACGGTCCATAATTTCCACGGGTTCCTCGACAAAGTGTAGTTTGTCGTCGATGTGTATCTCATCGAGAGGTATAATCAGTGCCTCATCAGACAGACATTTCTTCAAGTTAGAAATGTGAAAGGTAGGGTGCACGCTACTGAGTTCAGGAGGTAGCTGCAGTCTGTACGCCACTGGACCAATCCTTTCAAGGATTTCGAACGGTCCAATGTACCTGGGATTCAGTTTTCCACGTTTGCCAAAATGAATAACGCCTTTCCAAGGCGAGATTTTCAGAAGTACTCGATCTCCAACCTGGAATTCGAGATGTTTGCGTCTCACATCAGCATAGCTTTTCTGACGATCACATGCAGCTTTCAGTCGGTTTTGTATGCCGACGATCTTTTTAGTTGTTTCATGTATGATTTCCGGACCGGTGAGTTGTGTATCCCCCACCTCAGTCCAACAGATAGGCGACCGACACTTACGACCGTACAGTGCCTCGAAGGGTGCAGCTTTGATGCTGGTATGGTAGCTGTTGTTGTATGAAAACTCACACAACGGTAAGTGATTTTCCCAGTTTTTACCGAAGTCAACTACGCAGGCTCGTAGCATATCTTCCAGTGTTTGTATGGTTCGTTCACTCTGGCCGTCAGTTTGTGGATGATAAGCAGTACTCATGTGCAAATGAGTACCGAGTGATTTTTGTAGTGATTGCCAGAAGCGGGAAGTAAATCGAGCATCTCGGTCAGAGATAATCGAGATGGGCACGCCGTGTCTTGACACGATCTCTTTCAGGTAGATCGTGTCAAACGTTCCATCTTGTCAGTTTCCTTGATGGCTAGGAAATGAGCAGATTTAGTGAGTCGGTCCACGATCACCCAAATGGTATCGCAACCACTAGGTGTTTTTGGAAGTTTAGTAATGAAATCCATAGTAATCTGCTCCCATTTCCATTCAGGGATTTCCGGTTGGTGTAGCAAACCGGAAGGTTTTTGGTGTTCGGCTTTAACCTTAGAACAAGTAAGACACTTGCCAACGTAGGTAGCAATGTCCGCTTTCATGTTGGGCCACCAGTACAACTCCTTGATGCCATGGTACATTTTGTCGGCACCAGGGTGTATAGAGTACTTAGACTTGTGTGCCTCGTTCATCACCAAGTCTCGTAAGTTCCCGTAGTTGGGTAACCAGAGTCGGTCAGAGAAGTACTTGGCCCCATTTGGTTTGGTTTCAAACTGTTTATCCATGCCTCACAAGGCCTCGTGTTTCACATTTTCAGTTTTGAGTGCTTCGAGTTGAGCGGTAAGAATTTGGATTATCAGGTCGTTGTGTATAGTCAGGACAAGTGCTCGGACTCGAAGGGGTTTCACTCGTTCTTTACGACTTAAGGTATCGGCGACAACATTTGCCTTACCTGAATGGTAACGTATTTCACAGTCGTAATCAGTAAGTAGTTCGACCCAACGGCGTTGTCTCATGTTTAGGTCTTTTTGGTCAAAGATGTGTTGGAGACTTTTGTGGTCGGTAAAGACTGTACACTTGGTACCGTACAAATAGTGTCTCCAGATTTTAAGAGCGAATACAACTGCTACCAACTCTAGGTCATGAGTGGTGTAATTCTTTTCGTGGACCTTGAGTTTCCGGGAGGCGTAAGCAATAACCTTGTCCCGTTGCATCAGCACGCAACCGAGACCTTGGTGTGAAGCGTCACAGTATACCACGAAGTCATCGTTGCCTTCGGGTAATGAAAGAATAGGTGCACTGCAGAGTTTCATTTTGAGCAGTTGGAAAGCTGACTCTTGTTTGTCAGTCCAATCGAATTTCCTTTCTTTCTGAGTCAGTGTAGTGAGAGGTTGAGCTATTTTCGAAAAATTCTCAATGAATCGCCTGTAGTATCCGGCGAGTCCTAAGAATTGGCGTACTTCGGTAGGTGTAGTAGGTGCTTGCCAACATTTGATGGCCTCAATTTTTGAAGGGTCAACACGAATTCCTTGACTGTCAACCACGTGTCCAAGGAATTGTACAGTTTGCATCCAGAACTCACACTTGGAGAATTTGGCATATAACTCCTCATGCTTGAGTAGTTCTAGAACGGTTTTCAGGTGTTGCGCGTGTTCTTGTTCATTACGCGAGTAAATCAGAATGTCGTCAATGAAGACGATGACAAACTTGTCAAGGTAAGGCTTACACACCCGATTCATAAGGTCCATGAATACGGCTGGTGCGTTGGTCAAGCCGAATGGCATCACTTTAAATTCGTAATGCCCGTAGCGAGTTCGGAAAGCTGTTTTAGGAATGTCGGTGTCACAAACTCGTAGTTGGTGATAACCTGACCTTAGATCGATCTTTGAATAAAAACTCGACCCCTGAAGTTGGTCAAACAGGTCATCAATACGAGGTAGTGGGTAACGGTTCTTGACGGTTAATTTGTTGAGTTCACGGTAGTCGATGCACATGCGGAAGGAACCGTCTTTCTTTTTCACAAATAAGACCGGGGCTCCCCAAGGCGAGGAACTCGGTCGAATAAAGCCTTTATCCAGGAGTTCTTGCAGTTGCGTAGACAACTCCTGAATTTCAGAGGGGGCTAAACGGTACGCTGCTCGTGCCACGGGTGCTGCGTTGGGCACAAGGTCTATTGAAAATTCGACTTGTCTAGTTGGCGGTAGGCCAGGCAAGTCTTCAGGAAAGACTTCTGGGAAGTCTCGAACAATAGGCACATCCTCAAGTCGCTTCTCCTCCGACTGTTTCTCTATAACATGTGCGAGGATTGCCTGGTATCCTTTTCTCAAGTATTTCTGGGTTTTCATGCAAGAAATAATGTTAAGTCTCGTCCCACCGGTCTCTCCTTGTACGATTAAAGTTCCACCGGTGACGAGAGGAATACGGACGATTTTCCCGTAACAAATAATCTCGGCGCGGTGTTTGGATAACCAATCCATACTGACGATTATGTCGAAGCTACCAATCTCGACAGGTATAAGATCAATAGAGAATAGCTCATCAGCTAAGTTCAACGTGTAGTTAGGTATCATACTATTGGCCTCAATGAGATTGCCGTTTGCCAATTCTACTGTGTACTTAGAATCTAAGGCAACAGGTGTAGTGTTAAGTAGTGGACAAAACTCATCGGATATGAAGCTCCTATCAGCACTAGTATCAAATAACACAGAAGCAGTCAAATTGTTGAGAAGGAACGTACCCGTGACCACATTCGGGTCCTGGCGGGCATCCCCAGCGTTGAGTACAAAAGCTCTGCCCCGAGCATTGTTGTTATTGTTCCCTTTCTTATTCTTCAAATTGGGGCAGTCACTTTTGAAATGTCCAGCAACTCCACATTCATAACAGGTTCTGGGAGTGTTGGGTTTGGAGTTGGTATTAGCAGTGTTTGTCCTGCAGTCTTTAGCAAAGTGCCCGAATTGCTTGCACTTGCTACATGGGCAAGAACCCTGATGGTGTCGTTGGCACTTAGAGCAATAGGGCTTGGTTCCCTTGTACGCTCCCTTGTTATCAGAATCGGAGGTGTAGGCTTTAATGGTTTCGGGTTTCTTGTTTTGGTGGTTGTTGTGGTTGTCGGACCATTTTCTTTTGTTGTTGTTGGAGGATGGAATGGGTGGTTCAGGATCCTCGTTCATGGCCATGATTTCATGAGCCAATCGGATAGCACCATCAATGGTGGTTTGGTTTGAGGAGGCAACGTTCCCCCGGACGGGTTCCAGAAGACCGCGAATGTATTTTCTGATCTTGTCAGACTCGGTGCTTACCATTGCTGGGCGGAGGATGGTAAGCTGGTTGAACCTCGAGGTGTATCTATCAATGTCGGTCCCCTGCACCCTTAGGTTCCAAAATTCTTCCTCCAGCTTCAGGAGTTGTTCAATAGGGCAGTACTTGGCAGTGAGCATCTTTTTCAGATCCTCCCAAGAGAGGAGGTAGGCGTTGTCGATACCCACTGATTGGGCATATGAGTTCCACCAGGAGAGGGCACCACCTTCGAGGGTGCAAGTAGAGAATTTAACCTTATCTTCCTCTGCACATCTGCTGATGAGAAAGACAGATTCCCTCTTCTCACACCACCTGATCAGCCCGATGACACCTTTCGTGCCATTGAAGATGTGAGGTTTGCAGTTTTGAAAATCCTTGTAGAAACAAGGTTTGGGTTGAGATCGGTTGACGGTCGAGTCTTCGCTGCCTGATGTCGGTGCTCGTGTAGCCAAGGCTTGGGCCACACTGCGGGCAATCATATCCGCTATTTCAGTTTCGCTGAGGGTGACCTGGCGTCGGGGAGGCATGATGCTGAATAAGAAGAACAAGAAAAGAGAAATAAGAGGTTTGTACGAATTTATGATATATCTCATGTGTATATGATGGAATATGCGATAATAGAGTGACGTGATAACCATATTTCATTAGATAACTAGATTAGATACAAGGCGTGAGTTCTAGAAGGTTACATAATATAAGGAGTACAAAAGATGCCGGGCATTGTTACATCCTGTCGAATTACAAAAGTTGCGCCTAGGTAATTACTAGATTTTCAGAGTAAAAACTACACTAGTCTTAACGTAGATTAATTTGTTCCATTAGTACAACAAGGCGATCCACTGTATTTGCAAGTCTGCTGGTCTGACTGGCGTTGTCTTCGGCCAAAACCAGTCGTTGTACCAGTTCACGCGCGTACTCTTCAGCTTCTCATGAGCGTTGCTCACATTCTTCCAGCCTGAGTCGTAAAAGTACGGTATCCGCGCCTATTTCCACTACTTTATCTCGAAGGGTGTTCATGTTGTTGACTGTATTTTCGTGGTCCTCAGCAACCTCATTAATACGTTCCAGTGCCGTGAGCCTCCATTGCTCGCGGGTTTCCTGAAGTTCCAGGTCCATGTCCTGTAATTGTCTCTCGTGACGATTCACTCTAGATGCAAACTCCGGAACAGAAAAGTGTGTTGGTTCCCGAGTGTCAGGATTGGGGTAGGGGCTAGCTAGAGGTGGCCTACTGGTCCTCCTAACTACTCTCGGATTTCACGATTCGGATTGAGAGCGTGAGGAACTGGGCGGTGTGTTTGTGATTTCTGAGACAAAGCGTTTAGAAATAATAAGGCCTATATTCATATAATACGTATATAATATAGCCTAGAGTGTCTAGCACAAACATATTGGAGTCCCGGTTTCTCTCGAGGTCAGAGTCAACTAGTGTACCCTGTTCAGTCATAACCCTTTTCAGATTTCACATCATATTAATTTAATTGTACATAGTTGATCAGGCTATGTTAAATTAAACTAGTATCATGTAATCACTGAATCAGTTATACCTAATAAGGGATACTGCCTAAAGGTCATAGTCTAGGCCCACTAAATGCAACCTAGTTCGCTATAAAACTTTGGCTCTGATACCAATCTGTAATACCCCCAAATTTACTGTTGTGCGGAAGCAAGCATTGGGTGTTACTAATCAATAATCAATCACCAAAGTAAAGCAAACGACATCTATATGCAACGTCATACGATAGTACAAAAGTATTACATTGTTGAATCATAATAACAAGCTTCGAGTTCGAAGATGATTTCCTAGAGATTCTAATACATAACTGATATACAAAAAGTAATGCAAAAGAATCTCCACAAGTTTGTATGCAAGCGACTTGAGCTATCAGTCCTGGGGTAATCCTACTTCGTTTGTGTACCTGAGATACAAAGCTAAAAAGGTCAACCAAAAAGGTTGGTGAATCTCAAAGGTTTAGTAATGAAGTAATCGTTTATGAACCACAAGTATGTACCAGCGTTGCTATCAAGCAAAGTAAGTAAATCTGTATGTACGAACAGTTGCCATGAGCTCATAAGTTGAAGCTTAACCGTGTAGTGTGAATATATCACGTACCCCCGTGAGTGCTATCCGCACACTCATATGTAACAAATACTAATATGCCTGTTTCTACGTGTAAATCAGTACGTGGTGGCGCTACCACACCAGGCAGGGATTGTCAGTCCCAAAAGGATCCATTTACTAGTAATCGCGCTTAAGTCCATAACTAACAACTTACGATAGGAGGATTTCAGTGGATAAAAGTAACTCATGCAAAGTTTGTGTAAAAGCAGTAGTAAAATCAGTACAATACATTGCGTTCACATGTAAAACGGTAGCTAAGTATCTCTCCTCAAAGTAATAAAACAGTAAAAGTGGGGCTGTAAGACTCACCTGAGTCAAGCAAGCTAGCATTTAACTTAATAAACGTAAAGTCTGAAAGCAGTGGTAATCCGTAGGTTCTGCGAACCCGCAACCTTCTAATGCCCTAAGCATATAAGGTTGTATGTATAAGTGAATGTCTCAAAAGATCATTCATGCTAGTTGTCCACTCAACTAGTTATGTCCAAGTATTTGTTTGTACGTTTGTGATCATTTTGTAAATAAGTATAGCCCGTTGGTGACGGAGGTGTAATAATAATTTAAGTATTATTATTATGTAATTCATTGTGCTTGTATATCTTGTAAGTGTAGTGTTTTATGTATTCAATACTTAGTATAAAAAGTATTTTAAAGTTTCCATTTCGTGCGACAATAAGTAACCCGACAATGCCATTTACGGACACTGTTCATGCGACAATCATATTCTCGGAATTTTGTGATACGACAATAGTATTCACGGAGTACTATTCATGCGACAATGGCATTCACGGAATTTGTTCATACGTTAATAATATTCACGGAGTACTATTCATGCGACAATAGCATTCACGGAATTTTGTTCATGCGTCAATAAGGATTGACGGAATTCTTTCAAGTATAAGTGTTAGTTTTTATGCGACAATGGGTATGTATTCACGGAATTTAGTTTTTATGCGACAAAACATTCACGGATTATTTGTGATTTTTATCGAAAATAGTAAAATTTATCAAATCGTTCTGAAATTTTTACACAAGGTTCCTACATATGTTATGTACTTCCTATAATTTTTTTATGATATTTGGAGGTCGTTTGATATTTTATAAAAATTCATAAAGTGTCAGTCTTTAGTTTAATCCGAGATTAGACCACTTTTCACAAACCTAATTTTCTGGAGAAATGGGTGTATTTCTGGAATGATCCAAAGAAGAACTTTTTGTACATAACAAAATTACCAAGATTTCTCAAGTGGTCTCATATGTTTTTGAGGTCTAGAACTCGAGATATGGTCTCTAGAAGTTACTGAAAATTCCTGTCTGCCGGAACAGTAAACCTATGTCACCGGAGAAAAATATTTTCGAGTAGAAAACGGAGTCAAAAAGTCACGAGACTAATTTTGTTGGAACGATAACTTCTTGTACTACATTTTAGGCTTAAGAAACATCCATTTTGGTGTCGTAATGATTTTTATTAAATTCGGGGAATTGGAAACAGAATCTGGACAGGAAGGTTAACTTCCTGTTTTCGAGTTTTAATTTGTGTTTCGACTTATCTTTTGGACATTAACTAGTTTAATAAGCTACATAACATGTTAATACATATGTTATAAGTAAAATACAAGAGCTTTGAAGTCTCACAATGATGTATAAAGAAACGGAGATGGTAGGAGCGATGTACGCGCGTCGGTGATCATTTTGGTGTCTTCGGCTTCGTGTTTCCTTCAAGAGTGAGGTGGTGGTCAATGGTGGGTGACGGTGGTCTGTGGTGGTGGTAGGACTGACCTCTGGGCGTTTTAGAGAGAGAGGGAAGAGAGAAGGAGGAGAGAAATGGAATGGAAGAGTGGAGTGGTGAATGTATGGGTATGGTGTGCATGTATGGACTGTGTGTGTTACCAAGAGAAGAAAAGAAAGTATGATCCCTCCCCATGTTGCTGCAGATTTTCATGGGTCTCACCCACTAGGTGGGTGTTTGAATCATTTTCCCAAAGTTGCACTCCGTGCGGTGTTCGTTTACCCGATTATTTTACGTTTTAATTAATCGTATAACGTTTTATTTAACACGTTTTGTTAACGATTTAAAACACGATATTTTTACTTGAAGTATTTTATTAAAATACTTAATAATGTGATATAAGACATACTTTGCCTTTATTTCTTCCGTCGGGCGCGTTCCACGCGTTTTCGTTGCGTAAAATTACGTTTTAATAAAACGTATAATCGTATAATATATTAAAGTAAATATATTAAGGTAAATAATGTTTGTTTTGATAAATCTACATTATTTTTGACAGTTTGTCACCAACGTCCATAGTAAATAGTGTCGGACCTCGTCCGGTTCAAGTGTGTATGATTTAAACAAATCATATAACGTATATGTAATTACACGGAAAATTACATATATTTAGATTAATATAATACTAAATACATGTAATTACAAGTAGTTAGGCACTAATTAAAGTCCTAAATTAGTGGGTGTTACAGTGGTGTTTGGTGGCCCTTGGAAATCATGGAGGAAGGTGGCGATGGTGGTGGTTCAACTGAAAAACCGAGAGAAGAGGGAAAAGAGTTGGGGAAGAGATAAGGTTGGTGTAGGTGTTTAAAATGAGGGTGAAATGGGTGAAAGTTTGATTTATATGGGGGAAATGGTTTGGGCCGGATTAGGACGGTCCTGGGACGACCTGGGATGACCCAAATGGGTCGTGGACTTGCATGTTTCGTTCCTCAAGTTCGTGTTACATTCGCATGGTCGATTAATCGTTAAAGCACGTATTATACGTTAAATCGTTAACATTAAGTTTTTACGTGTTATATTTGATACGTAAATATTAACATGAGTTGAATGACTACTTTGGAATATATTTTTTTGTTTTCTTAAAATATTTGTCAATTTCGTTCAGTGTCGGGTTCGATTCGCGCATTTTTCTTGCGTAAGTTACAATTTATATAAAACGACATGGTGTTGATGCATATCAGTGTGTCTGTCAGTTGGTCTATTGAGTTGTAAAGTGTCGATTAGTCGTTTAATAGAAATATAGATTTTGTACCTAGTGACACTTAAGTTTTGGTTTAGGCGACACTTGCTTGATTGAGCGACACTTGCTTAAAGTGTCATCAGTCACTTTATACGTCACTTGATAGCGTCACTTATCAAGTGCCGCTAGTCGTTGTGACACTTGAGTGCGTCACTTACCAAGTGACGCCTTTGGTACTAATAAGTTTTCCACTGTCCAGACCTCTGGGGTCCACTCAGAGAAAGATATGAAGCTCCAGTAGCTGAGGGAGATTATCGTGGTATCCCTCCATCCAAAACTTATAAAGTTATGTCTCCTGAAGAGAAAAAGGAGTATGACATTGAGAGAAAGACTCATTCGGCTATCTGTATGTGCCTCACTAAAGATGTCTTATGCCTCTTCAAAACTCATGACATAACATACGATCTTTGGAAGGCTATTGAGACGGGATGTGGTGGAAATCAGAAGTATAAGGAGGCTAAACTAGAACTAATCAAGAAACGGTATGATCTATTTGATTCTCTTCCTAATGAAACGGTATTTGGCGTATTTACAAGATACTCACAGTTAGTTAGTGAGTTAATTGAGGGAGGTCACAATTTCCCTCAGATTGAGGTAAATAAGAAGTTGTTGGATGTTCTACCTAGTAGTTGGGACGTTACAGTACAATTTCTAAAAGAGAGCCAAGAGTTAGCAACAATGAATCTGGATGAGCTAATTGGCATTCTTCAAGCTCATGCAATGGAGTTGAAGAAGAAGGAGTGTAAATCGGGAGGTTTTGTTCAAGACTCGACATTATAGGGAGGAAAGGTAAACACCGGGAAGACTTATGGTGGAATGGACTTCGTTTCTGCTACGAGTTCTTCATTGCAGCCTTCATTACAGTCTACTGGTGCTCATCATCCAGTTTACGCTTCTGGACCTTCACAAGGGTCACAACAGCAAGTTCCAATTTCCCCTGCTATTCAAGAACAGGCTGCTATCTACACAGCTTTTCTTAGCTCCTACAAGGATTTGGTTTCACAAACAAATTCTACATTAGAACTTGCTAAAGAAGATTATGCTCAATTGGATGACGATGATCTTGAGCAAATGGATTTAAACTGAAATATTGCCATGATCTCAAGAAGAGTTCAAAATTTCTTGCAACGGACTGGGCGCAAGAGTTTGGAAGGAGATGGCAAAACCAGTTTTGGTTTTGACAAGAGCAAGGTTCGCTGTTATAATTGTCAGAATTTGGGACATTTTGCTAGAGAATGTGAAAAACCCAAAGTTCCTCCATCGGGTTTTACGAAGCCTGATGCTCCTAAAGCTCCAGAGAAAGAAGAAGTAAAGCAAGCAACAGCTGATGCACTAGTTGTCTTTGAGCCTACAAACACGGACTGGAGCATGTTTGCTGACAAGTATCAACAGTGTCTTATGGCTCACATTAGTAATGAGGTACGCAATGAACCAGAAGAGCCTTTGAACTGTATTTCATGCATTAAGTTAACTGAATCCTTAAAGTGCTATCAAGAAGACAACGTAGACTTAAGGAAAAAGTTTGAAAAACTTAATGAGTCCAATAAGTACTTAAAGGACAATGAACAACTGTATGATAAGAAAATTGAGGCTTATAAACAGGACACTCAAAGGTTTAAATCCAAGGTTTTTAGTCAACATGATGCTATTAATAGCTATCTTGCTGAAATAGAACTTTTTAGAAAGGAACTTTCTGATTTAAAAGTTGAGTATGAGAACTATAAAATAAGATTCTAGGTTCCTCGTCCTCTACGGTTGCCTTCAATGAAATCCTTAATAAGCAGAGGATAGATAATAAAACTAAGACAGGACTAGGTTATTCTGTAGTCCCACCTCCCACTGAATACTGTCCTATGCCTGTTAAGGAAGGCACTGAAGAGATTCCTGTTGACTATGCACTGTTATATGGGGTTAAGTCAAAGGTGAATAATCAAAACAAACAGGCAAAGGAGAAAACCAAGCGGCCAGAGTATCCTTCACCTCAGTTTGTTAAGTCTAAATGTGAATCTCCAGTTAGTATTGAGGAGATTGTTGAGATTGAGGACATTACTGATCAGGAGTATCCTGAATTTAAGAAGGTTGAAGTTAAACCTGAAAAAGTGGTTTTAAAGGTTGAACCTGCAATTAAGGTTCAAACTAAAAAGGGAAAAGACAAGGTTTTAAATGCAAAAGCACAAACTTTACAGTCACCTGTAAAGATTTTGCAACATAAAGTTACAAGTGAAAAAGATTTTTGTGATAAACCTTCCACTTCAACCTCTCAACCAAAACAAGCATTTTCTAAGACGTGCACGCAATGTTCATGTTCTAGAAATGTTTCCACACCTCCTGTGGTAAGTCCTCAGCCTCAACCATTTGTTGAGACTCGTTCTTGTTTCTACTGCAAGAGACAAGGACACTTGATTCGTGAATGTCCCAAACTTTCTCATCAGCGCTATGGGAGAGAGATGCCTAGGACATCAGTTTATAGAAATTCTTTTACAAAATCTTCACCTAGGCGTTATTCAATCTCTCCCAAGCCTGCTGAGAAGCCAAGTAATGTTGGGCAAAAACCTTTGCCAAAACAAAAGCCCGACATTGCTCCCAAACCAATTTCCGAACAATCTAACGTTTAGAAACGAAAGGAGTCTGTTAGTGACTCTTCCGTCATCAACAATAACACATTAGATGAAAATTCTGATTTGTTAAAAAATAAAGTTATGTCCGATGTGATTATTGTTGATGACCTTGGTAGACCTAAGTCTGTAAAGGCTTGGGTCACCGTTTCTCACTAATCTCCTTACTTTTATGTGTTGCAACAGTCAGAACACGTTAAAGATAGTGAATGGTTCATGGATAGTGGCTGCTTGCGACACATGACTGGCGATGTGTCTCTTTTGACGGATGTTAAACCACACGCCGGATGACATGTTGCTTTTGCTGGAGATACTGGAGGAACAATTACCGGAAAGGGAACGCTAACTAATGGGAAAGTTAGATTTGAGAATGTGAACTATGTGGCTCAACTCACTCACAACTTGCTGAGCGTTTCACAAGTCTGTGATAAGGATTTTACCACTTCTTTCAAAAAGACAGAATGTGTGATACTGAAGCTAGGTTTCGTTATCCCTGAAGAATGGGTGCTTATGAGGGCGCCACGGAGAAACGATACCTACGTGATGAACATGCAAACTATGGAGACTACAAATGAGTACACTTGTCTCCTGTCAAAGGCTTCGGAAAAGGAATCACTACTTTAGGATAGACGAATGAGACACATTCATTTTCGCAAAATGAATTTTCTCATAAATAATGATTTGGTAAATGGAGTTCCAAAACAGTCCTTTGCTCTAAAAGATGACTGTATTGCATGCCATAAAGGGAAACTCCACAAAAAGTCCCATAAGTCAAAGGTAGTGAATTCCATTGCTACACCATTGGAGCTCTTACATATGGATCTTTTTGGTCCTATTTCCACTAAGAGCATTGGTGGTAGATCTTACTGCTTAGTAGTCACCGATGACTACTCCAGATTTTCGTGGGTATACTTTCTTGCTGTGAAGAGTGAAACACCAGATATTTTGGTGTACCTGTTGGATAAGTTGGCAAATCTGTGCAACTTAAAGGTGAAGAGACTGCGAAGTGACAATGGAACTAAATTCAAGAATTCAACTCTCGAGTTATATTGTGCCACGAAAGGCATTGATCATCAGTTCAGTGCTCCAAGAACTCCTCAACAGAATGGAGTTGCAGAATGTAAGAATAGGACTATTATCAAGACAGCTCGGACTATGCTGGCCGATTCTAAGCTACCTATCATATTTTGGGCAGAAGCAGTCAGTACTGCTTGTTACATTCTGAATCGCGTGCTCACAGTTAAGAAAAAGAACAAGACTTGTTATGAACTTTTCAATAACCGTAAGCCAACTCTGCAGTTTCTAGAGCCATTTGCGTAGTCTCAAAGATTGGAGCTAAAGCTGTTGAAGGGATTTTCCTTGGTTATTCAGTCAATTCTCCAAACAAAAGAGTCTACATTAAATCAACAAACCAGGTGGAAGAGCATTTTGAGGTACAATTCCTGCGTTACACGGATCCTCCTCAAGGAATGGGTCCGGAATGGTTGTTTAATTGTAAGGATGTGTTTAACTCTTTCGACATACCGAAGAAGATGATGAAGAGGAGGAGTTAGTTACCCTACTTCATGGCATCAGTCTGTGTCAAGACACATCTACCTCAAAACTTGCATCAACACCTACCTCAACACCCACACCATCACCTCCAACACCCACACCATCACCTCTAACACCCACACCATTACCTCCAACACCCACACCATTACCTACTACACCCACACCATCTCCTACTATCCCACCTTCGAATGCTCCTTCGACTTCAGGATTGATTAATGCAAAAGAACTTCCTGATGATCCCAATATGCCTCCTTTAGAGGAAGACGAAGAAGAAGAAACTGTCTTCACTAACCTTAACGCTTATGATGAAGAAGATGCGTAACCACAACAACCTGTGCAACCTGAAAGTTCTACTGCTCCTGAGACTACAACTGTTCCCGCCACTGAGGGGGATATGAATAATTTGGAGTTAGTACTTGCACCGGATGTAATCCCAGTGACATGTGTACACAGGGATCACCCCATCGATAATATTATTGGTGATCCTAATTCTGCGGTTCAAACAAGGCAACAAGTGAAACAAAATCCAAATCAAGAAATGTTGAATCTGGTTGCTCGGATAAATTCTTGTCATTTATCCCAAATTGAACCCAAGAAGGTTGATGAGGCCTTAAAAGATCCATCCTGGGTCGAGTCCATGCAAGAAGAGTTACAACAGTTCAACAAGCTACACGTTTGGGATATAGTCCCGTTACCGAAAGGTGCTCACTTAACCGGCACTCGATGGGTATTTCGAAATAAGATGGACGATCGGGGTATAGTGATTCGTAATAAAGCTCGATTGGTTGTTCAAGGTTTTAGTCAAATCGAGGGCTTGGATTATGATGAAGTCTTTGCTCCTGTGGCAAGACTTGAGTCTATTTGTATCTTTCTTGCATTCGCTTCTTTCAAAGAGTTTCGTGTTAACCAACTCGATGTTAAAAGCGCCTTTATATATGGACCAGTGGATACGGATGTGTACGTTAAACAGCCTCTAGGTTTTGAAGACCCTGAGCATCCAGAAGACGTCTACAAGTTGAACAAGGCGTTATATGTGCTCGGAGGCTTTGGTACGAGAGGCTCACTAACCACCTAATCAAGCATGGTTTTGTTCGAGGGAATATCGATAGTACTCTGTTCATCCGTAAAGAACAGACTGGGGATCGAGAAGATATGTTACTTGTGCAGGTTTATATGGATGATATTATCTTTGGCTCTACAAATGAGGCGATGTGCAAGCATTTTGAGGAGATCATGAAGTCTGAGTTTGAGATGAGTGCGATGGGGGAGCTCAAATTCTTTTTAGGTGTACAAGTTGAGCAGTCTGCAAAAGGTATTTATATTCATCAATAAAAATATGTCAAAGACATGTTGACTAGATATGACCTGCTTATTTGTAAAACCTATGGGACTCCTATCGAACTTAATCACAACCTTAGACTTGCTGACGATGAGGAAGCTTCCATAGAAAAGGACTATCGCTCAATGATAGGCTCTTTGATGTATTTGACTGCCTCTCGACCGGATATTGTGTTCGCGGTATCCGTCTGCTCACGCTTTTAAGCCAAACCCAAGGTGTCTCACATGAAGGCGGTAAAGCGAATCTTTGGTTATCTCAAACATAGACCCAATCTTGGTCTATGGTATTCAAAAGAGAAATCATTCGCTCTTTCTGCCTATTCGGATTCGGATCATGGCGGCTGCAGCATAGACAAGAAATCTACCACTGGTGGATGCCAATTCCTCGGATCTCGCTTGGTCTCATGGTAGTGCAAGAAATAGACTACAGTTTCTCTTTCAACTGCAGAAGCTGAGTACGTTGCTGCTGCGAGTTGCTGCTCTCAGGTTTTATGGATTCAGCATCAACTGCGTGATTACGGGTTACTTCTTTCTATGACTCCTATTCACATAGAAAACACTGCTGCTATATCTATCACATGCAATCCCGTACAGCACTCTAAGACTAAACACTTTGAACTTAGGTTCCACTTTATACGGGATTGCTATGAAAAACACCTGATAGACCTTCTCCACATAGACACCCTAAAGCAGAATGCCGACCTTTTCACAAAAGCTTTTTCGCGTACTCGATTTGATGAACTAATCAACATGATTGGTTTAAGGTTCTTTATAGCCTAAAAGTAATTTGTAACTTGGAACGTAATTTACCTCTTTTTATGCGTGTTTAAAAAAAATGCAACAGCCACTCTTTATACTTTTTGTATTAAAGAAATGCACTGTTGCTACATTTTTTAATAGACGTTGAATTTGTGTCTGTAAACAACTTGGGATATGATAGTACATCGGGTGACATGCACAAAATGGAATTTTAAGGTTTATCTTGGATGTGTCAGTAGATTTATCTGACATGTTGAAAATAGTTTTTATAAACATTGTCTTCATCATACGGTATATTAGTAGGCGTGTTATGCAAAACTCTTTGAGATCTCTTAAGAAGCCTAATAAATAATTGTCTATTTCAAGTGGTACAACATCATTAGATGTATGACAAAAGTCTTAATTTCTTACTTATGCTAGACATGTTTTCGTGAAGGAAGTTTATTTGATATCATTTGGGGGGTATGTATTGACAGTATCCTCTGTTATACGTAAGTATAGACCTGGTCTCTGTTAATATATACTTAAAAATTAAGCAAACACAAGTCAAAGTACTTGCAAAGTCTTTAAAATTACTCCCTTACAAGGTCGCCAAAATGGTTTGACCAAGTCTGGTTTTGCTTAAACCTGAATCAAGCTATTTCGCTCTGTTGTACGTAAGTACAGACCTGTCACCGCTGACTTGATTCTTAACAATTGATTTTATAATATTCTTTATGTAAATGGAAGCATGGTCTATGTCTTAAGTTAGGATGTATATCTATGGTGGGGACCACATCGAAATATACATACACATAATAATAAAATTAGCTCCTTGATGTGAGTGTAACATGTTTAAAGTGGACAAATATACTGATAATCGTTTTGAAATAATTTTTATAAACAATGTTTTTAGCATGCCAAGTAAATTTAAAGTGGACAAATATACTGATGATCGAAATAACACTTACTGTTCCTAATAAATGCATGTTATTCCGATATGATCCCTAACCAGATTAAATCAACTCAGTCACCAAAAAGAATGTGTTATTTTTGTATTTGTAAATTTGCATTCCTTTTTGTGTTACTATATTTTCTCTAAGTAAGTTTTAATTTTTGATTTTAACCAAGTTACAGTTACCTATTAAAATTTGAGTACCGAAATTACAACACAAAGATCGATAAAATCGCAAACTTTTCACTAAAAGTGACCTGATGCGTCACTTCATGAGTGACGCTACTAGTGACGCACATGATACTGCGTCACTTTCATTAGTGACGCTGTAAGTGTCGGGGTAAGCTAAGCTACAAGTGCCGGGTTGAGTGACGCATATTAGGGTTTTCGTATAACCCTTTCAAACGACACTCAACCCCACCACTTTTCACATTCAATTAGCGTCACTTCTTCTGTGCGTGTTTGTCGATCTGTTCGTGATTTTTCAAGCTTTGGTTGTGCATTAGCTCGTGATATTCTTGTTCCCCTCATTCATACGACTCTATTGGTACTACTTTTAACCCTTATATTTACGTATTTATGCTTTAATCGTAGATTAGGGTTACGGGTTTTAGGTATCGTAGAAATCACACGATTTGGCGATTAATTTGTTAACGTTTTCTGTTAATAATTGGTGCATTTTACTCGTTTCTATCATGCGCACATTGTGGTAACTACGGTTTTCAAAAACCCCAAATTTGGTTCATTATGATTTCTGGGTATGAACAGTGACACGATGATATTCATCGTTGCGTCACTTCATGCGTCACTTATAGCAAGTGACGCTACTTGGTAATTTAGAACCCATACCATCACTTATTCAGTGACGCCTATTACTGCGTCACTTCTTAAGTGACTCTCTTAGTGACGCATTTGCATGTACTAATTGTTAGCCCGTCACTCATCCGAGTGACGTCCATTTATACGTCACTCCCTGAAGGGACTCACTTAGTGACGCCCTTGTCTATACCGACACTTATACCATCACTTCCTAAGTGACTCACTAGGTTACCGTCACTATGCTAAATGCCGCATAATTTTGACCTGACACTTATTAAGTGTCGTATCTAATGACGCATGCTTTGGCAACGTCACTTACACCAGTGACGCCTGGTAGCGTCACCTACCCTAAGTGACGCTATACTTGATTTCTGATTTTGAACACTGTTTTTTGTGACACTTCCTAAGTGTCGGTAGTGTTTATGCGTCCCTTCCTAAGTGACGCCTAGAATAGAATTTTGTTTATTAGGTTATGCGTGTTTGTGCTAATTCTATAACGTTTCTGGTTATCTTTGTTTTGTATTTTAGCTTACAGATGGCTGCTTTACAAAACTACTTTCGCCGCACCAACACCCGTCACAATATTACAGCTTTCTTGGAGTCCACGCATGTGAACTCGGCTCCGTTCAGACCGATGATTGAGTTCTTAAGACGATCGAGGATTCACTATGCTATCATTGCATCTACTCCGGTCTACATGAATCAGATCGAAGAGTTCTATGATCATGCTTTTATTCGAACTCAGGGTGACGTCCCGAGAATTGTTTCTAAGATGTTTGGTGAGGAGATTGAGATCACCGAGAATTCTATTCGTCGGGTTCTCCAATTCAACGATAACCATACAATGCCGACTATGTTTGAGACAACCTTTATCTACGGCGGTCTTCAGCGAATGGGTTATCTGGCAAATCAGCTTTCCAATTTCCGCAAACAATATCTATGCCGGGTTTGGAGATATTTGTGTCACATTGTGATCGTCTGCTTATCTCCGAGGAAAGGAGGATATGATGCTGCGAGTCATTTGACTCTATCTCTGATGTTAGCTTTGGTCTACAACAAGCCGTACAACTTTAGCGGATACATCTTTGGCAATATGGTTGAAAACATTTGAGCCGGGAAAGATAAATGGCTGCAGTATCCACGGTTTGTGCAGCTATTGTTGAACGATTTGAATCTGGATATCGCTCCTGATCATCGATCACTTTTGGTTCCGACGCCCATGCTTCTACGCATCTTCAACGACTGCAAATTGGCGCCAAAGGGTGAACAGATTTTGGCTAATCGTGAGCTGTTTGGGCACATAGTGAATGAAAACTATGTTGCGCCACCGAACGACGGTTTTGAGGACGTCGTGATTCCTCCGATGAATGAGGATGACCTAACCGATACTGAGGTCGCTCAGGATTTGGACGACATTGACCAGGTTGAGAATGTCGATGCAGCTGATGATGATGATGATGGTGGGCCCACACCACCCGATTCTGAGGGTGATGTGCCCCCACCAACTGCTTTAGATGGTATACATATTGCAGATCCCAGACGCTTTAAGCGTATCTTACGACGGATTTCTGGGGGAGGGTTCATGTACTTAGGAACCCTGGCAAGCGACCAGCTGGGTCTTCTCCATCATATTCAGATTTACCTCTGAGGAGATGCCAGAGAACGGGAATCGTTATTCAGGAATCTGGTCAGCGAACGCCTCCCTCAAACAACAACAACGATCTCCACAACAATCACCACAGCCACAGCTCCCATCTATTCAACAGCTTTTGAGGCAAATGGAGCAATTAAGCAAACGTTTTTGATGATCAGAACGCGATTATTGCAGCTCAAGCTTCTCAGATCAAGGATTTAGAGCTTAAGGTTGCACAGGTGGATGAATTAAAGCTACATGTGTCTGAGTTAGATTCTAGATTATTAGAGTTGGAGTCTGTTTACGGTTTGTTTCGGGGGAGGAAGGTCAGCGTACCTTGGAAACAAATGTAACGCCTCCCCCAGAACCTGAAAATGTAAATCTTGATTCAACAATCAATGAAAATGTCTATTTGGATTATTTTCTCTGTTGATGACATTCCGGGCCAGCCGAGACCGATAGCTGTTGACTATTTCGTTTGTTGATTTTATCATATATTCAGAGGATGGTCAATGACACTGGTTCAGAGACTGAACAAGGGTATGTATTCGACATGGATGATGATGTGTCGGTTGATGATGAACATTTGGGTTTAGATGAGCATTACGATGATGCACCTGTTATTGAGACAGATTCAAGTGATGATGAGGGGCCTGCTAAAACTTCTCATGGAGAATCTAGTTCAACTCATGCAGTGCCTGCTCATGATTCTGCATCAGTACAGCCAACTCAAGAGGCATCTGAACGTGAAACTGCTGAAGAAAGAACAGAAAGGAATAAGCAATGGTGGCCTCAAGGTAGATCTGCAAAACCAGTGCCTGTGACTTGCAAAACTTACAAGGTTCGCGGAGATTATACCTGTTTGATTAAGAGTTGGAAGGTTCGTCAAAGAATGATTATGATTAAGAGAATAGATGGTATTCAGTATTTCAAACTGAGATTCAATCAATTGAGTACACTACCAAAGGGGGAGATCAACAGGTTAGCTCAATTAAACTTGATTAATCCTGTAAATGATGATTATGCTAATTACATTTAGAGGACATTGCGTCAAGAGGTTAGAACTAAAAGATACAATAAGTTGAAACCGACGCTGGGAACAAAGTATACATATAAGAAGAAGCTGGATCCCACGACAGGTCGCCCTATGGTTAAAGTTCATTATCCACCGGCTGACTGTCCGACCGAAATACCTCTGGAGCAGGTTCCTTATAATTTTCTACGAAGATTTGTTTACTGGGAACTTGATCCACATACTGGTGAAGCGGTGATAGTATTCAGTATTTCAATCTGAGATTCAATCAATTGAGTACACTACCAAAGGGGGAGATCAACAGGTTAGCTCAATTAAACTTGATTAATCCTGTAAATGATGATTATGCTAATTACATTTAGAGGACATTGCGTCAAGAGGTTAGAACTAAAAGATACAATAAGTTTAAACCGACGCTGGGAACAAAGTATACATATAAGAAGAAGCTGGATCCCACGACAGGTCGCCCTATGGTTAAAGTTCATTATCCACCGGCTGACTGTCTGACCAAAATACCTCTGGAGCAGGTTCCTTATAATTTTCTACGAAGATTTGTTTACTGGGAACTTGATCCACATACTGGTGAAGCGGTGATAGTATTCGTTCCTGATTCAAAGCCGCAACTAGAATTTGGGGGTATTTGGAATTTGAAAAAGATTTTATTTCGAGTTTTTGATCCTATGAGTTTGATAAACCTTCATGAAAAAGATTTGAGAAAACTCTTCGATAATAGGATTCGGGTAAATGAGAACAACGAATTCAACAAGAAGCTTGCAAGACAATTTCAGATGGTTCTTGAAGTTTGGGTTACTTATGGAATACACGCAGATGGGAAGTTTCCTGCGGGTTGGGTTTGATCAGAGACTTTGAAGATTTTTGAAGATTTTTTGAAGACCAAGCTCAAGACACGGGGGAGTTTGTTGATGCATATCAGTGTGTCTGTCAGTTAAAGTGTCGATTAGTCATTTAATAGAAATATAGATTTTGTACCTAGCGACACTTAAATTTTGGTTTAGGCGACACTTGCCTAAGTGACGCATAGCGACACTTAGGTAAGTGACGCATGAAGGCGGCCACATGCGACACTTGCCAAGTGATGCATGTCTTCTGACATGTGTTAGTATATAAATAAACCTATGGGTTTCTGGCTAGGGTTGACGAAACCCTAGCACCATTTGTCGAAATTGCTACATTGTAAACATTCTGATCGGTTACGTTTATCAATACAACATCATATTTGATTGTGTGACACCCGGTCAAAAATGACCCAAAATTTGGTCAAAGTTTAAACTTTTATTTCAAGTATTATATACTCAAACTACTGAAGTGTACGAATATTATATATATAAATATATATAATAACGTTAAACGATTATTTGATAATTGTGTATATGCGAATCTGACAGAACGCATAAACTTAAAATGAAAGTTGGTGAAACTATTATGAAATGATATGGAAGTATTTAATAACGTCAATTATTACTCTATATTATGTTTATAATATAACGAACACGTACGGTTTTCTTAAAACATAACCGAACGTGACGAAAACGCACGAAACGCGTCCGGCCGACAAAATTTAGTAAAGTTATATTTTTATAACTTAAAACTAAGTATTTTGATAAAATACTTCAAGTAAAAATAATGCGATTTCACGCCTATAATGATAACGTCTAAAAACGTTACACAATTCGAATAAACACACGATTCGCAACCGGCGACCAAACGAAAACTCGAATATTATTTTAGTAACTTAATTACACTACTTTGAGTAAAACTTTTATTAAAAATATCGCATTTTTAAAACGTTAACGAATACTAACATATTAAACGTTTAACGTTTAATCGGGTGACAAAACGAACGGGTAAACGAGCACCGCGAGTTACGTAACTTTGGGGACAAGATTTAATCACTCACATGTGGGTGGGACCCACCCGAAACCAGCTGAGAATCAGCCCCATACCATCTCCTAAATGATGGATCATGTCTTTGAATTTTATAACCCAACATCATCCTTATTTTCCTCATTCATTATTTCCACTCCTCTCTCTCTAAACCCTCTCTCACTAGAACGTTTTTCTCTCTCTCTCCCTCTGATTTCCAGATCCCAAACAACCACCACAATCACCACCACAAACCATCATAGCACCACCAACTCGGAAAATCAAGAAAACGCGAGGAAAAGAGCTCTCGGCTTAGTTTCTTCGTCTCTCCATCGTTTTATTTGTAAGGAACTTCATCACTCATTAGTTTTACTTGCTTAACATATATATAAATGTTAGTATGCTCACTCAACACTAAAATGTCCAAAATATAAACCGAAACATATTTTAAAACTCGAATCGTTGTTCTATGTTTACTGTCCAGAAACTTCATCTACTTCAACGAATTATATAAAAATGATTTCAACATAAAAATGAACGAATATTAAGCCTAAAATGTAGTTCGTGATGTTATCTTTACAAGACACCAATTTCGTAACATTTTGACTTCGTTTGCTATTTTCAAATAATATTTCCTTTAAGGTGCGCGTTACTGTTCTGGCGGACAGGAACATCCGCCTCCTTCTCGAGACCATATCTTGATATCTAGGAAGAATCAACTTACGAAGTCTAAACGAAAAATGACCGTTAAGATGTTGGCTACAACTTTTATGTTTACCACTTTGACCAGATCCCCACGGAATTTTGTGTAGGAACCGATCTATGGACTGAGCTCGTTCTTAGACTCAACCTGAGCACTTTTCATTTCCATTTTTGTTTAAAAAAGTAAACCAACATATAAAAGTACCATAAGTGCAGAAATGAACTAGACATCTAGGAGAACATGTGTGATTTTTGGTTAGGCTTGAATTGGAATAGAAACGGGTGAAATCGCGAGTCGAATCTGAGTAAAAATATGGAACTACTAAACTTAGGGACTGTTTTAGTCATTTTACAAAACCGACACTTCGGGTCAACCATAAAACGTAACAACAATTTTCTAAAGTTTAATCAACATATTTAAGACTTCCCTAAAAGTTTCGGGTCAAACCGAACACGTTTGACCTAGTCAAAATAAACGAACACCTAAACAAAAACGGGAAATCTCAGACCTGCGACAATACCATTATCGCATGAACCGTAACCGAAACCCTATTGTCGCATCACTATTGTCGTATAAAACTCGATTTTCGTAGCATCATTATCGCAAAAACTAACACTTTTATACTTGAAACCGACTCAAAATGTTATTGTCTCATGAATAGTAATTCCCGACTATCCTTATTGTCTCGTAAATAGTGTTCACCACTAACTTTGCATAACCAACTTTTCAAGACAATATCACAATATACTTGATTTAACGTCAATACAATATTTGGAATAACTCGGAAACATATGACACATATACTTTTGTAAGTATACAATCAGACAAACATAATAATAATGCTTTTGGTAATCATTATTACGAAACTCACCAACGGGCCATATTTACACAACGACAGACTACAAATACGAACAATGACAAATAACAGACTAATGGACATTAACTAGTTGAGTGAACAACTAGCATGGATAATCTTAATGATATCCACTTACTTACTTAACCTTACGCGTTTAGGACGCTAGAGGTTAGAGGTTCGGAGAACCTCATTGCTTGATTTAATGCTTGATACTACTAGACTCAGGTGAGTCTCACGACCCCTTTTTACTGTTTTACTATTTTGGGGGAGATGCATTGCTTGTTTTACTCGAACACATGAAATTACTTACTTGATTTACTTACTGATTTACTGGTATATCGATTGCATGGGTTTTACTTTTATCCACTGAAAGCCTCCTATCATAAGTTGTTTGTTATGGACTTAAGCGCGATTACTAGTAGATGGATCCATTTGGGACTGACAATCCCTGCCTGGGGTAGTAGCGCTACCATGGATTTCACCGTAGAAACAAGCATATTAGTATTTGTTACATATGAGTGTTCGGATAGCACTCACGGGGGTACGTGATATTGTACTTGAATGTACTATTCACACTACACTGTTAAGCTTCAACTATGGTGCTCATGGCAATGTATATCGAAACTATTGCATACGTGCAATCATTACTTAATTTTACTACTTGATGTGTTCAAAACTGTAACTTACTATAAACCTGTGAGATTCACCAACCTTTTGGTTGACCTATTAGTGATGCATTCTCAGGTACGCATCTTGAGTAGGGATGCCTAGAAGGATCTACTTATATGCTAAGCTAGTACGAGTCGCATGCATACACATATGAGGATTTTACTGGCATTATCTTTTGTACTATGATTATGTAACTAAAATCTTTAGAATTAATTTGCGAACTCACTAATGATGTATCTATATGACTTATTACTTTTGAAAACTCATGTAATGCACTATATTGTAATGTATTTTCTAAAACGTCTCATTTAGAGTCGTTTACTATATATCTTGTGCTTTGGTTATTGATTAGTCACGCCCCGACCCGATTCGCTTCCGCAACCCAAATTAGGGGGTGTGTCAGATTGGTTTACTTGTTTTCGGTTTGTGATTAATAGTTATTCGTGTGATTGTTTGATTCCGCCTTACAATCACTGTCATCAATCATCTAGATCCACGACAAGGGGCACTCACACATGGTTTTTCGTATATATTCACTACTTCAAAAATGCACATTATAGGCGGTGAAATATCCCATTACGGGCGGTGAATCGCCTGCCATCAATGCGAGCGATGCTTAAAATAAAAGCTTATTTAGGGGCGGTGAAATAACCGCCTAAAACAAACATAATCAAGGCGGTTAAAAATGTTAAGGGCGGTTTATTTTTGATACCTGCGCGGGTATTGAATGTCATTTAATAGCGGGCGTTTTCCTAATATAAGGTGTCACACACCCAAATTCGTGTTGCGGAAACGGTTCAGGTCGGGGTGTGACTAATCCGGTAATCATCGCACAAAGGTACAGTGAGCAAATCGAGCTAGGATCCTGTGGGCCAATCCAACTATCTTCTTGTACCTGAGAATGCACGCTAAACAGTCAGCTATAAAGTTGGTGAGTTCATAGGTTTGTGAGGAAAACAATATGTTGTGTGACATAAGTCATAAAGTAAGTTGTAACGTATAAAGCCATACGTTTGTAAAACCTGTGAGAGAGTTAGCAAAATCTTGTATAATGGTATAAACCAAAATAGTTTTCTTGAAATCTTGTTTAATAGTTTTCTTGAATCCCTAAGTCTAGTATTTTAGTTTTTCTAATTTCTTGGATTCTTAAGTCTAGTATTCTAGTTTCTTGGTTTTAGCGTTCTTGATTCTATTCTAGTTTCTAGTTTCTTGAGTTCTTGTATTTCAGTTTCTAGTTTCTATTTTCTTGAGTCCTTGGGTTCCAGCTTCTAGTTTCTTGAGTTCTAGTTTCCTGTTACTTGAATTCTTGAGTTCTAGTTTCTTGTTTCTTATGTTTTTGAGTTCCACAATAGTACAAGAAACAGACATTTCACATATAATAAAATACATAATACAAATATAAAACACATAAAGTTTCTTGCATCTTGAGTTCTTGAGTTCTTGATCTTGCACATAAGTTCTTGTTCTTGTACATAAGTTTCTTGTTTCTTGATAATTTAGTTTCTTGCACATAAAGGATCTTGTTTCTTGAAAATCTTGTTTCTTGAATTATTGAAATCTTGTTTCTTGAGTTCTTGTAACTTAGATCATTTAGTCCTTGAAATCTAGTTTCTTGAGTCCCTGTAATCTAGGTTCTTGTCATCCAGGGTCTTGTATCTTAATGCGTTTCTTGAATTCTTATCGTAGTATTGTTGTATTCTGACCTCGAGTATTCTTAGATTCTTAGAAGGCAATCTATTGTTTTCTTGTTTTCTTGTACCATAGTTTAGAGCAATCTAGTATTCTTGTAATCACGTTTCTATGTAAGAATCTACGAGGCATCTTATACTGTTAATAGTCCTTGAATGTGAAACCTATCCAATTATAGGTTAAGCAAGAGTTCCTAATATACTTGTAAAATGTACAGGCTATTTAGTTGTAAAAACAATTACGGTAGTTGTTTCATAAATCTAAACTTATGAAAAATAGCGTGCATGCATTCTCCCCCAAAAACAGTAAAACAATTTAAAATGTGGGGCTATGAAACTCAATTGTGGGTGCTAGCGATCCTCAGGTATGGGCATAGAATCAATGGTAATCTCCTAGTGTCCTAAACACGTAAGATTATGTAAGTAAATGCATGCGTATATATACCATCCATATTAATATTCACTCTATTGAATTATGTCCTAAAGTATTCGTTAATTGTTTAAGTTTGAGGTTTGTAAATCGACTATGACTCGTTGGTGACGATATGAAATTATATTCCAAAAATACAATCATATTTGTTTCGTACAAATATAATGATATAGATTTCGTTTGTTGTGTAAATATTTATCTGTAAGTATAACTTTTGTGTTCATTGAATCGTACCTCTGTAACAAATTTGAACTAAAATACGCAATTAGTTATTGTTTCTAAACTTTTATATTTCACCCAATCGGGTATGCAGCTCACCCAATCGGGTAAATTCACCTAATCGGGTATGCAGCTCACCCAATCGGGTAACTTACCCAATCGAGTATGCAGCTCACCCAATCGGGTAAACTCACCCAATTGGGTATGAAAACTCACCCAATCGGGTGAGGGCCTTTCTCAGGGCTGTTCGTGCAATTAATCCACGAAACATTTTCTAACTTGATTTTGGACATAACCTCATAGATAGAACACTTATACATGATGGTATAAGCTTTACAGACTCGAAATAAAGGAGAAAAGTAGGCGTGGCTTACGGATTAAAATAAACGAAGCCGAGGGTGGTGATGAAGATGATGAACATGATGATGATGTTGGAAATGATGATGATAGTTGTTGGTGCTGATTTTTGCTTGTTGTTGTTGTAAATTTGTTGTTGTTGTTGTTTGAAGAAGAGCCGAGAGAGAGATCAAGATAGAGATACAGATGTTTGTGTGTGTGTATGATGAATTATTGGAGTCGGTTGATATAACCGGCTCCAATAATTGAGGTGTGCGTGGGATTAAAGCCCGTGTCCCACTCAATTATTCGTTCGTTTTATAATTAGTTTTAAACGTTATATTCTTGAGATTTTTGAGTTGAAGTATTTATAAAAATACTTGGAAAAATATTATAACATATTTTTCGGGTACGGTTCGTATGTTTGGTTCGAGATTGGTATGTTTATTTCTAAAACGTATACGTTTTATATTATCAAAATAATATAAAATAAATATTCTTTAGAAATAATAATTTAATATTATTATTTTATTGTTTCACCAACGTTTGTGTTTTGTATCAAAACTTGTTCGATAGTTTGTGTAATTAAATAATTACGTTCGATTACTTTATATATACATATATATAAAGTTAAGATTATTTAGTCTAATATAAACTAAATACTTAGGGTTACCTTATTGTTAGGCACAAATTATTGTCCAAATTTGTGGGGTGTCACATTCTCCCCTTGTTCTGAGAATTTCATCCCGAAATTTAGTCAATGATCGCAGTAAGCGAGTATCTTGTTCTACTATTCTTGTCATGTTCTAAGTTCCTAGTTCTCGTTCTAGGGTTTCTTGACCAATCTTTTCTTCATCTATGAGTTCTTGACTTACTATTTCTTGACTTATTGTTTTTTTGATTTCTGTGACCGCATCTTATTTCTTTGTACAAGTTTCTAGTAGTTAGGGTCTTACGTTAGTATGTTTCCTAATTCTTGTCTTGTCTCTTGGTTTGTAGTTTCTACAGGTTTCTTGACTAGTAGGTCATTTAATGATGTCTTGTTTCTAGTTGATTATGTGTTTCTTTTGTATCGTGGTTTTGTTGTTTCCAAGTGAATCCAGGGCCTCACCTTTGGTACTTGCTCCAGGAATGGGCGAATCATAGAGAGGACTCATTCCTAAACGACATCGATGGTTTGCATCTGTTGTACCTCATCAAGTTGGTATTTCATCTTTGACGAAAGGATGAAACAGATGAAAAGAATAACAGATGAATTATTGAAAAGATAAAGATAATCGATGAACAGATGATAATGAGCTGAGAAAAATGCAATAGGCATGACTTTAGGATTTAGTTGATGATTCCTTGCTATGCTTTCCCGATGTACATGAATCCTTATAACTTATTTTTTATGTTAATTGTAAATGATTTTATAATTGATGTTTTAATTGGACTAGTTTTATAACTAACCCGTTATCTTACTCAGCTTTAATTAGCTGACACTTGTTTTCTACTTGCTCGATTGTGTACACCGTGCAGGTTAGGAACTTCAGGATGATAAATGACCGAGGCGGGTAGCTAATAAGAATAGACAAGATTGTCTATAAAGCCTTAACTTATTTTAATTTAGATGATTTCGCATGTAATGCAAACAGTAGACATTTGAGTTTTCTTTTACTATTGTGATGATAAGACGTATAACGCCTGAACTTTGATGAACCAACCCTTTAGTTGGTATTTATTATTATTATTGGGACGTTTTCGCATTTATGATTTATTATTAAAGGAACTTTTTGAAAACCCATATCTTTAAATTCAGATCGTTATATGTTGGTATCAGAGCATTAGTTTAAGTGAACTAAGTACTAAGTTACGTGCCTAGACTTAAACCTTAGATGCTGAATGACGAAATAAAGGTTGACGAGTTACTTTAGAGTCCTTTACATCTTAGGATTAATGGGTTGGGTTGAGAGTGAGGTAGTTTAGTTTTGGCCTTTAATTGTTGTTTCTATACTTTGTAATTAACAGGCTTATTAACTACTCATTATAGAATCTTGACTTGATGTCCTTTTATGTGTATATATGGTTATATGTGTTAAGAAAGAATAGGAGGATCGATGCGATTGAATTATATTAGGTATCATAAAATTATATTAAGTACCAACTAATGATGAATATGAAAAAGATGCTTAATGATGTAATCGGAATTAATATTATGCTCATGTGGCTAGTATAATCACGAATCTACCATATTAAATGATAAAGTTATTGAGCTGAAAGAAATAAAGATAATCAAAAGTTAAAGGACGATGTCTATCACGTGCCTAATTGGCTAATGATTAAGAAGCATAAAGTAAGAAAATATCATAGATGTCGAAAAGATTTAATGAATGTGAAAGATGTATATATAGAAGATGCAACTTTCCTTAATAGAGAGTCACCTTAATAAATAACTTATTCACTACACGTCGTGAGATACTATATGGTAGTGAGTACACATATGTGGGTTATATTTAGAATGCGGTGGCCAACGTATTGTGAATATATCATGACATTTGTGGGTTACATGACCGTATTAGTATTTACCGATGTGTGGACACGTCTAAGACGATAAATTTAAAGATGATAAGGTAATTTAATTGGTTGTGACCTATTTTGTGCTGATAATTACAAAAAGATAATAATAATAATAATAATAATAATAATAATAATAATAATAATAATAATAATAATAATAATAATAATAATAATAATAATAAGATGTTCCATGAATGGACAGAAAGAAAGTTGAATATGAGATGCATGCATTTCCATGAATGTTTGTATTACGCCTTGAATTAAAACTCAAGTCTTATTAAGATAATGCCATGTGGGTAGGACTAATTTTCACTAAACACTAAAGTTTGTAAGAGAGGAGTAGTTGAATGATGAATTCAAAGAAAGATAATAGAATAATAATAATGCAAAGTGTTAAATTACACTCACACTACGCATTTAACGTATAATGTCATAACAAATTATGTACAACGTGTAAGATCCTTCGTTGCAAAGTGCAACTAATACTAGTTAGTAGTAACGAAATTTTGTGTGAAAATATATTTAAAGTTATTAACGGGTTCAATTAAGATAGTTATGGAAGATTTTAAATAAGTTAATGAGTTGAAATAAAAGAGTTGTGAAGACACTAATAATAAAACATGAAGAGATGATGGCTTAAAATCAAGAAGAATCATATCATAAGTAAACAACACTTTGATGGTAACTAAGACGGTTTAATAAGGTTGTATTGAGCATTTAAATATGGAAATTGAAATAAACGCACTATTGGTGTTGGAGAAATAGATAATATGGATATCCCAACCTACCAAAGGCAAACTTTAATTGTCTGTAACATTGACGATATAGAATAATGAAAGATATATGAAAGTTTGACAATATATATTTTCACATTTTGAATAAGAAAGATAACATGAGCAACAAAGATAGAAGATAAATTATATAGATGACTATGAATGATATCTAGAATAATGAATATCAATCGGTGTTCATTAACAAGATGCTTGTCAATCGTTATTATATTACAAAAAAAATTATGTTGGAAAATCATAATGATGGAGTTCGAAATGTATGTTGTGAGGCCATTATCATGAATATCATACCATTGAGGTGGAACCAATTGTAATGTAAACTACATTAAATAAGTATGAGTAGAAAGACTTGAATGTTGACAAAGACATGAATCATTGTTGTATGAAAAAGGTAAATAATAGAATACGTGACTGATTAAGTTTTAAAATATAACGATAGCAAGATTTCATGATAATCTTACCGAGGCACCTTATTTTTGGGAATTCATGTGATAGCTAGTATGAGAATTAAGTCACTAACAAAATGAACACGGAAACAAATGATAAACAAAAGGGTAATTTAGATAATTTGTAAGTCCCTAGTTCTAGAATCGATAACTTCATTATCTATAGTATTAAGGTGTGGAATCCCTCAATACACGTTATCTTACTATCACGAATAAGTTCACGTTTATATTAACTAATATACTTTGCTTATACAATCAATCGTCAAAGCCTAGCTGTTAGAAAACTTAATAGTTTTTCTTTGGATTGAGTTTGCAGGAATTCGGGTATCACAAAAGCTTAAATTGTCAAGTTATGTTTTTCACGAAATCAAATCATATATATACTCTTGGTCAAATCGCAGCGTTTAGGCTTGCAAGTCCAGTTCAACTCGCAGCCCAAGCCCAACAATCAGCTCGGCTCGCAGCCAGCCTTACGAGCCCAGAACTCATCCCGTAGCCCAGTAGCTGCGACTTGAGATCATATGTCGCATAGCCTTTACTAGTTCGTATTTGATATTCTTCTAACACTTTATTAAACTAATATATATATATATATATATATATATATATATATATATATAACGAATACTAATATTAAAACTACTATAATATTATTTAAAAATCTAAACCAATGTACAAACTTGATAATAGTCACACTAGTCCTATTACAACCTAGATCTGTTGTCACAAACATTTCTCAAGAGACTCCCCCTTGACAATAGCTCTAGCATCTTTATCTTCAAGTTGTCTTCAGTCTTTACTTGTAAATTTTGCTTCCTGCATGTATCTTCATTTTAATGCAAGTCTTAACCATCATTTGAGAATCTCGTGCTAAATCACCCCATCCTTCAGTACAAAAGATTCTATTTTCGTTTAATTTCAACAAATCTTTCTTTGACATATTCATTAGGTGACGATGGTCATAGACTTTGAAGATCTCACGTTCACCACCTTCAACTTCATCATCAGCTTCAACCATGACAGCTTCTCCAGTCTCTGAGTCTACATGCCAACTTTTCATATTTCCCAGAATATCCTATGGCATTGTCTTAAGTGGAATCTGCTGAACACACTTAACATCTGGATAAACTTTCTTTCTCCTTCTTCTTCTAGTCCTTTGACTTCTCTCCTTTAGTTTGATAGTCATTCCATTCCTTGGCTTAATCTTTTCAAACTTCCCTGATCGAACCTTAGTCTTGATAACATGTTGTACATAATTTCCAACAAAATCATCACTTGAGTTCTTGAGTGATAATCTAGCCAGGTCTCTAATCTCATATCTTGGTAGAAAATTGAACACTGCAAGCTTTTGCTCAAAATATTGAACTTCGTCAAACCTTTTGATAGCAAACCGATAATCCCTCTACGCACTTCACATTTACCAGTAATGTCAACTTCAGATACTCTAATCTTCTTGACGCGCCACCAACGGTCAGTCGGGTTTTCACCCTGTCATCGGACCGTCCGTCAGCGGCGGCGTCAGTGGAGTTTTAAAATTTATATTTGCAGGGCCTAAGTATACCTAGTTACTATTGGTGTATAGCAATAAGGATGACGTAGGGTCGTTCTTTGAGTCAGTGTATTGTGGATCGTGGACGAAACAGGCGTACTTATCAATCTAGCGGGTTTTAAAAGATTTGATTGGGGTTTTGTTTTTGTTGTTTTTATACTTAGGCAGAAAATTTAAACAAAAGCGGAATAAAATAAATGTAAATAGCAGATAATCAAGAGAGGGGTGTTTGCTATGATTTCGGTAGCCTTATTGGTTGGAATGAGACGTGTTGTAAAGGTTTGTATTTTATTTATTTTAGGTATTTGTGGAGTGAGCACTAGCCCCCTACTGATAGAGTTCTCGATCAGTATGTCACTGGGCAACTAGGTTATCCTGATTCTGATCGGAGTAGTTTATCCAGCCCACAACACTAACCGGTGAAGGTATAGTGACCCTTATCTGGGATGAAACCCTGGGTGCATGAATAAGGCGACAAACCAACTCGATGTCCGACCTTTCTTAACCCCACAATAATATCTAATCTAAATAAAACATTCAAGACCAAGTTTATAGAGTGTGCTTGATTACTTTCTATCGATGGTTTTGTGAGTCTGGGTGTTGAGTCATGACTCGTGATTCACAACGACTCTTTCCGTGACTCCCACACTGTACTCTACCGGAAGTGTTTCCATTGCTGAACCAAGGACCTAGTCGGTACCAGCTCCACTGATCACAGAGTTGCCGTTATTCCACAAGGCTTAGTAACTGCGGCTTTTCCTCGGCTTCCACGTGTTAACTACACCGAAGGTGTTGTCGATGCTATACCGAGTAATCAGCCAACTTACGGTACCTTACATTGCTTCACAAAGGCTAACCCAGACTACTTAACTAAGTTTGTATTTAAGCATAATATTATCCATCTATGATATAAACCAGCCCTTACTTTTAAGTCCCAATAAATCCCTAATTTGTCAACAGTGTAATATTCACGTTCAGTTAGAAAACCATATTTCCACGGGCACAGTGTACTTTGCGTTCACAGTAGAAAGCATTATTTCCACGGCTCCAGTGTACTTAGTGTTCAGTTTGAAAACCATATTTCCATAGCCACAGAGTACTTTGCGTTCAAATTAGAAAACAGTATTTCCTCGATGACGATGTACTTAGCGTTCATTTAGAAAGCGATGTGTACACAGTTTAAAAAATCAGACCATGTTCATGTTTGACACAGATAACTAAGTACCTTTGATGGGGTTCGCGACATCCCATCATTAAGGCCGTAATCACTTTTACTGGTTGAAAGGCGATTAGTTTAATAGGTTTAAAATCATAGATAGAAAGTAAATCAAAGCACTATAATATCATTCCAACCAATTTACGACTAACTACGTCATAGCAAACACGCAATATCACTACTCGCTAATCATGGCAATCAATCCTAAATCTAGCATGACAACAGTAATAACAATCATCATAATGAAATAGATAAAGGATAGATATAACCGTCATAAGAGCGTAGCTGAATACAACTTGAACCTTACACGATTGAACTCCTAGTATACGCCAAGCAATATTACAAGATTGCCCCTCTACTAACTAGCTACTAATCTACTATTAATTATAACATAAACCTAGAGAGAGTGAGTAGTGAGAGAAAGCGTTGAAGTGTTTCTTGGTTGTGAAGTGTGTAGGTGAAGGGTGGTGTGTTGAAATGATGAAATGAGGCTTGTATTTATAGAGATCGCACAACCGTATCCGTAGACCGTATCCAAAACTTCAAACGCACAACCGTATCGCAAAGGAGAATAAAAATCAGATTTTTATCACCCAAACGCACAATACGGTTGAGCTGGACCGTATACGGTTGAACTGGACCGTATACGGCTGTGCATAGGGTGAATACGGTTGAACTGGGCCGTATACGGCTGAGCACAGGCCGTATACAGTCTGCACAGGCCGTATATGGTCTGTGTCCAGCCGTATACGGTCTGGCTCAGCCGTATACGGCTGTGCTCAGCCGTATCCTGCTCCTTCGGTTCTTCGTTTCTTCGTTCGGGCGTAACTTCTTCGTCGTTTATCCGTTTTGAGCGTTCTTTATATCCATGCGATCGTATTTTCCTAACGAAGAAAATGACATAAGTTAGAGGTCATAATTCTTTGTGGAGCTCAAAAAGTGTTAAAATACGTGAACAGAAGATTCAATGATCGTTTGTGCTTTGTTTTACTCATTTTTAGGTTGTTTTCGTCGATTCTTGAAACATCGTCTATATTTTAGCCCTTATGATGAAATGTGATGTTTAAGTTCATATTTAAGTGTTTTCATTAATAATTGGGCCAAAATGGTGAGATAATGGCACACAAAAACATGACTTTTTGCGTGTCATCAAATATCCCACACTTAGACTTTGCTTGTCCTCAAGCAAAACTCAAAATTCTCACTTGCTTTTAGGAAAAACATTTTGAAAACACGAGTTTATTTTTGGGGGGAATCAAAATATATTAAAGACAACCATCCTCAAGCAACATATCCTGGAAATAAGCGAAAGTAAGGTATTCGTTTCAGAGTCCTGAAATGATTCTCTTAGGCATGCTTTCAATTCTCGCGATCTTGGAATATACATGACTAGGCGATCTCACCAGGTGGTCACTCAATTCACTCAAAAGTGTTTCGGGTTACCTATCAATTTAATCAAATGAAATCGCTCATAAGCCAGTCATGCAACATCCATCGTCATAGGCTTGCTCGAGAATCATATCTCCACCACTTAGGTGAGGACGGTGCTAGCTATCCCAGGACATTCAGAGTGGGTTGTAATGGCAGGTGAGGGTTACAGGGTATGGATAAGAGGGAAAATTGTTGTAAAGGGTTTTGCTTATCTTAGGACTTCTAAACTTTTGAAAAACAATATTTAAACAACCTTTTTAATGAAAACGGAAACGGATAACAATACGGGAAGAAGATAGCTATTTTGACTTCTATCTTTTAAAAATACACGAGGGAATTTATGACTTTTATAAGAGCGGGAATTTTTTGAGAGATTCGAAGCACTTAGCTTTATTCTATTCTCTTTTTTTTTTCTTTTTTTTTCTTTTGCTTCTATTTTTGGACTTTTCTAGGGATTTTTATTTTGTTTCTTTCTTTTGCCCTTTTTGAAATCCTTTTCTTTCTTTCATCTTTTTCATCCTTTTGATGACTTTGCATTTACTTGGTGTCAATTTTTCACACCGTAAACTCTCAACTTTTGATTTTTTTTTATCAAGGGAACGCACGCGAGAGATTTTGAGTAAACACTAGTATTTGTGATTTGGAGTGATAGCAAAAAGGACATTTAAATGACATTTTCCACAAGTTGAAAGTTTCTAAGATAAGTTTTGGTGGGTATGGGATAAATGGTTTAAGGGTTAAAGGGTTTTGAAAGAAATGAACAGGCTAAGGCTCAACAGGGTTATCTAAGAGGATCATCAACACTAAAGATGAGTGTTGGAAGGGTTTTGGGTTTGAAGAGATATGATGAAAAGGGGGTTAAATCCTATGGAATGTCAAGGTCATTTAACTGCACCTATACCGCGTACGGTACTCTACCAATGTGGTCCCGAAGTGCATACCAGGAGCAAGTTCTAATTCCAGATGCATGCATCGGCACACTCAAACAAACGAATAGTGAAGCATTAAAGATAAATGCTTATATTGGCTTAAGATACCTCACTGCAAGTTTTTAGGTTTGTTTGTGCCTAGCCATGCGATGCCCCTCTTAGATTATCATTTTAGACCTAAGAAATTCCTATCTTATTTACTCTTAATTTCCAAAATACCCTACTCATATACGAAAATGTTCCTGCTTAAGATATTTTAACTAAAAAAATTTTGAAATTTTTTAGCAAAAGTGAGTTTTTATGAAAATTAAGCCAACTGAATGAGTGACATCTCCACTGTCGAAGTTAAACTTATGATTTTGAGAAAAAGTGAGTTTTTATGAAAATTAAGCCAACTGAATGAGTGGCATCTCCACTGTCGAAGTTAAGCTTATGATTTTGAGAAACATTTTCTGAGTTTGCTTTTGGAAATAAGAATCTAACAAGCAAACCTAAGGTATTCTATACCGCTATCCCACACTTAGAGGAACATTGTCCCTAATGTTCTCTTGAGTTAGGATTTGAGAAAAATCCCACACTTAGAGTTTGAACAAATCGGAAAATGTTACTCAAGTGTTTATTTTGGGCTGGAATCCCACACTTAGTGATAAGCTTGGGATATGGTATAGACTACTTTAATGAGAATTTAAAGCTAACAATCATATCAGAAACGAGAGTGAGAACGAGAGAACTCCCCAATCGATGCGAAGGTGGAAGGATGGAATTCTGGAAGATGCACTGAAGAGGAGATCTTTGATAGGAATTTTTCTTTAGCGGTGGCTCCATGAAGATCTTTCGGCATTAGCGTGCGCAGCTTACAAATAACAACTTTGTCTTCCATCTTTACACTTCTTTCACTCTCTTGTGAAAATATCTCGTAAGTGTGAACACGTTGGGTATATTTTTACCGACTTCGTATTATAGCTTTTTACTGAAAGTGCCTAAATCCAGAATGCGAAAATATGTTTTAATTCAAAACGGGTTTTAAGCCATGTGTTTTTAAACGAGTTTGAGTATAATGCGTGAAAGTAGCACGCAAGTACCTCAAATGCTCGAAACACATGTCTTTAAAATTTAATTCCTATTTTCCTGGATTTAGGTGGTAAAAGCTGAAGTGGTGTTTTGAAAGCATTTTGATACCCAAGTGTGAAAGATAGTCAGAGATATATCACTTGTTGGAATTTAAAAACTAATACTAATACTAAGGATACTTATTGCACGGGTTGCCTCCCGAGAAGCGCTTCTATTTAGAGTCGAGGGCTCGACTTTTCCTCTTGGATCAGCCAGAAGAGGAATTCCCAGGACTTGGGATGCGGAATGGAAGTGTCCTGGGGTTTGGTGGATAGAATCTCATAAAATGTCGTGCGACGACTTCTGTGATGTTTGGGATTCTCGCCACATGAAGAGGATAGGTATGGAAATGCTCCTCAGCAGTCCTTTGTAAGTATAGAAGATCCATTATAGCATCTTGGACTGCCTTGGAGGTTGGTCCATTAGTGTCTACAAGGGTGGCTCCATCGTGCTCAAGCGTCTCACGCACCGGTCGATCTGTCCGCAGGGTGTCCATAAATCCGAAGAAGCGTAGGTGGATGTCCTCATGAGTGGCATTGCTGATGTCCCTCCCTAGTTCTTCAATGGATCCGAATATGCCTTGGATCAGCTGTTTCTGATGGTCGGTGTATGTGAGCTCTGGTTTCAGGAAGATGTTAATCATCCTATTGTAAACCTCACGTAACCCATCGTGGAATAGCTGTCTGGGCTGCTCCCATAGGATAGAACCGAAAATGTCCTTAAGTCGTTCAGAGACGAAATATGCAACGTTAACCGTCAAACCTTCTGGAACAGAAGAAGGAATGGCACGTGCTCTCTCGTCTGAACTGACTTGTTCTAACTTTTCGACGATTATCTGGGCGTGATGCTCGATAGTGCAGCTGATGAAAAACCTGTGTGGTGAGGACTCGTCAATGTGATCATTATCTGCCAAAGAATCTAGAACTTCTTTGAGATCCACCATTAGCTGAACATCTACTTCATTTTCAGGGTTCCCAGTAGCATAATCCATGTTGTGTCTGAAATTTTGGAGAAACTCCATCTGTTGGTGCGAATATGGAAATGCGGACCTGATAAATGCTTGATACACCCGGCCATATGTGGTCTTCTGTGTTTCATAGAATTCCTCTTCATCGGGGAAAGGCTCATCATTGTCTGATGATTCTCCTGCAAGGTCGTTGGCGAAGGCGTTGATGCGACTAACTAGATGTTGCGGACTCAGGTAGGAGTTGGCTTGATAGACCTCATATTCAGTCTCAATGTCCTCAATAATATCCCTTTGACGTTGCGTGTATTCAATAGTAGAATCTCGTATAATCGCAATCAGACTTTGAAAGTCCTCCTCGTGTTCTTCAATAGCACTAAGCATTTCTTCTGGTTCAGACACGATCGGGATTTCGATATTTCCTATAGTAGGAGGAGGGATAATGACTGGAGGGGGAATGATTGGAGTGAGGTGAAGGCGAATGGAGCGGGTATCGATCGGAACATCAATGAAAATGATATCGTCCTCGTCACTCCCGATTGCTGAAGTGTCTGGAAACTCAACAGCGTTGGTGAGTGGTTGAGACTCGTCGGTGATCTGTGATACTGGCTGGGAAGAGTCCATCTCGATATCCCTCTCATCCTCAGAATCATCGCTTGATCCAGATGTACCTCCAAGCTCAGAATGTGATCGAGGCTCGAATGAGTCAAGGGGTGGAATCCCTCGAGAAGGTATATGTGGCTTAAGTAGAGATTCATCATCCAGGGAGTGGTCAATCAAAGGTTCCTCTGAGTCGCTCTCCGGTAGAGGGATGAAGTTCAAAGCATAGTCTATCTGCATGATCTCTGCGGTCGGAGGGTGTGTCTCAGGGATGTGTGGCGGTGTAACTTCCACTGGCTCTTCCTCTTCTTCTTCCTCAGTTTCCTCTTCTATCTCTTCTTCCTCAGTGTCAGAAGAAATCGTGATGGGCTCGTCAGACATAGGGGTGTCTGGTTCAGTGTCATCATCCGTGGTAACTCTTCCTGTCAAAATCGCACATATCTCCGCATGCTCTGTGACAGACTTATCAACTTGATCGATCTTGAAGGTGATAGTCTCCCCATGAGATCTAAGACTGATAGTCTGAGAGTAAACATCTATGATCGTGCGTGCGGTGTTCAAGAATGGTCTACCTAAGATGATAGGGATATGGACATCTTCCTGAATGTCCATCACTACAAAGTCTGTGGGAAATAGGAACTTATCAACTTGAACCATGATGTTCTCAGCTATTCCCTTAGGGTATCTAATGGATTGGTCAGCTAGCTGGACACTCATTTTGGTCGGTTTAAGGGGTCCTAATTCCAATCTAGTGTAAAGCGAATAGGGCATCAGGTTGATACTGGCTCCTAGGTCGGCTAGAGAGTGTATCATGCCCGAGTGATAGATCGAACAGGGAAGGGTAAAGCATCCGGTATCTCCCAATTTCTCAAGGATAGAGTTCTTTATAAGAGCTGAACATTCCGCGTTCAGTGGGATATTAGGTACTTCGGGTACCTTATCCTTGGTCGACAAGAGTTTTAGGATGTATTTTGAACTAGAAGGGGTTCGGGACACGGTGTCCACGAACTTTCCATCGAGACGGAAGTTGTTAACCTTATAGGCTTTCTTAGGACGTCCAGGAAACGGGATGCGTACTTCCCTTTGTGGTGTAGGGACAGACGGGGACTCAACTGTCGGCGGGACAGGAGTATCTCTCTTCACCGGAGAAGGAATGGGAGGTTGGCTCGGTGCCACCTTCTTGTCTGTAGTACTCATTTGTTTGGCCTCATCTACGTGTGGGTTCTGTACCGTGTTACTAGGGAGATTACCCTGGGGCCTAGAGTCAAGACGTTGGGCTAGCTGTCCTATCTGGGTCTCAAGATTTTTGAGAACGGCCAGTTGGTTCCTAATTAATAGGTCGGTTTGGTCCTGCCTAGCGCTAGTCTTTTGGTTAAATTGGTGTTGGCCTTGGACGAACTTAGTGAGGGTATCATCCGTACTAGTAATGGGCACTATGGTCTTAGAGGGTTCGGTCGATTGATCTGTGTTGGGTGCAGTCAATGATAGTGGTTGGTTATAGGTGAGTTGGGGTTGTTGTTGGTAAGATGGGTACCTAGGTTGGTAGTTGGGCTGAAAGGGTGGTTGGTTCCTAGGTGGGTATTGGGTGCCTCTAGTCCTAGGCGGAGAGGTTCGAGCGAAGCCAGGTGGATTTTGTTGGCGAGCTGGAAATTAAGCATAGTAAACCGTTCCGTCAGCAGGATCCTCGTACTCAACCTGATAACTTTCTGTTGGGAGGTTGGCACAGTTCTGGCATGCATGAATTTGATGCTGGGATGGTTTCTTCATTTCGCCGATCTGCTTCATCAGGTGCTCGATCTTCTCTATTAGAGACTTGATAGCTTCGGTCTGGAATGGATTGGGTGCAGCAATCGGTGCTGATGATGAGGAATGCTCACCAGAGTTCCAGTCGTGATGGTGCATCGTCATATTCTCGATCAAGTTCCAAGCTTCCTCATCGGTGAGTTGCATGAAATTGCCCTGAGCAGCGGCATCAAGGGTAATGCGATGGTTCAGAGCGAGACCGTTGTAAAACGTGCACAGCTGACTGGTTTTCTCTATAAGGTGGTTAGGGTATTTGTTCAATAGACTCTTGTATCTCTCCCACGCTGTGTAGATAGATTCATCATGAGCTTGGTGGAAGTTCATGATGTCATTCTTGTACTTGGTTTGCTTAGCCGGAGGAAAGTACTTAGTTAGGAATTTTGTAGCCATATTCGTCCAGGAGGTGATAGAGCTGGTCTCTAATCCCTCAAACCAAGTCAAAGCGTGGTGAGTAAGCGAATAGGGGAATAGGTATAGACGGACTATATCCTGATCAACCCCGTTCTGCTTGTACGAGTTGGTAGTCTGAATGAATCGGTTGATGTGGGCCTTAGGATCGTCATGGGGTAAACCATGGAATTGGCAGAATTCCTTGATAAGTTGAACGATATGATGTTTAAGCTCGAATGACGCGCCGTCGATGACCGGATAACTGATGGGTCCACCTCGACCTTCAATTGATGGTTTGGTGCTGTCGGCAAGCGTGACACGTGCAGCCATCGATTGTCGGTTGCGGATGCGTTTCTCCTTGCGGATCGTTCGGATGATCTTCTCAGGATCGGGTACGAAACTGAGAGATTCGAATCCGGATGATCGGGTCATCGTTGTGTGTTGTGGGAAGGAATTTTCGAATGGATAAAGGAAAAAGGAAAAACCTAAACTAAACTACGGGAAACTAGAAAGAAAAATTCGTCTGGAAGGTCTTCGGATCTTTCGGCTGACTCCCCAGCAGCGGCGCTAAAAACTTGACGCGCCACCAATGGTCAGTCGGGTTTTCAGCCCACAACACTAACCGGTGAAGGTATAGTGACCCTTATCTGGGATGAAACCCTGGGTGCATGAATAAGGCGACAAACCAACTCGATGTCCGACCTTTCTTAACCCCACAATAATATCTAATCTAATTAAAACATTTAAGACCAAGTTTATAGAGTGTGCTTGATTACTTTCTATCGATGGTTTTGTGAGTCTGGGTGTTGAGTCATGACTCATGATTCACAACGACTCTTTCCGTGACTCCCACACTGTACTCCACCGGAGGTGTTTCCATTGCTGAACCAAGGACCTAGTCGGTACCAGCTCTGCTGATCACAGAGTTGTAGTTATTCCACAAGGCTTAGTAACTGCGGCTTTTCCTCGGCTTCCACTTGTTAACTACACCGAAGGTGTTGTCGATGCTATACCGAGTAATCATCCGACTTACGGTACCTTACATTGCTTCACATAGGCTAACCCAGACTACTTAACTAAGTTTGTATTTAAGCATAATATTATCCATCTATGATATAAACCAGCCCTTACTTTTAAGTCCCAATAAATCCTTAATTTGTCAACAGTGTAATATTCACGTTCAGTTAGAAAACCATATTTCCACGGGCACAGTGTACTTTGCGTTCACAGTAGAAAGCATTATTTCCACGGCTCCAGTGTACTTAGTGTTCAGTTTGAAAACCATATTTCCATAGCCACAGAGTACTTTGCGTTCAAATTAGAAAACAATATTTCCTCGATGACGATGTACTTAGCGTTCATTTAAAAAATGATGTGTACACGGTTAAACAAATCAGACCATGTTCATGTTTGACACAGATAACTAAGTACCTTTGATGGGGTTCGCGACGTCCCATCGTTAAGGCCGTAATCACGTTTACTGGTTGAAAGGCGATTAGTTTAATAGGTTTAAAATCATAGATAGAAAGTAAATCAAAGCACTATAATATCATTCCAACCAATTTACAACTAACTACGTCATAGCAAACACGCAATATCACTACTTGCTAATCATGGCAATCAATCCTAAATATAGCATGACAACAGTAATAACAATCATCATAATGAAATAGATAAAGGATAGATATAACCGTCGTAAGAGCGTAGTTGAATACAACTTGAACGTTACACGAGCAGAACTCCTAGTATACGCCAAGCAATATTACAAGATTGCCCCTCTACTAACTAGCTACTAATCTACTACTAATTATAACATAAACCTAGAGAGAGAGAGTAGTGAGAGAAAGCGTTGAAGTGTTTCTTGGTTGTGAAGTGTGTAGGTGAAGGGTGGTGTGTTGAAATGATGAAATGAGGCTTGTATTTATAGAGATCGCACAACCGTATCCGTAGACCGTATCCAAAACTTCAAACGCACAACCGTATCGCAAAGGAGAATAAAAATCAGATCTTTATCACCCAAACGCACAATACAGTTGAGTTGGACCGTATACGGCTGAACTGGACCGTATACGGCTGTGCATAGGGTGAATACAGCTGAACTGGGCCGTATACGGCTGAGCACATGCCGTATACGGTCTGCACAGGCCGTATACGGTCTGGGTCCAGCCGTATACGGTCTGGCTCAGCCGTATACGGGTGTGCTCAGCTGTATCCTGCTCCTTCGGTTCTTCGTTTCTTCGTTCGGGCATAACTTCTTCGTTGTTTATCCGTTTTGAGCGTTCTTTATATCCACGCGATCATATTTTCCTAACAAAGAAAATGACATAAGTTAGAGGTCATAATTCTTTGTGGAGCTCAAAAAGTGCTAAAATACGTGAACAGAAGATTCAATGATCGTTTGTGCTTTGTTTTACTCATTTTTAGGTTGTTTTCTTTGATTCTTGAAACATCGTCTATATTTTAGCCCTTATGATGAAATGTGATGTTTAAGTTCATATTCAAGTGTTTTCATTAATAATTGGGCCAAAAATGGTGAGATAATGGCACCCAAAAAAATGACTTTTTGCGTGTCATCACTTCTTCTTTTTCTTTTTCTCCAAAGGTTTAAACATTTGATTATCCTTCAACTTATCAGGGATATCTTCTTCATCAGAATCGGTCGAGTCATCGAAATCTTCATCTACATCGACAACTGTTGGACCTTGTTCATTTTCAATCAAAACCTCTGTTCTAGATGGGCTCACATGTTGTTCATCAATATTTGCATCTGGATCTACACCCATGTCTAGCTCTATCTCTGAAACAACAGTCCAATCTTCAGGTGGTTGGAACTCTCCTTCTTCCAGATCATAATCAATGTCTTCATCTATCTCATCAAGAAAATTATCTTCTAAATCTGATAGATCTAGCATTTCTATTCCTAGAAAAACACAAACACAAATAAATATTAATAACCTAAATTCCTTCATTGATTTTACTAAATCAATCTAAAAGTTTCTTTATTAATCCTTTTGTGTAATTAGTTTATAATATAAACGCAATACATAACTTATAAATCTTTTATTGATTACCCTGAATCAATCTAAACTTTCTTAAGTCTTTTAAAAAATACTTAACAAATATTAATTAAACTTAAACTCTAACATATTGTGAATAATTACCAAACATTTAAGTCTACAATTAATTAAGTTATATAATTTCCAAAACTTAATTGAACTGTTATATAATCAAAACTTAACTTTCAATTATATCCTTAAATTATGTATCATTTGTGTAGTTATAGAAGTCATTACATAATTAACTTGTAAGTTTTACAAACTCTCAAGTCTAAAATGCATATGTTATTATAGAAATTTTGACTGCCGATATAAATCGGAACACGCCGCATGACTACTCAATGAGTCGAAAGTCTTTCAATCACTATTCTACTTAACATATATTCAACATATATAACCTCAATAATTTCTAACATATTTAACCTGTAATAATAATCTCAAGCCAAATATATTACAAAATAATATTAAGTTACAATTATTTAGTACAAATTATTACAAATACTACTTAATACTAAACTATCTTACCAGCTTCAGTATCTACTGGTACCGTCTTATCTGTACTTGTACCAACACCCGAACCACTCACCCCAGCACCAACAGACTCCCCTTGAAGCGTAGTCTGCTGACCAATCATCGAAGGACCAGCCAACTCACCATCCTTCGGAGTTGTAGGATCATCGTCTATATCTACTCTTATCTTCTTTGTTAGTTCATCACCTCTGTATGACTCATCTAGTTCATCACCACTCCCCCTTGAGGTGGCTTTTCCTTTCGCAGATTAGCAACTAGATGATCAAGTCTATCAATCTCCCTCTTCTTAACAGCAGCATCGGCAAGCAGTGTTATGTTGGTGTTTAACAACCACTGATATGATTATCCCTCTGTGGTAAACTGTTGTGCAAGACTGAGTAATTGAGAAGATAATGTGGTGGTAGTGGCCTCCAACTATTGAACCCTAGACTCTAACGATAAAATCCTTTCAGTATCAGTCATAGGTGGAGTAGTAGAAGAAGTAGTGGTTGTGGTAGACGGCAAAGAAATAGTAGGAATAGGTGGAGTAAGATGCTCAGCTACCGCAGAGGCTATGTCATGAACACGCCTAGTAACATCTCTTGCTGAGTTTGTCATCCGATGAGTTCCTGCATGAACAATAGCCGCAACCAGCTCCGCCTATTTAGTTTAGACAAAACAAATAAGTAATTGTTACAAAGAAGTCTGTCTCAATCTATGATTTTAAATAAAAACCAAAAATTGTAACCTAACTTGTATCTCATACCTCAGTAGGTTCAGATACCGGTTCAGTCTCCTGATGTGACTACGTTTCATCATGTGGTCTATCCCAAGCAACTGTTACAGATACACCTGTCTCAGTTTATAACTCCTGATTAACTAACAAGATAAAAATGTCTCACTATTAATAAACTAACCTAGACCAATAGTCAACTGTCTGGTAGAGGCTCTAGCCCTTTTTCAGCTTCGAGACTCCAAGAATTCTTCTTCTTCCTCAAGATCCTCGTCTATCCTAGTAAAATCAGGGTTTAAATCATCAGCTTTTCATTTTCCTTTTAAAGTTGGATCCTTGATATGCCGAGATTTATAAAGAATCATACCAGCAGGAGGTGAAATTGGTCGGACATATCAGAATCAGAATCTGATACAGTCTCACCATCACGTCCACCAGAAGGACCAGCATCGGTATCCTGTGTATTAAACATATTAAACGTTTATGATTAGGATAACGCTCTGTCATACAAATTCTATATGCTAATAATTTATAATACCTTAGAAGATATAACCTCAGGCGTAGAACCTCCAGGTCTATCAACCCTTTGTTATGTATCCATCTGTTCCTGTTTATAATAATATTCAAACTTTATGATTAGCATAAACACTCGATCATCTAAGTTTCGATATCGTTATAATATAATACTTATACTTTATGACTGAAATAAAATCTAACTACTAAGTATCTATATTATTAGTATATAAAAGTATTTATAAATTAATACATGTGTAGGTGCAACAGCAACGTATTGATCTATCGCTTGAAGAAGCGGATCATGAGCATCATCATTATGCCCTAGCACCTCTGCACTAGCTGTGTAGCAACCTGTGCATCAACAAGCCATCCCGGTTGATTAGTGTCGCACCCCCAATTTTGGGTTGCGGAAGCGAATCGGGTTGGGGCGCGACTAATCAATAAGCAAAACACACAAGGTATATAATGAACGACCACTACATGCGTCGTTGATTGGATGTAAAAAGTCACATTTTTACTTACATAATTCCCACCTTTTTAGCCCCTAATTGGATGAAATAATTCAATATCAATACTTTTTCATCATAATTCATCAACAAGGCTAAAAATAAGGCGTTGCTTTAAAAATCAATCAAAATGGTTAAATAACGTACAAAATAGAGCATAAACAATACAGTCTCATTCTACAAGAACTTTTTAAGCATATTACCTTGAAATTATTCTTTGATTATCTCATTATGATTTTCAGGTAAGTACAAACGCGTGGATATAAAGAATGCTGAAAACGGACCTAGAATGAAGAAGTTAGGCGATCAAGACTTACGATCCAGTGCATGAGACGACCAAGGGAATACCAACCCTCAGGGGCCATATACCACCCCACAAGGGCCGTATACGCCCCCTATAGTGCTGTATACGCCCCCTTGTGGGTGGTATACGCCCCTTTTAGGGTGGTATACCCCCTTTTTGGTGTCTACTACCCCTTCGTAGGTGCTGAATACTACCCCGTGGGTGCCGTATACCCCCTTTATGGTGTCCGATACTACCCTTACGGTGCCAAATTTCAGAGCTAAGGGTGGTATTTCAGTGCAAATCACAAGACTCGGGTGTCAAGTTGTGGAAGCATGTGTCAGATGCCTTTGCCTATAAATTGAGGGCTAAACCTCCTCATTTCTCATCCCTCACAATACAATTCATTCTTACTCATTTACACACACTTTCTCTTGTAATTTTCTTTCTTAGTAATTTCTCTCTCTAACTTCTCTCTCTAGAGAGTTAGAGAATAATTAGTGGGTAGCTAGTAGATTAGAGTAGAGATTAGCTTTTGTAATCAAGGAGTATTGGTGTTCAAGATTTTATTCAAGGATTGCAAGTTATTTTCCCTTGTTACGTTGCTTCATTATCCGATGATATCTATTGTCTCATACTATTATTATGTTTAATTTATCTATGCATGATATTATGGTATGTGCTTTATTTATTGCCATGATTATTGAGTAGAGTAATATTGTGATTGTTGAAATGTAAATATTTAGGAGTAGGGATGATGTTAAATCAATCTTTAATCAAATATGTGATTGGAAATTTCTATGTTATGTATCCGGTTAAATTTCTCAAGCTGTAGATATAAACCACCCATTTCACTCTTTCCAAACTTTCACGTGACTATTGCCCTTAGGATAGGACTTTGCCAACCCTAATACTACGTAAGCATAGTTATCTGTGTTTTTGTATGAAGCTATGGACATGCCAAAAAACGGCCCAGTACTTAGTATAGAGCTGGAAACACCTCTGGTAGAGTACAAATGCGTGGAAGCTACGGACCGGTCGTAGGCATATGACACCGTGGATACCTGGAAGTTACCCTTCCTGAGCATGGTCTAGGTATATATTAAAGCTGTGGAATTACTAAAAAATGTAGTATACACCGTGAAACAAACCTAGGGATGAACGTTTGATCGTAAAGGAGGGTCTACCCCTTGCCAGAAGTATTTGCGCTCCTCAATTAAATTTAAAGGATCTTGAAAAGAAAATGAACATTCAGCTGTAGTGTAGGATGCTTAAACCCCTTGATCCAACATAACTGATAGTTTAACATACATTTGCAAGCAATTAGTACGAACCTTAATAAAATCAATTAGAATTAGGTGTTAAGAAAGGTCATAAATTAAATATTGGTCTGTTACCTTATTCATGCGCCCAGGAGTTAACTCCAAAAAGGGTCACTTGTCTTCACCAGACAGTGTTGGGGGTTGAGCAACCTAATATGATCAGACTCATGATAACCTAGTACTCAGTGACATACGACTTAGGGTTTCCACTTAATTCGTAGGGTATTAGTGTTTACACTGAACCTCTGTTGATTATAATTAAGGCAAGTCTCCAATCACCTTTTTTAATGAACATCATCCCAAAACCTAAATATTGAAACTTCAGCAGTCACAACTCTATCTATTTGCTTACCCTATCCGTAGTTTAGTATTTACTTTCCTGCACTTTAGTTAAATAAATAAAAACCCAAAAACAATTACCTATTAATCTATCAAAATCCTAGCTTAATTACTAAGTTATCAGAACTAGCTCTGTTTCAATTCTACCGTCGTGAGGAACGACCCTGGATCATCCTTACCACATACTAGTATCAGGTATTCGTACCTAGTAATAGTAAGTAGTTCGGAAGGTTTTGGCTCCCCCTGACTATTATAAATTTAAAACCACCCCTCCGATCGTGCCCCGACGGTTGATTTGACGACGGCAGGAAGCGATTCCTGAACCGACCATTCGTGCTCGATCAAGTTTTTGGCTCTGCTGCCGGGGATGGTAGTACGAATTAGAGCTTGTTTAGACAAATTTACTTTTTAAGAGATCCTTGTGGATTGGGATTCACTATCCCTATCCGAAGTTACTTTCTGCCCGTAGATCAGTGTTGTTAGATTAGATTAGCATAGTTTCCCTTCTCATCCCAACTTAAATTCTAAAACCTTCTTCATGTGTTGTCTTTGCTAATAACTTGGAGATGGCTACTCTACAACAATTAAGTGATCAGTTAGATGGTCTTGTTAAATCAATCCAAGATAGACGTAGGAGTGATGCCCACATAGATAACGAATGTCAAAGGTATAGTATGACTTATTAGGATAACATAGGGTACTAAGATCCTAAATCACAATACCAGTGCGACCCTTATGCTGTCCAGCAACATCAATACCAAACTTACTATCCTGAACCATTCAATGTCTACCCACAGTCATCTCATTCTATACATAAACCACAACCATGTGAGAGTTCTAACTTGAGAGATATGCCCATAGCTTATTTCAGCAGTAATGCTACTATTTCACCTTTTTGCAATAGACTTGAACAAGCACTTAAAGACCAAGAGGACATGCTTAGAAGATGTACTGAAAAGATGTCTAAAATAGAAGCACTAGTCGAAGCAAGAAGTAATTAAACTAGTGATCAAGTTACAACTGATTATAAGCTACAGAAAGATGAGAGGCACCCATACACCACATCTACACTTGAGACAGACTTTCATTCTCTTGAGTTTGGTTGCAAAATTCCTTCAAACCCTTCACCTACCCTATCTTCTAAATCCACACTTCCACCCATTCTTAACCTATCTACATCCGAAACCAACGATGAGTTCATTCTAGAGGAACTTTCCGAGTCATTGCAACTTGAAACTTCTGGCCGAAGTGACGAGTATGAGTTGGTGGACGAAGAGATAGAATTAGAAAGCCCGGAGATGGAGATTTACACAGAAGACCCAACTTCAGAAGGACCGGAGATATACGCACCAACTCTAAGAAGTGATCTCATTCCTATTCAAGCCAACGTGGTTGACTACATCCTGCAACAAGTTGTGGTTGATAATGTCCCAACTATCCTTTCGAATGAATCACTCCCTGATCTAGTAGAACTTTCAAATGCCATAGAACCTGTCACCCAAGTAGTCGATGAGAATGTTGCTAGAAGATTGGAGATGAAAACGGATATTGTCCCAACATTATCATTGACCAAAAGATCATAGGAAGCAAGGAGGTATCTGCATCACGGTTTCCCTTCAAACTATCTCTCCACCATATAATGTCTTATAGATCATTGAGAGGTGAGGATTCCTTTGACCAACCCATTCTGTCAATCCAACCTAAGGAGGTATTAGAAGTTGAGAGATCTGTTATACCTCTGGTAGAACCATTCCCTCACTTTGAACCATCTCCTTATATTGGACATACCCTAGCCTTATCATACTTTAAACTTTTAGGTATGTACCAATATTACCACTTGTGTCTACTAAGGAAACCCTTAGGATTGCCTAATAAATAGTGCTAGAGTCAAGCTAGAGACTCGAACAAAAACAAGCGCTACTCGGGAGGCAACCCGTGTCTAACATATCTTTGGTAATAGTAGTAGTCGTAATATTAAGATCTAACCCAATATGTAGAGATAAACCCTAAAATGAATGTTCCAAGTTTTCTTTATTTTTATGAACAACAAGGATGGTTTGCAAAATTACTTCATTGAAAGTCAAATTTTAGTCAAAACCTTAAAACTTCCTACTCCCACTTGTTTGAACTTTATTGCAAAAATACAATTTTCACCATTATCTAAGATCTCAAGTTCTTGGTATCCCCTTCACTCACATGGAAACCTACTAGGAGTTAGGAGCCTTAGTCATCTTACATACCTACTAGCATGTTTCGAGCATTTGAGGTACTTACATATATTTATGTGAACATACATGAGATACTAATGCTTAATCTGATATCATGATCTGTATGTCAATATGTGCATTATGCTTGAACTCATTTAAAAATGTGTGCTTTGGATATCTCTATACTTAGCTACCTATTCAAATGATAATACTAGTATTTCCATATCTGCTGTTTGTGCTACGGTGAAGTTTTAGGCAACTAACACTTATAGTGTGAGATTAGATTCCAACTCATACACTGGTTTGTTTCATCTTCAAAGTACTCACTTTGATAGTTTTTTTCGCAAACCAGTGAATCTTTTATGTGGAGGATAATCACTTGTTTGTTTGATCACGTTTGCTTGTACAAATGCCTAACAAGCAGGGATTGACGCCTATGGATAAAGAATCTTTGAGAATAATGGAAAGACAACAGGGGAGGCTTACAGTTCATTAAGATTGGGACCCTTTAGAGCATTGCTTTGCAGGGGAGGAGATGACGCTTTCAGACACATATATGACTTCAAGTTGTCTACAAGCTGACCATGGAGAAGCTATCAATATGCCAGTGTCCGGAGGGCACCATCACTTCGATTTATTTTCTACAATCTATCCAAGTCGAGCTCTTGACTATAACAGCAGCGCTTTTCGGGAGGCAACCCGTGCAATAAGACGTGTGGATGATTGTAAATGAATAAGTGAAGAGAATCTCAGAATATCCTTCACACTTGGATATACCCAAAAACTAATATCTCGGAAAAATAGGAAAAGTTTTTAGAAAATTAGTACATGTGTTTGAGGTACTTACATACTACTTTTATGCATTATGCTCGAACTCGTTTAAAAACATATGTCCTACTAAATGATTTGTAGTAGAAAACATCTTTTCACTCTAAGACAGTGAATCCTTTTGATCGCAAAAATATGAAGTGAATGGAAAGGTATATCCAACGTGTTCACACCTACGAGGTTATTTCACAAATGTGTTGGTTGAAATGAAAGGCGAAGCCGGTATTTAGAAGCAAGCCCCTAAAGCTAAATAATCCTCATGGAGCTGCCACCAAATAAAGATTTTAAGAACTCTTCTCGCGGCATATTCAGACCTTCAACTTTAGCTATCTGGGGAGTTTCTTCATCCTTTATCTGTTTTGATCTTTTTGCTTTACTTAGTACTATTAACTAGTAAAAGTATTCTATACCATATCCTAAACTTATCACTAAGTGTGGGATTCCAACCCAAAACAAACACTTGAGAAACATTTTCTTATATGTTTAAACTCTAAGTGTGGGATTTTACTTCCAGTAAAACCCCCACTAAAGAGAACAATAGGGACAATGTTCTTCTAAGTGTGGGATAGAGATATAGAATACCTTAGATAGATTTTTATGTCCAAATAGCAACTCAGAAAATGCTCCTCATTTTAAAATTGAATAAAATTTTTCAAAATTTTTGCTTCAAATAAAGAAAAGCATGAGCTTAACTTCGATAGTAGATAGGTACGCATTCAGTTAGCTCTGCTCTTTTTGAATTTTATTGTTTTTAAGATGAGCCATTTTTAATACGAGTAAGTTATTTTGGGAAAATAGTGTAAATAAGATAGAAATTTCTCAAATTAAGAAATAATAATCTTAGGGGCAGCGCATGACTAAGCACATACAACCTATATTAATTGTAATGAGGTAACTGGAGCCTATATAAGCATTCATTTTAAATGCTTCACTATTCATTTATTGTGTGTGCCGATGCATGCATTTCTGAATTAGAACTTGCTCCTGTTATGCATTTCGAGACCACATTGGTAGAGTACCATACGCGGTATAGGTGCAATTAGATGACCTTGACATTCCGTAGGAAATAAACCCATTTTCTCGTATTTCTTCAAGTCTAACCCTGCTGATACTCATTTTTAGTATCGATGATCCGCTTAGAAAACCCTATTGAGCCTTAACCTTATCGTTTCTTGAAAACCCCGAATTAAAACCCATTCACCTCCATACCCACCAAAATACTATCTTGGGATTTTTAAATTTTTGAAAAATGCTTTTCAGATATTCTTTTTGCTTTCACTCAAAAATCATAAATATCGTGTTTTACTCAAAGCGTCTCGTGTGCGTTTCCATGATCAAAATCTCAAAAAGATCAAGAATTCTATGGTGCGAAAAATTGGCACCAAGTAAAATTCGAAATATCCAAAGATTGAAAAAATGAAAGTACGAAAGGATCTCAAAAGGCAACAAGAAAATGAAAATTCCTTAGAAATTCTTTGGCAAAGAAATTCTAAGCCAAAAATATGTCATATAAATAAAGCTAAGTGCTTCAAATCTCCCGAAAACGCCGATCTCTGAAAAATATAAATCTTCCATGTGTTTTTAAGAAGATAAGAAATCAAAATAGCTATCTTCCTCCCTACTTGTTATCCGTTTTCGTTTTCATTAAAAAGTATATCTAAATAAAGTTTTTCAAAAGTTTAAAAGTTCTAAGATAAGATCTATACCCCTTTAACCCTCACTTCACATAAAAACCCGATGAATGTCCTGGGATAATTAGCACCGTCTTCATCTAAGTGATGGAGATATGATTCTCAAGCAAGCTTATAATCATGAATGCTGCATGACTGGCTATTGAGCAATTTCGTTTGTTTAGAATGATAGAAAACCCGATACACTTTCGAGTCAATTGAGTGACCACCTTGTGAGATCGTTTAGTCATGTGTATGCCAAAGATCACGAGAAACAGAAGCATGCCCAAAGATATTCATTTCTTATTTCTGGAATAAACATCTTATTTGTCTCGATTTTCTGAAACAAGTTACTTGCATGAAGAATGATTGTTCTTAGAAATATTTGAATTCGCAAAAATCGGGCATAAAAACATCTTTTTAAGTGGGGATAGTTAAAGTGTTGCTTGAGGACAAGCAACGTCTAAGTGTGGGATATTTTGATTGGATGTAAGAAGTCATGTTTTTACGTACATAATTCCCACCTTTTTAGCCCCAAATTGGATGAAATAGTTCAATATCAATACTTTTTCACCATAATTCATCAACAAGGCTAAAAATAAGGCGTTGCTTTAAAAATCAATCAAAATGGTTAAATAACGTACAAAATAGAGCATAAACAATACAGTCACGTTCTACAAGCACTTTTTAAGCATACTACCTTGAAATTATTCTTTGATTATCTCCTTATGATCTTCAGGTAATTACAAACACGTGGATATAAAGAACACTAAAAATGGACCAAGAATGAAGAAGTTATGGCCAAACGAAGTACGACTAGGCGATCAAGACTTATGATCCAGTGCACGAGACAACGACCAAGGGAATACCACCCCTTAGGAGCCGTATACCACCCCACAAGGGCCGTATACGCCCCCTATAGAGCCGTATACGCCCCCTTTTGGGTGGTATACTCCCCTTTCTTTTTGGTGTCTAATACCCCCTCGTAGGTGCTAAATACTACCCCGTGGGTGCCTTATACCCCCTTTATGGTGTCCGATACTACACTTACGGTGCCGAATTTCTGAGCTAGGAGTGGTATTTTAGTGCAAATTGGAAGACTCGGGTGCCAAGTTGTGAAAGCTTGTGTTGGATGCCTTTGCCTATAAATTGAGGGCTAAACCTCCTCATTTCTCATCCCTCACAAAAAAATTCATTCTTACTCTTTCACACACACTTTCTCTTGTAATTTGCTTTCTTAGTTAGTTTCTCTCTCTAACTTCTCTCTCTAGAGAGTTAGAGAGTAATTAGTGGGTAGCTAGTAGATTAGAGTAGAGATTAGCTTTTGTAAACAAGGAGTATTGGTGTTCAAGATTTTATTCAAGGATTGCAAGTTCTTTTCTCTTGTTTCGCTGCTCCATTATCCGGTAATATCTATTCTCTCATAATTATTGAGTAGTGTAATATTGTGATTGTTGAAATGTAAATATTTAGGAGTTGGGATGATGTTAAATCAATCTTTAATCAAATATGTGATTGGAAATTTCTATGTTATGTATCCGGTTAAATTTCTCAAGCTGTAGATCTAAACCACCCATTTCACCCTTTCCAAACTTTCACGTGACTATTGCCCTTAGGATAGGACTTTGCAAACCATAATACTACGTAAGCATAGTTATCTTTGTTTTTGTATGAAGCTGTGGACATCCCATAAAATGGCCCAGCACTTAGTATTGTGCTAGAAACACCTCCGGTGGAGTACAAATGCGTGGAAGCTACGGACCGGTTGTAGGCATATGACACCGTGGATACCTGGAAGTTACCCTTCCTGAACATGGTCTAGGTATATATTAAAGCTGTGGAATTACTAAAAAATGTAGTATACACCGTGAAACGAACCTAAATATGAACGTTTGATAGTAAAGGAGGGTCTACCCCTTGACAAAAGTATTTGCTCTCCTAAGTTAAATTTGATGGATCTTGAAAAGGAAGCAAACATTCAGCTGTAGTGTAGGATGCTTAAACCCCTTGATCCAACATAACTGATAGTTTAACATACATTAGTAAGCAATTAGTATGAACCTTAATAAAATCAATTAGAATTAGGTGTTAAGAAAGGTCAGAAATTAAATATCGGTCTGTTACCTTATTCATGCGCCCAGGACTTAACTCCAAGAAGGGTCACTTCTCTTCACCAGATAGTGTTGGAGGTTGAGCAGCCTAATCTGATCAGACTCATGATAACCTAGTACTCAGTGAAATACGACTTAAGGTTTCCACTTAATTCGTAGGGTATTAGTGTTGATTATAACTAAGGCAAGTCTTCAATCACCTTTTATAATAAACATCATCCCAAAATCTGAATATTGAAACTTCAACAGTCAACTCTATCTATCTGCTTACCCTATCCGTAGTTTAGTATTTATTTTCATGCACTTTAGTTAATTAAATAAAAACCAAATTGTTGATGCATATTAGAGTGTCTGTCAGTTGGTCTAGTTATAGTTTTGTAATTAGAATTGAGTTTCCTGACTCCTGCGACGTTGTGCACAATGTCGCAGGTGCGACGTCAGGTTTTGGGCCTGCGACGTTGGCTATGTCGCATGGGCCTGGACCTGCGACGTTGTATGTAACATCGCAGGATCGAGTGTTTAGTATAAAAACACTTTTTGTAATCAGTTTTAGGGTTGACGAAAAACCCTAAACGAAATCAGTCGAAATTACCTGTAATCTAGTCGAATATTATCAATAAACAATCGTTCTAATTCGTTTTACTTGCTTAGTGTTTATTGATTAGTTTATGTAATTGATGAATTGGTGTTTCCGCAACCAATTGATTTGTGAGACTTGATTCAAGATCGGTATTACGGACTTACAACTGGTATTAGAGCGAAACCTTTCCATTAGTTAGCGTCCCTCTACCCGAAATCGTTCCCCCTGTATCTCCAGCAAAAGCAACATGTCTTCCTGCGTATGGTTTAATATCCACTAGGAGAGACACATCACCCATCATGTGTCGCGAGCAGCCACTGTCCATAAACCATTCGCTATCTTTCACACGTTCAGACTGCTGCAACACATAAAAATAAGGAGATTAGTTAGAAACGGTGACCCAAGCCTTTACAGACTTAGGTCGACCATAGTCATCAACAATAAGCACATCAGATACTCCTTTATTTGGTGTGATTACCGATGAACATTACGTGCCACCTCCAGATCCTCAATATATGGATGCACCTGCCCAACAGCCTCAACAACCGTTTATTGATATACCTGTTCACGCTGAGGGGGAGGATATTGAGGATGATTTGGTCCAGATTGAAAAATTTGGACATGTTCAGCAACAGGATTCACCTCACCAACTTACCGACGAATCATCTTCATCTGATTCTGATTCGGTGAGACCGCAGGATGGCGGTGAGACTCCTACGGATTCTGATGGTGAAGTGCCCCACCCATCACTAATGGAATGGATTAGGGTACACGATTCACGTCGATATTTGAGAATTCAACGACGTATTCGTCAGGGCAAACGCTACACGGGAAAACGTCCTCGTGCCGACGATGACACTGAGTTTGCACCATCTTCTCGTAGTGCACGTCGACCGTCTACTATTCAGCCACCTCCATCTCAAGCACTCGTTATTGAGCTGACTCCGGCATTTTTGCAAAAGATGATGGACGATATGCGCCAGATGCAGCAGCAGCTAAAGGAACAGGCTGACAGGAATGAATCTCAGGCTGCGATCATCGAGGTTCAATCAAAGAAGATTTCAGAGCTGCAGGCTAGGGTGAACGTTTTGGAGGCTAGGTCTAGTGTCTCGGGGGAGTTAGGGTCCGAGGGTCCCAATGTAGAGTCACTAGGACCAGAGTCTGTAAATCCTCCTGTAATTGAAAATGTTATTAATGAAAACGTTCAGGTTTTGGATTACTTCTGTGTTGATGACATCCCTGGTCAGCCGAGACCACTAGCGGTTGATTATTCCTTTGCTGATTTGACATTCATTCAGAGAATGGTTAATGGGGATGATTCGGTTAACAATGAAGGGTATGTTTTTGATATGGATGGTGATGTATCGGTTGATGATGAACATTTGGGATCAGATGAATATTTTGATGATGCACCTGTTATTGAGACTGACTCATCTGATGATGAAGGGCCTGCTAGAACTTTTCATGGAGAATCTAGTTCAACTCAGGCAGCGCCTACTCAACAAGATTCTGCATCGGCACAACCAACTCAAGAGGCGTCTGAAAGTTTAACTGCTGAAGAAAGAATAGAAAGAAATAAGCAGTGGTGGCCTCAAGGTAGATCTGCAGAACCCGTGCCTGTAACTTGCAAAACTTATAAGGTTCGTGGAGATTATACCGGTGTGATTAAGAGTTGGAAGGTTCGTCAAAGGATGATCATGATTAAGAGATTGGATGGTATTCAATATTTCAAATTGAGATTTAATCAATTGAGTACTTTACCAAAAGGTTGCGTCAAGAGGTTAGAACCAAAAGATATAATAAGTTGAAACCGACGCTGGGAACTAAGTATACGTATAAGAAAAAGTTGGATCCCACGACAGGTCGCCTTATGGTTAAAGTTCATTATCCACCGGCTGACTGTCTGACTGAAATACCTCTGGAGCAGGTTCCTTATGATTTTCTACGAAGATTTGTTTATTGGGAACTTGATTCACATACTGGGGAAGCTGTGATTGTTTTTGTTCCTGATTCTGAGCCGCAGCTAGAATATGGAGGTATTTGGAACTTAAAGAAAGTTTCATTTCGGGTTTTTGATCCTATGAGTTTGATAAACTTTCACGAAAAAGATTTGAGAAAACTCTTCGATAATAGGATTCGAGTGAATGAGAATAACGAATTCAACAAGAAGCTTGCAAGACAATATCAGAAAGTTGTTGAAGTTTGTGTTAACAATGGGATTCATGCAGATGGGAAGTTTCCTGCAAACTGGTTTTGATTGAAGATTCTTTTGAAGACCAAGCTGAAGACACGGGGGAGTTTGTTGATGCATATTAGAGTGTCTGTCAGTTGGTCTAGTTATAGTTTTGTAATTAGAATTGAGTTTCCTGACTCCTGCGACGTTGTGCACAATGTCGCAGGTGCGACGTCAGGTTTTGGGCCTGCGACGTTGGCTATGTCGCATGGGCCTGGACCTGCGACGTTGTATGTAACATCGCAGGATCGAGTGTTTAGTATAAAAACACTTTTTGTAATCAATTTTAGGGTTGACGAAAAACCCTAAACGAAATCAGTCGAAATTACCTGTAATCTAGTCGAATATTATCAATAAACAATCGTTCTAATTCGTTTTACTTGCTTAGTGTTTATTGATTAGTTTATGTAATTGATGAATTGGTGTTTCCGCAACCAATTGATTTGTGAGACTTGATTCAAGATCGGTATTACGGACTTACACCAATAACAATTACTTATCAATCTATCAAAACCCTAGCTTAATTACTAAGTTATCAGAACTAGCTTTATTTCAATTCTACCATCGTGAGGAACGACCCTGGATCATCCTTACCACATACTAGTATCAGGTATTCGTACCTAGTAATAGTAAGTAGTTCGGAAGGTTTTGGCTCCCCCTGACTATTATAAATTTAAAACCACCCCTCCGATCGATCCCCAACGGTTGATCTGACGACGGTAGGAAGCAATTCCTGAACCGACCGTTCGGGCTCGATCAGTCATTTTACAATTAAACTAAAGTTTACATCAAAATATAGTTTACATTATCTCAGTTTCTGAATTGAGAGATTTACATTACATAATTACTTTATACAAAATATAATAATGCAATTAAGTCTCTGATTGTTTGAATGCTGACTCGAGCTAGTGAATCCTTATTGAGCAGTCCAACCTACTGCTGAGTACCTGTGATACATGCTAAAATGGGTTAGCGAATGCTGGTGAGCTCTCAGGTTTGTATGTCAAAACATATTCATATGAACTGCAAGATTTTAATTGAATTTAAGTTGCAATAGCAAACTAACAGATATTATACAACCATGAGCACATATTCTGAGCTTAACTCGAGATGTCAGGTCTACATTTAAGGTATCCAGATCGAGGTGCCTCCTATGAGTGCCTAATCTACACTCGTCTGAACAAATATTAATACATCCGTTTAACCAGTTAGTGCGTGCTAACCCGGACGAGGATGGTCTATCCTATATGGTACCATATACTAATATTCAAGCTACAACATATTACCAAACTATACTGAGGAGGGCTTTGAAAAGATAAGTGAAATAACTCATGTAGTATTTGTTTGATTTCATACTTGCGTTCTTTTAGTAAAACAAAACGAGCAATATATCACACCCCTGAGTAAAAACAGTAAATATAGGGGCTATGAGACTCACCTGAGTTTTGGAGCGTTTAACTAAATAAACTTGATTTGATTTGATTTGCCGAGTATTGATGTCGGAAGACTTGTAACTTGAGGGTGTTCAATACGCGCGATGGTTATTAGTTGTATAGGCATCTTAAAAGACTACCTTTGTAGTTGTTCGTCCAACTAGAATGTCCAAATGACTAGGATTTGGTTGATTGATTTGAGTTTTGAAAAATATGCACGGCCCGTTGGTGATTGTTTGTAATTATAATCTCAACATTATCATTATGATTTCAAAGTGTTATACTTAAAAGTACGTCCCAATGTGTTTTAGAAGTCATATCATATAAAGGTTTGAGGTTATACAAGTTTGACACTTAGTATACAAATGAATTGTAAACTTTCTGTTTTTAGCGCCACTTATAGCGACACTTGATGATTTTGGCGACACTCAGGAAGTGTCGCATAAAATGGTAAGTTCTGAATTAATGGCGTCACTTAAGGAAGTGTCGCATAAGGTGGCGGCACTTAGTCAAGTGTCGGGTATCAGTGTCAGTGTAAGTGTCGGGTAGGGTGGTTGCCGACAGTTAGGCAAGTGTCGCAAAAAGAGGGTTTTAGGCGGCACTTAAACAAGTGACGCAAAATGAGGGTTTTTGGCGACACTTAATTCGTTACTTAAGGAAGTGACGCTATATTGTTTTTGGCCGTAGCGTCACTTACGTCTGACTAGACGAAGTTTATGTCGAAAACGTGTTTGGCGACTTCCGTTTGGACCGAATCTTTTACCTAACCCTTTTATCAGTTTATAGAGTTGATAAAAATTACTCCCTCCGTCCCGCTTTAATAGTCCATTATTCCATTTTGGGTTCTCCCAAATTGATTGTCCACTACCAAATATAGAAAGGAAATATGATTCCAATTACTATATTGTCCTCACTTCAAAAATTAAATTACAAAAGTGAAAGGGAGTCAAATTAATTGTTAAGGGGTAAGAATGTCATTGTGTAAAAAGTAAGTAGTAATTATTGTGTTTATCTTAAAATGTGTGTTTTTTGTCTGGGGACAATTAAATTGGGACGGAGGGAGTATTACTTTGTGTTGATAGTCGTTTTATGTGTCATTTTCACAAAATGACCAAAACCGCGATTATTCCGATAATGTTCCGAAAATGAGATTTAAACATATATTTGGACAAATATAAGCTATATTAACAACATGCAACTAAAATAAATCGAAATATAGAATGTATCCTTTGAGCGCAATAGTATCTACGCGTATATGCGGCCCAGGGATAACAAGATCCGAAATATGATGACGGATAATCATCATGCAGAACCTCGGGTAGATCAGAAATCTCGATCTAACAGCCCCCCATATCTAGCGTATAAGCTCACCAAAAAGATAATCTGAGAAAATATATGGTTTATTATAAACCAAGGACAGGATAACCGATAACAGATCATAGCTTAACTCATCAAATCCGCCCTTCTTCGGACCAAAAATCGTGACTATAACGTGCCACAAAAATCACCACTCACCAATAACGAGAGCCTTCAAGGACTGGCATCCTCGTCTTTGACCGGTATATCCCATACAGCCTAGAGGACCCTCAATGAAGTTCATGGGGTACTCCGTGGGTCCATCCTCCTGTTCTACAGTACCTAACTGTAGAATCTAACGTAAGTCAAAAGCTGCAAAAACAACCGATCGATTGGTGACCGATGTACGTATGACAGGAGGGTTGACGGTCTCGTCATACTGAATACCTTCCTAGAAGTCATTCAGTATCGTCTGAGAGATCGATGGCAACTCTGTAATGGCATATCGTATACGTGATCATGCTAAACATGTAAGCACTTGAGCGACTTTATCCGCTCCCCGTGCTCCGAGATCTAGGTCGACAAGAATGTTTTGATTTTTATCGAATTTTCGTTCCATCTGTAAAAACATAAATGTCATAAACAGTTAGTACACGTTAAGATCATATAATAATCTTTTAACTATAATGTTTTGTGAATCATAATGATCACCTACCATCTTAATTCTAAATTTATTACATTGCAAATATATATATATATATATATATATATATATATATATATATAACTTATTACTAATTATCATTAGTCTAATATATATAACGTTTTATATTTAACTTATAGCCAAAATGTCGTAAGTCGAATATACATATATAACTTATAATTAAATAATCGAAAGTCATATATATATATATATATATATATATAAGATAAGTTATTACGTGTTAATATAAAATTCTCACGTCAAAACTTAGAATAACTTTTGAGGTCGAAAATTATACTTGTATATAACTTATTACATCAAAAGGTCAAGTTACTAGTTTATTAAAAAAAATTCTAAGTGTTGGACTCGCAAAAAATGAACTCAACTCAATTCGCAAAACATGTCAACTCGCAACTCAATTCGCAAAACATGTCAACTCGCTAACAAAGTCAGTCCGCAACTCGACTCGCAAGTTGATTCGCAGACCAACTCGGTCCACAAGTCAACGAACATTAAACTTCAACTCGCAGTTTAGATCTTGCGAGTTGAGTTTGAAGCTCAACATTCTGCGAGTTTGTAACATTCTGCGAGTTCGGTAATAAGTAATTCACTTTCAAATTTGTAACATTCCCATAACATGTAAGATACTAATACATTGTTATGGATAGCTAAATGATTAACTAAATTAAATGTCTTACAAATTTTGAAACTATGTAATCTAATAAATTATACGTAATGCACGACCGGGTAAACATCCACTCATTTTTTACTATAAATTTGATAGCAAAAGTTAATTATTTATAGATTACATTGTGATATCATTTGCCTCCAATATAATGAGGGAAGATATATTTATGCTTATCATCATCCTGTTTGGCTTTGGTTTCTCGTACCAACTAATTATATGCGTCATTAGAAAGCATATGTAGTGAAGGAGAACATGACCCTTTAGTATAAAATTAGTAAGGATGTAAAAGAAAACATAAAAAAATATCACACAAACAGTGCAGAGATGAGGGTTGATTGAGTTTAGATCTTGCAGCTGCGGGTTGAATACTAAATTGAGTTTATTTTCAATTTAAACATAATCAATCGATGTATATACGTTCATTGAGGTTCGTTTAACATTAACCCTCGTGATTTTTGTCAAATAACACCTTGAATCATACGTAAACCGATGTGAATATTAACCGAAACCCTAATATCTTAAATATCTCGATTTTGAGTTAAATACACGATGAAATCCGTTGATTTTTACCTTAATATGATCGCAATACAAAAGTATATATATACTACGGATGGAAAAACTCGTTCCTTGGAAACAAGATCGGAAAATAAACCGAGAACTATGTTCGGTTTGCGTCGCCAATGTCGTATCGCAGAAAGAACTGAACTCGCAAATAACAAGTGGGTTCGGTAGTTTTGACTTGTTTGACCACACCCCTTTTATACCCTGTACTCGACTCGCAAGTTTAAACTCACTTCGCATGTTTGACTAGTCAAACTCGCAAGTTTAATTTAAAATGCGAATTTAATACTAAGTATAAATTAAAACCCATTATTTGTACAAGTCTAAAATAAAATTATTTTTCACTTGTATTTGTTACGATTTTTCAACACTAAATAGAGAATATTCAGTATAATTTAATTCCAATGGGTAAACACTTATTTAAACAAAAACATTATTTAAAACATAAAAGTAAGAATGGAATAAAATAAAATGAAGTAACGAATACAATTAGATAAACAAACATTGGTATCAGGTACCCTTTTATTAAACACTTGAAATAAAATAAAGTACATAAATAAATAAAATAAATAAATGAACTGAATAAGAATTTATTTGTCAAGGAATCATATTAGAACGAATAAGAGATTTTAGTTATTATTAAAAGTCTAAATAGATTGTTAGTATACATACCTCATGAAATTATAATAAGTTATAGACACACTATTACTCACTTTACCATTTATTAACTTACATTTATAAAATTATTGCTTTATTTACCTTCATCCACATAGCATAATTATTTAAAAATTAGTCACAAAAGTGAAACTTTTACATAGACATTTCAAGATGATTACCGATATTATGATCCACATAAACAAATTATACTCAAATTTCTAAGCAAACATTTTATTGTTAGTTTGAGTATTAACTTATGTTTCCCATAACATGATATACTGTGAAATCAAGTAAAACATATAATTGAATTTATAACTAAGGTACATAAAGTATACTTATGTTAATTAAAATTAGACAAATATCAAACTCATAGCGAAGATACTAGTGGTTCCAGGTATGTACTGACATACAACAGAGGATCCCTTAGTATGAGCACTACAGGTTTGAGACTATTGACCTAGCTAATAGTTTCAGGTCTGTATTCACATACAACAGTGAAATCATTAGCTAAGTTAATAACCATATAATTTTCATTCCATTTGTCACTTTCTACATATTCACAGTGCATGGAAATACTATCCTTCAACAATTAAAACTTATGTCATATATCACGTAATAGTTACATAAGTCAACACACAAGCATATTATTACTTCTTAAATGCTTTAGAAATTGTTGCATAATTTTCCTACTAGTATATCATATGATAAAATTATCTATACATCAATAAAAATAGCAAATTATTACTTGTGGAAAGAGGTGTATAATAATATAAATATAGGTTCATACCTGATAAAGGAATCATAATGTGAATGAAGCTTATGAGAACCTACTAACACATCATACTTAGGACTTAAGTTTATTGTTAATAAACTTATTCTCCTAATGTACTATCATTTCCCTTAGTTTTTGCAAAAAAAACTTAAATAGTTTTAAAGAATATTATGTTTATATTGTTTAAAGAAGGTGATTCCCCTCAGATAACAAGCAAATGAATGCCATACGCCCTCCCATTTTTTTATATAATACCTAACTATTACAATTTTACCCTTGGAAGACTAATCACTCTGAATTTCTCATTCCGTTCAGTTGAACCAACGTCACAAATCTTGCTCTATGAATGCCTTTGTGTATAAGTCTGCTAAGTTATCCAATGATGGAACCTTAACTAACTTCATTAAATTCTTCTCAGCACAATCTCTAATAAAATGATGTCTAATATCAATGTGCTTAGTTTTATTGTGCTTCACCGGATTGTTGGTGATCGACATTGTTGATTCATTATCAATCATCATAGGAGTATTGGTTATATTCAACCCCTAATCTCGCAGTTGCTGTTGAATCCATAACACTTGAGAACAACAGCTACCAGCTACAACATACTCAGCATCACAAGTTGAAATGGCCACTGAGCTTTGCTTCTTGCACTGCCAAGATACTAATCTACCTCCTAAGAATTGACATCCTCCGGTTGTAGACTTCCTATTCTGATTGCATCCTACATAATCCGAATCATTATAAGCTATAAAATTGAAGTCTCCATCAGTTGGATACCAAAGTCCCAGCTTTGGTTTCCCTTTGAGGTAACGAAAAATTTGTTTAACATCCTGCATATGTGACTCTTTCAGATTTGCCTGATATCTTGCGCAAATACAAATTGCAAACATAATGTCAGGTCTAGATGCAGTCAAATACATTAGTGATCCAATCATGGCCCTATATTGAGTAGGATCCACATCCTGATCACTCGATGTATCGGGACCAAATCCATGATTTAGTAGAATAATGTATGATAAATTCTACTTTCATCCATCTTAAATCCCTCCAATAATTCAGCAGTATATTTAGATTGATGAGTAAAGAACCCATCTTTCTTTTGATCAACTTGTAATCCTAAGAAGAAATTCAACTCTCCCATTGCAGACATCTCGAACCTTTTTCTCATGACTTTCTCAAATTCTTGACATATGTTTTCGTCAGAAGACCCAAAAATAATGTCATCAACATATACTTGAACAAGCAGAAAGTCATTCTTCTTCCATTTAACGAAAAGTGTACTATCAACTGAACCTCTTATAAATCCATTCTCAAGTAGATACGTTGATAGTGTTTCATACCACATCCGAGGTGCTTGATGTAATCCATATAGATCTTATTCAAATGATATACTCTATCTGGATAATCTGGATCAACAAAACCTGGTGGTTTAGAGACATACACCAATTATTGTACTTTGCCATATAAAAAGGCACTTTTAACATCCAACTGATACACTTTAATTTCTTTGTAAGTTGCAAATGCTAAGAATAACCTTATTGTTTCAAGCCTAGCAACTGGTGCAAACACTTCATTATAATCTATTCCTTTTTCTTGATTAAAACCTTAAACCACTAGACGAGCTTTATTGCGAGTTACGATTCCCTGATCGTCTTTCTTTCAATTAAAAACCCATCTAGTTCCTATTGAATATTCTCCCTTAGGTAGGTCAATCAAATTCCATACTTGTAATTTAGAGGACTGTGAAAGTTCTTCTTGCATAGCTTCGACCCACGAGCTTTCTTTTAGCGTCATTTGCACATTTTTAGGCTCAGTTTGTGAGATAAAGCATGAATATAGACATTGATTAGGAATCCCTGTCTCTTTCATAGCAGTATATAAGATTTCTAATTCTTCAGATGTACTATCTTTCGATTGAGTCCTACTTTGAACAGGAGTATTAATATCACCGATGATGTTTTCAACAGGATGATTCTTACTCGTTCTAGTAACCGGTATAGGGTCAACTATTAACTCATATCCTAAGTTAGTACCAATCTCTTTTAATGGAGGTATATCTTCTGAACGAGCTGAGTAAGAATATCATCAAACTTTCTTTGAAGATCATCCTCTGTATCTTCTGTTTCATGAGACTTTTCCCTTGAAGTTTGTTGTGACCCACTAGAAGAAGCTTCACTTGAGTCAACAACTGTTCTGATTCCAAAATTCATAACACTCGATGTTAGATTAGTGGCATTATCCACATCTTGACGATAAATATTCAGGTATCTCTAAATCACCAACATAGTCACTAATAGAATTTTAAATGATGCAAAAAGATCAGAATAATCAAATTGTCAATCTAAGCCCTTATGGACATCAGGTATGTAACTCGTAACTTCAATGTTATAAACTACTTCCAACCGTCCAGTGACTTTATTGAAAACTCTTTTGTTTGGTGAATTTATCATATAACCTAGGAAGAATCCTTCGTTAGCCTTCTCATCAAATTTAGCTTGATTTCCAGTTTTCAATATTGTGCATGAAACACCAAAAGACTCAAAGCCTTTCAAGTTAGGTTTCTTATTGTTCAAAAGCTCATAACTAGTCTTGTTATGCTTCTTAACCGTAAGAACTCTATTAAGAACATTCTCTGCTAGATCCCAAGAACATTCTCTGCTAGATCCCAAGAACATTCTCTACATGATGTTATTCACTGCTTCTGCCCAAAAGATGACCGAAAGCTTTGAATCTGCAAGCATTGTTCTAGCAGCTTCAATCAATGTTCAATTTTTCCTTTCAACAACACCGTTTTGTTGAGGTTCATAAGGTGCACTGAATTGATGTTGTATCCCTTTGCTTAGGCAATAGATATTTAACGTTGAGTTCTTAAATTTTGTTCCGTTATCACTACGAATACGCTTTACTCTCGTTTTGTAGACATTTTCTACTAGATCCCAAAAATGCTAGGAGTTTCATCCTTAGATCCCAAAAATAATACCCACGAGAATCTAGAGTAATCATATGTGACAACTAAACTGTACCATTTTCCACCTAGATTTCTCTTGCTTATTGGGCCAAAGAGATCCATGTGTAGCAACTCAAATGGCGATAAATTGAGTTTTCAGTCTTAGATCTGTGTGGTTTCTTATGCTGCTTTCCTTTCATGCAAGGAACACACTTATCTTCAGACTCGAAACATTTCTGTAGTACACCCAGAACTAACCCATTTTTGGTTAGGTAATTCATCTTACGAAAGTTGCCATTTTCCTATGCCATAATAAAGCGTCTGCTTCAGAAGCCTTGGATAATAAGCATGTCGACAACATTGAAGAATTAGGAACACCTATGTTGATAGCATTGATGTCCTTCTTCCTTGGTGCCCTCATCAATATCCATTCTTCGGGAATCATAAAGCCCGGCTTCAGGATTAAACCCTCCTTTTCATTAGAATGAACATGATGACCTCTATCACAGACCTGGGAAACACTCACTAGGTTGTGAGTTTGTTCTTCAACATAATTGACATCCTTTAGAGTCAAAGTTCCATTTGAAACTTTTCCTTTTCCCATAATTACTCCTTCTTTATCTCCGGCAAAATTAACTTTTTGCTTGATGTCACACCCCGTCTAAAGCGGAAACAACGAGATACGACGCGCGACTAGATCATAACACATTGATATAATAGAACAACACTAAATGCAATTCAACAACGTGTTATGATATCACCGACACAAGGGAGACTTGTGTCGCGGTCCATCAATAACCCGAGTACATAGTCTAAAATACATAAGAATCCAATTGTCATATCTCGAATGAAGTATAAGTGTATATAGTCAACATTCCATTCACCAAATCTCAAATGCAACCTAGAAGTCCCGCTAAAGCCACTATCCTCAAGTTTCTTAGTGATTATTCTTATTACCTGAAAAGATATACTCAAAAACGTCAACACGTATGTTGGTGAGCTTCGTAGGTTTGAAACAAGACACCATAAAATTAAACATTTTGTTGTGATAATAATAATTTAGGACAATGCATATGAAAAGGTACACAAGTGAAACAATATAAACAAACATCTCCACAAATTGTCACCACCCCACGAAGGAGTATGACCCAACCATATCCTGTGAATGCGGTAGCTACCCATATATGACTTTTAATGTACACCAGCGCATACATTAGGTACTTAATCTAGAAAGAGAGCAAGGCCTTTTGCAAAACAACATGACCTTCAATGTATACTAACGGTACATATTAGGTACTTACCCTCGAAAGAGTAAGGCCTTTTTGTAAAACTGAATCTAACAACCGAATGCACATAAGTCACATAGTATCACACATTTCAAGCATATGTCCAAAATAAAAATGAATGTAATCACAACACAAAACAGTTGATAAAATATGTGAACATACTTTTTCCCCAATTTGAAAATATGTAAATGAAACGGGGCCATGAAAACTCACCTGAATAGCGGATTAGAGCAATGTAAGTATCACACACAAGCCGTGGCGAACTATGAGCGCCCTATAATATTTAGGTGAAATGTTCATGAGTTATGTGTCTTAAGGTTTATGTACACGAGTTGAGTCAAAGAGTTCCTAAATATTCATGTCCATCTCAAGTCTATATCCATATGATATATTTCCTACCAGTTTCAAATGAAATAGGACTCATAGTTACTCAAGCTTTCGTCTATATCTTGGTAGTAATAATAATTCAAGTTCAATTCTTCAGTAAAATATTTACCAACACGTTTAATTAAAACCCATATCTAATCTAACTTAGAAAACCCTTTATAAGCCATTATATATAGACATCACAATGTTAATCTGAAAGAATTAAGGAAATAAGACTATAGTTTAGACATTAAAACACATTCACTTAACTAATACATCCAATTAAATTAAATACATAAATTCAATTTAAGATTATGAAAATTATAAATTTATACAGAAAATTCCAAGTTTTAACATAATTTGAAAATCCCAAAATAATTAGAAAGAAATTAATCCATTCAATTTAAATTAACCAAAGTTTTCAGAAATTTCGTATTACACTGCCACAGTTTACTAATTAATTTTTATAAAATAACATGTTTATTTTCAGAGGCCGAAATCTCATGTTATAGTGTAAAACACCAATATCTATAACTTTTTAGTTTTGGCCGAAGCCTGAAAACGATTCTAAATGGGTCAAAACTTCCTCTGAAGTCGGCTGTCCAGTTCAATCAGATTGTAAAATTATCGTATGACCAATTCCATATTCAATAACGCATTATCTGCATCATAAAAACTCTCTAACCCTATATACAGCATTTTTACAGACCAACATGATAACTTCATAATTAGTATTCTCTATTTCATAAAGCTAGGCTTTATCAAATGAACACATAAATTCAACCGCACAAACTAGGGTTTTTCGGTTTAGGTTCTTTTAACTATGCAACTAGGATCAAATCATACCCTCGACTCAAGATACATCTAGGTTGATACTGAGGTGTATACATCTCAGAAAAGATGAGAAAGATTATTCAAAAAGGGTTTATGAATTTACCTACGCGAATACACGATAAGTAATTACAAAGCACAACACGAAATTGATCTTGTCTCCCCATTTCTCTTGGTTTTCGGTTGATGGCAGCCCCACACTCACCATGAAGGAATTTTTGTGATCAAAAGGAAGTACTAGGGTTGTGTTTAAGTATATATTTATATGTATGGAGTGGCTTGGAAGTTAGGTCAAAGGATAGGTGGGTTGGGCCGACCGAATGGGCTCACCAAGGGGGAGGGGGTTTTGGGTCAGTTATATGAACGAATTTTTACATGGTATAATGGGATGAACTCTAGATATATTGTAGACCTTTGTGTTCCGATCACCTGGGCTTTTGAATCAACTCAATCCGAGTCCAGATGAGAGAGTTATGGTCCAAACTGTGAAACTTTGCAGAAAATTCAACTTTTCTTTTTAACAGTTATAGCCAGTTAATTCCCTATCGATCGATTTTTCTCGTGTATATCTTGATCTTCACTTAATAATTATTTTTAATTAGGCTTCCAGATTATTTGATTGATTTTTTTTTTTTTTGAGACAGTAGTTAAGATTCACCATCTTATTTCGTATGGATTAGTTATGGGGCATTCCCATGTTACTACACAATATAGAGTGGGTTGCGTTAAATTTATTTAACGTGTCAAATAAACAAATTCCTCATGATTTCCCCTCGCTCATTAATATTTTCATCCTGAGCTTATACCTTATTATTATTATTTAATTTATTTCGACTATTATGAAAGTTGAATGGTTCCGTGTTTCTCTTGACTAAAGTGTAATCAAATGTTATTCTTGATGAAGTTCTTGATCTCAAATGACGCTAAAAGGTAGTTTTACCATATGACTTGGCTTTTGTCAAACTCGAATTCAATATATGTCTTGTCACTACTATAAAATCCCAAATGGCAAACGGTTAAAATCATATATGGACCATGGAAAATGGGGGGTGGGCTTAGGGGGAGAAGTCTATTTGCACAGCAAAAGGACCACTGCCCGAAATTCGTGGTCTAATAACCACATGGACCACGATTATTCTTACATAACCGTGGACAACAATGGCGCGGCCAAACTGTCGGACCATGGCTCTGCGTGTGGGAACCGTGGTCTGCTATAATTTATTTATTAAAAAAAAATTGGCTCCTCCACGGTTCTCATAATGGACCATGAGTTTATTTAAAAGATTTTTTTTACTAAACTAGTTTCTAAACTCGTTTCAAGCAGTATTTCTAACTCAAATAATTTCATCATATTAAAACAGTAGTCGAGATGCCCTCCCCCCTCGGTAGTACTCTTTTATCAAATGGTGTTGCGTAAACTTAGCTTGTAAGTTGTAATTGATTTAAAGACTGCCAACTCAACAAGTCTATGTATATATGCATGCCGTCACCACGATAAGTACTATTTAAAAAGAGATTTCATCATTGGGCAGATCTCATCATTGAAAATTTATGTTTAATCAAGCAAGCTATTTTGATCTTGAAAGAATCATAGGCCGAGCACATGTTTATGTTGTTCTACCACCCCCACCAAGGGGTGTTTGGGATTGCTTAAATAAGCGCTTATCTGCTTATTTGCTTAATTTGATAGGAGATAAGCAGATACAAACACCTCTATGAAAACTGCTTATCTACTTACTACCTAAGGAATAAACACTTAAAAACAAGTAAGGGGTCACCTACTTATTTTTTAAGCATACAAGTGCTTAGAAATAAGCAAACCCAAACACCCCTAACCCACCGTGAATATTTTTGTAACCATCATATATATTCAAGCATCTAAGCATATAATTAGCATTTTAGCACATAATTAAGAAGTGAAGAATTCAAAAAATATGTAAATCATTCAAGTAAAAGGCATAACGTATTCACCACCTCTGCACACCACCTCTGCACTACATGATCGAGGTCTCTTTGCGATAATGGAGCTTTGCTTTTCCACAGTTCTGAAACCTATATATATATTCATATTAATTAAAAGGAAAATGTTATATGATGAAAGATAAAATTTATTTAAAGGAACTGAATGTACATAAATAATACTTACATTTGCTGGAAAATCGTAATGTTGGTCAGTCACGAAGTAAAAAATCCAATACATGACATAGTATCCACATTCCCATCCTCCTTTTTGTTGATTTACACGAATCAACCAAGGTATAGTCAGGTAACATGGAAAACATTTGCATCCATGCACTGAGAATTATAATGAAACAAAGTGTTAGTTTTATTAATAAGATGTGCATATTTCTAGCTTTATATGTTAGAGAGAATCCTTACTCGTTAAGACACTTCATGATTCTGTAATGTTTTGTTACATTAGATTTGGAAGGGCGCGCAATGGAATCGAGTATGTAAACCTGATTTGTCTCAAGGTGTAAAATGAACAATGTCCAGTGTTTACTGTTGAAATTTAATTATACATTGTTAGTATATGACAATAAACACACACACTAGCTAGAAATTAAGTTAACATCGTACTCCTGCCAATACGATGTTAACACAATGCTCTTTTGTTTCCTTGTATGATATTCCACCGACTGACGGATAAAGTTTGCAACACTTACTGCCCCCGCTCTCTCTATTTGTTGAAATTGAATACCAGAGGGGTTCAAAAATCCACATTTGTTGTTCAGGTATGCAGAATTTTGTCTATAGAAGTGAAGCGATGTAAAACACATATTAAAAGAGTTAGAAAATATGTGATATGATCATTGTTATCTTAATATTATCTTATCTTATCCCTTATTAAGAAAAGAATACTTACTGGAGGAAAAACAAAAGGATCATGATGTCGGCTTCCCGATTCGTCACAAACTCCTTAAGATCAGCAACAACAATGTCCAACTCGATAATTTCATCCACAAAAACTCCAGGATCGATATATACATTCATGTTTGGATACGTGGTTGCTTTAGCCCAAACAATTTTCATAACTGCCGGCTTCGACTTTAAAATTTTTGTTTGAGAAGCTGTTAAAACATGGTCGGTACGTGCGGATGGGCATGGTGGTGGTGATTGTTTGACTGCCACAACAGTTTCTGGCACCAAGGGGGGTGCTTGTTGGGGTGTCGCAACAGATTCTGGCACCGCGAGGGCAGCTTATTTGGTGGGCACAACAGTTTCCTCACTAGGCACCTGATCCCGTACAGGGTTAGGATTGCGCATTTTAGGACTCCGGACAATATCAGGTTCTAGAGACGACTCTCTCTCATCCTAGTAACAAATTAAATTGAAAGTTTTTATTGTTACGACAGTCATAGAAATATTTAACATACAATACTTAAAGATAATTGTGGATCCCGTATCTCTGATCTAACGGATCGTTTAATCAACCAAACGTGCGGAATCCGTTTGGTTAGCGATTATTGAATGAATACAAACACACGATTTCTATAACGTTTTCTGTATATTAACAATTGAAGTATAAACGTTTACACACCCTTTCTCTCTCTCTAGTTGCGCCTCTCTCTCTCTCTCTAGGGTTTGATCACCCTACAAATGAAACCCTACATGCCTATTTATAGGTTGTCCAACCCTATAGCGACATTAGCCAAGTGTCGCTATATGCGACACTAGCTAAGTGTCGCATAAACACTTATTTTGTGTATATATTATATTTCACTATTCGTTTACAAAGTTGCATATACACACTAAACACTATACATACGCAGACTAATTGACTTTGACAATTACAAATGTTTGACCAACTGACTGACACACAAAATGCACCAACAAACTCCCTCATGTCAGCAGCTTGGTCAAATAAGTCTTCAATTAGTCTTCATCAACAAACTCTTTCATGTCTTTAACAATAAGAATCTCCCCCATTGAGATAGCATGGTCTTCAAAGAAATCTTGATGTCCAAATTCATGTGACTGACACAAATTCATCATACAATAAGATCTTCAAACTATGTGATCATCTCTCAATCATCAGCAGCTTCTCCAATAGAATTTATCTTCACGGTCTTTGGAGAATAACCAACATCCTTTACATCTTCAATATTTGACTTTAACAAGATATGTGATGTTTGAAGAAATTAATATAGAAATAAAATCTTTTTGTATTTTCTGTATAAAGGAAAAGTAAAGAACAAAAATTAAAATAAATTTGGGGATAGGATTGTTTTACGTCTGCTTAGAGATCATATCAGGCCAACATGCAATTATTAGGAAATAATAAGTGTTATCTCGATTATAAGTATATTTGTCCTCTTTAAATTTACTTAGCATATTTAAAACACCTTTTATAAAAATTATTTCAAGACGATTACTGGTATTGTTTGTCCACTTAAACATGTTACATCCGTGTCTGTGAGTTAACCTTTTATTGTTAGTATGAATATTTATCCATGGTCCCCACCTATGACATAGCCCTGTAACCCAGACATGAACATAGCTTCCTAATCCAGAGAGAATATAAGAGTATCATTTTTAAGAATCAAGTCAGCGGTGACAGGTCTGTACAAACGTACAACAAAGCGACATAACTTGATTCAGGTGTTAGCAAAACCAGACTTGGTCAAACCATTTTGGTGACCTTGTTAGGTATCTTATGATTTAAGACTTTTTCAAGTTCATTGACTTGCGTTTGCTTAACTTTTAAGCATATACTAATTGAGACCAGGTCTGTACTTACGTACAACAGAGGAAACAATCAGTATAAACCCCTAAATAATTTCAGATAAACCTCAGGTATCGAAATATAACATGCTACGTTAAGGAATTAAGACATTTAGTCATACATCATATGGTGTTTACCACAAGATCATAGACACGTATTAGAATTACTTCTTAATAACCCAGAAACCGGTGTGTATCATGCCTACCAGTACATCATATGATGAAGCTAATATTTATAAAAGCTATTTTAAAACATGCCAGATAAACCTACTGACACATCAAATATAAACCTTAAAATTTCCATTTTGTGCATGTCATCTGATGTACAATCATTTCTCATGTTGTTTACAGACACAATCTAATATTATTTTGATGAATAAGAATCTTGTTGTTCATATTTCTGATCAAAATAATCAGAATTTTAATTACACCCCCTGAACAGTAAATTCTTTTCAAAAATCCAATTCAAAGGTACTCCCCTTAAACATGAAACATATTTTTGTAGTTTTTATTTAAGATATTTCGCAACATTGCATTTCTTTGATACTAAAAAGTACAAAGAATGGCTATTGCAATATAATAAAATTTAAAAGAAAAATATCAAAATTACATATCAAGTCAAATCAAATGCCTTTTAGCACTTTTACCACCATGAAACTTCAGAAACTTCAGAAACTTCAGAAATTTCAGAAACTTCAGAAATCATCATAACATTTTTCAAACAATATCCACATCCATGCAGTCACTAAAAATATTACTTTACAAGAAACTGACTACATCACCACAAACAATCAAACGTTAGTACTTATGGGACACCCAAGCCTTGATAGACTTGGGTTGTCCATGATCATCCATAATCATCACATCAATGAGTTTATGATATTTTAAAAACTCGGAAGATTTTATTGATGCGTTGTTTGTGGATTTGGGTTTCCAAACCTGTTTAGGTTTAGATGATTTGTTTTCAACAATGTTGTGCTGTTGAACTTGAGGTCTACTAGGCACAACTTTGTTTACTCTTGGAATAGGTTTTGGAGAGTTTGATGCACAACTAGATACAGACGAATACGAACAACGCCTTGAAAAAGTTTTTGAAAAAGAATTCCTGAAAGAGGAAGTTCTTGGCATCCCTCTACCAAACCTATCTAGGGATAATAACTTACAATCCCTAATAATATGGCCCTGTTGACCACAACGATAGCAAGAACGACGCTCCACAAAAGATGTATTCCAATGAGTTCCCTCAAATCGTTTCGGTGGAGGACAGTACACAGATGGTCTATGACCAGGAACATTTGTTGAACATTCACTCTTAGGTGAACATGTTGAAGTAGATGTTCCTGAGGTTGAGTTAGTAAATTTTGAATCCTTTTTAACATTTTTAACATGGAAAGATTCGTTGTCAACCTTAGCTTTGCCTTTGCATATAAAACAGTCAGGTTTGACAGTTATTTTCTCAACCTTAATGGTAGACACTTCAGGTATATCTTCTACCTCTTCAATCTCCTTAACACTAACTTGAGATTGACTTTCAGGTTTAACAAACTTAGGCAAGGGATACTCTGGCCTTTTGGTTTTCTCCTTTGCCTGTTTGTTTTGCTTAGCTTCTTTAGCTTTAATACCATAAAGCTTCGTATAATCAACTGGAATCTCTTCAAGCCCTTCCTTAACAGGCGCAGGACAATATTCGGCATGGGAAGGTGGTGGTACTTGGTTATAACCAAGTCCTGCCTTCTTTTTACCGCCTGTCCCTTGCTTGTTAACGATTTCATTAAAGACAAAAGTTGCGGATGAAGAACCTAAAATTTTGCTTTTATGGTTATCGTACTCACTTTTTAAATCAGAGAGCTCCTTTCTTAACAGGTCTATTTCAGTAAGATAACTGTTGAAAGCATCTTGTTGACTAAAAACTTTTGATTTGTAAGTCTGTGTGTCTAGCTTATATTCCTCAATTTTCTTATCATAAAGTTTTTCATTTTCTTTCAAAAACTTGTTAGATTCTGTAAGTTTTACAACCTTTTTCCGCAACTCTAAATTGTCCTTTTGATAAACCTCAAGAGATTCAGTCAATTTAAAACAAGTAACACAATTAAAAGGCTCAATAGGTTCATTTTGTACCTCGGGTGTGATGTGAGCCATCATTGGAGTATGTTGATCCTCTTCTTTATTTACCACTATTTTCTTTTGACCATAAGCCTCTATAAGAGCGTCCCATAACTCTGTAGAAGTTGCTTGATTTTCAAATTTACTTATCACAACTTCTGGCAAACACATGGTAATCATCTCATATGCTCTATTGTTATTGTCAAACTCTTCCCGTTCCTTGACTGACATTTGTGCTCTTGACTTAAGCACCCCATTGAGTCTTGTGCTCATATCGATCAATAGTATTAAACCAGTTCCACAACTTTGGATCTTTGTGTTCAATGAAATTGCATAGCTTAATCTTTCAATTAGCAAAATCACTATAGAACAAAGATGTAAAAGGAGGCATTTTCGTACCGAAAGCCATTTCCGAATTTTCCCTCTAAAATTGAATTCGAAAATTTTGTAAACTTTTCGAGTATTGCGAAAGTTTTTCGACACTAAAATTAAGCTCATTTAAGCTTAAAAACAAAATTTAAAATTATCAAATTTTTCGCGTTTTTCCCGCCAAAATTTCGTCCGAAAACGTCAAAAAATGACCGGGTAAAATGAAACTTTTTTTTTTCCGAATCTAGAGCGACACTAGGTAAGTGTCGCTAAAAATCACAAGTGACGCACTAAAGTGACGCACTGAAGTGACGCTAGAGGGTAAGTGATGCAGGTAAGTGACGTACTGAAGTGACGCAGGTAAGTGATGTACTGAAGTGACGCTCTAAGTCTCGCCAGGAAGTGACGCTATCAAGTGACGCAGCGAGTGACGCAAAAACGCGGCTGTCAGCTCCAAAAACCCTAAAAATCGAAATTTTCGAAACCCTAACGAAAATTGACGAACGGCACATGAACTTTGCGAATCAACCGAAAACGTTCTAAACACGATCCGAAACCGTCGAATCCTTGATTCACGGCTCTGATACCACTTGTAGATCCCGTATCTTCGATCTAACGGATCGTTTTATCAACCAAACGTGCGGAATCCGTTTGGTTAGCGATTATTGAATGAATAAACAAACACACGATTTCTATAACGTTTTCTATATATTAACAATTGAAGTATAAACGTTTACACACACCTTCTCTCTGCCTCACGAACTCTCTCTCTCTCTCTCTCTCTCTCTCTCTCTCTAGGGTTTGATCACCCTACAAAATGAAACCCTACATGCCTATTTATAGGCTTTCCAACCCTATAGCGACACTAGCCAAGTATCGCTATATGCTACACTAGCTAAGTGTCGCATAAACACTTATTTTGTGTATATATTATATTTCACTATTCGTTTACAAACTCGCATATACACACTAAACACTATACATACGCAGACTAATTGACTTTGACAATTACAAACGTTTGACCAACTGACTGACACATAAAATGCACCAACAATAATCAATGTGTATGTACCTCAGAAAAATTCAATAAACGAACGTGGCCACTGAACGAAACTGTTACTGGCTTCCTGTAAGAAATTCATTCCAGCCGCTGGCTTAGGAAGTCTCATCATCCCAAATCCATCCTTAATTTTCCCAATTTGTACCCGTAGGTGATCTGGTGGCATAGACACCCCCTGTACCTGCCCGTCCCCCCGATGATGAGCCTTTCCTCTCGCAACAAGCTTCCTTTGAAACCCGAATTCCTCGAACAACCTGCATGCAGTGGGTTCCTACAATAAAATGGATCGAATATATATTAGGTGATGTAAAATGATATATTTGTGGTAAAAACATATCATAGTAGTTAAGTTATTTGATTATCAATAAATCATCAAAAGGATGAAACTCTGACCTAGCACTACTCCTCCTCATATCTTCAACCTCCCTAAATGACTCCTCTCCCGGTCCTACTTCCCTATCTTTAACCTCCATCCTCCCCCGATCCATCCTCTCTAACTCAGCCACCCTTCTTTCAAACATCTCAATTTGTTCTTTCCTTTTGTTGCATCGTGGTTGCGTCCCGTAACCATCAATTGCCTTTGTGAAGCAGATAGTATGCCCCACCGCCCTTGTCCTTCCGGGGTGCTCTTTTCCCACGACTTCCCATATGGCATCTTTTCCTTGGGGATCCGGAAACTCATGCAACTCCTTGTCCTTCTTGATCTGTTTGAACCAATAAAAAGTTTATGTTCTAATTTTACCAGAGATATAAATAAGTAATAAAATTTCAAAGTAAACATAGGTGATCATACCAATTCCTCCACAGTTGGAACAATAGCCTCAGGTATAATCAACCGTCATTGATTGCATCCACAAGGAGCCCTGATGTACATAAACACCCACTTACTGTGAACCTTGTATACACGACCAGCAAGACATGTGGTATCCAAGACTCTGACAGCTTCTTCTTTTTCCTTCATCCACTCTTCTTCGTATCCACGATACCCTTTAGGTCCTAGCTTAGGCGGATTCTTGTTCAAACTAGCTAGTTGTCTACCTCTCTCACTTAATCTCTTCACATAACAAAAACAAGTTTGAACAAAACACGGGAATGAAAAACAGTAGTCGAGATACCCTTGGCCCCAGTAGTACTCTTTTATCAATAAGTGTTGCGTAAAATTGTGAGTGGTATAGTAATGGACAAAATACTACTAACTCAACAAAACTTATTGTCGTCACCACGCTAAGTATTATTATGAGAATGCATCATTGCGTATCTCGTCATTGAAAATTTGTGTTCGACTTCATTTTAAAAAAAGACAATAATAATAATAATAATAATAATAATAATAATAATAATAATAATAATAATAATAATAATAATAATAATAATAATAATAATAATAATAATAATAATAATAATTAATAAAAGAAGTATACCTGAAAGTCTTCATTGTCGACCTTCTCACAGAATTTCTTCCACAGTCTTTCTTCCTTGTTAAGATACAGGTATTTCAAAATGGGGCTTTTCCCAGTTTTCACAAAATTCTCCCTCAGATTTCTCTTGAATTCTTTCCAGGCCTGGTTGAATTATGCAGTGGCAGCCTTCTTGGTCTCCTCACCCTCAATATCAGGGAATGCTTTCTGAAATACATAAGTATATATTAGTAGCCTTCTGTATATATAGCATATTTAAGAAAGGGATATAGTTGCTACAAAATTATTTTAACGCTTCAGAATTTACCTTAACCTCTTCCCATAGAGACTCTTTCAGTATTTCATCAACCTTATCCCATGAATCAATTAGAATACTAACCCAACATCTAGCAACAAGACCTACCATTTTACTAAATGACATCTGTCCCGACCCAATTTTGAGTCCAAACACGTTGAAGTCAACTTCTCTATCGCGATGCGTATTGGCATTTTCATCCTTCTCCTTATATGAAGTAGCCCTGCTCTTTCTCCTTTTGCGTGGAGCACTTGTACTACACTCTTGATTAAATAGTTGTCCAACATGATTGTCTTCTTCCTACTCTAGAATATCTGACATTTGATCCTTTGCATGAAGATCAGATTGTTGATGATCACTCGTAACTTCTTTTTCAATATAATCATCTTCCGGATGAGAAAGGAGATCCTTATATTGATTATCCTACAAATGATTATGAATAAGTTATTAAAAAATAATAAATAAGATCAAACGCAATCTAACATACAATAATAATTAATAGGTAAATTACACCCACAATACATAGATAAATAAACTTTCCTTCCAAACATCATTAGATAGGTCCCCATAAGGTAATTAAATAATCATAGATATCATATAAAAAGTTGTAAAAGAATTGGTCCCCGCATACTAGTATTAATATTATATTCCCCACATCAAACGACAAAAACGACACTTCTTTAATTTGTATATTATACAGCAAAGGACAAATATTCACTTTTTGGTTAAATAATGGAGATAGTCAACAACACATACACCTCTAGAGTCTAGACACATGAACATAACAAATGGTGCATATAAATCACAGATCGAAGATATAAACACTCAAAAATGAAACCTTATGAATAGTTCAAAGAGTTGATAACATATTGCGGGATAATATTCACTTTTTGGTTATGATACAAACAATCATCAACTAATTAAATGCATGCATAATTAAAACAATATACAAACTCTCGATTAATTAGCTCAACTACAATTACGGTATGTATTTGAAGCAGAAACACCAAATTAAAACATGTTAGACATTCATTTGGTTCATACAAACCAGACATATAAGTATATAATAACTCAAAAACTAAATATTTAACATCAAGAAGAAGAGAAATAGATACTTTACCATTATAGCTGTAGTTGGATATAAACCCTAACAGCCTACTAACTTGTAATCGGGGAACAAATGAACACAACCTGACTAACTTGGTATAAGATTATGGAAACCGATGATGGATATTGGAGGTGGTATTAGCGATTGGAGATGGTTTTCAGTGGTAGCTTAGCTAGGTTATGCCCGAATTGTTGAAATACATATGAAAATTTTAGATTTTTGATGAAACGGACGAAACCTGACTAACTTGGTAGAAGATTATGGACAACGATGATGGATATTGGAGGTGGTATTAGCGATAGGAGATGGTTTTCGGTGGTAGCTTAGCTAGGTTATGCCCGAATGGATGAAATATATAAGTTATGGCAGGTTGCTTGAATTGTTTGGCTATTAGACCACAGGTTTAACAACCGTGTTAGAAAGGACCACGATTCTTTTATAAGGGACTGTGGCCCGGTATTTTCCCTTTAGCCTTAATCACTTTAGGTCACGGGTTTAATAAACAGAACCATGTTAAAATGTAGAAAGTACCACGGTTCTTTTCAATGGGACCGTGGCCCTGTGTTTTTCCTTTAGACTTAATCACTTTAGGTTATATTTAAAAATTTTGAATTCAATTAAAAACTTGTAATTAATTTCGAATGAAGTCAAGGTCATTATTTTGAACCTTCTCTCTTGTTTCAATTTTCAATCATTTTCTTTTTTCGATATATTTTGTTAGACACTTAGACTACAGGTTTAGTATATATTGTGATTAATCGTTGTATAGTCAAGTGAATATTATATTTGGTCATATTAAGAATTAAGAAAAAGGGGGTAATTTAACTATGTACAATATAAGTTAGGGTTAAATCATGTCAACAAAATGTCGTGGGCTCGTGGCCCATGGTTACCAAGAAACATAACCATGGAGAATATATATATATATATATATATATATATATATATATGTATATATATCCTCTCTCTTTCACTATAAATATATGGAGTATATATGGAACACATATAAGATTCACAGTTTACATCCAAATGTAAGTCCCTAGTACGTGGATCGATAACGAGGGTATCTTAGGTATTAAGGTGCGGAATTCCTCAATATTTGGTTCACAGAATGTGAACGATTTGTTTCGCAAGATAATAGCGAATTGATTAATCAACAAGGTTTTGTATCGATTAATTAAAGTTAATCGATCAATACCTAACCTTATAATTGCTTAGAATTGTGTTTTGTCCTCTGGAAATCGAATAGCAAAAGTCCTTAGCCGATTTAACCTAGCTTAGTATATATATGTTTCTGTTAAAATCGGTTCACAGCCCGATGGGCTCTGCGAGTTGAGTTCAACTTGCAGCCCACAACCAGGTCCAGTTCAACTCGGTTCGCTACTCTGCGAGCCCAGATCTCATCTCGCAGGACTAAGTTCTGCGACTTGAGTTCTCATCTCACAGACTTTAGTTTGTAACATCGTATTCGATATTCGTCTAACACTTTATCATACTAATATATTTAACGAATATTAATACCAAACTAATATCATTTACAAATCCAAATCAATTATACAAACTTGATTACAATAATCACTAGTACTATTACAAGCTAGATTTGTTGTCACACATACATGTCCCAACAGACTCCCCCTTGACAATAGCTATAGCATCTATGCTATTATGTCTTCAAGTTGTCTTTGATTTTTACTCATAAATCTTACTTCCAGCATAAATCTTCAATTTTATACAAGGCTTAACCATCATTTGATAATCACGTGCTAAGTCACCCCATGCTACTGTCGTCAAGATTCTATTTTCATTCAATTTTATCAAATATTTCTTCGACATATTCATTAGGTGTTGATGGTCATAAACTCTGAAGATTTCTCTTTCACCACCTTCAACCTCATCATCAGATTCAACCATTACAGCTTCTTCAGTCTCTGAATCCGCATGCCAACTCTTCATATTTTCCAAAATATCTTGTGGCATTGTCTTCAATGGAATTTGCTGTAGACACTTAACAGATGGATAAATCTTCTTTCTTCTTCTTCGTCCTGTCCTTTGACTTCTCTCTGCCAGTTTAATAGTCTTTCCTTTTCTTGGCTTAATCTTTTCAAATTTATTAGCTCTAACCTCAGTCTTGATTATGTGTTCAACATATTTTCCAACAAAATCATCACTTGGGTTATTCAAAGATAATCGAGCCAAATCTCGAATCTCAAATCTAGGCAAAGAACTAATTACTGCAAGCTTTCGCTCAAAATATTGAACTCTGTCAAACCTTTTAATAGCAAACAGCTTCAGCTCAGAGTCAAAGTACCAACCAACAATCCCTCTTTTAGGTTCCCGTTTCCCAGTTATATCAACTTCAGAAACTCCAACCTTTTTCTGTTTAGGAAGTTTTCTAAGAAAAACTGCTGGATTCTTGGTAGGAATCAAGATTTCATCATTTTCAGAATCGGTTGAGTCATCTATTTCTTCATCTACATCGACAACTGTTGGACCTTGATTATTTTCAATAATAACTTCTGTCCTAGATGGGCTCACATGGTGTTCATCAATATTTGCATCTGGATCTACACCAATGTCTTGCTCATTCTCAGAAACAGCAGTCCAATCCTCAGGTAGTAAAAATTCTCCTTCTTCAAGATCAAAATCAATTTCTTCATCGATTTCATCAAGCATATCACTTCCAGAGTCACTCAATTCTAGCATTTCCATATCTACACAAATCAAATTAATAATATAAATTCTTTTATTGATTTCTCTGAATCAATCTAAAAATTTTATTATTCATTTCAATTGTGTTAATATAACCAATCTATATAACTTATAATTCTTTTATTAACTACCTTGAATCAATCAAAGAATTCTTAAGTCTTATAAACACTTAAAAAATATTAATTAACTTTAAATTCTAATGCGTTGTGAATAATCACCAAGCATTTAAATTCACTGTTAATTACCTTATATAATTTCCAAGACTTAATTGAACTGTTATATCACAACAACATAACTTTCAACTATATCTTTAAATTATATATCATTTGTCTAGTTAAAAATCATACATATTTAACTTGTCAGTTATAAAAACTCTCAAGTCTAAAATGTCTAAGTTAAAATAAACTTTGACCGCTGAAATAAATCAGAACACGCCGCTCGACTTCTCAATGAGTCGGAAGACTTTCGATCACTAATTTATTTAACTTTTCAAAATCAAATAACTTAAACAATTTCTAATATATTTAATCTTGTAATAAAAATCTCAAGCTAAATATATATTACAAAAACTATTAAGTTACAATTATTCAATTACAATTATAAATTACAATTATAATTCAACTAAAATACTAAGTACAAATATCTACACAAGTCTAAGCTGTCTTACCAGCTTCACTTGTACCCGCAGCACTTGTACCAGCACCATCACCACTAATACCAACACATGCAGACTCCCCCTGAATAATAGCTTGCTCACCAGTCATTGAAGGACCAGTCGGCTCACAATCTTTCTGAGCATCGGGATCATCATCTTTATCATCTCTTCTCTTCTTAGCTAACTCATCCTCTTTGCAAGCTTCATGATATAGCATTATCTCCCCCTGAGCAGACTGTCCTGAATTCACTCTCAACACCAAATGTTCTAAGTGTTCAAGCTTCAGTCGCTGGGCAGTAAAATCAGCAAGCAAAGTATCATGAGTCTTCAGCAGTGTCAAATGTGATTCACTGATATGAACCATCTGCTGAGCAAGAGAAACATTCTCAGCTAACAACCCTGGAATCCTAGAAGTACTCTGTTCCAATTCCTTAACTCGTGACTCCAAGGATGTAATCCTTTCAGCATCAGTCGTCGGAATAACTGATATTGTAGATGGTTCAGGCGGTGTCACTGAAGCATTATATGATTCACGTGTAAGTGGTGGAATAGCTTGAGATAACGCTTCCTTGAGAAGACTAGCTGCAAATCTACTATCTTTATTAGTTGGAAACTGAGCATCATGCACCAGTTTTGCAACTCCCTCCTCAACAGTCTTGGAGACCATTTCTGGTTCCACTGACTCAAGCAGTTTCTCAGCCTATAAAGTTAGATATAATTAAATGAGTAATTGTTACAGATAACTCTGTCTCAATCTCTAATTATCTATAATACTCGTAGTACTAAACGTTTATCTCATACCTCAGATGGTACAGATACTGGTTCTGTATCCACCGGTATCATCATCTCTACCTGGGATGTATCTTGAGCAACTGTCATAGAATTAACTGTCTCAGTTTAACTCCTGATAAACAACAAGTTAAGATTATCTTACTTTAAATAAAACATACCATCCTGAATGATCAAAGTCCTGGAACGCTTACGACGTTGAGGAATAAGAGGTAGATCCTCTTCCTCAGGACCTTCATCAATAATACTGAAGTCTGGATCGACTTCCTTAGCCTTTCTCTTTTCCTTCAGTGCTGGATCTGGAATCATCCGAGATCGGTATCTAATATAACCAGCATCTGGAGGTGGAGAAGGAGTACTATCATCATCATCTGAAGCTGATTGACCATCACGGCCTCCAGATGGACCAACATCAGAATCCTAAATATTAAATATATTAAACATTTATGATTAGCTAAAAGCTCTATCATACAAGTTCTACATATTTATGATTAATCTGATAAATATCTGAGAAGGTAAACCCTCAGATCTATCAAGCTGTCCCTGCTCACCCTCAGGTCGAGTAACCTCTGGGTCTGCAGTCTCAGCTCCCTGATGATAATAATATTTATATTTCATAATTAGAAATAATAACTAATTAACTAAATATCTATATCATGTGCATTATGTATAACACTAATGGGATAATTATATAACAACTTAGTACCGATATTACTATATAATTATAAAATTACCTCAGGCTGTTCAACATAACTATCAATATCCCGTAACAAGGGATCTGTATCATCATCAATCTGTATCAAAACCTCATGTAGAACCTTAGCAGCTAGCTCAGGTACAACTTGTTGACCTTGATGTTCAACTTGATGTAAAACATCCTCAATGAGCTCCTGTGACTCTGCTGCTGGTTGAGGTTGAGGTTGAGCTTGTGAAGGTTGAGCTTGACCATGAGCTCCAGCATCCATCCAACCATTGTTTGGTGGAGCAACATAATCAGCATCAAGAAGATGCCCAAAAAGATCAGCAGCCTCAGGCTTAATCTCATCTTTACGCTTGGATAACAAAAAGCAAGCGTTGTAACCTCGCAGTCCGATTGTCTCAACTTGAAAATCAGCTGCATAAGCTGGCAAGTTTGGAACTTGAGCTCGAATCAGGAGCATGCAGAATCTAGGATAAAGAATAAACAAAGTCCTAGCAGCTCCGGTGATCTGTCCTCTGAAGGACTGAAATATATAAGAAGAAAAACTGTATGGTTTATTGTAAACCAGTGACAGTACAGCTGACATCAACTCAGGACTAAGCTCATCTAATCCTGACTTCTTGTTTCCAAAAATAGATACTATAACAGTAAAAAGAAATCTCCACTGTCCTAGTACGAATGCCTTGACAAACTAGCGGCCTCTCCTAGGTCCTGAATAACCTGTACGACCTAGAGCTCCTTCTATAAAATCAGCTAAATAAGCAGCCGGACCAGCTTCTTGGTCAGAAGTTCCTAGCTGCAGTAGCTGTCGTAAATCATCAGCAGTAAAAGAAATTGGATGCTGATTTACCGTCGTACGTATTGTAGGCGGGTTAGCAACACCATCATAAAAAATATTAATCCAAAACTGCATAAGAAGATCTTTGTTCAGTGGAGGTGACTCAGTGATAGCAAATCGAATTCTCGAACGTGCTAAATATGTCAAAATCTGGTCAAAGCGCTCAGCACCACGCTCATTGACATCTAAATTCACCAAGATGTTGTGACCCTTCTCAAAAGATCTGTTAGCCATATCTGTAATTCAAAATTACACAAATAGCAAAAAGGTTAAGTTAACGAGCATTAGATAATTTACACTTTAACGTAGTACGATCAAAAAGATCATCAAACGTCTAAGTATACTATCAACTGATAACATAATTCACTGAAACTTAATTGAATTAACAAGTTCAATTATATTCTATAAATTATATATAAAACTCGTTAGCTATGACAAACAATTTGAGTTATCATACCGCCGATAAATATCAGGACACGCTGCACGACTACGCTATGAGTCGGAAGACTTTCGATATGAAATAACTTAAATTGTTAAGATATTACACATATTTTAACTTATAAACAAAAGTTCGTAAGTCTATATGTATATAAACAAGTAACTTGTTAATTATTTGTAACCAAACGATTCTCAAATCGATAACAAGTTATAATTGAAAAATGATAAAATTTACTTAACTTTACATAGTCAACTGAAGTCAACAAGGTTAATTCAGTTCTCAAAGTCAAATTAAGTCAATTTTTTTTTTAAAAAAAATAAAAATAAAATTAATTTAATTTTTCAACTCGCTTCGCAGAAACCCTGCGAGTTGAATTCGAGTCGCTTCGGTCAACCCAAGTCAAACAAGTGTACTCGTCTCGCTTCGGTCAACTTAAGTCAAACGAGGTAAACTCGTCTCGCTTCGGTCAACTGAAGTCAAGCGAGTTGAACTCGTCTCGCTTCGGTCAACTGAAGTCAAACGAGTTGAACTCGTCTTGCTTCGGTCAACTCATTATCTCAATTCGTTGGAGCGGACTGCGAAGCGAGATAGATCTCACTTCGCAGAACCAACTGTTTAACGAGATCAAAAACACCAATCACCAATCAAATGTGTTTCAAAGCAATTAATCGATTATAACATGTTTATTAACCATCGATTAAGCATTATAAACATGTGTTAGGTTTTCTAAATCACTAATTTGTACAAAATCCATGATAAACTAAACCGACACATTCAAAAACATAAACCACTCGATATCTCACAAATTACACGGTGAAATCTCATGAATCTTACTTCAATAGATGCGCAATCCAAAGTTGTAAAAGTTCCACGGATCAAAAATTCCTTCCTTGTACTAAAAATCAGAAAATCAATCGAAAATGAAATTCGATTCGTTTCGCCAAATTTCAAGTCGCAGAGGTGTGTGGGTTCGGTTCGCAGAGTAAATGACAAGTGTGGGTTGGACTCGTTGGACGTGCCCCATTTATACTATGTAAACGCTTCGCAGCACTAGTCTCGCTTCGCAGCGTTGACTAGTCAAATTCGCAAGTTTTCACAAAAACACGTATTTAGCACTTAGTATAAATTGAAACCCATATATACCGTACAAGTCTAAAATAAAAATTATTTTTCACTTGTATTTGTTACATTTATTCAACACGGATAGAAGATAACTAGTTCAATTTAATTCCAAAGGGTAAACAAGAAGAATAATTAAAACTTTTATTAATTCGAAGAAATAATTACAAAAGTTAAAAATAATAAAACTACTAACATTCTAAGAAAATAAATTAACTTAATAATAAACACTTAAATTTTAACTGCTTAGGGATCATATTAGAAAGAATAAGCTGTACTTAATAGATTGTAATAAGCATAAGACAATTGTTAGTATACATACCTCATGAAATTCATATAAGCACAATAAAATCACAACTTTAATCAGTAATAAACTTATATTTAGAAAATTATATCTTATGTACCTTTATCCACATGATATAACACTTCATTGAAAAATAACTTATTATTTATTATTATTCACAAAGGTGAATGTCCGAATATCATAGACAGTTCAAGACGATTACCGATATTATGATCCACATAAACAGATTACACACAGATTTCTGAGCCAAACTTTTATTGTTAATGTGCACAATATCTATTGTTTTCTACTATACAACATACTGAAGAATTCAAGTACAACACATAACACTGTATCTTGTATTAGCAAGGTAGAGATTACTAAATGATGTTCTTTAGAAGCATATAACATACACTTGACATGAGATGCTTTGTATCTTTCGTATGTAAGGTAGAGGTTACTAAATGATGCTTTTTCGAAACATATAACTCACCTTTTGACATTATGATACTTTGTATCATTTCAAATTTTTTTTATTTTTTTTTCATATTTTAGACCACAGTGCACGGTAGTACTATCATTCAACAATTAAGACATATGTCATACGTTATATAACAGAGCACATAAGATATCACACATGAAAGTTATACTTCTTAACAGCTCGGAAATCTTAGCATAACCTGCCTACCAATAAATCGTATGATGAAGCTGACTAGACTTAAGTTATTCTTATCACTTGTTAAGTAAAAGGACAAGTTATGATCAGTGGATATAGGTGTATAATAAGATAAATATAAGTGTAATCCTAGTTGACAATCGTTATTTTAGTGCAACTTATAAGAATCTACTAACACATCATACTTAATACTTAAGGTTATTATTCTTAAACTTATTCTCTTAATGTACTATCATTTCCCAAGTTTTTACAGCTAAAAACTTAAAACTTTTTCTAAAAAAACTTATTTTGTTCTTTTATTGGAGGCGATTCCCCGCAGGTAACAAGCAATTGAATGCTATACGCCACCCTTTTTTTTTTAATAAGTATTAAAAATAACTACTAACTATTACTAAAATACCCTTGGAAGACTAATCACTCTGGATTTCTCATTTCATTCAGTTGAACCAATGTCTCAAATCTTGCTCTGTCGAACGCCTTTGTGTAGAGGTATACTAAGTTATCCGCAGTTGGGACCTTAACTAACCTTATCATTTTCTTTTCAGCACAGTCTCTAACAAAATGATGTCGAATATCAATGTGTTTAGTTTTACTGTGCTTCACAGGATTGTTGGTGATCGACATAGTAGATTTGTTGTCAATCATCATAGGAGTATTGGTTATATTTAACCCATAATCCCGCAGTTGCTGTTGTATCCAAAGAACTTGAGAACAACAGCTGCTAGCTGCAACATACTCAGCTTCACATGTAGAGATGGCCACTGAGTTTTGCTTCTTGCACTGCCAAGATACTAATCTACCTCCTAAGAATTGACATCCTCCGGTCGTAGATTTCCTATTTTGATTGCATCCTCCATAATCCGAATCAATATATGCTACTAGATCTAAGTTTCCATCAATTGGATACCAAAGTCCCAGCTTCGGTTGCCCTTTGAGGTAACGAAAGATCCGTTTAACAGCCTACATATGTGACTCTTTCGGATTGGCATGATATCTTGCGCACAAACAAACAGCAAACATAATGTCAGGTCTAGAGGCAGTCAAATACATTAGTGATCCAATCATGGCCCTATATAGAGTAGGATCCACATCCTGATCACTCGATGTATCCGGACCTAGTTTGTGATTAACTGGAATAGGAGTATTATAGACTTTACTGTCATCCATCTTAAATCTTTCTAATAACTCATAAACATATTTAGATTGATGAATAAAGAATCCATCCTTCTTTTGATCAACTTGTAACCCTAAGAAGAATTTCAACTCTCCCATTGCAGACATCTCAAACCTTTTTCTCATGACTTTCTCAAATTCTTGACACATCTTTTCATCAGAAGATCCAAAGATAATGTCATCAACATAAACCTATACTAATAGAAAGTCTTTCTTGTTCCATTTTACAAACAATGTACTATCAATTGTTCCTCTTGTAAATCCATTATCAAGTAGATACGTTGATAGTGTTGCATACCACATCCCCGGTGCTTGATGTAATCTATATAGAGCCTTATTCAAACGATATACTCTATCTGGATACGCATGATCAGCAAACCCTGGAGGTTGAGCAACATACACCAATTCTTCCACTTTGCCATACAAAAAGGCACTCTTAACATCCAACTGATAAACTTTTATATCATAGAATGATGCGAATGCTAAGAAGACTCTAATTGCTTCTAGCCTAGCAACTGGTGCAAACACTTCGTTGTAGTCTATGCCTTCTTGTTGATTAAAACCTTGAACCACTAGACGTGCTTTATTGCGAGTAATGACTCCCTGATCATCTCTCTTACACTTAAATACCCATCTAGTTCCAATTGGATATTCTCCCTTTGGTAGGTCGACCAACTCCCAAACTTGTAATTTTGAGAACTGTTGCAGTTCTTCTTGCATAGCTTCAACCCATGAGCTTTCTTTGAGAGCCATTTGCACATTTTTAGGCTCAACTTGTGAGATAAAACATGAATATAGACATTGATTAGGAATCCCTGTCTCTTTCATAGCAGTATACATGCTTTCTAAATCTTCAGAAGTACTAGCTTTAGATTGAGTCCTAGTCTGAACAGGAGTATTAATATCACCGATGATGTTTTCAACGGGATGATTCTTACTCATTCTTGTAACCGCTATAGGGTCAACTATTAACTCATCTCCTAAGTTAGTACCAATCTCTTCTAATGAAGGCATTTCTTCTGAACTTGCAGAAGAGATCTTTAAATGATTCAAAGAAGTAAGCACATCATCAAACTTTGTTTGAAGATCCTCTTCAGAATCTTCTGTTTCTTGATACTTATCCTTTGAAAATTGTTGAGACCCACTTGAAGAAGCTTCATTTGAGTCATCTGTTGTCCTGATTCCAGATTCCGAAACACTCGATGTTGAAGACGGACCATTGTCCAATTCTTCATTCAATAAGTGCTGCGAAATCTCTGAATCACTAACAAAATCATTTATGGGAACCTTAAATGACTGAAAGAGATCAGAATAGTCAAATTGCCAATCTAATCCCTTATGCACATCTGGTGTATAGCTTGTAACTTCAATGTTATAAACTATCTCTAGATGACTAGTGACCTTATTGAAAACCCTTTTATTTGGAGAATTAGGCATATAACCCAAGAAAAATCCTTCGTCAGCCTTCTCACCAAATTTAGCTTGATTCTCAGTTTTCAATATTGTACAAGCAACTCCAAAGGGTTCAAATCCTTTTAACTTTGGTTTCTTATTGTTCAAAAGCTCATAACAAGTCTTGTTATGCTTTTTCACCGTAAGAACTCTATTCAGGACATGACATGCTGTATTCACTGCTTCTGCCCAAAAGATGACCGGAAGCTTTGAATCTGCAAGCATTGTTCTAGCAGCTTCAATCAACGTTCTGTTCTTCCTTTCAGCCACACCATTCTGTTGAGGTTCATATGGTGCACTGAATTGATGAATTATCCCTTTGCTTAAGTAATAGATATCTAACGTTGAATTCTTGAATTCTGTTCCATTATCACTACGAATACGCTTAACTCTCGTTTTGTATACATTCTCAATTTGATCTAGAAACTCAATTAGAATACCTGGAGTTTCATCCTTAGATCCTAAGAAAAATACCCACGAGAATCTAGAGTAGTCATCTGTGACAACTAGACAGTACCATTTGCCACCGATGCTTCTTTTGCTTATTGGGCCGAAGAGATCCATATGTAGCAAATCAAATGGTGAGGAGATTGAGTTCTCAGTCTTAGATCAGTGTGGCTTCTTATGTTGCTTTCCTTTCATACAAGGAACACACTTATCCTCAGACTCGAAACGTTTTTGCGGTACACCCAAAACTAAACCATTTTTGGTTATGTAGTTCATTTTTCTCCAGTTTAGGTGTGCCATTCTCCTATGCCATAGTAGCGCGTCTGCTTCCGAAGCCTTGGATAATAAACATGTAGATACCATTGAAGAATTAGGAATACCCATGTTTATCGCATAGATATCCTTCTTCCTTGGTGCCCTCATCAATATCCATTCTTCAGGGATTGTGAAGCCTGGCTTCAGGACTAAAGCCTCCTTTTCATTAAAATGAACTGGATGACCTTTATCGCAGACTTGGGAAACACTCACTAGGTTATGAGTTAGTTCTTCAACATAATTCACATCCTCTAGAGTTAGAGTTCCATTTGAAACTTTTCCTTTCCTAGTAATTACTCCTCCTTTGTCTCCTGCAAAATTTACTTTTTGCTTGAAACCTTCTCTGAAGTCCCTCAGTAGACTTCTTTCACCTGTCATGTGTCTTGAGCATCCACTGTCTACATACCTCCAGCTGTCCTTGTTCACAGTCTGCTCCTACACATAACAAGTTGTACACAGTTAGTTATCAAGAGGGACCCAAGCCATTACGGTCTTGGATTGTCCCTGATCATCTACAATCTGAACCTCCTTAAAGTAACCATAACTATTCCCATCAGGAGTCTTGGTAACCTTCACAGGAGTTTGAGATTGTTGATGATCTGTAGTCTTAGGCCTATGAGGAGAGTGAGTAGAAAACCTCCTAGGCACAAATTTAGTTCCCTGTGCACTCGAAGTAGAACCATTCTCAAATTGACTATGGTTTCTACTTGGGGTCCTAAACCTCGAAGGTGTCTTATCTCTTGGCTTATTGAAAGTATTTTCGTTTAGAGTATAAGCCCTTTTAGGTTTAGGTGGAGAGACACTATGATTACTATCTCTTTTTAGAATGTTTACAGGTTTGCTTCCTAATCCCGGTTTGGAGCCTAACCTATCTACAATCGAACTAGTAATAGTCGGTGTCTTTTCAGTATTCACTAACTTATGTGATGCTTCCAACTTCTTATTTGGGCAACAAGAACCTACGTGTCCTTTTTGGTGACACTTGAAGCAAGACATCTGTTTACGTGACTTACTAACTTTTGTATCCGCTACCGGAGTTTTAGGCACTAAAGGTTCAATGACATGTTCTTTATTAACCACTTCATCAGTCTTAGTATCATTAATTACTCCACCCGGTACAAAATGTACTTTGGTGTGAGGAATTTTCTTACTATCATCAGATGAAGGGTTCTTAATAACACTCTTCTGTGCCTCTAACTTTTCCGGTTTATTAGTTTCTTTCGTCTCAGGGTTAACATCCGCCATTTCAATATCTACAGGAGTTTTAGTATAATTTGATATGAATGGGTGAGGCATATCATTATAATCTAAACCAGACATATCCTTCACACTACGCTGAGCACCTAACATTTTATCCATTTCAGATGTTCTATAGCTCTCAAGCTTACGATTCTGAGCTACAAGTTTTGTTTTGCAATCAGCTAACTCCTTATCCTTATTAGCAATGGACAAATTCAAGTCATTTATGTTCATATAGAGACCGTCTATGATAATTAATTTCTCATTCACAGTATCTCTAAAAGCTGTCTTGTCAGCCGCATCTGCCTTAATCTTATCCTTTAAGGCTTGTTTATCATCACTTAACCTACATATATCTAACTTAGCTAGGTCAAGTTCAGATCTTACACCCTCACTGGATTTACTAAGTGTGCTAAGTTGAGATGACAGGGTATTATTAGTTTCAGTCAAAGTCTTATAGGAATCAGCATAAGCACTAACTTGGGACTGTAAACTAGAAACTAACTGACACAGATCAACAAGAGAGACAAGATCTAGGCATACCCATTTTTTATCAGTTTCCAGCTCAGCCATCTTAGCTACAAAATCTACAGGATCCAAATCTTCAGTTGAACCCAAGTCTAACACATCATCAACATTAGCTTTAACAGGAGTCTCAGGCACCTTTACTTCAAAAGCTGGATCAGTGGGCATATAGGATAATGACTCAGCTACAATATCTTGATCGTCAATCTCAGCCATCAAAGCTTCCTCTGACTGAGTTTTCCAATCATAAGACCCATCTAGCTGTTTCACTACTAAGGCTTTGGAATGTAAAGTATTTCTCGAGCCTTGTTTTCCTCACCAGTCTCTACCTTAGGTCTTTGGCATTCTCTAGCAAAGTGTCCGAAACTTTTACAGTTATAAAACTTGACCTTGGTTTTATCAAACCCTGATCTGTTACCAACAACATTTCTTCCATTTTTCTTTAAGAAATTTTTAACTCTCCTTGACAACAAAGCAAGTTGGTCCTGGAGATCTATTTCTTCAAGATAATCAGGATCTATCTGATCATAGTCTTCATCAAAAAGAATTGGATCATTAATCTTACAATCAATATAATTCTCATATGAAGCTACAAATGAAGCAAGAACAGACAGTTGCTACTCTGCAGATTTCACACTCATAGGCATCTTTTGATGTTCTTGAGGTGACTTCTCAGAAGGTTTCCCTTTAGCTTCATTTCCAGATGATGTAATGAAACACAGTTCATCAGTTATCATTTCACCCTTTCCATCAGCATTACCAACAAACAAAGCAGTGGTCGAGCTGGATGAAGCAGTCGAGATAGAAGTTTTTCCATGATACAGTCCTGGATCCTGAACATGATCAGAATCAGTATCTTTCGACTTCTTAGTGAAATCATATCCTTTGAGCTTGTCAATAACCTGCTCAAGAGTCATGGTTGCATATCTGGTTTCATTGTCTGTAATCATCACACCATACATCTCCCATTTAGAAGGTAAACCCTCAAGAAACTTGTCGGTTTTCTCTACCTCTTCAATAGTGATTTCATGGTTTTCAATCTCAGATAACAAATGGTAGAAACGAGTAACATAAGCATCAAGAGTTTCTCCTTTAAAAGCTTTAAACAAAGTAAACTGCTTTTTTAGAAGCTTCTTCTTGCTTGCTTGCACTTGTGGACTTCCCTCACATCTTTTCTCAAGCGCTTCCCAGAGTGCTTTAGCAGTATGAAAAGATTTTAACTGATGATTAATTTCCTTAGATAAGCACATCTTGATACAAGAATGAGCTTTATTCTCATTCTCATAGTCTTTCTTTTGTTGTTCAGTCATCAGATTATAGGATACCACAACAACAGTATTTTGAACAGTTTGGGTGGGTGCCGTGTATCCTCCTTTGATACACATCCAGATTGAGAGATTATGGAATCTACAGTAAGATTCAAACCTATCTCTCCAACTGTAATAGTCTTCAACACGTAACAACTTAGGTGGAGTATTAGATTTTCCAACCTCGTGCTCCATCTCGATCATTTTACTAATGTCAGACATTTTTTAAAAGTTTCAGGAATTAACAATCAGAGAAATCGGAAAGTTCAATTCGCAGAAACTCGACTCGCAGGACAGGGGGAACTCGGTTCGCAGGGGGAACTCAGTTCGCAGGGGGGAATTCAGTTCACAGGAGAACTCGGTTCGCAGGGGGAACTCAGTTCGCAGAGGCGAACTCAGTTCGCAGGGGAACTCGGTTCGCAGGGGGAACTCAGTTCGCAGAATCGGCTGAAAAACCCTAAAACGAAAATTTTAGTTTTCTAATCGATTAAACCCTAAGATTTCGGTCGATTACGAAACTAAAAACTTCCAGAGACTGATTTTGGTTGCTTTTACGAAGAGTAAACGTATCCAAATAGCCTCGAACTAACTAAATATTTAGCCCGAAAGCTCTAATACCAATTGTAAGTCCCTAGTACGTGGATCGATAACGAGGTTATCTTAGGTATTAAGGCGCGGAATTCCTCAATACTTGGTTCACGGAATGTGAACGATTTGTTTCGCAAGATAATAGCGAATTGATTAATCAACAAGGTTTTGTATCGATTAATTAAAGTTAATCGATCAATACCTAACCTTATGATTGCTTAGAATTGTGTTTTGTCCTCTGGAAATCGTATAGCAAAAGTCCTTAGCCGATTTAACCTAGCTTAGTATATATACGTTTCTGTTAAACTCGGTTCACAGCCCGATGGGCTCTGCGAGTTGAGTTCAACTCGCAGCCCACAACCAAGTCCAGTTCAACTCGGTTCGCTACTCTGCGAGCCCAGATCTCATCTCGCAGGACTAAGTTCTGCGACTTGAGTTCTCATCTCACAGACTTTAGTTTGTAACATCGTATTCAATATTCGTCTAACACTTTATCATACTAATATATTTAACGAATATTAATACCAAACTAATATCATTTACAAATCCAAATCAATTACACAAACTTGATTACAATAATCACTAGTACTATTACAAGCTAGATCTGTTGTCACACATACATGTCCCAACACCAAACCCGTCCCTAAACAATTAAACATGATCATCAAATTCCCTTTTCGTCATCACATTTTGCACAACAAAAGTAACAATACGTACGTACTCCTTCACGATCACAATTTCTCTGTTTAACCTTGATTGTGGAGTTTCTCTTTGCATTCTGAATTAATCACCCTCTTCCTCTAGGTTGATCTTTTTGGTCGTCAAACACTCACACACAATTGGAGACATAAAAGCCATGATCAAGCAGGAAGGTGTTGTTAAATGCTAGATCGAGGCTCGGATTCCCTCCGGTTCAACCAGTTCGCCCGGAAACAGGCACAAATCCAGTTTAAAACATTGTCTCTAACACATCTTGAACCATGGATCAAATCTGGAAGATTCAAGTCCTCATCATAAGGTGATGGTCAAGGAAGTCGATCTGTTGAACATGGGTACAAAATCTGGAAGATTCAAATTAACTTATCAATGCCCTATGTCTTTCTTTGATGCAGCTAAGTAACAACAACATTCAATATACAGTTGTAATTTCTTTATTTAAATCATTCCATGATAAACTATATGCAGATATGATAACAAAGGGAACAAATTTAAAAGAAAAGTCGAAATGAATCACCAGCTTCTGACTATGTCTTTATCTTCTTTTTCATCAAATCAATATGATCTTCAACCCTCTAATATCATGATCGTCAAGCGATTTCTTCTCCTATATGGTCATAATATTTCATTTTCGTTATCAATTTTTACTCAACAAAAGTTATAATACTTCCTCTCTCTCAACCGAGATTTCTCTGTTTAAATCACATTGTTGAAGGAGTTTACCCTGTAGATATTAAATTCACCTTTTTCAAGAGTACCTCTTTTGGTGGGCTTGCTTGGTACCAAAATAACAACGGCTGTTCTTCTTCCATGATAGTCCTTACTAAATTAACAACCAAGTCAAACACTTTCACGTACATAGTTATGAACGTGAAAGCTAAGATTAAGGAGTTGGAAGAGTTTCCGCATGCCAAGTTTGACCAACCTTGATCACTTTGACCAACTTTGACCAACGAGTTGACCAACTTTGACCTACGGTTAGAGGTCTTTACGAACTAAATAATCTGTTTGTAACACGCAATATGTACTAATGTATAGTATACAACAAAACAAACTTAATAATAATGTCTAAATGAATTATTATTACAAACTTTCACCAACGGGCCGTACACGTTTTTAATAAACGAACTCGAATGACTTATTTGGACATACTAGTTGATGAACTAGCTTTAGCTGGACATAAAACCCCCCACCTACCCGATTAGCTTAAGTGGACATTAACCCCCACTTATACAATTGATATAGATGGTCTTTGGAGACTTCTAATTATACAACCTTATACGTTTAGGGCGTTAGGAGGTTGCACACAGGACGAGAACACCCACTACTTGCTAATATTTGATATTTTCTGCTACCTGCTTAACTCTGGTGAGTTTCATAGCCCCTTTTTACTGTTTTATATCCAGGGGTGAGAATACATACAACTGCTTTTACAACTGTTTTTATGAACACAAGTACAACAAACAACGCTATACGGATTGCATGAGTTAACACACTAATCCATTTAAAGTCCTCACACATCATAGCTTCGTTAATTTGGACTAAGCGCGAATATTAGTAAATAGATCTATTTGGAACCGACAATCCCCGTGATAGCATCAAATAAGTACTATATTTATATATTAATATTCCCCAAAGTTTATATACTTATATTGTATTTATGTAATTTTAGGCAATCATTTCTTTTATATTTACAAAATAGGTGTAAATGAAGCTTGAATCGGAAAAAGAATAGAAGATGAGCTGAATATGAAAGAAAAGTGTAAAAGCTGAGTTTTCGGCTATGCGTTAGTATTTTGGCCATAACTTCCTCATACAGAGTCCGATTAAGTTGATTCAAGCGCTCAAATTTAGCTAACACAGAGGGCTACAACATATCAAAACTTAAGATCATTTAGATATAGGGAAGATCACGACGCGACCATGCAAGATCGTGATGCGTTTTTGTGTCGGCCAGAAAGGGAATAAATTCGACTTTAAGCTCACTTGTTAACCCTAATCTTCATTCCATCTGATTCCAGAGGCCTGAGGATGACTTTTAGGGATACCTAGAGTCTGATTCAGCCGTTTCCATCCATTTGAAGCTAGAAGATCGATTCCATACATCATTAACATTGGTTTGTTCGTTATTTACTCGATTATGAACATGTTTATGTATATGATTTATTGTTTTGCTGAACCCATGATTATGGGCTAAGTTTCTAGTACTTGTTTAAACCGATTTTGCATCTAGTTTTGATATATTTTCGTGATTGGATTTATAGACTTTGATTTCTCGGTAACGAAAGAACGATTGATATTATTTATTGGTTGATTAATTCAAGTAGTGACTTTATTGCTTTGCAATTAGTGATAACTTTTGTGTGATATTGTTACTTTGTCAATTGAGTGACTGATTGTGAATTCTGATTAGACTTGATTAGAAGACTTGAATTGATTAGTTGATTTATAATATTGGTGGACCATAATTTAGAGATATCTTGTATGGTTAATGGTTTTTATGAAAGTAAGACTATAAGTTAACTTGAGATTTCATTGATTACATATTTCATAGTTAAGAGGTTTTAAATTTCAAGGACACTTGGATTGTATAATCTTGACTAGGTGATTGTTAACTGACAACTTGTAATCCGGATTGTGTTTTCTAGGCGGACTAAATCTGATCCAGTTCTTAATCCAAAATATCCAATAAACTAGATGTCAAAAGGTCTAAACAAGTATATTTTCTCTGTTTGAGTAAAACTATCATTTACTTGTTTTTCTTATTTAATTATTAGTTTAATAAACTCTTTTTGACTGTCTGTCGTTAAAAGACACAAAACTCCCAATCTTTACTTGTTTTTATAGTTTAATTATTAGATAAATTAATTACTTAAAATACATATATTGTTCCCTGTGGAGACGATTTACTCGGATCTTACCGTAGCTATACTATTGAGCGATTAGGTACACTTGCCTAGTTGTGTTTTAGTCTAGACCATTGGTATTTTCTATTTTATTTTTATAACCTGATTTTAGCACATCACCCCGTCCGGGTTAGTTGCGCTAACCTGTCAAACGGATGTATTAATATTTGTACACACGAGTATATCGGATTAGACACTTGCAGGGGCACCAACGATCGTGTAGTCGAAAGAGGCACGACACACATTGTTAAGCTTCGGACTATGAGCTCATGGCAATAGTAAACATATTTGATTGATTTCAAACATTATTAAATTTTGTGTTTCATACCGATATCATGACAACTGTTTAGCAAACCTATGATGTAACACCCCCAAATTTAATCTTGCGCGGAAGTAAGCTTTGGGTGTTACTAATCAATAATCAAGCACCAAAGTAAAGCAAACGACATCTATATGCAACGTTGTACAATAGTATAAAAGTATTACATTGTTAAAGTAGAGTAACAAGCTTCAAGTTCGAAAATAGTTCCTAGAGATTCTAATAGATAACTGATATACAAAAAGTAATACAAAAGAATCTTCACAAGTTTGTATGCATGCGACTCGAGCTACCAGTCCTGTGGGTGCGCAGCCCTACTACTGCGGTAAACCTGAGATAGATGCTAAAAAGTGCCAACCAAAATGTTGGTGAATCTTACAGGTTTAGTAAAGTAAATCAATTATGAACCACAAGTAAGTACCAGTAATGCCCTCGAGCATAGTCAGTAAATCAGTAAGTCAACACAGTTACCATGAGCTCACAAGTTGAAGCTTAACAGTGTAGTGTGAATGGTACAATCAAGTACAGTATCACGTACCCTCATGAGTGCTATCCGAACACTCATATGTAACAAATACTAATATGTCTGTTTCTACGGTGAAATCCGTGGTAGCGCTACTACCCCAGGCAGGGATTGTCAGTCCCAAATGGATCCATTTACTAATATTAGTCATCCGTTTCTACGGTGTAATCCGTGGTATCGCGACTACCCCGAACGGGGAACCCAAATGGATTCATTTACTAGTATTCGCGCTTAAGAAAAAGTTTTACTCATGCAATCTGTGTAAAAAGTTTAGCAGTATTTGGTTTTATGAAAAGCGAGCAATGTATCCCACCCCAAAGTAAAAACAGTAAAACAGTAAAAGTGGGGCTGTAAGACTCACCTGAGTCTAGCAAGTATGATACTTTCATGTAAGCGAATAAGTATCCTGGATGTAAGTCCGTAGTGTCGGATGTAATTCCGTAAGTTGGTTCTCCGAACCCTGCAACCTTCTGGCGTTCGAAACGCACAAGGTTGTAAGCAAGTAAGTAAGTTGGTGTCACGAAGGATCACCCATGCTAGTTGTCAACTCAACTAGTAAATGTCCAAGTATTTGTTTGTACGTTTGTAATCATTTTGTAAATAAGTGTGGCCCGTTAGTGATGGAGGTGTAATAATAATTCAAATATTATTATTATGTAATTCATCGTGTTTGTATACCTTGTAAAGCATATACATAATTTGGTTATTTGTAACGTGACATGTAACCGTCATTCAGATCTAAGTTCGTGCGAGTGTAAGCTCGTCTTATATTGAATTGGTTCGAGTGTAAGCTCGTGGTAGGGTGGGTGTAATCCCATCTAAGTGTATGTGTAATCTCATATGTAGTTTCGAGTGTAATCTCGTATGGATATCAACACGTGTGAGTGTAAGCTCGTAAGTATAGTTATTGATTCGAGTGTAAGCTCGTATGCGTTCAAGTTGTAGCGTATACTTCCAAAAGTATATGCATATCATGTAAGTGCGGTGTCGTATAAAGTATAGTTGTTGTATGTATTCAATACTTAGTATAAAAAGTATTTTCAAGTTCCTGTTTTATGCGACACTGCATGCGTCACTGCATGCGACACTGCACGCGACACAGGGGTTAGTGTCGCAATATGCGACATTCGGCTTAGTGTCGCTATATGCGACATTCGAGATTTTATGTGACATTCGTCTTAGTGTCGCAGTATGCGACACTCGGATGCTAATGCGACATTGGGTCTAGTGTCGCAGTTGGGTTTGGCCCTCCTGCGACACTACCGGCGGTTTGGTTTTCAAGTGTCGGGTTTGTGTTCAAACTACCTCGGTTTGACCCGAAACTTTTACCCAAGTATTAAAATGGTGTAAGGAGCTTATTAAAATTGTTGGTTCGTGTCGAGGTTAACCCGGAGTGTCAGTTTTGTGAAATGACAAAAACAGCCCCTTGGAGCTCCGGTTCCAAATTTTTAACCCGAATCAACCCCCGATCTCACGCATTTCTAGTCTGAATCAAGCCTAACCAAAAATCACACATATTCTCATAGGTGTCTTGTTTATTTATTCACTTTATGATACTTTTATAAGTTCATTTACTATTTTAAACAAAAATAAATATGAAGAGTGATCAGATTTGGTCCAAAACAGACCTTCGTTCAAAGATCGAGTTATACACAAAAATCCGTGTATTTCTGGAAGTGGCCAAAGAAGAGGTTTTTGTAGAAGACAAAAATACCAAACGTTTACAAGTGGTCTCATACATTTATTTAACTTAGAACTCAAGTTGTAGCCAAAATGGTGAGACACATTTTCTGGGCAGATTTATGTGTTTTGTGTTTATGTTCATAAAAACGATTTTGAGTTACTTTTTGGATATTTCTTGGTTGAATGAGCTTATAGACATGTTAATAAGTAGTAGCCAAGTAAATCTAAGAAAAGTTCAAGAGTTCTTACAAGGAAATGACGGAGAGATGAATAAACAAAGCCGAAGACTCGTTTTATCACGTTTTCTTGATTTCTGGCGTGGCGGTTCGTGGTGGACTTGTGGTGGATCAAGGGTGGTTGTTGGAGGTTGTTGGGTGGCTGTTATTGGCTGCTGGAAGTCGTGGAATGAGAGAGATAATGGGTGAAAGAGTGACTTGGTGGGAATGGGGGTATGGTGTGGATGTATGGAGTATGTAAGTCACCAAAGAAAGGAAAAAGGGAGGTATGGTGCCCCAAATTGCTGCAGATTTTCGTGGGTCCCACCCACATGTGGGTGTTTAAATCTTGCTCCCAAAGTTACGTCACGTGCGGTGCTCATTTACCCGTTCGTTTCGTTGTTCAGTTAATCGCGTAACGTATAATATGTTACATTTCGTTAATAATTTAAAACACGATATTTTTAGTAAAAGTTTTAGCCATATAAATTATTTTAAGTCACTAAAATATAATTCGGGTTTTTGTTTGGTCATTGGTTGCGAATCGTGCGTTTGTTTGAGTCGTGTAACGTTTTTAAACGTTATAATTGTACGCGTGCAATCGGAATATTTTTACTTGGAGTATTTTATCAAAATACTTAATAATAAGTTACAAAAATATAACTTGGGTTTATTTTGCGTGTCGGGCACGTTTCACGCATTTTCATCACGTATGGAGTGTTTTATACGATATTTAATACGTGTAATATATTCTCGCAATATATTAAGGTAAATAATGTTTGCTTGGATAAATACACATTATTTTAAATAGTTTGTCACCAACGTCCATTTATAAACAGTGTCGGACCTCGTCCAGTTCGTGAGTGTACGATTTAAACAAATCGCGTTTGCGTGTTTATAATTACACAAAATGTTACATATATTTAGATTAATGTAAACTAAATACACGTAATTACAAGTAGTTTAGGCACTAATTACAGACCTAAATTAGCGGGCGTCATATTCTCCCCTTGTTAGGAGAATTTCATCCCGAAATTAGCTCGTAGTCGCGGTGTAAGTAGGGTCTGTAAGCAAGTTTGGATAATTCTGTCGCATTTGGTCTTCCCGTTCCCAAGTGAATTCAGGACCACGCCTCGAATTCCACAGGACTTTAACAATGGGAATACGACTCTGTTTTAAGCGTTTGACCTCACGATCCATAATTTCCACAGGTTCCTTGACAAAGTGTAGTTTGTCGTCAATGTGTATCTCATCAAGAGGTATAATCAGTGTCTCATCAGACAGACACTTTTTGAGATTCGAAATGTGAAAAATAGGGTGCACGCTACTTTGTTCGGAAGGTAGCTACAGCCTGTATGCTACTGAACCAATCCTTTCAAGGATTTCGAACGGTCCAATGTATCTGGGATTCAGTTTCCCACGTTTGCCAAAATGGATGACGCCTTTCCAAGGCGATACTTTCAGGAGTACTCGATCTCCAACCTGGAATTCGAGGTGTTTGCATCTCACGTCAGCATAGCTTTTCTGACGATCACGCGCAGCTTTCAGTCGGTTTTGTATGCCGACGATCTTTTTAGTGATTTCATGAATGATTTCTGGACCAGTGAGTTGTGTATCCCCCACCTCGGTCCAACAAATGGGTGATCGACACTTACGATCGTAAAGTGCCTCAAAGGGTGCAGCCTTAATGCTGGTGTGATAGCTGTTGTTGTATGAAAATTCACACAACGGTAAGTGATTTTCCTAGTTTTTACCGAAGTCAACTACGCAAGCTCGTAGCATATCCTCCAGTGTTTGTATAGTACATTTGCTTTGGCCATCAGTCTGTGGATGGTAAGCAGTACTCATGTCCAAATGAGTACCAAGAGATTTTTGTAGCGATTGGCAAAAGCGAGAAGTGAATCGACTATCTCTATCAGAGATAATTGAGATGGGTACGCCGTGTCTTGACACGATCTCTTTTAGGTAGACCCGTGTCAAACATTCCATCTTGTCAGTTTCCTTGATGGCCAGGAAATGAGCAGATTTCGTGAGACGATCTACGATCACCCAAATGGTATCGCAACCGCTCGGTGTTTTTGGGAGTTTGGTAATGAAGTCCATGGTGATCTTCTCCCATTTACATTGAGGGATTTCCGGTTGTTGCAGCAACCCGGAAGGTTTATGATATTCAGCTTTAACCTTGGAACAAGTAAGGCAATTGCTAACATAGGTTGTAATGTCAGCTTTCATGTTAGGCCACCAATACAACTCTTTGATGCCATGATACATTTTGTCGGCACCAGGGTGGATAGAGTATCTAGACTTGTGAGCCTCGTCTATCACCAAGTCTCGTAGGTTCCCAAAACTTGGTAACCAGATTCTATTAGAGAAGTATTTGGCCCGGTCAGGTTTGGTCTCAAACTGTTTATCCATGCCTCGCAAGGCCTCGTGTTTCACATTTTCAGTTTTGAGTGCTTCGAGTTGAGCGGTAATATTATGGATTATGAGATCGTTGTGTATAGTCATACTAAGTGCTCGAACACGGAGGGGTTTCGCTCGTTCCTTACGACTTAGGGCATCGGCCACAACGTTGGCTTTGCCCGGATGGTAATGGATTTTGCAGTCGTAATCGGTAAGTAATTCGACCCAACGGTGTTGTCTCATGTTTAGGTCTTTTTGGTCGAAGATGTGTTGGAGACTCTTGTGATCAGTGAAGATTGTACACTTGGTACCATACAAGTAGTGTCTTCAGATTTTAAGAGCGAATACAACTGCTCCCAACTCTAGGTCATGAGTGGTGTAATTCTTTTCGTGGACCTTGAGTTGCCGAGAGGCGTAAGCAATAACTTTTTCTCATTGCATCAGCACGTGATGAACGCCAAAATATGTTATTTAATAGCATTATTTATCCCTTGTTTTAATAGAATTCTTATGTATTTAATGTGAATACGATACTTAATTCGTTCATATTTGCATTTAGGAGGTTCATTGAAGCTTTGATTAAAAGAAGCAGAAAGCGAGCTAGTATTGATGAAAAGAAGCTAAAATGGTTGAAGTTTGAAGAATAAAAGTCGAGTGGCTGAAAAAGTTAGAATTTGGCATCCATACGGCGTATGGAATTTTCCATACCGCGTATGGATCGTGTGAGCTGGGCTAACATTAACGCGGGCCTGATCCATGGGCTTTTTCAATCCATACGACATATGGATTATTCCATAGGGTGTATGGATCAAATCGGCAGAAACCCTAATTAGCCTAATTCACTTCATTTTTAGGGTAATCACCTACCATTTCTCTCCAACCGATTTTACCCCATTCAGTCTCCATTTTCAGAGCATTTTTGAAGGTATAGAGCAAGAGGAATCGAAGCTTGATCAATTGTTCATTCATAATTTTGGTTTTTCGGTTCGAATACGTTTCTTTCTTTCATTTGATTATGATTATGGTTTCGTTTTCGATTCTGATTTTCTGTAACAACATGAGTGGCTAAGTTATTATTGCATTTGTTTAGATGATGATACTTATATGATGATTTGATTATTGGATTGCGGATTATATTGGATTTCATGAATGTTTATGTGTTTACTTGATGATCCATATTTAATTATCGATTATTGACGATTACCTAGCGTGATGATCTATTAGTTTATGATTGAATTCTTTATTGATAGATTATTATTGATGATTGTTGATTTTAATTGAGAATTATCACTAGATATATTGAGTTTGATAGGTTAGGACCAATGATGGTTGATAATCGGTGATGAATGTGATAACTATTTATTAGTTATAGATTTTGTTGATTCAAGTTGCAAAAGTAGATCATATAAACGGTGTAGGTTTAATGTGTAACACAATTTGGTAGATAACGTTAAATTGAACTGTTATCGTGTTGAAAACAACTTTATATCTGTAACACCCCCAAATTTACTGTTTAGCGGAAGCAAGCCTTGGGGTGCTACTAATCAATAATCAAAAAACACAAGGTATAAGGAACGGCTCTATATGCGTCGTTTTAAACATTACATTGATAATTCCAAAGTTTTACAAGGTTATAATAGTTACAAAAGCTCATGAGCCAAAATGTAAGAGATTCTAAGGCATGTCTATTTTACAAAATGTAGAAATGCATATGAATCTCCTGAGATCTGCATGCGACTCGAGCTAGCTAATCCTGAGCAGTCCTACTACTGCTGTGTACCTGAGAATACATACTAAAAAGTCAGCTAAAAGCTGGTGAGCTCACAGGTTTGCGTAGTAATAAAGCAAGTGTGAACCACAAGATTTAGTAATGATTGTTTGAAATGAATCAAATAATGTATACGTCTGCCATGAGGTCATAGTCTGCGCTTAACGTGGGTGTCAGGATCACACTAAAGTGCCTGATCGTGGGTGCCTCCGAGCGAGTGTCTAATCCACACTCGTATGAACAAAAGTTAATGCGTCCGTTTAACCAGTCAGTGCTTGCTGACCCAGACGAGGATGGTCAGTCCTACATAAAGTATTACCAGAACTATGATCGTAGAGGACTTAAAAGTGATTAGAAAATAGCTCATGCAGAATATAGCGAGTTTTGTACTCGTGTTCACGTGTAAAACAGTTAGAGCATGTATTCCCACCCCGGGAGAAAAACAGTAAAAAGTCGGGGCTATGAGACTCACCTGAGCCTGGAGAGTTGCAATGAAGCAAATGTGGTGAAGTAAAATGGGGTGTCCGAAGACTGTAACCTGCCGGGCGTTTATAACGCGCAAGGTTGAATAAAATAAGTAGTTATCTTAAAAGATAACCTATGCTAGTTGTTCATCCAACTAGTAATGTCCAATGATTTGATTTGATCGGTAAGTTTGAGTTTTGAAAACGTGTACGGCCCGTTGGTGATTATTTGCAATGATATTATTATTATATCGAAGTATTATACTTAAAAAGTATTTACAAACTTTAGGTGACGGGGGTCCGGGGGTCCGGGGGCAGCGCCCCTGGTTAGCGGGGTCCCAGGGGTGGCAACCCCTGGCGGGTCCAAGGGTCTGGCCCCTGGCTAGGGTCGAGAAAATTTTTTAGGTCTCGACACTTTGTAAAAATCTGGGTCTTGACACTTAGTAGAATAATTTTTATTTCAACCGTATTGTTATAGGGAAAAACGCATCTAAGATTTGAATTTGGGTAAAATCAAGTGATAAAATTTTAGGTCTCGACATTTAGTAAAAATCTGGGTTTTGTTTCATGCGACACTTATAGCGACACTTAGGGTCTTAGGCGTCACTTAGGAAGTGACGCATGAAATAACAGAGTCTGGGTAAGGGCGTCACTTATGGAAGTGACGCATAGTGAGGCGTCACTTAGTGGCTTGGGCGACACTTAGGAAGTGTCGCATAAAATTGGAAATTCTGAGTTTAGGGCGTCACTTAGGTAAGTGACGCATTAGGTGGCGACACTCCATTAGTGTCGGGTATAAGTGTCGGCTAAGGCTTCTAGGCGTCACTAAACAAGTGACGGAGGTAAGTGTCGGGAAAAAGAGGTTTTATGCGGCACTTATGCAAGTGACGCATGATTAGGGCTTTTAGCGACACTCAATGCGTCACTTAAGTGACGCATGAAGTGACGCTATACTGTACCTTCGATGCGACACTTAAAGCTGTTGACCAAAATTTGAGCCAAAAATGAGTTTTTGGGTATCCGTTTGGTCTGATTCTTTTACCCAACCCTTATAGGGACATTCTAAGCTTAAAGAAACAACTAGAACCTAAAAATACTTGAAATCGAGAGTTTTCGGGTTTTGTTGGAAACTTACAAATCGTTGCGCGGAGGATTCAGAAGGATAGAAACGTAGATCGTTGCGAGGTGGTTCTTTTTCTCCAAACGAGTGATGAAGATCGAGGTCGTTTGGTGGTGTTATTAGTGAGATTTAAGGGATGGTGGTGTGGTTTGGTTTAGAGAGAAAAGAAAGAAGAAGAAATGTGAAAGTGAGAAAGAAGAAAGGAAAAGGGGAAGAAAAGGAGGGGGAAGAGAGAGGGGGGCTGGTGGGGTCCACCGAGTGTGGACTTCACCAGGTTTTCATTTTCCCGCGTACGCGCTCCGTGCGGCGTTCGTTTTTCGATCGTTTCGCGTTAAATAATTATTTTTATACGTTTAATTACAAGTTTTAAAATATGGGGATTTATTCAATATTTTTGTTGAAGTATTTTACCAAATACTTAATAAACTTAAATGGTTTCGTTTGCTTGTGTGTTAAATGTTTAAGTCACGTAGAGGTTTATTATACGATACGAAATGTAATTGAAATATTATCAACATAATATTTTGGGTATGTTATCGTTATTAAATAATTTTATACTATTTAATAAAATTGAATGTCCGTATTTAATTGAAGCGAATTACATTCGATTTGAAACTTGTACGATTTAATCGAATCGCATATTCGTATATAGTCAACAATATATATATTTCGATACATTAATAGCCTAACATTGAACTAATTACATGTATTACAAAATGATTAGGACCTAATGACAAGCCCTAATTTGGCGGGTGTTACAATATATTTCTTAATTGTGTTTGATCAATTAATCTTGTAAGGGTAATTGGTTATATGAGTTATATCACAATAAAATCCATATGTTAGCAATTCAATAAAGTGATAATCAGATTCTGAGGAAATTAAAATAAGAAAATGCATTTCTTTTATCAATTGGAATCAAGTATTTTATTTGATTAATTATTTTATCATTTCTTTCTTTTTAATTAAGTTTTAATATAAAAATCATTTTTCATAATTGTTAGTCAATTGTTCGTCCGGAACTAAAGTGCTCCCCCATTTGTGTTTATTTGCAACAATTTCCAATTTATTTAATATTGACATCCTTTCCTCGTGTTCGACTCGGACTTATCAGGCTATACTATACTACGACCAGGTATTCTTGCATGTGTTGTGTATAGTAAGCAGCTATTTCTATTTATAAAACTTAACTCTGTTTACACAACATCAAGTTTTTGGCGCCGCTTCCGGGGAGCAGTTTGATTCAATTCAATAATTTGGAAATTGTTTTAGTTGTATAGTTGTGATTTACCTTTAGTTTATCCGTTTTTAAGGTGTGCTTTTGTTTAAAATTCTGTCTGTTCATACTTTTTCTTTTAACTAAAGTCGGGATAGTTAGTATTACGCTGTGTTACCTAAGTAACATGTTCTACTGACTTGGTAAGTTTAATTGCAGGATGTTTATGACCCGAACATCGAATCCCAATCCTGCCGTTCCATTTGAAGAACCCGAACACACGTTTTATCAAAGAATACGCGCGGATTCCGCACTTCCCCATTCCTGAACGAAGCAGACGGGATATTAGACTGCAATCTTCACAAACCACTGGTCTGCAACTACAAGTCGGATTTTGAGGACGAATACGGAGAGTATCACGAAAGACCACCAACCGAGTATCCTAGCGATTAATCGGAACCAGACCACGATATGGCGGACGACATTGCCAACATGACTCTAGAGCAGTATTCAAGCCGAATGCGCACCGATCTTGGGTCCGGAGTAGTGAGGCCCGCCATTGTACGAGAAGTGGAGTTCGAAATCAAGGGATAGTTCCTCAAGGAGCTTAGAGAGAACCCTTTCCTTGGCGAAGAAAAAGAGGATGCTAACGAGCACATCGAGAAGATCCTGGAAATCGCCGATATGTTCAACGTTCCCAACGTTACGCGCGATCAAGTCATGCTCCGAGTATTCCCAATAACACTAAAGGGAGCCGCGAAGATATGGATTTCAAACGAACCAGCTGGATCCATCACCACGTGGGAAGATCTGCGCACGAAATTCTTGAAGATGTATTGCCCACCATCCAAAACATCGAAGATGATCGATGAGATTAGGAATTTCAAGCAGGATATCGACGAATGACTTCACCTAGTGTGGGAAAGATACAAAGATTTGATGCATAGGTGCCCACAGCATGACTTAAATGATCAATAAATCGTGATGGTGTTCTACAAAGGAGTGGATCGTGCCACAAGACAGCAGTTGGATGCTCAAGGATCTCTACCGAAGAAGATTCCAAGAGACGCTATAGAGGCAATTCGTGACCAAGTGAAACATTCTCAGCTTTGGGACGATAGAACCAGTCGGAGAAAAAGGTCGGTTAGCAATGAGGATGGACTAGCCGCCATCACTGCTAAGCTTGACAGCATGGGAAGAGATCTAAAGAAGGTAACCGAAATTGTTCATGCAATCCAAGTTGGATGTGATAACTGTGGAGGATCGCATCTAGTCAACGAATTCCCTGAAATTGAATCTGGAGAAGCGAAAGAAGAAGTCAAGTTTGGCAAAGCTCAGGGAAACTACCGCCAAGGCGGAGGGACCTTTTTCTGACGACCTTATCAGGAAGGAAATCGCCCGTTTCGCCAAGCTCAGCCGGGACTTTACACCAAGGAGCAACCTACAGCACCTTTTCCCGAGAAGAAGACCAACCTTGAAGAATTGATGGGAAAGTTCTTGACCACTAATGAGCAATTTATTGCTAGTTCTGGACAACGTATGGACACTACTAAAACATTAGTGAGATATCAAGGTGCTGCAATTAAGCAGATTGAAGGAAGTATCTCGAACATTGCTAAAGTTCTCCAAGAGAGATTTCCTGGAACTCTTCTCGGATTCACCGAAACCAATCTACGTGATCAGGCTAAGGCTGTGATTACCCGAAGTGGAAAGGTTCATGAATATCCAATTGTAAAGACGAAGCATGTATCTCAGCCTCTGCCTGAAAAAGAGAAGGAGGTAGAAGTGGTTGGAAGCCCAAAGGTGGACACTAAGGATGATCAAAGTTCTAGGGATAAGCAATATGTGAAGGATCATGCGCCTCCACCACCTTATCCAGCAGCTTTAAGAAGAGGAAAGGACGAAGCTCATTATCACCAGTTTCTCAAGAACTTGAAGCAACTCCACATCAACATTCCGTTTGTGGAGGCCATTGCTCAAATGCATAAATATGCAAAATACTTGAAAGAATTGTTAACCAACAAGAGCAAGCTGATGGAGGTAACCACAGTGACAATGAACAAGAGATGCTCAGCGGTGATGCAAAATAAATTACCACCGAAGATGAAAGACCCTGGGAGTATTACCCTTCCTTGTCTTATTGGAAGTTTAGACATCACTAATGCGCTGGCTGACTTTGGAGCAAGTATATCGATTATGCCTTACACTATGTATGCTAGACTCAAGTTAAGAGAACCTAAACCAATCAGAATGTGCATTGAGTTAGCAGATCGTTCAATTCAATATCCTAAGGGTATGATCGAGAATGTTTTGGTTAAAGTGGATAAGTTTGTCTTCCCGTGCGATTTTGTGATTCTTGAAATGGTAGAAGATTCAAAAGTACCTATCATTTTGGGAAGACCTTTTCTGGCCACTGCAAGGGCATTGATTGATGTTTTTGACCGAAGGATCACTTTTTAAGGGTAGGCGATGAAGAAGTAGTGTTTGATATTAACAAATCAATGCAATACCCTGCGTCAGTAGATGAAACCTGTTACTTTGTGAGTGCCAAAGAAATGACTGATGATGAGGAATTTCTACAAGGTCTCATGGAAGATGAAGATATTGATCCAATGATTCTGGAAGGTTGGACAGGAAGTCTTGAAGCTATTCGAGAGATTGAGGAGCTCGATAAATTACTCGAGGAAGAGAGTGAGACAATATGTGAAGATGAATTAGAGACTAAGGGAGTCCAACTGAAGGAGAGTAAAAAGTCCATTTTGGAAAATGGAGTGTCGATCATCACAGAGACACGAATTGCCATGTATGGTATTCCGTGTTTGAGGGAAGAGGTGTCGATGGTTAAATCTTCATTCGAAGAACCACCGAAGTTAGAATTGAAAGATTTACCGAACCATTTGGAATATGCATACTTGCAAGGAAAGTCGGGCCTACCCGTAATTATTTCATCTCGGCTGTCAGCCAACGAGAAAGAAAGTTTATTGAAGGTTCTTAAGGAGCACAAGCATGCTATCGCTTGGACGATTATTGATATCAAGGGAATAAGCCCCTCTTACTGCACGCACAAGATCCTCATGGAATCTGACTTCAAACCTGTGATGCAACCGTTGAGGCATTTAAATCCTAAAGTGACTGATGTGGTAAGGAAGGAGATCATTAAGTTACTCGACGCTGGTTTAATTTACCCAATTTCCGATAGCCCCTGGATAAGCCCCATACATGTTGTGCCAAAGAAGGGAGGAATGACGGTGGTAGCTAATGAGAAAAATGAATTAATCCCCATGAGAACTGTCACCAAATGGAGAGTCTATATCGATTTTAGGAAGTTGAATGATGCTACGCGCAAGGATCACTTTCCTTTGCCGTTCATCGATCAAATGCTCGAACGTTTAGCCAGAAAAGAATAGTATTGCTTTTTGGACGGATTTTCTGGTTACTTCCAAATTCCGATAGATGCACATGATCAAGACAAGACCACGTTCACATGCCCATTCGGGACTTTTGCTTATCGGAGAATGTCTTTCGGTTTGTGCAATACACCCGCAACAATTCAGCGGTGCATGATGGCGATTTTTTATGACATGGTGGAGGATAGCATGGAGATATTCATGGATGATTTCTCTGTTTTCGGAGATTCTTTTGACAAGTGTTTAGAAAATCTGAAAAAGATGTTGCAAAGGTGCGAGAGTTCGAATCTTGTTCTAAACTGGGAGAAGTGCCATTTTATGGTACGAGAAGGAATCGTATTAGGACACAAGATTTCAAGTGTTGGGATTGAAGTAGACCAAGCCAAAATTGAGGCAATAACAAAGCTGCCACCCCCAACAAATGTCAAAGGGATATGAAGTTTCTTAGGGCATGCTGGATTCTACAGATGATTCATTAAGGATTTTTCAAAGATAGCACGGCCGATGAACAAGTTACTAGAGAAGGAAGCTAAGTTTGAGTTCTCTAAGGAATGCCAAGATGCATTCAATATGTTAAGGGAAAAGCTGGTATCTGCACCCATCATGATTAGTCAAAATTAGGATCTTCCATTTGAACTTATGTGTGATGCCATAGATTACGCAGTTGGGGCAGTATTAGGTCAGCGGGTTGATAAGAAGTTTCAACCGATTTATTACGCAAGCAAGACTTTGACAAATGCATAGGAGAATTACACTAAGACTGAGAAGGAATTGCTCGCTGTTGTTTTTGCGTTTGACAAATTTCGCTCTTACTTGGTTTTGTCGAAAATAGTGGTGTTTACCGACCATTCAGCATTGAGATATTTGTTTAGCAAGCAAGATGCGAAGCCACGGTTGCTGAGATGGATTTTGTTGTTGCAAGAGTTTGATATCGAGATTCGCGATAAGAATGGAGCTGAAAATCTGGCTGCTGATCATTTATCGAGATTAGAGAATCCAGAACTGGATAAGTTGGACGAATCGGAGATTCAGGATAAACTTCCCGATGAGAGTTTGATGAAGGAAATTTTGAATGAATTTCCATGGTTCACGATGCGATTTTGTGTCGGCTAGAAAGTGTATAAATTCGACTTTAAGCTCACTTGTTAACCCTAATCTTCATTCCAGCCGATTCCAGAGACCTGAGGATGACTTTTAGGGATACCTAGAGTTCGATTCGGCCGTTTCCATCCGTTTGAAACTAGAAGATCGATTTTATACATCATTAACATTGGTTTGTTCGTTATTTACTCGATTATGAACATGTTTATGTCTATGATTTATTGTTTTGCTGAACCCATGATTATGGGCTAAGTTTCTAGTACTTGTTTAGACCGATTCTGCATCTAGTTTGGATATATTTTCGTGATGGGATTTATAGACTTTGATTTCTCGGTAATGAAAGAACGATTGGTATTATTTATTGGTTGATTAATTCAAGTAGTGACTTTGTTGCTTTGCAATTAATGATAACTTTTGCGTGATATTGTTACTTTGTCAATTTTGTGACTGATTGTGAATTCTGATTAGACGTGATTAAAAGACTTGAATTGATTAGTTGATTTATAATATTGGTGGACCATAATTTAGAGATATCTTGTATGGTTAATGGTTTTTATGAAAGTAAGACTATAAGTCAACTTGAGATTTCATTGATTACATATTTCATAGTTAAGAGGTTTTAAATTTCAAGGACACTTGGATTGTATAATCTTGACTAGGTGATTGTTAACTGACAACTTGTAATCCGGATTGTGTTTTCTAGGTGGACTAAATCTGATCCAGTTCTTAATCCAAAATATCCAATAAACTAGATGTCAAAAGGTCTAAACAAGTATATTTTCTCTATTTGAGTAAAACTATCATTTACTTGTTTTTCATATTTAATTATTAGTTTAATAAACTCTTTTTGATTGTCTGTCGTTAAAAGACACAAAACTCCCAATCTTTACTTGTTTTTATAGTTTAATTATTAGATAAATTAATTACTTAAAATACATATATTGTTCCCTGTGGAGACGATTTACTCGGATCTTACCGTAGCTATACTATTGAGCGATTAGGTACACTTGCCTAGTTGTGTTTTAGTCTAGACCATTGGTATTTTCTATTTTATTTTTATAACCTGATTTTAGCACATCACCCCGTCCGGGTTAGTTGCGCTAACCTGTCAAACGGATGTATTAATATTTGTACACACGAGTATATCGGATTAGACACTTGCAGGGGCACCAACGATCGTGTAGTCGAAAGAGGCACGACACACATTGTTAAGCTTCGGACTATGAGCTCATGGCAATAGTAAACATATTTGATTGATTTCAAACATTATTAAATTTTGTGTTTCATACCGATATCATGACAACTGTTTAGCAAACCTATGATGTAACACCCCCAAATTTAATCTTGCGCGGAAGTAAGCTTTGGGTGTTACTAATCAATAATCAAGCACCAAAGTAAAGCAAACGACATCTATATGCAACGTTGTACAATAGTATAAAAGTATTACATTGTTAAAGTAGAGTAACAAGCTTCAAGTTCGAAAATAGTTCCTAGAGATTCTAATAGATAACTGATATACAAAAAGTAATACAAAAGAATCTTCACAAGTTTGTATGCATGCGACTCGAGCTACCAGTCCTGTGGGTGCGCAGCCCTACTACTGCGGTAAACCTGAGATAGATGCTAAAAAGTGCCAACCAAAATGTTGGTGAATCTTACAGGTTTAGTAAAGTAAATCAATTATGAACCACAAGTAAGTACCAGTAATGCCCTCGAGCATAGTCAGTAAATCAGTAAGTCAACACAGTTACCATGAGCTCACAAGTTAAAGCTTAACAGTGTAGTGTGAATGGTACAATCAAGTACAGTATCACGTACCCTCATGAGTGCTATCCGAACACTCATATGTAACAAATACTAATATGTCTGTTTCTACGGTGAAATCCGTGGTAGCGCTACTACCCCAGGCAGGGATTGTCAGTCCCAAATGGATCCATTTACTAATATTAGTCATCCGTTTCTACGGTGTAATCCGTGGTATCGCGACTACCCCGAACGGGGAACCCAAATGGATTCATTTACTAGTATTCGCGCTTAAGAAAAAGTTTTACTCATGCAATCTGTGTAAAAAGTTTAGCAGTATTTGGTTTTATGAAAAGCGAGCAATGTATCCCACCCCAAAGTAAAAACAGTAAAACAGTAAAAGTGGGGCTGTAAGACTCACCTGAGTCTAGCAAGTATGATACTTTCATGTAAGCGAATAAGTATCCTGGATGTAAGTCCGTAGTGTCGGATGTAATTCCGTAAGTTGGTTCTCCGAACCCTGCAACCTTCTGGCGTTCGAAACGCACAAGGTTGTAAGCAAGTAAGTAAGTTGGTGTCACGAAGGATCACCCATGCTAGTTGTCAACTCAACTAGTAAATGTCCAAGTATTTGTTTGTACGTTTGTAATCATTTTGTAAATAAGTGTGGCCCGTTAGTGATGGAGGTGTAATAATAATTCAAATATTATTATTATGTAATTCATCGTGTTTGTATACCTTGTAAAGCATATACATAATTTGGTTATTTGTAACGTGACATGTAACCGTCATTCAGATCTAAGTTCGTGCGAGTGTAAGCTCGTCTTATATTGAATTGGTTCGAGTGTAAGCTCGTGGTAGGGTGGGTGTAATCCCATCTAAGTGTATGTGTAATCTCATATGTAGTTTCGAGTGTAATCTCGTATGGATATCAACACGTGTGAGTGTAAGCTCGTAAGTATAGTTATTGATTCGAGTGTAAGCTCGTATGCGTTCAAGTTGTAGCGTATACTTCCAAAAGTATATGCATATCATGTAAGTGCGGTGTCGTATAAAGTATAGTTGTTGTATGTATTCAATACTTAGTATAAAAAGTATTTTCAAGTTCCTGTTTTATGCGACACTGCATGCGACACTGCATGCGTCACTGCATGCGACACTGCACGCGACACAGGGGTTAGTGTCGCAATATGCGACATTCGGCTTAGTGTCGCTATATGCGACATTCGAGATTTTATGTGACATTCGTCTTAGTGTCGCAGTATGCGACACTCGGATGCTAATGCGACATTGGGTCTAGTGTCGCAGTTGGGTTTGGCCCTCCTGCGACACTACCGGCGGTTTGGTTTTCAAGTGTCGGGTTTGTGTTCAAACTACCTCGGTTTGACCCGAAACTTTTACCCAAGTATTAAAATGGTGTAAGGAGCTTATTAAAATTGTTGGTTCGTGTCGAGGTTAACCCGGAGTGTCAGTTTTGTGAAATGACAAAAACAGCCCCTTGGAGCTCCGGTTCCAAATTTTTAACCCGAATCAACCCCCGATCTCACGCATTTCTAGTCTGAATCAAGCCTAACCAAAAATCACACATATTCTCATAGGTGTCTTGTTTATTTATTCACTTTATGATACTTTTATAAGTTCATTTACTATTTTAAACAAAAATAAATATGAAGAGTGATCAGATTTGGTCCAAAACAGACCTTCGTTCAAAGATCGAGTTATACACAAAAATCCGTGTATTTCTGGAAGTGGCCAAAGAAGAGGTTTTTGTAGAAGACAAAAATACCAAACGTTTACAAGTGGTCTCATACATTTATTTAACTTAGAACTCAAGTTGTAGCCAAAATGGTGAGACACATTTTCTGGGCAGATTTATGTGTTTTGTGTTTATGTTCATAAAAACGATTTTGAGTTACTTTTTGGATATTTCTTGGTTGAATGAGCTTATAGACATGTTAATAAGTAGTAGCCAAGTAAATCTAAGAAAAGTTCAAGAGTTCTTACAAGGAAATGACGGAGAGATGAATAAACAAAGCCGAAGACTCGTTTTATCACGTTTTCTTGATTTCTGGCGTGGCGGTTCGTGGTGGACTTGTGGTGGATCAAGGGTGGTTGTTGGAGGTTGTTGGGTGGCTGTTATTGGCTGCTGGAAGTCGTGGAATGAGAGAGATAATGGGTGAAAGAGTGACTTGGTGGGAATGGGGGTATGGTGTGGATGTATGGAGTATGTAAGTCACCAAAGAAAGGAAAAAGGGAGGTATGGTGCCCCAAATTGCTGCAGATTTTCGTGGGTCCCACCCACATGTGGGTGTTTAAATCTTGCTCCCAAAGTTACGTCACGTGCGGTGCTCATTTACCCGTTCGTTTCGTTGTTCAGTTAATCGCGTAACGTATAATATGTTACATTTCGTTAATAATTTAAAACACGATATTTTTAGTAAAAGTTTTAGCCATATAAATTATTTTAAGTCACTAAAATATAATTCGGGTTTTTGTTTGGTCATTGGTTGCGAATCGTGCGTTTGTTTGAGTCGTGTAACGTTTTTAAACGTTATAATTGTACGCGTGCAATCGGAATATTTTTACTTGGAGTATTTTATCAAAATACTTAATAATAAGTTACAAAAATATAACTTGGGTTTATTTTGCGTGTCGGGCACGTTTCACGCATTTTCATCACGTATGGAGTGTTTTATACGATATTTAATACGTGTAATATATTCTCGCAATATATTAAGGTAAATAATGTTTGCTTGGATAAATACACATTATTTTAAATAGTTTGTCACCAACGTCCATTTATAAACAGTGTCGGACCTCGTCCAGTTCGTGAGTGTACGATTTAAACAAATCGCGTTTGCGTGTTTATAATTACACAAAATGTTACATATATTTAGATTAATGTAAACTAAATACACGTAATTACAAGTAGTTTAGGCACTAATTACAGACCTAAATTAGCGGGCGTCATATTCTCCCCTTGTTAGGAGAATTTCATCCCGAAATTAGCTCGTAGTCGCGGTGTAAGTAGGGTCTGTAAGCAAGTTTGGATAATTCTGTCGCATTTGGTCTTCCCGTTCCCAAGTGAATTCAGGACCACGCCTCGAATTCCACAGGACTTTAACAATGGGAATACGACTCTGTTTTAAGCGTTTGACCTCACGATCCATAATTTCCACAGGTTCCTTGACAAAGTGTAGTTTGTCGTCAATGTGTATCTCATCAAGAGGTATAATCAGTGTCTCATCAGACAGACACTTTTTGAGATTCGAAATGTGAAAAATAGGGTGCACGCTACTTTGTTCGGAAGGTAGCTACAGCCTGTATGCTACTGAACCAATCCTTTCAAGGATTTCGAACGGTCCAATGTATCTGGGATTCAGTTTCCCACGTTTGCCAAAATGGATGACGCCTTTCCAAGGCGATACTTTCAGGAGTACTCGATCTCCAACCTGGAATTCGAGGTGTTTGCATCTCACGTCAGCATAGCTTTTCTGACGATCACGCGCAGCTTTCAGTCGGTTTTGTATGCCGACGATCTTTTTAGTGATTTCATGAATGATTTCTGGACCAGTGAGTTGTGTATCCCCCACCTCGGTCCAACAAATGGGTGATCGACACTTACGATCGTAAAGTGCCTCAAAGGGTGCAGCCTTAATGCTGGTGTGATAGCTGTTGTTGTATGAAAATTCACACAACGGTAAGTGATTTTCCTAGTTTTTACCGAAGTCAACTACGCAAGCTCGTAGCATATCCTCCAGTGTTTGTATAGTACATTTGCTTTGGCCATCAGTCTGTGGATGGTAAGCAGTACTCATGTCCAAATGAGTACCAAGAGATTTTTGTAGCGATTGGCAAAAGCGAGAAGTGAATCGACTATCTCTATCAGAGATAATTGAGATGGGTACGCCGTGTCTTGACACGATCTCTTTTAGGTAGACCCGTGTCAAACATTCCATCTTGTCAGTTTCCTTGATGGCCAGGAAATGAGCAGATTTCGTGAGACGATCTACGATCACCCAAATGGTATCGCAACCGCTCGGTGTTTTTGGGAGTTTGGTAATGAAGTCCATGGTGATCTTCTCCCATTTACATTGAGGGATTTCCGGTTGTTGCAGCAACCCGGAAGGTTTATGATATTCAGCTTTAACCTTGGAACAAGTAAGGCAATTGCTAACATAGGTTGTAATGTCAGCTTTCATGTTAGGCCACCAATACAACTCTTTGATGCCATGATACATTTTGTCGGCACCAGGGTGGATAGAGTATCTAGACTTGTGAGCCTCGTCTATCACCAAGTCTCGTAGGTTCCCAAAACTTGGTAACCAGATTCTATTAGAGAAGTATTTGGCCCGGTCAGGTTTGGTCTCAAACTGTTTATCCATGCCTCGCAAGGCCTCGTGTTTCACATTTTCAGTTTTGAGTGCTTCGAGTTGAGCGGTAATATTATGGATTATGAGATCGTTGTGTATAGTCATACTAAGTGCTCGAACACGGAGGGGTTTCGCTCGTTCCTTACGACTTAGGGCATCGGCCACAACGTTGGCTTTGCCCGGATGGTAATGGATTTTGCAGTCGTAATCGGTAAGTAATTCGACCCAACGGTGTTGTCTCATGTTTAGGTCTTTTTGGTCGAAGATGTGTTGGAGACTCTTGTGATCAGTGAAGATTGTACACTTGGTACCATACAAGTAGTGTCTTCAGATTTTAAGAGCGAATACAACTGCTCCCAACTCTAGGTCATGAGTGGTGTAATTCTTTTCGTGGACCTTGAGTTGCCGAGAGGCGTAAGCAATAACTTTTTCTCATTGCATCAGCACGTGATGAACGCCAAAATATGTTATTTAATAGCATTATTTATCCCTTGTTTTAATAGAATTCTTATGTATTTAATGTGAATACGATACTTAATTCGTTCATATTTGCATTTAGGAGGTTCATTGAAGCTTTGATTAAAAGAAGCAGAAAGCGAGCTAGTATTGATGAAAAGAAGCTAAAATGGTTGAAGTTTGAAGAATAAAAGTCGAGTGGCTGAAAAAGTTAGAATTTGGCATCCATACGGCGTATGGAATTTTCCATACCGCGTATGGATCGTGTGAGCTGGGCTAACATTAACGCGGGCCTGATCCATGGGCTTTTTCAATCCATACGACATATGGATTATTCCATAGGGTGTATGGATCAAATCGGCAGAAACCCTAATTAGCCTAATTCACTTCATTTTTAGGGTAATCACCTACCATTTCTCTCCAACCGATTTTACCCCATTCAGTCTCCATTTTCAGAGCATTTTTGAAGGTATAGAGCAAGAGGAATCGAAGCTTGATCAATTGTTCATTCATAATTTTGGTTTTTCGGTTCGAATACGTTTCTTTCTTTCATTTGATTATGATTATGGTTTCGTTTTCGATTCTGATTTTCTGTAACAACATGAGTGGCTAAGTTATTATTGCATTTGTTTAGATGATGATACTTATATGATGATTTGATTATTGGATTGCGGATTATATTGGATTTTATGAATGTTTATGTGTTTACTTGATGATCCATATTTAATTATCGATTATTGACGATTACCTAGCGTGATGATCTATTAGTTTATGATTGAATTCTTTATTGATAGATTATTATTGATGATTGTTGATTTTAATTGAGAATTATCACTAGATATATTGAGTTTGATAGGTTAGGACCAATGATGGTTGATAATCGGTGATGAATGTGATAACTATTTATTAGTTATAGATTTTGTTGATTCAAGTTGCAAAAGTAGATCATATAAACGGTGTAGGTTTAATGTGTAACACAATTTGGTGGATAACGTTAAATTGAACTGTTATCGTGTTGAAAACAACTTTATATCTGTAACACCCCCAAATTTACTGTTTAGCGGAAGCAAGCCTTGGGGTGCTACTAATCAATAATCAAAAAACACAAGGTATAAGGAACGGCTCTATATGCGTCGTTTTAAACATTACATTGATAATTCCAAAGTTTTACAAGGTTATAATAGTTACAAAAGCTCATGAGCCAAAATGTAAGAGATTCTAAGGCATGTCTATTTTACAAAATGTAGAAATGCATATGAATCTCCTGAGATCTGCATGCGACTCGAGCTAGCTAATCCTGAGCAGTCCTACTACTGCTGTGTACCTGAGAATACATACTAAAAAGTCAGCTAAAAGCTGGTGAGCTCACAGGTTTGCGTAGTAATAAAGCAAGTGTGAACCACAAGATTTAGTAATGATTGTTTGAAATGAATCAAATAATGTATACGTCTGCCATGAGGTCATAGTCTGCGCTTAACGTGGGTGTCAGGATCACACTAAAGTGCCTGATCGTGGGTGCCTCCGAGCGAGTGTCTAATCCACACTCGTATGAACAAAAGTTAATGCGTCCGTTTAACCAGTCAGTGCTTGCTGACCCAGACGAGGATGGTCAGTCCTACATAAAGTATTACCAGAACTATGATCGTAGAGGACTTAAAAGTGATTAGAAAATAGCTCATGCAGAATATAGCGAGTTTTGTACTCGTGTTCACGTGTAAAACAGTTAGAGCATGTATTCCCACCCCGGGAGAAAAACAGTAAAAAGTCGGGGCTATGAGACTCACCTGAGCCTGGAGAGTTGCAATGAAGCAAATGTGGTGAAGTAAAATGGGGTGTCCGAAGACTGTAACCTGCCGGGCGTTTATAACGCGCAAGGTTGAATAAAATAAGTAGTTATCTTAAAAGATAACCTATGCTAGTTGTTCATCCAACTAGTAATGTCCAATGATTTGATTTGATCGGTAAGTTTGAGTTTTGAAAACGTGTACGGCCCGTTGGTGATTATTTGCAATGATATTATTATTATATCGAAGTATTATACTTAAAAAGTATTTACAAACTTTAGGTGACGGGGGTCCGGGGGTCCGGGGGCAGCGCCCCTGGTTAGCGGGGTCCCAGGGGTGGCAACCCCTGGCGGGTCCAAGGGTCTGGCCCCTGGCTAGGGTCGAGAAAATTTTTTAGGTCTCGACACTTTGTAAAAATCTGGGTCTTGACACTTAGTAGAATAATTTTTATTTCAACCGTATTGTTATAGGGAAAAACGCATCTAAGATTTGAATTTGGGTAAAATCAAGTGATAAAATTTTAGGTCTCGACATTTAGTAAAAATCTGGGTTTTGTTTCATGCGACACTTATAGCGACACTTAGGGTCTTAGGCGTCACTTAGGAAGTGACGCATGAAATAACAGAGTCTGGGTAAGGGCGTCACTTATGGAAGTGACGCATAGTGAGGCGTCACTTAGTGGCTTGGGCGACACTTAGGAAGTGTCGCATAAAATTGGAAATTCTGAGTTTAGGGCGTCACTTAGGTAAGTGACGCATTAGGTGGCGACACTCCATTAGTGTCGGGTATAAGTGTCGGCTAAGGCTTCTAGGCGTCACTAAACAAGTGACGGAGGTAAGTGTCGGGAAAAAGAGGTTTTATGCGGCACTTATGCAAGTGACGCATGATTAGGGCTTTTAGCGACACTCAATGCGTCACTTAAGTGACGCATGAAGTGACGCTATACTGTACCTTCGATGCGACACTTAAAGCTGTTGACCAAAATTTGAGCCAAAAATGAGTTTTTGGGTATCCGTTTGGTCTGATTCTTTTACCCAACCCTTATAGGGACATTCTAAGCTTAAAGAAACAACTAGAACCTAAAAATACTTGAAATCGAGAGTTTTCGGGTTTTGTTGGAAACTTACAAATCGTTGCGCGGAGGATTCAGAAGGATAGAAACGTAGATCGTTGCGAGGTGGTTCTTTTTCTCCAAACGAGTGATGAAGATCGAGGTCGTTTGGTGGTGTTATTAGTGAGATTTAAGGGATGGTGGTGTGGTTTGGTTTAGAGAGAAAAGAAAGAAGAAGAAATGTGAAAGTGAGAAAGAAGAAAGGAAAAGGGGAAGAAAAGGAGGGGGAAGAGAGAGGGGGGCTGGTGGGGTCCACCGAGTGTGGACTTCACCAGGTTTTCATTTTCCCGCGTACGCGCTCCGTGCGGCGTTCGTTTTTCGATCGTTTCGCGTTAAATAATTATTTTTATACGTTTAATTACAAGTTTTAAAATATGGGGATTTATTCAATATTTTTGTTGAAGTATTTTACCAAATACTTAATAAACTTAAATGGTTTCGTTTGCTTGTGTGTTAAATGTTTAAGTCACGTAGAGGTTTATTATACGATACGAAATGTAATTGAAATATTATCAACATAATATTTTGGGTATGTTATCGTTATTAAATAATTTTATACTATTTAATAAAATTGAATGTCCGTATTTAATTGAAGCGAATTACATTCGATTTGAAACTTGTACGATTTAATCGAATCGCATATTCGTATATAGTCAACAATATATATATTTCGATACATTAATAGCCTAACATTGAACTAATTACATGTATTACAAAATGATTAGGACCTAATGACAAGCCCTAATTTGGCGGGTGTTACAATATATTTCTTAATTGTGTTTGATCAATTAATCTTGTAAGGGTAATTGGTTATATGAGTTATATCACAATAAAATCCATATGTTAGCAATTCAATAAAGTGATAATCAGATTCTGAGGAAATTAAAATAAGAAAATGCATTTCTTTTATCAATTGGAATCAAGTATTTTATTTGATTAATTATTTTATCATTTCTTTCTTTTTAATTAAGTTTTAATATAAAAATCATTTTTCATAATTGTTAGTCAATTGTTCGTCCGGAACTAAAGTGCTCCCCCATTTGTGTTTATTTGCAACAATTTCCAATTTATTTAATATTGACATCCTTTCCTCGTGTTCGACTCGGACTTATCAGGCTATACTATACTACGACCAGGTATTCTTGCATGTGTTGTGTATAGTAAGCAGCTATTTCTATTTATAAAACTTAACTCTGTTTACACAACATCAAGTTTTTGGCGCCGCTTCCGGGGAGCAGTTTGATTCAATTCAATAATTTGGAAATTGTTTTAGTTGTATAGTTGTGATTTACCTTTAGTTTATCCGTTTTTAAGGTGTGCTTTTGTTTAAAATTCTGTCTGTTCATACTTTTTCTTTTAACTAAAGTCGGGATAGTTAGTATTACGCTGTGTTACCTAAGTAACATGTTCTACTGACTTGGTAAGTTTAATTGCAGGATGTTTATGACCCGAACATCGAATCCCAATCCTGCCGTTCCATTTGAAGAACCCGAACACACGTTTTATCAAAGAATACGCGCGGATTCCGCACTTCCCCATTCCTGAACGAAGCAGACGGGATATTAGACTGCAATCTTCACAAACCACTGGTCTGCAACTACAAGTCGGATTTTGAGGACGAATACGGAGAGTATCACGAAAGACCACCAACCGAGTATCCTAGCGATTAATCGGAACCAGACCACGATATGGCGGACGACATTGCCAACATGACTCTAGAGCAGTATTCAAGCCGAATGCGCACCGATCTTGGGTCCGGAGTAGTGAGGCCCGCCATTGTACGAGAAGTGGAGTTCGAAATCAAGGGATAGTTCCTCAAGGAGCTTAGAGAGAACCCTTTCCTTGGCGAAGAAAAAGAGGATGCTAACGAGCACATCGAGAAGATCCTGGAAATCGCCGATATGTTCAACGTTCCCAACGTTACGCGCGATCAAGTCATGCTCCGAGTATTCCCAATAACACTAAAGGGAGCCGCGAAGATATGGATTTCAAACGAACCAGCTGGATCCATCACCACGTGGGAAGATCTGCGCACGAAATTCTTGAAGATGTATTGCCCACCATCCAAAACATCGAAGATGATCGATGAGATTAGGAATTTCAAGCAGGATATCGACGAATGACTTCACCTAGTGTGGGAAAGATACAAAGATTTGATGCATAGGTGCCCACAGCATGACTTAAATGATCAATAAATCGTGATGGTGTTCTACAAAGGAGTGGATCGTGCCACAAGACAGCAGTTGGATGCTCAAGGATCTCTACCGAAGAAGATTCCAAGAGACGCTATAGAGGCAATTCGTGACCAAGTGAAACATTCTCAGCTTTGGGACGATAGAACCAGTCGGAGAAAAAGGTCGGTTAGCAATGAGGATGGACTAGCCGCCATCACTGCTAAGCTTGACAGCATGGGAAGAGATCTAAAGAAGGTAACCGAAATTGTTCATGCAATCCAAGTTGGATGTGATAACTGTGGAGGATCGCATCTAGTCAACGAATTCCCTGAAATTGAATCTGGAGAAGCGAAAGAAGAAGTCAAGTTTGGCAAAGCTCAGGGAAACTACCGCCAAGGCGGAGGGACCTTTTTCTGACGACCTTATCAGGAAGGAAATCGCCCGTTTCGCCAAGCTCAGCCGGGACTTTACACCAAGGAGCAACCTACAGCACCTTTTCCCGAGAAGAAGACCAACCTTGAAGAATTGATGGGAAAGTTCTTGACCACTAATGAGCAATTTATTGCTAGTTCTGGACAACGTATGGACACTACTAAAACATTAGTGAGATATCAAGGTGCTGCAATTAAGCAGATTGAAGGAAGTATCTCGAACATTGCTAAAGTTCTCCAAGAGAGATTTCCTGGAACTCTTCTCGGATTCACCGAAACCAATCTACGTGATCAGGCTAAGGCTGTGATTACCCGAAGTGGAAAGGTTCATGAATATCCAATTGTAAAGACGAAGCATGTATCTCAGCCTCTGCCTGAAAAAGAGAAGGAGGTAGAAGTGGTTGGAAGCCCAAAGGTGGACACTAAGGATGATCAAAGTTCTAGGGATAAGCAATATGTGAAGGATCATGCGCCTCCACCACCTTATCCAGCAGCTTTAAGAAGAGGAAAGGACGAAGCTCATTATCACCAGTTTCTCGAGAACTTGAAGCAACTCCACATCAACATTCCGTTTGTGGAGGCCATTGCTCAAATGCATAAATATGCAAAATACTTGAAAGAATTGTTAACCAACAAGAGCAAGCTGATGGAGGTAACCACAGTGACAATGAACAAGAGATGCTCAGCGGTGATGCAAAATAAATTACCACCGAAGATGAAAGACCCTGGGAGTATTACCCTTCCTTGTCTTATTGGAAGTTTAGACATCACTAATGCGCTGGCTGACTTTGGAGCAAGTATATCGATTATGCCTTACACTATGTATGCTAGACTCAAGTTAAGAGAACCTAAACCAATCAGAATGTGCATTGAGTTAGCAGATCGTTCAATTCAATATCCTAAGGGTATGATCGAGAATGTTTTGGTTAAAGTGGATAAGTTTGTCTTCCCGTGCGATTTTGTGATTCTTGAAATGGTAGAAGATTCAAAAGTACCTATCATTTTGGGAAGACCTTTTCTGGCCACTGCAAGGGCATTGATTGATGTTTTTGACCGAAGGATCACTTTTTAAGGGTAGGCGATGAAGAAGTAGTGTTTGATATTAACAAATCAATGCAATACCCTGCGTCAGTAGATGAAACCTGTTACTTTGTGAGTGCCAAAGAAATGACTGATGATGAGGAATTTCTACAAGGTCTCATGGAAGATGAAGATATTGATCCAATGATTCTGGAAGGTTGGACAGGAAGTCTTGAAGCTATTCGAGAGATTGAGGAGCTCGATAAATTACTCGAGGAAGAGAGTGAGACAATATGTGAAGATGAATTAGAGACTAAGGGAGTCAAACTGAAGGAGAGTAAAAAGTCCATTTTGGAAAATGGAGTGTCGATCATCACAGAGACACGAATTGCCATGTATGGTATTCCGTGTTTGAGGGAAGAGGTGTCGATGGTTAAATCTTCATTCGAAGAACCACCGAAGTTAGAATTGAAAGATTTACCGAACCATTTGGAATATGCATACTTGCAAGGAAAGTCGGGCCTACCCGTAATTATTTCATCTCGGCTGTCAGCCAACGAGAAAGAAAGTTTATTGAAGGTTCTTAAGGAGCACAAGCATGCTATCGCTTGGACGATTATTGATATCAAGGGAATAAGCCCCTCTTACTGCACGCACAAGATCCTCATGGAATCTGACTTCAAACCTGTGATGCAACCGTTGAGGCATTTAAATCCTAAAGTGACTGATGTGGTAAGGAAGGAGATCATTAAGTTACTCGACGCTGGTTTAATTTACCCAATTTCCGATAGCCCCTGGATAAGCCCCATACATGTTGTGCCAAAGAAGGGAGGAATGACGGTGGTAGCTAATGAGAAAAATGAATTAATCCCCATGAGAACTGTCACCAAATGGAGAGTCTATATCGATTTTAGGAAGTTGAATGATGCTACGCGCAAGGATCACTTTCCTTTGCCGTTCATCGATCAAATGCTCGAACGTTTAGCCAGAAAAGAATAGTATTGCTTTTTGGACGGATTTTCTGGTTACTTCCAAATTCCGATAGATGCACATGATCAAGACAAGACCACGTTCACATGCCCATTCGGGACTTTTGCTTATCGGAGAATGTCTTTCGGTTTGTGCAATACACCCGCAACAATTCAGCGGTGCATGATGGCGATTTTTTATGACATGGTGGAGGATAGCATGGAGATATTCATGGATGATTTCTCTGTTTTCGGAGATTCTTTTGACAAGTGTTTAGAAAATCTGAAAAAGATGTTGCAAAGGTGCGAGAGTTCGAATCTTGTTCTAAACTGGGAGAAGTGCCATTTTATGGTACGAGAAGGAATCGTATTAGGACACAAGATTTCAAGTGTTGGGATTGAAGTAGACCAAGCCAAAATTGAGGCAATAACAAAGCTGCCACCCCCAACAAATGTCAAAGGGATATGAAGTTTCTTAGGGCATGCTGGATTCTACAGATGATTCATTAAGGATTTTTCAAAGATAGCACGGCCGATGAACAAGTTACTAGAGAAGGAAGCTAAGTTTGAGTTCTCTAAGGAATGCCAAGATGCATTCAATATGTTAAGGGAAAAGCTGGTATCTGCACCCATCATGATTAGTCAAAATTGGGATCTTCCATTTGAACTTATGTGTGATGCCATAGATTACGCAGTTGGGGCAGTATTAGGTCAGCGGGTTAATAAGAAGTTTCAACCGATTTATTACGCAAGCAAGACTTTGACAAATGCATAGGAGAATTACACTAAGACTGAGAAGGAATTGCTCGCTGTTGTTTTTGCGTTTGACAAATTTCGCTCTTACTTGGTTTTGTCGAAAATAGTGGTGTTTACCGACCATTCAGCATTGAGATATTTGTTTAGCAAGCAAGATGCGAAGCCACGGTTGCTGAGATGGATTTTGTTGTTGCAAGAGTTTGATATCGAGATTCGCGATAAGAATGGAGCTGAAAATCTGGCTGCTGATCATTTATCGAGATTAGAGAATCCAGAACTGGATAAGTTGGACGAATCGGAGATTCAGGATAAACTTCCCGATGAGAGTTTGATGAAGGAAATTTTGAATGAATTTCCATGGTTCGCTGATTATGCAAACTTTCTAGTTACAAATACTCTTCCGTCTGGAATGGATTTCAACCAAAGAAATAGATTTTTCTCATCTTTACGCCATTATTTCTGGGAAGACCCATACTTGTTTAGAGAATGTGCTGATGGAATTGTTCGAAGGTGCGTAGCTGGAGAAGAATGTACCAGTTGTTTAAGGCATTGTCATGATGGTCCGGCTGGAGGACATCATGGTCCTAATTACCCCACGCGGAAGGTGTTTGAGACAGGATTCTATTGGCCAACAGTTTTCAAGGACGCATTCGAGTATGTGAAGGAGTGTGATGCATGCCAACGCACTGGGAGAATTTCTAAAAGAGATGAGATGCTGTAAAATCCAATCATGGTTAGTGATATTTTTGATGTCTGGGGAATAGATTTTATGGGCCCATTTCCACCTAGCAATGGAAATAAATACATCATTGTGGCTGTGGATTATGTTTCAAAGTGGGCCGAAGCGAAAGCGCTACCTACAAATGATGCTAGGGTAGTGGTGAAATTCCTTAAGCAGTTATTTTCGCGATTTGGAGCACTAAAAGCTTTGATAAGTGATCGTGGGATGCATTTCACAAATGCACAGTTGGAGAAGGTGCTGCGGAAATATGGAGTTAATCACAAGTTTTCGAATGCATATCATCCTCAGAAAAGCGGTCAAGTGGAGGTAACCAATAGAGGGTTGAAGCGTATTTTAGAACGTTCAGTTGAAGGAAACCTAAAGGATTGGTCGAATAAGTTGGATGATGCATTATGGGCCTCACGGACAGCTTTTAAAGCATCGATTGGAACTACACCCTATCGTCTTGTTTATGGGAAAGCTTGCCATCTGCCTTTTGAATTAGAACACAAGGCATTCTGGGCCTTAAGGCAATGCAATCTCGATGATCATGCAGCTGGAAAAGAGAGAATGGCGCAGCTAAACGAGTTAGATGAATTAAGAGTGAATGCTTATGACAACTCACGACTGTTTAAGGAGCGCACCAAGAAATGGCATGATTCACAGCTTAAGTCAAACAATGTGTTTGAAAAAGGTGATAAGGTTCTCCTGTACAGTTCACGGTTGCATTTGTTTCCTGGTATATTGAAGACACGCTAGACAGGGCCCTTTGTGGTCGAGAAAGTTTATCCTTTTGGTGTTGTTGACCTGCAAGGTCATTCTGGAAAAACATTCAAGGTTAATGGAAGTCGGTTAAGGAAATACTATTGTGATGCAAGGGATTCCAAGCGTGATTTGGAGATGAATTTGAGTTAGATAATCCAGCAAGGTGTCGAGCTTACCGACGTGATAAACAAAAGCGCTTTTGGGAGACAACCCGTTATTTTGTTTTCTTGTTTTTTTTTCTTGCAGATTTGAACTTTGTGGGTGTGTTCCCTGGAAACCCTCACGAGACTTTAACTCGTCCACTCGGGATACTGAGGGGTTTAAAGGCTTGTTGCGTATGCTAAATGCAACCATGTTGCCTACGAAAGTGTGTTGTTGTATATTGCAGATCATCCGAAAATTTTTTACAAATCAGGGGAGTTTTCTGTTCTTTTCTGTTCTTTTCTATTTCCTACATTTATGTTTCTTTTTGCACTGAGGACATTGCATATTTCTAAAGTGGAGGATGGGGAAAAGAAGTCTATTTTTCCTAAGTTATCAAATTGCAATTATTGGTAAGATATCATTTCTAGGGCATTCTGTATTAGTAGTTTTTCAGTCCAAATTTGAGTCATAAATTTAATTTTTCTTAAGTTTAGCCAATCTTGTAACAAAATTGGGAAATTCAAAGGAATGAATTAATCTTAATTTTTAAATAAGAGATAGTTCATAATGTGATGTATCGATAGGCAATCTATATGAAGGTTATTGAGCTATTAAATTAATTAATATAGTAAGTAGGTTTGCCTGAGAGGATCTGTAGTAAAGTATGGTTGTAGCCTTAATTCTTATATGGTATCGTGTTATAGCCCTCAATTCTGGAATTTTAGTTATTATCATTTGGGAATATACTGGGTGTTGTCTTCTCTGTTGTACGAAAGTACAGACCTGATTTCCGTCAGTATATTTTGTAAGTCCCTAGTATGTGGATCGATAACCAGGTTATCTTAGGTATTAAGGCGCGGAATTCCTCAATACTTGGTTCACAATAAGTGAACAATTTGTTTCGCAAGATAATAGCGAATTGATTTATCAACCAGGTTTTGTATCGATTAATTAACGTTAATCAATCAATACCTAACCTTATGATTGCTTAGAATAGCGTTTTTGTTCTCTGGAAAACGAATGGTCAAAAGTCTTTTACGGATTAAACCTAATTGAGTATTTATAGGTTTAATCAAACTCGATTCGCAGGTCGATGGACTCTGCGAGTTGAGTTCAACTCGCAGCCCACGACCAAGCCCATCTTGACTCGGTTCGTAGCTCTGCGAGCCCAGATCTCATCTCGCAGGACTCAGTTCTGCGACTTGAGATCTTATCTCACAGACTTTAGTTTGTAACATCGTATTCGATATTCGTCTAACACTTTATCATACTAATATATTTAACGAATATTAATACCAAACTAATATCATTTACAAATCCAAATCAATTGTACAAACTTGATTACAATAATCACTAGTACTATTACAAGCTAGATCTGTTGTCACACATACATGTCCCAACAGACTCCCCCTTGACAATAGCTCTAGCATCTATGCTATTATGTCTTCAAGTTGTCTTTGATTTTTACTTATAAATCTTACTACCAGCATAAATCTTCAATTTTATACAAGTCTTAACCATCATTTGATAATCACGTGCTAAGTCACCCCATGCTACTGTCGTCAAGATTCTATTTTCATTCAATTTTATCAAATCTTTCTTCGACATGTTCATTAGGTGTCGATGATCATAAACTCTGAAGATTTCTCTTTCACCACCTTCAACCTCATCATCAGATTCAACCATTACAGCTTCTCCAGTCTCTGAATCCACATGCTAACTCTTCATATTTTCCAAAATATCTTGTGGCATTGTCTTCAATGGAATCTGCTGTAAACACTTAACAGATGGATAAATCTTCTTTCTTCTTCTTCGTCCTGTCCTTTGACTTCTCTCTGCCAGTTTAATAGTCTTTTCTTTTCTTGGCTTAATCTTTTCAAATTTATTTGCTCTAACCTCAGTCTTGATTATATGTTCGACATATTTTCCAACAAAATCATCACTTGGGTTATTCAAAGGTAATCGAGCCAAATCTCGAATCTCAAATCTACGCAAAGAACTAAATACTGCAAGCTTTCGCTCAAGATATTGAACTCCGTCAAACCTCTTAATAGCAAATAGCTTCAGCTCAGAGTCAAAGTACCAACCAATAATCCCTCTTTTAGGTTCCCGTTTCCCAGTTATATCAACTTCAGAAACTCCAACCTTCTTTTTCTGTTTAGGAAGTTTTCTAAGAAAAACTGCTGGATTCTTGGTAGGAATTAAGATTTCATCTTTTTCAGAATCGGTTGAGTCATCGATTTCTTCATCTACATCGACAACTGTTGGACCTTGATTATTTTCAATAATAACTTCTGTCCTAGATGGGCTCACATGGTGTTCATCAATATTTGCATCTGGATCTACAGCAATGTCTAGCTCATTCTCATAGACAGCAGTCCAATCCTCAGGTAGTAAAAATTCTCCTTCTTCAAGATCAAAATCAATTTCTTCATCGATTTCATCAAGAATATCACTTCCAGAGTCACTCAATTCTAGCATTTCCATATCTACACAAATTAAATTAATAATATAAATTCTTTTATTGATTTCTCTGAATCAATCTAAAAATTTCATTATTCATTTCAATTGTGTTAATATAACCAATCTATATAACTTATAATTCTTTTATTGATTTCTCTGAATCAATCAAAGAATTCTTAAGTCTTATAAACACTTAACAAATATTAATTAACTTTAAATTCTAATGCATTGTGAATAATCACCAAGCATTTAAATTCACTGTTAATTACCTTATATAATTTCCAAGACTTAATTGAACTGTTATATCACAAGAACTTAACTTTCAACTATATCTTTAAATTATATATCATTTGTCTAGTTAAAAATCATACATATTTAACTTGTCAGTTATAAAAACTCTCAAGTCTAAAATGTCTAAGTTAAAATAAACTTTGACCGCTGAAATAAATCAGAACACGCCGCTCGACTTCTCAATGAGTCGGAAGACTTTCGATCACTAATTTATTTAACTTTTCAAAATCAAATAACTTAAACAATTTCTAATATATTTAATCTTGTAATAAAAATCTCAAGCCAAATATATATTACAAAAACTATTAAGTTACAATTATTCAATTACAATTATAAATTACAATTATAATTCAACTAAAATACTAAGTACAAATATCTACACAAGTCTAAGCTGTCTTACCAGCTTCACTTGTACCCGCAGCACTTGTACCAGCACCATCACCACTAATACCAACACATGCAGACTCCCCCTGAATAATAGCTTGCTCACCAGTCATTGAAGGACCAGTCGGCTCACAATCTTTCTGAGCATCGGGATCATCATCTTTATCATCTCTTCTCTTCTTAGCTAACTCATCCTCTTTGCAAGCTTCATGATATAGCATTATCTCCCCCTGAGCAGACTGTCCTGAATTCACTCTCAACACCAAACGTTCTAAGTGTTCAAGCTTCAGTCGCTGGGCAGTAAAATCAGCAAGCAAAGTATCATGAGTCTTCAGCAGTGTCAAATGTGATTCACTGATATGAACCATCTGCTGAGCAAGAGAAACATTCTCAGCTAACAACCCTGGAATCCTAGAAGTACTCTGTTCCAATTCCTTAACTCGTGACTCCAAGGATGTAATCCTTTCAGCATCAGTCGTCGGAATAACTGATATTGTAGATGGTTCAGGCGGTGTCACTGAAGCATTATATGATTCACGTGTAAGTGGTGGAATAGCTTGAGATAACGCTTCCTTGAGAAGACTAGCTGCAAATCTACTATCTTTATTAGTTGGAAACTGAGCATCATGCACCAGTTTTGCAACTCCCTCCTCAACAGTCTTGGAGACCATTTCTGGTTCCACTGACTCAAGCAGTTTCTCAGCCTATAAAGTTAGATATAATTAAATGAGTAATTGTTACAGATAACTCTGTCTCAATCTCTAATTATCTATAATACTCGTAGTACTAAACGTTTATCTCATACCTCAGATGGTACAGATACTGGTTCTGTATCCACCGGTATCATCATCTCTACCTGGGATGTATCTTGAGCAACTGTCATAGAATTAACTGTCTCAGTTTAACTCCTGATAAACAACAAGTTAAGATTATCTTACTTTAAATAAAACATACCATCCTGAATGATCAAAGTCCTGGAACGCTTACGACGTTGAGGAATAAGAGGTAGATCCTCTTCCTCAGGACCTTCATCAATAATACTGAAGTCTGGATCGACTTCCTTAGCCTTTCTCTTTTCCTTCAGTGCTGGATCTGGAATCATCCGAGATCGGTATCTAATATAACCAGCATCTGAAGGTGGAGAAGGAGTACTATCATCATCATCTGAAGCTGATTGACCATCACGGCCTCCAGATGGACCAACATCAGAATCCTAAATATTAAATATATTAAACATTTATGATTAGCTAAAAGCTCTATCATACAAGTTCTACATATTTATGATTAATCTGATAAATATCTGAGAAGGTAAACCCTCAGATCTATCAAGCTGTCCCTGCTCACCCTCAAGTCGAGTAACCTCTGGGTCTGCAGTCTCAGCTCCCTGATGATAATAATATTTATATTTCATAATTAGAAATAATAACTAATTAACTAAATATCTATATCATGTGCATTATGTATAACACTAATGGGATAATTATATAACAACTTAGTACCGATATTACTATATAATTATAAAATTACCTCAGGCTGTTCAACATAACTATCAATATCCCGTAACAAGGGATCTGTATCATCATCAATCTGTATCAAAACCTCATGTAGAACCTTAGCAGCTAGCTCAGGTACAACTTGTTGACCTTGATGTTCAACTTGATGTAAAACATCCTCAATGAGCTCCTGTGACTCTGCTGCTGGTTGAGGTTGAGGTTGAGCTTGTGAAGGTTGAGCTTGACCATGAGCTCCAGCATCCATCCAACCATTGTTTGGTGGAGCAACATAATCAGCATCAAGAAGATGCCCAAAAAGATCAGCAGCCTCAGGCTTAATCTCATCTTTACGCTTGGATAACAAAAAGCAAGCGTTGTAACCTCGCAGTCCGATTGTCTCAACATGAAAATCAGCTGCATAAGCTGGCAAGTTTGGAACTTGAGCTCGAATCAGGAGCATGCAGAATCTAGGATAAAGAATAAACAAAGTCCTAGCAGCTCCGGTGATCTGTCCTCTGAAGGACTGAAAAATATAAGAAGAAAAACTGTATGGTTTATTGTAAACCAGTGACAGTACAGCTGACATCAACTCAGGACTAAGCTCATCTAATCCTGACTTCTTGTTTCCAAAAATAGATACTATAACAGTAAAGAGTAATCTCCACTATCCTAGTACAAAAGCCTTGACAAACTGGCGTCCTCTCCTAGGACCGAATAACCAGTATGTCCTAAAGCGCCTTCTATAAAATCAGCTGAAAAAGCAGGTGGACCAGCTTCTTGAGCAGAAGTGCCTAGCTGCAGTAGCTGTCGTAGATCATCTGCAGTAAAAGAGATAGGATGCTGATTTACCATCGTACGTATTGTAGGCGGGTTAGCAGCACCATCATATACAATATTCGTCCAAAACTGCGTAAGAAGGTCTTTGTTCAGTGGAGGTGACTCAGTGATAGCAAATCGAATTCTCGAACGTGCTAAATATGTCAAGATATGCTCAAAGCGCTCAGCACCATGCTCATTGACATCTAGATTCACCAAGATGTTATGACCCTTCTCAAATGATCTGTTAGCCATATCTGTAATGTAAAATTACACAAATAGCAAGAATGTTAAGTTAACGAGCATTAGATAATTTACACTTTAACGTATTATGATCAAAAAGATCATCAAACGTCTAAATATACTATTAACTAATAACATAATTCACTGAAACTTAATTGAATTAACAAGTTCAATTATATTCTATAAATTATATATAAAGCTCGTTAGCTAAGGATAACAATTTGAATTATCATACCGCCGATAAATATCGGGACACGCTGCACGACTACGTTATGAGTCAGAAGACTTTCGATATGAAATAACTTAAATTGTTAATATATTACACATATTTAAAACTTATAAACAAACATTCGTAAGTCTATATGTATAGACACAAGTAACTTGTTAATTATTTGTAAATAAACAATTCTCAAATCGATAACAAATTAAAATTCGAAAAATTATAAATTTGATTTAATTTTTCAATTCGGTTCGCAGAAACCCTGCGAGTTGAAGTCGAGTCGCTTCGGTCAACCCAAGTCAAACAAGTGGTACTCGTCTCGCTTCGGTCAACAGAAGTCAAACGAGTTGAACTCGTCTCGCTTCGGTCAACTCAAGTCAAACAAGTGAAACTCATCTCGCTTCAGTCAACAGAAGCCAAACGAGATGAACTCGTTTCGCAACTTATCTCGATTCGTTGGAGCGGGCTGCGAAGCGAGATAGATCTCGGTTCGCAGGACCATCTGCTCAACGAATTCAAACATCAATCACTAATCAGATGTGTTTCAAAGCTATTAATCGATTATAACATGTTTATTAACCATCGATTAAGCAGTATAAACATGTGTTAGGTTTTCTAAATCACTAATTTGTATAAAATCCGTGATAAACTAAACCGACACACTCAAAACACAAACCACTCGATATCTCACAAATTACACAGTGAAATCTCATGAAACTTACTTCAAAAGATGCGTAATCAAAAGTTGTAAAAGTTCCATGGATCAAAAAGTCCTTCCTTGTACTAAAAATCAGAAAATCAATCGAAATGTTTTTTCGATTCGTTTCGCCAAATTTCATGTCGCAGAGGAAATGTGAGTTCGGTTCGCAGAGTAAATGGTAAGTGTGGGTTGGACTCGTTGGACTTGCCCCATTTATACTATGTACTCGCTTCGCAGCACTAGTCTTGCTTCGCAGCGTTGACTAGTCAAAATCGCAAGTTTTCACAAAAACGCGATTTTAGCACTTAGTATAAAATGAAACCCATACATACCATACAAGTCTAAAATAACAATTATTTTTCACTTGTATTTATTACATTTATTCAACATGGATATAAGATAGCTAGTTTAAATTAATTCCAAAAGGTAAACAAGAAGAATAATTAAAAGTTTTATTGATTCGAAGAAATAATTACAAAAGTTAAAATAATAAAACTACTAACATTCTAACAAATTAACTGAAAAATAAACACTTACCGTTTTAACTTCTTAGGGATCATATTAGAAAGAATAAGCTGTACTTAATAGATTGTAATAAGCCTAAGATGATTGTTAGTATACATACCTCATGAAATTCATATAAGCACAATAAAATCACAACTTTAATCAGTAATAAACTTATATTTATGAAATTATATCTTATGTACCTTTATCCACATGATATAACACTTCATTGAAATATAACTTATGATTTCTTATTATTCACAAAAGTGAATGTTCGAATATCATAGACAGTTCAAGATGATTACCGGTATTATGATCCACATAAACAGATTACACACAGGTTTCTGAGCCAATCTTTTATTGTTAATGTGCATAATATCTAATGTTTTCTACTATACAACATACTGAAGAATTCAAGTACAACACATAACACTGTATCTTGTATTATCAAGGTAGAGATTACTAAATGATGTTCTTTAGAAGCATATAACATACACTTGACATGAGATACTTTGTATCTTTCATATGTAAGGTAGAGGTTACTAAATGATGCCCTTTCGAAACATATAACTCACCTTTTGACATTATGATACTTTGTATCATTTCAATTTTTTTTATTTTAGATCACAGTGCACGGTAGTACTATCATTCAACAATTAAGACATATGTCATACGTTATATAACAAATCACATAAGATATTACACATGAAAGTTATACTTCTTAACTGCTCGGAAATCTTAGCATAACCTGCCTACCAATAAATCGTATGATGAAGCTGACTAGACTTAAGGTATTCTTATCACTTGTTAAGTAAAATGACAAGTTATAATCAGTGGATATAGGTGTATAATAAGATAAATATAAGTGTAATCCTAGATAAAAATTGTTATTCTAATGCAACTTATAAGAATCTACTAACACATCATACTTAATACTTAAAGTTATTATTCTTAGACTTATTCTCCTAATGTACTATCATTTCCCAAGTTTTTACAGCCAAAACTTAAAGCTTTTTCTAAAAGAACTTCTGTTGTTCTTTTATTGGAGGCGATTCCCCGCAGGTAACAAGCAAATGAATGCCATACGCCCCCCCCCCCCCACCCTTCTTTTTTTTTTTTTTTTAAAGATAACTAAAAATAACTACTAACTATTACTAAAATACCCTTGGAAGACTAATCACTCTGGATTTCTCATTCCATTCAGTTGAACCAATGTCTCAAATCTTGCTCTGTCGAACGCCTTCGTATATAGGTCTGCTAAGTTATCCGCAGTCGGAACTTTAACTAACCTTATCATTTTCTTTTCAGCACAATCTCTAATAAAATGATGTCGAATATCAATGTGCTTAGTTTTACTGTGCTTCACAGGATTGTTAGTGATCGACATAGTAGATTCGTTGTTAATCATCATAGGAGTATTGGTTATATTTAACCCGTAATCCCGCAGTTGCTGTTGTATCCAAAGAACTTGAGAACAACAGCTGCCAGCTGCAACATACTCAGCTTCACATGTAGAAATGGCTACTGAGCTTTGCTTCTTGCACTGCCAAGATACTAATCTACCTCTCAAGAATTGACATCCTCCGGTCGTAGATTTCCTATTTTGATTGCATCCTCCGTAATCCGAATCAGTATATGCTACTAGATTTAAGTCTCCATCAATTGGATACCAAAGTCCCAGCTTCGGTTGCCCTTTGAGGTAACGGAAGATCCGTTTAACAGCCTGCATATGTGACTCTTTCGGATTGGCCTGATATCTTGCACATAAACAAACAACAAACATAATGTCAGGTCTAGAGGCAGTCAAATACATTAGTGATCCAATCATGGCCCTATATAAAGTAGGATCCACATCCTGATCACTCGATGTATCCGGACCTAGTTTGTGATTAACTGGAATCGGAGTATTGTAGACTTTACTGTCATCCATCTTAAATCTTTCTAATAACTCATAAACATATTTAGATTGATGAATAAAGAAGCCATCCTTCTTTTGGTCAACTTGTAACCCTAAGAAGAATTTCAACTCTCCCATTGCAGACATCTCAAACCTTTTTCTCATGACTTTCTCAAATTCTTGACACATCTTTTCATCAGAAGATCCAAAGATAATGTCATCAACGTAAACTTGTACTAATAGAAAGTCTTTATTGTTCCATTTTACAAACAATGTACTATCAATTGCTCCTCTTGTAAATCCATTATCAAGTAGATACGTTGATAGTGTTGCATACCACATCCTTGGTGTTTGATGTTATCCATATAGAGCCTTATTCAAACGATATACTCTATCTGGATATTCATGATCAGCAAACCCTAGAGGTTGAGCAACATACACCAATTCTTCTACTTTGCCATACAAAAAGGCACTCTTAACATCCAACTGATAAACTTTTATATCAAAGAATGACGCGAATGCCAAAAATACTCTAATTTCTTCTAGCCTAGCAACTGGTGCAAACACTTCATTGTAATCTATGCCTTCTTGTTGATTAAAACCTTGAACCAGTAGACGTGCTTTATTGCGAGTAATGACTCCCTGGTCATCTCTCTTACACTTAAATACCCATCTAGTTCCAATTGGATATTCTCCCTTTGGTAGGTCAACCAACTCCCAAACTTGTAATTTTGAGAACTGTTGCAGTTCTTCCTGCATAGCTTCAACCCATGAGCTTTCTTTGAGAGCCATTTGCACATTTTTAGGCTCAACTTGTGAGATAAAGCATGAATATAGACATTGATTAGGAATCCCTGTCTCTTTCATAGCAGTATACAAGCTTTCTAAATCTTCAGAAGTACTAGCTTTAGATTGAGTCCTAGTCTGAACAGGAGTATTAATATCACCGATGATGTTTTCAACGGGATGATTCTTACTCATTCTTGTAACCGGTATAGGATCAACTATTAGCTCATCTCCTGAGTTAGTACCAATCTCTTCTAATGAAGGCATTTCTTCTGAATTTTCCGAAGAGATCTTTAAATGGTTCAAAGAAGTAAGTACATCATCAAACGTTGTTTGAAGATCCTTTTCAGAATCTTCTGTTTCTTGATACTTATCCTTTGAAGATTGTCGAGACCCACTTGAAGAAGCTTCATTTGAGTCATCTAATGTCCTGATTCCAGATTTCGGAACACTCGATGTTGAAGACGGACCATTGTCCAATTCTTCATTCAATAAGTGCTGAGAAATCTCTGAATCACTAACAAAATCATTTATGGGAACCTTAAATGACTGAAAGAGATCTGAGTAGTCAAATTGCCAATCTAATCCCTTATGCACATCAGGTACATAGCTCGTAACTTCAATGTTATAAACTATCTCCAGACGACTAGTGACCTTATTGAAAACCCTTTTATTTGGAGAATTAGGCATATAACCTAAGAAAAATCCTTCGTCAGCCTTCTCACCAAATTTAGCTTGATTCCCAGTTTTCAATATTGTACAAGCAACTCCAAAGGGTTCAAATCCGTTTAAGTTTGGTTTCTTATTGTTCAAAAACTCATAACAAGTCTTATTATGCTTTTTAACTGTAAGAACTCTATTCAGAACATGACATGCTGTATTCACTGCTTCTGCCCAAAAGATGACAGGAAGCTTTGAATCTGCAAGCATTGTTCTAGCAACTTCAATCAACGTTCTGTTCTTCCTTTCAGCCACACCATTCTGTTGAGGTTCATATGGTGCACTGAATTGATGAATTATCCCTTTGCTTAAGCAATAGATATCTAACGTCGAATTCTTGAACTCTGTTCCGTTATCACTACGAATACGCTTAACTCTCACTTTGTATACATTTTCTATTTGATCTAAAAACTCAATTAGAATACCTGGAGTTTCATCCTTAGATCCTAAGAAAAATACCCACGAGAATCTAGAGTAGTCATCTGTGACAACTAGACAGTACCATTTGCCACCTATGCTTCTTTTGCTTATTGGGCCGAAGAGATCCATATGTAGCAAATCAAATGGAGAGGAGATTGAGTTTTCAGTCTTAGATCGGTGTGGTTTCTTATGCTGCTTTCCTTTCATACAAGGAACACACTTATCCTCAGACTCGAAACGTTTTTGCGGTACACCCAAAACTAAACCATTTTTGGGTATGTAGTTCATTTTTCTCCAGTTTAAGTGTGCCATTCTCCTATGCCATAGTAGCGCGTCTGCTTCCGAAGCCTTGGATAATAAACATGTAGATACCATTAAAGAATTAGGAACACCCATGTTTATCGCATAGATGTCCTTCTTCCTTGGTGCCCTCATCAATATCCATTCTTCAGGAATTGTGAAGCCTGGCTTCAGGACTAAAGCCTCCTTTTCATTAAAATGAACTGGATGACCTTTATCGCAGACTTGGGAAACACTCACTAGGTTATGAGTTAGTTCTTCAACATAATTCACATCCTCTAGAGTTAAAGTTCCATTTGAAACTTTTCCTTTCCCAGTAATTACTCCTCCTTTGTCTCCTGCAAAATTTACTTTTTGCTTGAAACCTTCTCTGAAGTCCTTCAGTAGACTTCTTTCACCTGTCATGTGTCTTGAGCATCCACTGTCTACATACCACCAGCTATCCTTGTTCACAGTCTGCTCCTACACATCACAAGTTGTACACAGTTAGTTATCAAGAGGGACCCAAGCCATTACGGTCTTGGTTTGTCCCTGGTCATCTACAATCTGAACCTCCTTAAAGTAACCATAACTATTCCCATCAGGAGTCTTGGTAACCTTCACAGGAGTTTGAGATTGTTGATGATCTGTAGTCTTAGGCCTATGAGGAGAGTGAGTAGAAAACCTCTTAGGCACAAACTTAGTTCCCTGTGCACTCGAAGTAGAACCATTCTCAAGTTGACTATGGTTTCTACTTGGGGTCCTAAACCTCGAAGGTGTCTTATCTCTTGTCTTATTGAAAGTATTTTCGTTTAGAGTATAAGCCCTTTTAGGTTTAGGTGGAGAGACACTATGATTACCATCTCTTTTCAGAATGTTTACAGGTTTGCTTCCTAATCCCGGTTTGGAGCCTAACCTATCTACAATCGAACTAGAAATAGTAGGTGTCTTTTCAGTATTCACTAATTTATGTGATGCTTCCAACTTCTTATTTGGGCAACAAGAAGCTACGTGTCCTTTTTGGTGACACTTGAAGCAAGACATCTGTTTACGTGACTTACTAGCTTTTGCATCCGCTACCGGAGTTTTAGGCACTAAAGGTTCAATGACATGTTTTTTATTAACCACTTCATTGATCTTAGTATCATTAATTACTCCACCCGGTACAAAATGTACTTTGGTGTGAGGAATTTTCTTACTATCATCTAATGAAGGGTTCTTAATAACACTCTTCTGTGCCTCTAACTTATCCGGTTTATTAGTTTCTTCCGTTTCAGGGTTAACATCTGCCATTTCAATATCTACAGGAGTTTTAGTGTAATTTGAATTGAATGGGTGAGGCATATCATTATATCCTAAACCAGACATATCCTTCACACTACGCTGAACACCTAACATTTTATCCATTTCAGATGTTCTATAGCTCTCAAGCTTACGATTCTGAGCTACAAGTTTTGTTTTGCAATCAGCTAACTCCTTATCCTTATTAGCAATGGACAGATTCAAATCATTTATGTTCATATAGAGACCGTCTATGATAATTAATTTCTAATTCACAGTATCTCTAAAAGCTGTCTTGTCAGCCGCATCTGCCTTAATCTTATCCTTTAAGGCTTGTTTATCATCACTTAACCTACATATATCTAACTTAGCTAGGTCAAGTTCAGATCTAACAGCCTCACTGGATTTACTAAGTGTGCTAAGTTGAGATGACAGGGTATTATTAGTTTCAGTCAAAGTCTTATAGGAATCTGCATAAGCACTAACTTGGGACTGTAAACTGGAAACTAACTGACACAGATCAACAAGAGAAACAAGATCTAGGCATACCCGTTTTTTATCAGTTTGCAGTTCAGCCATCTTAGCTACAAAATCTACGGGATCCAAATCTTCAGTTGAACCCAAGTCTAATACATCATCAACATTAGCTTTAGCAGGAGTCTCAGGCACCTTTACTTCAAAAGCTGGATCAGTGGGCATATAGGATAATGACTCAGCTTCAATCTCTTGATCGTCAATCTCAGCCATCAAAGCTTCCTCTGACTGAGTTTTCCAATCATAAGATCCATCTAGCTGTTTCACTACTAAGGCTTTGGAATGCAAAGTATTTCCCGAGCCTTGTTTCCCTTCACCAGTCTCTACCTTAGGTCTTTGGCATTCTCTAGGAAAATGTCCGTAACTTTTACAGTTATAACACTTGACCTTGGTTTTATCAAACCCTGATCTGTTACCAACAACCTTTCTTCCATTTTTCTTTAAGAAATTTTTAACTCTCCTTGACAACAAAGCAAGTTGGTCCTGGAGATCTATTTCTTCAAGATAATCAGGATCTATCTGATCATAGTCTTCATCAAAAAGAATTGGATCATTGATCTTACAATCAATATAGTTCTCATATGAAGCTACAAATGAAGCAAGAACAGACAATTGCTGCTCAGCAGATTTCACACTCATAGGCATCTTTTGATGTTCTTGAGGTGACTTCTCAGAAGGTTTCCCTTTAGCTTCATTTCCGGATGATGTAATGAAACACAGTTCATCAGTTATCATTTCACCCTTTCCATCAGCATTACCAACAAACAAAGCAGTGGTCGAGCTGGATGAAGCAGTCGAGATAGAAGTTTTTCCATGATACAATCCTGGATCCTGAACATGATCAGAATCAGTATCTTTCGACTTCTTAGTGAAATCATATCCTTTGAGCTTGTCAATAACCTACTCAAGTGTCATGGTTGCATATCTGGTTTCATTGTCTGTAATCATCACACCATACATCTCCCATTTAGAAGGTAAACCCTCAAGAAACTTGTCGGTTTTCTCTACCTCCTCAATAGTGATTTCATGGTTTTCAATCTCAGATAACAAATGGTAGAAACGAGTAACATAAGCATCAAGAGTTTCTCCTTTAAAAGCTTTAAACAGAGTAAACTGCTTTTTCATAAGCTTCTTCTTTCTTGCTTGTACTTGTGGACTTCCCTCACATCTTTTCTCAAGCGCTTCCCAGAGTGCTTTAGCAGTATGAAAAGATTTTAACTGATGATTAATTTCCTTGGATAAACACATCTTGATACAAGAATGAGCTTTATTTTCATTCTCATAGTCTTTCTTTTGTTGTTCACTCATCAGATTATAGGATACCACAACAACAGCATTTTGAACAGTTTGGGTGGGTGTCGTGTATCCTCCTTTGATACACATCCAGATTGAGAGATTATGGAATCTACAGTAAGATTCAAATCAATCTCTCCAACTGTAATAGTCTTCAACACGTAACAACTTAGGTGGAGTATTAGATTTTCCAACCTCGTGCTCCATCTCAATCATTTTGCTAATGTCAGACATTTTTAAGAGTTTCGGGAATTAACAATCAGAAAAATCAGAAAGTTCACTTCGCAGAAACTCAATTCGCAGGACAGGAACTCAGTTCGCAGGGTGAACTCAGTTCGCAGAGGGGAACTCAGTTCGCAGAAGAACTCGGTTCGCAGGGGGAACTCAGTTCGCAGAGGGGAACTCAGTTCGCAGAACAACTCGGTTCGCAGGGGGAACTCAGTTCGCAGAATCGGCTGAAAAACCCTAAAACGAAAATTTTAGTTTTCTAATCGATTAAACCCTAAGATTTCGGTCGATTACGAAACTAAACACTTCCAGAGACTGATTTTGACCGTTTTTATGAAGATTAATCGTAACAACAACCCTAAATCTATCGTTATTATCCAAATAACCTCGAACTAACTAAGTATTTAGCCCAAAAGCTCTGATACCAATTGTAAGTCCCTAGTATGTGGATCGATAACGAGGTTATCTTAGGTATTAAGGTGCGGAATTCCTCAATACTTGGTTCACAATAAGTGAACAATTTGTTTCGCAAGATAATAGCGAATTGATTTATCAACCAGGTTTTGTATCGATTAATTAACATTAATCGATCAATACCTAACCTTATGATTGCTTAGAATAGCGTTTTTGTTCTCTGGAAAACGAATGGTCAAAAGTCTTTTACGGATTAAACCTAATTGAGTATTTATAGGTTTAATCAAACTCGATTCGCAGGTCGATGGACTCTGCGAGTTGAGTTCAACTCGCAGCCCACGACCAAGCCCATCTTGACTCGGTTGGTAGCTCTGCGAGCCCATATCTCATCTCGCAGGACTCAGTTCTGCGACTTGAGATCTTATCTCACAGACTTTAGTTTGTAACATCGTATTCGATATTCGTCTAACACTTTATCATACTAATATATTTAATGAATATTAATACCAAACTAATATCATTTACAAATCCAAATCAATTGTACAAACTTGATTACAATAATCACTAGTACTATTACAAGCTAGATCTGTTGTCACACATACATGTCCCAACATATTTTTATTTGTTAAAAAATAAAAATAAAAATGAATGAATGAATATACCAAGCCAAGTTAAATCGCTTTGTTGTACTAAGGTACAGATATGTCACTAATATCTTGGTATGAAAAATGATTGGTTTAACGTAGACTTTCATTATTGAGGAAAGTTGTGGCACGTTAGTTGTATGAGAATATTTTGCTATCAAGATTCAAAGGTAAAGCCTGCTAGAATAATAATAGTTAAGCTCAATTTCTCGAATATAGATTGTTTAAGTGGACAACAATATCGGTAATTTGTATGAATCATCTTTTATGTCTAATAATAACCAATGAAGAATTTGGTTTCCTGATAGAGTTTCTTGATTGCTAGATTTAAGGTAGAGTTAGTTTTAGAGTAAAATTTGGGTTATGAAATGCTAGTGAGTTTGTTCCTATGTCTCGATATTTTGCCTGTTCATGATTTTAACCGATAGTCTACTTGAGGACAAGTAGGATTCAAGTGGGGGGTATTTGATGAACGCCAAAATATGTTATTTTATAGCATTATTTATCCCTTGTTTTAACAGAATTCTTATGCATTTAATGTGAATACGATACTTAATTCGTTCATATTTGCATTTAGGAGGTTCATTGAAGCTTTGATTAAAAAGAAGCAGAAAGCGAGCTAGTATTGAAGAAAAGAAGCTAAAATGGTTGAAGTTTGAAGAATAAAAGTCGAGTAGCTGAAAAAGTTAGAATTTGGCATCCATACGGCGTATGGAATTTTCCATATGATGTATGGATCGTGTGAGTCAGGCTGACATTAACGCGGGCCTGATCCATGGACTTTTTCAATCCATACGGCGTATGGATTATTCCATACAGCGTATGGATAAAATTGGTAGAAACCCTAAATAGCCTAATTCACTTCATTTTTAGGGTAATCACCTACCATTTCTCTCCAGCTGATTTTTAGAGCATTTTTGAAGGTATAAAGCAAGATGAATCAAAGCTTGATCAATTGTTCATTCATAATTTCGGTTTTTCGGTTCGAATACGTTTCTTTCTTTCATTTGATTATGATTATGGTTTCGTTTTCAATTCTGATTTTCTGTAACAACATGAGTGGCTAAGTTATTATTGCATTTGTTTAGATGATGATACTTAGATGATGATTTGATTATTGGATTGCGGATTATATTGGATTTTATGAATGTTTATGTGTTTACATGATGATCCATGTTTAATAATCGATTATTGACAATTACCTAGCGTGATGATCTATTAGTTTATGATTGAATTCTTTATCGATAAATTATTATTGATGATTGTTGATTTTAATTGAGAATTATCACTAGATATATTGAGTTTGAAAGGTTAGGATCAATGATGGTTGATAATCGGTGATGAATGAGATAACTATTTATTAGTTATAGATCTTGTTGATTCAAGTTGAAAAAGTAGATCATATAAACGGTGTAGGTTTAATGTGTAACACAATTTGATGGATAACGTTAAATTGAACTGTTAACGTGTTGAAAACAACTTTATATCTTTCTTAGTTGTGTTTGATCAATTAATCTTGTAAGGGTAATTAGTTATATGAGTTATATCACAATAAAATCCATATGTTAGCAATTCAATAAAGTGATAATCAGATTCTGAGGAAAGTAATCTAAGCAAATGCATTTCTTTTATCAATTGGAATCAAGTATTTTATTTGATTAATTATTTTTTCATTTCTTTCTTTTTAATTAAGTTTTAATATAAAAATCACTTTTCATAATTGTTAGTCAATTTTTCGTCCGGAACTAAAGAGCTCCCCCATTATTTACTGTGTTTATTTGCAACAATTTCCAATTTATTTAATATTGACATCCGTTCCTCGTGTTCGACTCGGATTTATCAGGCTATACTATATTACGACCAAGTATTCTTGCCTGTGTTGTGTATAGTAAGCAGATATTTCTATTTATAAAACTTAACTCTATTTACACAGCATCAGCACGCAACCGAGACCTTGGTGTGAGGCGTCATTGTACACCACGAAGTCATCGTTACCCTCGGGTAAGGATAGGATAGGTGCACTACAGAGTTTCTGTTTCAGTAATTGAAAGGCTGACTCTTGTTTTTCAGTCCAGTCGAACTTCTTCTCTTTCTGAGTCAGTGTAGTGAGTGGTTGAGCTATTTTTGAAAAATTCTCAATGAATCGCCTATAGTAGACGGCGAGTCTTAAGAATTGGCGTACTTCAGTGGGTGTAGTAGGTGCTTGCCAGCACTTGATGGCTTCAATTTTGGAAGGATCGACATGAATTCCTTGACTGTCAATCACGTGTCCAAGGAATTATACAGTTTTCCTGCAGAACTCACACTTGGAGAATTTGACATATAACTCCTCGTGCTTGAGTAGTTCTAGAATTGTTTTCAGGTGTTGTGCGTGTTCTTGTTCATTGCGCGAGTAAATCAGAATATCGTCAATGAAGACGTGACAAACTTGTCGAGGCAAGGCTTACACACTCGATTCATAAGGTCCATGCATACTGCCGGTGCGTTGGTCAAGCCGAATGGCATCACTTGGAATTCCTAATGCCCGTAGCGAGTTCGAAAAGCTGTTTTAGGGATATCTTCCTCATGAACTTGGAGTTGGTGATAACCTGACCTTAGATCGATCTTTGAATAAAAACTCAACCCCTAAAGTTGGTCAAACAGGTCATCAATGCGAGGTAGTGGGTAACGGTTCTTGATGGTTAATTTGTTGAGTTCATGATAGTCGATGCACATGCAGAAAGAACCGTCTTTCTTTTTCACAAACAGGATCGGGGCTCCCCAAGGCGAGGAACTCGGTCGATTAAATCCCTTTTCCAGGAGTTCTTGCAGTTGAGTAGACAACTCCTGGAGTTCGGATGAGGCTAAACGGTACGGTGCTCGTGCCATGGGTGTTGCGCCGGGCACAAGATTAATAGAGAATTCGACTTGTCTAGGTGGTGGAAGGCCAGGCAAGTCTTCAGGAAAGACTTCTGGGAAGTCTCAAACAATAGGAACATCCTCAAGCCACTTCTCCTCCGACTGTTTCTCCGTAACATGCGCGAAGATTGCCTGGTACCCTTTTCTCAGGTATTTCTGGGTTTTCATACACGAAATGATATTCAGTCTCGTCCCACCAGTCTCCCCTTGTATGACTAGAGTTCCACCGGTGGCGAGAGGGATATGCACGATTTTCTCAAAACATATGATTTTGGCACGGTGTTTGGATAGCCAATCCATACCGACAATGATGTCGAAGCTGCCGATCTCAACAGGCATAAGGTCAATTAAGAACAGCTCATCAGCTAAGTTTAAGGTGCAGTTGGGTATTACACTGTTGGCCTCAATAAGTTTGCCATTTGCCAACTCTACTATGTACTTAGAATCCAAGGCAACAGGTGTGGTGTCAAGTAGTGAATAAAACTCTTCAGAAATGAAACTCCTATCAGCACCAGTATCAAATAACACAGAAGCAGTCAAATTGTTGAGAAGGAACGTACCCGTGACCACATTCGGGTCTTGGCGGGCATACCTAACATTAAGTACAAAAGCTCTGCCCCGAGCGTTGTTGTTGTTGTTGTTGTCCTTTTTCTTGTTCTTCAATTTGGGGCAGTCATTTCTGAAATGTCCAGCAACTCCACATTCATAACAGGGTCTGGGAGTGTTGGGTTTGGTGTTTGTATTGGCAGTGTTGGTCCTGTAGTCTTTAGCAAAGTGCCCAGATCGCTTGCACTTGCTACAAGGGCAAGAACCATTATGATGAAGTTGGCACCTAGAACAGTAGGGTTTGTCCCCTTGGTATTCCTTCTTGTTATCAGAACTAGAGGTGTAGGCTTTGATGGTTTCAGGTTTCTTAGATGCTTGTTGGTTATAATTTTGGTTGCCAGAGTTCCCAGACCACTTCCTCTTGTTGTTGTTGCCAGTGGATGGGATGGGTGCTTCATGGCTAACAACCATGGCTATAAGTTCATTCGCCAAACGAAAGGCAGTCTGAATGTCAGCTGGTTTGGATGAGGCCACGTTCCCCTGGATACTCTCCGGGAGTCCGCGAATGTACCTCTGGATACGCTTGCGCTCAGGATCAACCATAGATGGACAGAGGAGAGCAAGCTGTTGAAACCTAGTGGTATAACCAATTATATCGGTTCCCTGAACCGTCAAATGCCAGAACTCCTCTTCTAGATGCTGGAGTTCCTCATTTGGACAGTACTCATCAGTAAGCTTTTTCTTCAGATCCTCCCAGGGAATTTGGTATGCAATGTCAATGCCCACTGCTTGAGCATAGGTGTTCCACCAAGTCAAAGCACCTTCAAGGAAAGTGCAAGTGGCATACTTAACCTTGCAGTCCTCGGGACAGTTGTAGATCCGGAAAACTGATTCCATTTTCTTGGCCCATCTAATCAATCCTATGGCCCCTTCAGTACCTTTAAAATTTAAAGGTTTACAATTTAGGAAATCTTTGTAGGAGCAGGGCCATATTGGAGGGCCATTTACAGCGGAGTCCTCACTGCCTAAGTGCGGTCGAGCAGCTATGTTCTGCGCCACTGTTTGAGCAATCAGTTGGGCGAATTCGACATCATTGTACGTGTGTCGTCGAGGTGGCATAATGTTGTATATCAAAGGGAAGAGGTCGATAAGATGTTTACACAAGATTATGATATATCACATGCGTAAGTATATATAAGGTGGTAATATACAACAGCACGAAGCGATAGTCATAATTCATTAGATAGTAAGATTAGATTCTGTACAATACATGAGTTCCAAAAGATTACAGAATCTAGAGTCTACAAAAGATGCCGGGAACATTACATCCGGTCGGGTTACAAGAGTTTACATAGCTAGCTAATAGGTTACATGATAACCACTACACTAATCTTGATGTAGGTTGAGTTGTGACAATAGAGAAGTGAGATGGTCAACAGATTATGCAATCCTGCTAACCATTCTAAGAGCATTCTCGGTTTCCCGTAGACGCATCTCGCATTCTTGCAGCCTTGATTGCAGAACAGAGATTTCATTTTGGTTACTAATCACTTTGTTGTGAATAGTTCCCATGGTTTCGATTGTTTCTCCTAGCTGGTCGTGAAGTGTGTTCATGTTATCCACAATGTTCTCGTGATCTTCGGAGACTTGGTTGATACGTTCAAGGGCTGTGAGTCTCCAGTTCTCACGATTCTCCTGCAGCTCTGTGTCCATTTCGCGAAATCGTCGCTCATGGTGGTTTAGCCTGCCGGCTAAAGCTGGTACGGAATAGGGGTTAGTTAGAGGTGACATAGTGGTCCTCCTAGAAATCCGTGTGTTTTGTGATCTCGGTTGATGAGAACGTGATGAAGTAGGTGGTATTTCAGTAGGAGTGTTTGCCATTTCTGTGGCAAAAATATTGAGTATAGTGAGGCCTATATACATATTAATCACATAATAATATAATAGAGCATATGTGTCTAGCACAACCAAGTAATGGTCCCGTTTCTCTAGTGGTCAATGTCAACTAGTGTATCCCTGTTCAACATAACCATTTCAGACCTCACATCAACTTTCCTTAATTTTACATAGTTGATCAGGCTATGTTAAATTAAAGTCGTATGATGTAATTCCTGAACCAGTCATACCTAATAGGGAGATACTGCCTAACGGTCATAGTCTAGGTCCACTAAATGCAACCTAGTTCACTATAACCTAAGGCTCTGATACCAATCTGTAACACCCCCAAATTTAATGTTTTGCGCGGAAGCAAGCTTTGGGTGTTACTAATCAATAATCAAGCACCAAAGTAAAGCAAACGATATCTATATGCAACGTCGTACAATAGTATAAAAGTATTACATTGTTAAAGTAGAGTAACAAGCTTCAAGTTTGAAAATAGGTCCTAGAGATTCTAATACATAACTGATATACAAAAAGTAATGCAAAAGAATCTCCACAAGTTTGTATGCATGCGACTCGAGCTGCCAGTCCTGTGGGTGCGCAGCCTTACTGCTGCGATAAACCTGAGATAGATGCTAAAAAGTGTCAACCAAAATGTTGGTGAATCTTACAGGTTTAGTAAAGTAAATCAATTATGAACCACAAGTAAGTACCAGTAATGCCCTCGAGCATAGTGAGTAAATCAGTAACTCAACACAGTTACCATGAGCTCACAAGTTGAAGCTTAACAGTGTAGTGTGAATGGTACAATCAAGTACAGTATCACGTACCCCAATGAGTGCTATCCGAACACTCATATGTAACAAATACTAATATGTCTATTTCTACGGTGAAATCCGTGGTAGCGCTACTACCCCAGGCAGGGATTGTCAGTTCCAAATGGATCCATTTACTAATATTAGTCGTTCGTTTCTACGGTGTAATCCGTGGTATCATGACTACCCTGTACGGGGAACCCAAATGGATTCATTTACTAGTATTCGCGCTTAAGAAAAAGTTTTACTCATGTAATCCGTGTAAAATTTTTATCAGTATTTGTTTTTATGAAAAGCGAGCAATATATCCCACCCCAAAGTAAAAATAGTAAAACAGTAAAAGTGGGGCTGTAAGACTCACCTGAGTCTAGCAAGTATGATACTTTCGTGTAAGTGAATAAGTATCCCGGATGTAAGTCCGTAGTGTCGGATGTAATTCCGTAAGTTGGTTCTCCGAACCCTGCAACCTTCTAGCGTCCGAAACGCACAAGGTTGTAAGCAAGTAAGTAAGTTGGTGTCACAAAGGATCACCCATGCTAGTTGTCAACTCAACTAGAAAATGTCCAAGTATTTGTTTGTACGTTTGTAATCATTTTGTAAATAAGTGTGGCCCGTTGGTGATGGAGATGTAATAATAATTCAAATATTATTATTATGTAATTCATCGTGTTTGTATACCTTGAAAAGCATATACATAAGTTGGTTATTTGTAACGTGACGTGTAACCGTCGTTCGGATGTAAGTTCGTGCGAGTGTAAGCTCGTCTTATAAACAATTGGTTCGAGTGTAAGCTCGTGGTAGGGTGGGTGTAATCCCATCTAAGTGTATGTGTAATCTCATATGTAGTTTCGAGTGCAATCTCGTATGGATATCAACACGTGCGAGTGTAATCTCTTAAGTATAGTTATTGATTCGAGTGTAAGCTCGTATGCGTTCAAGTTGTAGCGTATACTTCCAAAAGTATATGCATATCATGTAAGTGTGGTGTCGTATAAAATATAGTTGTTGTATGTATTCAATACTTAGTATAAAAAGTATTTTCAAGTTCCTGTTTTATGCGATACTGCATGCGACACTGCACGCGACACAGGGGTTAGTGTCGTTATATGCGACATTCAAATGTTATGCGACACAAGTGCTAGTGTTGCAGTATGCGACATTCGGCTTAGTGTCTCTATATGCCACATTCGAGATTTTATGCGACATTCGGCTTAGTGTCGCAGTATGCGACACTCGAATGCTAATGCGATATTGGGTCTATTGTCGCAGTTGGGTTTGGCCCTCCTGCGACACTACCGGCTGTTTGGTTTTCAAGTGTCGGGTTTGTGGTCAAACGACCTCGGTTTGACCTGAAACTTTTACCCAAGTCTTAAAATGGTGTAAGGAGCTTAGTAAAATAGTTTGTCCATGTCGAGGTTAACCCGAAGTGTCGGTTTTGTGAAATGACAAAAACAGCCCCTTGGAGCTTCGGTTCCAGATTTTTAACCCGAATCAACCCCCGATCTCACCCATTTCTAATCTGAATAAAGCTTAACCAAAAATCACACATATTCTCCTAAGTTCATTTACTATTTTAAACAAAAATAAATTTGAAGAGTGGTCAGATTTGGTCAAAAACAGACCTTCGTTTAAAGATCAAGTTATACACAAAAATCCGTGTATTTATGGAAGTGGCCAAAGAAGAACTTTTTGTAGAAGACAAAAATATCAAACTTTTAAAAGTGGTCTCATACATTTATTTAACTTAGAACTCAAGTTGTAGCCGAAATGGTGAGACACATTTTCTGGGCAGATTTATGTGTTTTGTGTTTATGTTCAAAAAAACGATTTTGAGTTACATTTTGGACATTTCTTGGTTGAATGAACATATAGACATGTTACTAAGTAGTAACCAAGTAAATCTAAGAAAAGTTCAAGAGTTCTTACAAGGAAATGACGAAGAGATGAAGAAACAAAGTCGAAGACTTGTTTTATCGCGTTTTCTTGATTTCCGGCGTGGCGGTTCGTGGTGGACTTGTGGTGGATCAAGGGTGGTTATTGGAGGTTGTTGGGTGGCTTTTCTTGGCTGCTGGAAGTCGTGGAATGAGAGAGAGAAGGGAGAGAATGGGTGAAAGAGTGACTTGGTGGGAATGGGGGTATGGTGTGGATGTATGGAGTATGTAAGTCACCAAAGAAAGGAAAAAGGAAGGTATGGTGCCCCATATTGCTGCAGATTTTCATGGGTCCCACCCACATGTGGGTGTTTAAATCTTGCTCCCAAAGTTATGTCACATGCGGTGCTCATTTACCCGTTCGTTTCGTTGTTCGTTTAATCGCGTAATGTATAATATGTTACGTTTCGTTAATAATTTAAAACACGATATTTTTGGTAAAAGTTTTAGCCATATAATATATTTTAAGTCACTAAAATATAATTCGCGTTTTTGTTTGGTCGTCGGTTGCGAATCGTGCGTTTGTTTGAGTCGTGTAACGTTTTTAAACGTTATAATTGTACGCGTGCAATCGCGATATTTTTACTTGGAGTATTTTATCAAAATACTTAATAATGAGTTATAAAAATATAACTTGAGTTTATTTTGCGTGTTGGGCGCGTTTCACGCGTTTTCATCGCGTACAGAGTGTTTTATACGATATTTAATACGTGTAATATATTCTCGCAATATATTAAGGTAAATAATGTTTGCTTGGAGAAATCCACATTATTTTAAATAGTTTGTCACCAACGTCCATTTATAAATAGTGTCAGACCTCATCCGGTTTGTGAGTGTACGATTTAAACAAATTGCGTTTGCGTGTTTATAATTGCACAAAATTTTACATATATTAGATTAATGTAAACTAAATACACACAATTACAAGTAGTTTAGGCACTAATTACAGTCCTAAATTAGCGGGTGTCACATATGAACTCACCAACTTTATGTTGACCCTTTTAGTATGTATTTCTCAAGTAACCAGCCGCAGTAGGATGCTTATGGAAGCATTTAGCTCGAGTCGCATATTTTGAAATAACCAAGGATTAGATTGCATTTACTATATTTTGTAATGATAGTTATGTAATTCTACTTATCGGATGCGAACTCCATGGGATTTGTAAAACTTATGTATACATTTTAATTATGGAAATGTAACTATTTTTAAAACGTCTCATTTAGAGGTTGTTCAATGTAATCTTTGTGTGATGATATTTGATTTGGTCGGCGCCCCCACGACACCTCATACTTCTGCTGCCACGTGTTTTGGGGGTGCGACAGATTGGTATCAGAGCCAAAGGTTATAGCGAACTACGATTTCATTAGTGACCTAGACTATAACCATTAGGTTAGTATTCCTTGTTCGTTATGATTGGTTCAGTGATTGCATCATTTGGATTTAATTTAACATAGCCTGATCAACTATGTACAATTAAAGGAGAATTGATGCAAGACCTGAAATGGTTATAGTGAATGGGAATACATTAGAAGACTTTGACCAAGGATAGAAACGGGACCAACCCTATACGTGCTTATGTGCTAGTTTTATTATATTTTATATATAACCTTAACTTCTCGTATACTAAACTCCGTGCCACAGAAATGGCAGACTCCTCTAACATATCATCAACCGGCTTGAACAACTGATGCGTCACCAGCAGTCGGTAAGGATTTTACCCTTATCGTTGCACCAGCTACTGGCGACGGGCATCAGTGGGTGTTTTAAATTTGTAATTGCGGGGCCTAAGTTTTCCCTAACAATGCTAATCCTAAGGGTGAGCAAGTGGGAGGTATGACCTAGAGTCGTTCTTCAAACCGACTGAATTGAAACTAAGGCATGGCAGATGAGGGATTTCAAACTAGTGAAGGGTTTATAAAATAGTGGGGGAGTTTTGTTTTTTTATATTAACTTAGGCAAATAAATAAATAAAAGCAAAATAAAAATAAAAGATAAAAGCAGATAAGATAAAGATAGTGTTTGCTGAGAATTCGTTAATTAAGTTATGGGATGATGTTTGGAGAAACTATTTTGAAAGATATTAGTTAATTATCATTCTTGAATACTTGTATGTAAACACTAGATTCCCTACTAATTAAAATTCCATTAGCATATCACACCGGGAGCTAGGTTAAGGTAACATTATAAAGTATTTAGAATAATAAACAAAATCTTAATTATGGTTAAATAATACTTTCATATGAACGGGAACAAAATCTTAAGGTACTAGACATAACTGAACCATATAACGATTCCTCGTCATCCTAACAGATTCGTATATTTAAAAAGTTCATTTATGACTTTAAACTAGCCCTTGCTTAAGACTACCCAATAAATCCCCTAATTATCCACAACGTTCCTCACTTAAAGTAGTTTCGCCGGTTCAAACCTTGGCCATGTCTTGTCCTACGATAATCCTCCGTGTAGCCTTGCGGTTCCATAGTTTCATACTTTTGACAAATTATATTGACACAGATGACTGACTACCTTTTAATTGGACGTCGTTAAAAAGGTGTTGTAATCACGTTTATTGGTGGAAAGGCGATAGATTAATTTGAAGTTTAAAAGTCTATTTAGAAAGGTTAATTAAACTAGGTTTCTCATTTTATATGTTAGTTTGTAATATAACTACCTTCGGTCATTACTCAACTTCCATACATTTGTACTCCACCATGAAATGTTTCCAGTACTATATCGAATAACAATCGAATAGGGCCATCATATTACTTCGTAATATTGTACCGTTTCGTAATATGACTACCTTCGGTCGTTCCTCGACTTCCATACATTTGTACTCCACCTTGAAGTGTTTGTAGTACTATATCGAGTAACAGTCGAATAGGGCCATCATATTACTTTACGATAATTAAGACCGTTTATATTTTACCAATACGATGATCCTAAGGCAATAATCAGACAAGAACATGCAATAAGATGATCAAAGCAATACTACCGATCTTTAATATTTAATTATAAATCATCCCATAATTAATTAACTATATCGCAAGCAAACACAATAAGTATACTACTCTCTAATCATGGCAATAACTAAATCTAACATAATCAATACAAACATAATTAATTAAGATAGATAAGGAATAAGGATTAGAAAGCACCAGGATTAAATGCGGGAGAAAGTAGACTTGAATTAATTGACACAATTCCGAGCTTACACCGAAGATTACAATGCGTTCTGTACTTTCCTTCTATTCTAAACAAGCTCCTAAACTAGCCTAAAACTAATTTTTAGTAAGAAAATAGAAAGAAAGTAGAAGCAGTATCTTAAGAGAAGTATATTGTTCTAAGAATGGTGTGTAAGGTGTGTGTTGAAATGAAGCCTCATGCCTACTATTTATAGGTGAAATCCGGCTTACGTTAGCAACTTGAGGAGCACTTTAGCAAAAGGTGGAAAAGGTGGTGCACCAGGTACGTACAATCGCGTAAAGGTGTGTCACCGGGTACGTACAATCGCATAAAGGTGTGGCACCGGATACACGCAAGGACCAAAAAGTGGAATTGGGGTGGAGGCAGGTGGCCAGCGCCGCCACCCTGCTGGCCGGCGGCGACTGGCTGGTGGCCGGTGGCGGCTGGCAGCCTGCCGCCCTGGTTCGTCGTCTTTTGCTCCGTTTCTTTATTCGTGCGTGTTTTCTTCATTATGCGTCCGTTTGCGTCGATTCTTTTTTTATTGGATTCTTTTTTCAAAAACGAAGACTTTGATAAAAAGAAATCCCCAAAATATGTCTCTTAACTTTAGATGTGTCGTACGAATCATTTGAATCTTCCGGCGTGCGTAGAATCTTCATTCTTCATCCGTTTTTGCCGATTCTTCTTCTATTGAATTCGTATTTTGAAAACGAACATCTTGGATAAGAGAAATCTCAGTGGTGGGCACTTTGTCTCTAAATCTTGTTTTGATGCTTTGAATATTCAATTGTGCGTGGAATCTTCATTTTTCATCCGTTTTGCTTGATTTTTATCGTGCAACCTTGTTTTGACCATCTCAGCATAATATCACTGATTTGAACCGTATTTGAGTTCAATATCGGTAGTAAAAACATGACTTTTTACCCGATATCAAGTATCCCACACTTAGAACTTTGCTTGTCCTTAAGCAAACTCGAACTTCAACTTGGTTAAAGATAAGCAGATAATGAAATATTTTGAGGCGGAACTTTTTACTAAAGGGGGTTTTGGAAAAAAATGAAATATTTATTCTTTGAAAAACAAGGTTGTAATTTTTGGGAGCATGCTTTTGATCTTTTATCTAGGATACATGACTAGGCGATCCTCTCAAGGTGGTCACTCCAATCACTCAAAGTGTTTAGAGTTTCCTATTCTAGTATTATCAATCACTATGAACGCCAGTCATGTATCGTTTATCATCATAGGCTTGATCGAGGATCAAATCGTTACCTTTTTGGTGAGCGCGAAGTCGATCTTGCCACAATCATTCTAAGGGAAGTGATGTAGGGTTTCTGGGGTCAAGTGTTGGTGATGTGAGAGGGGGTTTTGTTGGTTTTTCATTGGTTTTCTTTTTTTTGTGAAGTTGGAATTTTTGGGAGGATTGACGCCCTTTTCTTTTGGTGTTTGCAGAAGGAGTCTTTTTCTCCAATTGATTTTCTTTTCTTCGAGTTTTCTTTCTTGGGTTTTCTTCTTTGACGTCATATCCTTGTAGCTTTTTTTTTCATCTTTGGGACTTACTATGAAGTTTGAGGGATGCTTTCGAGAAGGTAGGGATAACGTGTTTATTAATGGGTATATGGATGGGTTTAAGAATGAAGTGATTCAATCTCCTCTTTACTCACCAATCCGGATTTGAAATGCATAACAGGAGCAAGTTCAGATTCTAAACGCATACATCAGCACACTCAAGAATCGAAGAAGTGAAGCATTAAAAATGAATGCTTTATATGGCACAAGGTACCTCACGAATCAAAATTTGGTTTGTTGTGTGCCTAGTCATGCGATGCTCTTTATAAGATTACTAAACTAATTTTAAAAAGGAATTCGTATTTTGTTTATCCTTCTTCCCCAAAGTAAATTATTCTCTGTCTAAAATTTTTCATTTTCAACATATTTTTAACTCAATTTTGAAAAATTTTGTTTACTTATTGGAAATGGATGGTCTAAAGAGCAACGAGCTTAGAATCAAGCATATACCATTATCCATTTTACAGTAGTGTAACTACTGCTATCCCACACTTAAAGGAACATCATCCTCGATGTTATTCTAAGCTCTGACTGGGGTAAAATCCCACACTTAAGAATTGAAACATCTAAGACGTATTCTTTCAGCAGTGTGTGTTGGGTTTGAATCCCACACTTAGTGATAAGCATAGTGGATCTGGTATATTTATAAACGATAGAAAGAGATTAGAACAGAAGTACTCCCCATTTATATATGTGGCTTGTTGGTGATAATGAGAGTGCTCCCAAGCACATGATTGCCGAATTTTCCGTAGAGTCCCTTTGTTGCTGTTGTGTGCTCCAATTTCTTCAAGTATTTTGTGATTTATCTCGTAGGTGTGAACACGTTGGATATACTTTTCTTAATTCCGGTGCCAAAAACTTGATGTTTGATGTGGCGCCAAAAACTTGATGTGTCGGTCTTCTTCGTATATCCAAGTGTGAAAGGTAGTCGAAGACTTCATCACTTCTTGGAATGAAAAATTGCAGAAATGAAAACACGGGTTGCCTCCCGAGAAGCGCTCTTTTAAAGTTGAGAGCTCGACTTCTTCTCTCCTAGCTAGATGGAGATGGATGCATCCATAGGATTCACTGTGTTGATGTTGTGGGCCCTAGGTTGCGGAAAAGTGTATCGAGGTGGATAGATTCTCATGAATTGATTGACTATTGTCGTAATTAACTCAAATGGACTATCTCTCGATTCTGACTTGTAGTTCTGAAAATGCTCTGAAGTTATCCTCGCAAGGCTGTGAAGTCCGAAGGTGATGTAATCGACTACTTTAGTGACAATCCTACTAGGGTCGGTCATGGTGGTTGTGTCTGTCTTTGCAACCTCTATTGGCGGTGGGTTTTGCCTGAGAGAGCATACAAACGCCAAGAATTGCAGTTTTATGTCTTCATAATTCTCGGTCTTGGGGTCTCCGTTGAATCTTCTGGTGGATGTGCACAGGTCCTCTATTTGTCGGTGCTGATGGTTGTTGAATGGAAAGTCAGATTCTGAGAAAACTAGAGTAAGATGACGAAGTATCTCCTTGCATCCTGAGTGGAATATGAACTTCGTTCTGGAGATACTTTTCCGTTGTTGAATCTCCCGTAGATGGATTGTAACCAAAGTAGCTATATCAAGTGGTGATTCATGTGTGGCCCTAAAAGGTCATTCGCGCCTTGATTCCTCCCAAACGAGATCACTAAGTTCTTTAATCGTTAACTCAATTTTTTTTCCATAGTGGAGTTGATTACTATAGATCCGCTTTCCTTGGAACTGGGGTAATCTTCTCTACTTAGCAAGTTAAACAATGATGTGAGGTCATTCATCATTGAAATGTCTGCACGACTGCTCGGATGTCCAGTAGTCTCTTTCATATGTGCTCTAATGGATCCTAACATCTCCCATTGCATTGAGGTGAACGGGATGTTAGATCTTTTAAGGGCATTGTAGATCCTAGCGTAAGTCCATTTCTGTTATTGACAGAATTGCAGTTCAGCAGGGGAAAGGGCCAGCATGTTGACCACGCCGCTTATTCCTCCTACTACTTTGTCAAATCTTTGGATCAATTCTTCGAGCACTGTGTGATCTATGATGGTTTGCGGTTGGTATCTTGTGCGTTTTGAATATTCCTCTAGTGTTTCTCTTCTCGTAGGATGGTTGTGGTTACTTCCCGCCATTTCTTCAGTGGTAAACGGATTAATTGGCGGTATGCTGCTTTTGTTTTCTTTTTCCATCTTTCTCATCCTAATTTCTTCCATCGTTGAGTTTTTCACTGATGGAGATGCATTTTTCATCTCTTGTCCTATTCGTCGAAGGTCAATCGGAAAATATGGCAGGATTGCCAGTTCCTTACTAGATTTACTTTCACTTGTTGACCTTGCAGTTTCTTTGTCCTTTGTGGTCTTGTTCATGGAGATCATGTACATATCGGCTTGGTCTCCAGTGTTAGGATTGTCGATATGGAAAGTGATGGTTTCTCCCTGAGACTGCAAGCTGATGGTTTGTGCGAAGACGTTGATGATTGCCTTGGCCGTATTCATGAAAGGTCTTCCTGGTATGATTAGGATGTGTACGTCTTCCTGCATATCCATTACTACAAAATCGGTTGGGTAAAGAAATTTGTCAATCCTAACTAAAACATTTTCAGCTATTCCCCTAAGGTATTTGACCGAGTGGTCAGCAAGCTGTATGGTCATTTCGGTAGGTCGGAGATTTTCTAACTCAAGCCTCTTGAAAAGAGAGTATGGCATAAGATTGACAGTAGCTCCAAAATCGGCAAGAGAACAGATGATGCCTGAATTGTAGATAGAACAGGGGAGAGTAAAACGACCGGTGTCTCTGAGTTTTTCTGGAATGGTATTTTTCAAGATAGCTGAACATTACTCGTTCAGCGGGACATTGGGTACTTCGGGTACCTTATCCTTGGTTGTAAGAAGCTTTCTGAAGTACTTTTTGGAATGAACTTCAGATACGGTATCTAGGAATTTCCTATCAAGCTTAAAAGACTAAAGCTTGTCGGGTCATTTTTTAAGACGAGCCGGAAATGGAATGTTTACTTTCCTATTTGGTGTAGACTCTAAATCTATTGTAGATGGAACAATAGGTGGTTCCTTCACCGGAGAAGAAATCGTAGGTAGTCTATGTATTACCTGAGAGTCTTGAATATGAGTAGCCTCCTTATGGAAACTAGTTGGACTATCCTGAGGTTTTGCGTTAATACGTTGTGCAAATTGTCCTAATTGGGATTCGAAAGCTTTTAACAAAGTCAGTCGATCTCTTAAGATGTGATCAACTTGGTCTTGTCTAGCTGAGATTCCTTGAATGACTTATATCAGGGTGTCGTCAAAACTATAGGTTTGTGAGGAAGAGAGTTCGGAAGGTTGGAATTGGTAAGCTGGTGGGCTATTCCTAGGTGGGAGAAAGAAGGGTTAGTATTGGGTGAAGTTAGATGAGACTGAGGAATTTGGGCTGAGTGGTTCAGATTAGCACAATTAAGGCAGGTTTGAACTTGACAGACTTGTTGTGGTTGAGTTTTCAATTCCTTGATCTCTTTGGTTAGTTCTTCCACTTGCTGAGCTAGAGTTTTGATAGCTTCATTCCCGATTGTAGTAGGTGAATTCACTAGTGAGGGGTGATTTTTGTTATTCCATTCATGGCTGTGTATTGTCATTTTCTCAATAAGGCTCCAAGTGTCATCGGCCGTACAGTTTATAAAACTGCCTTGAGAGGCGGTATCAAGTAAAGGACGATGATGTGGGAAGAGACCATTGTAGAAAATGCGCAACTGGTCTGAGCGCTCAAATCGATGATTTGGACATTTCTTAAGCAATCCCTTAAAGCGTTCCCATGCATCGTAGATTGATTCATCATGCACTTGATGGAAGTTTATGATGTTGATCCTAAACATGGCTTGTTTTGATGGGGGGAAATATTTGGCCAAAAATTTGGTTGCTAATTCTACCCAAGAGGTTATAGAGTTGATTTCTAGTTCCTCAAATCAGGTTTTTGGATTGAGAGTGAGTGAATAGGGAAATAGGTATAGATAGACTATGTCCTGATTAACCCCAATCGGCTTAAAGGAGTTAGATAAGGACATGAATTTGTCAAGGTGTGAGTTGGGATCATTATTTGGTAGGCTATGGAATTGACAGAGGTTTTGGACTAACTGAACAATATGGGGCTTTAATTCAAATGACCCTCTACCAATTTCCGGATAGATAATTGGTCCTCCTCAACTTTCAATCAAAGGTTTAGAGTCTTCAGCGAGAGTGATACGTGTAGCTGTCATAGTCTCGTTGGCAGGTGGTTGACAAGTTGAACGGATAGGGGTGATCATTTCTAAAAGTGGTAAAAGGAAGGAAAAATAAAGAAAGACGTAGGGGTCTAAAAAATCCTAAAGATTCACTAGTAAGTAAGTTCGTCTTAACGCCTAAGGATCGTACAGTTGGTTCCCTGGCAGCGGCGCCAAAAACTTGATGCATCACCAGTGGTCCGTAAGGATTTTACTCTTGTCGTTGCAATGGCTACTGGCGACGGGCATCAATGGGTGTTTTAAATTTGTAATTGCAGGGCCTAAGTTTTCCCTAACAATGCTAATCCTAAGGGTAAGCAAGTGGTAGGTATGACCTAAACTCGTTCTTCAAACCGACTGAATTGAAACTAAGGCGTGGTAGATGAGGGCTTTCAAACTAGTGAAGGGTTTATAAAATAGTGGGGGAGTTTTGGTTTTTTATATTAACTTAGGCAAATAAATAAATAAAAGCGAAATAAAAATAAAAGATAAAAGCAGATAAGATAAAGATAGTGTTTGTTGAGACTTCGTTAATTAAGTTATGGGATGATGTTTGGAGAAATTGTTTTGAAAAATATTAGTTAATTATCATTCTTGAATACTTGTATATAAACACTAGATTCCCTACTAATTAAAATTCCATTACCATGTCACACCGGGAGCTAGGTTAAGGTAACATTATAAAGTATTTAGAATAATAAGCAAAATCTTAATTATGGTTTAATAATACTTTCATATGAACGGGAACAAAATCTTAAGGTACTAGACATAACTGAATCATATAACGATTCCTTGTCATCCTAACAGATTCGTATATTTAAAAAGTTCATTTATGACTTTAAACTAGCACTTGCTTAAGACTACCCAATAAATCCCCTAATTATCCACAACGTTCCTCACTTAAAGTGGTTCCGCTGCTTCAAACCTTGGCCAAGTCTTATCCTACGATAATCCCCCGTGTAGCCTTGCGGTTCCATAGTTTCATACCTTTGACAAATTATATTGACACAGATGACTGACTACCTTTTAATTAGATGTCGTTAAAAAGGTGTTGTATTCACATTTATTGGTAGAAAGGCGATAGATTAATTTGAAGTTTAAAAATCTATTTAGAAAGGTTAATTAAACTAGGTTTCTCATTTTATATGTTAGTCCGTAATATAACTACCTTCGGTCATTACTCGACTTCCATACATTTGTACTCCACCATGAAGTGTTTCTAGTACTATATCGAATAACAGTCGAATAGGGACATCATATTACTTCGTAATATTGTACCGTTTCATAATATGACTACCTTCGGTCGTTCCTCAACTTCCATACATTTGTACTCCACCTTGAAGTGTTTCCAGTACTATATCGAGTAACAATCGAATAGGGGCCATCATATTACTTTACGATAATTAAGACCGTTTATATTCTACCACTTTGATGATCCTAAGGCAACAATCAGACAAGAACATGCAATAAGATGATCAAAGCAATACTACCGATCTTTAATATTTAATTATAAATCATCCCATAATTAATTAACTATATCTCAAGCAAACACAATAAGTATACTACTCTCTAATCATGGCAATAACTAAATCTAGCATAGTCAATATCAACGTAATTAATTAAGATAGATAAGGAATAAGGATTAGAAAGCACCAGGATTAAATGCGGGAGAAAGTAGACTTGAATTAATTGACACAATTCCGAGCTTACACCGAAGATTACAATGTGTTCTGTACTTTCCTTCTAAACTGATTTGAACCGTATTTGAGTTCAATATGCCAAGAATCGTTCCAGAATGAGAGAGATATCGGTAGTAAAAACGTGACTTTTTACGCGATATCAACAAAGAAACTAACACGCTATCCACCACTGAGGGTACCACTCCCTTACCTATCTCTACGACACCAAACTCTCCCAAACCTCTTTACTACCTGACCGGCGAAGCTCGAGTAGTACGAAGACGCCGAGGGAATGTCGGATCATCCCGAGCAAACCCTTACTCAAACTCCATTGCTAACACCACAACTAATTCCCGCCGTCCGGTATACACCCGTTTTGTATAAAAATACTAAATAATGAAAGATCAAAGAGCATGCTAGATCTTGTATATGGTAAAGGTTTTAATTATAACTAACGAATTATATGTTGTATATAATAAAGAAATATCATTAAAGAATTTTAGTTATTATATTCTTAATATAAAAATATTGATACTTTGATGATGGGCTATCATTTAAACGCGTATCTACACACTCGACGTTTAATCTCTTATAAACTGATAAATTACTGTGGTATATTATTATTATCATTGATATTTAAACGCAAAACAAAAATAAATATATTATAATAATTCATTCATAAATCTTTTTGACATACCATCAACACGATGAACAATATTTGAAGAAAGGCATATATTCAAGTCTTTACTGAATTCGATGATAATTATAAATTCGAGCTATTATATATGTGCTAACCTATAATAACATATATTGTTTTAATTTAAATGGGTAAAATAGAGAGCTACATGTGGACGATTGAAAGTTTGAAACTCAACCAGACTCTTTGATATATTTACAATAGTTGACCACGATTACTTATTGACCATGGTTTGTTTTATAGGGAAGCGTGATCAGTAACTTGTATAGACTTTAGACTAGACGCCTAGAGGGAAATAGATTGGCGCCTATATATGATCATGGTTACTTTATGACCACGGTTAGTTTATGGGAAACCGTGGTCACTGTTAAAGAAGTGAATTAGATTGACGTTAGATTGTTTTAGTCTTCTGTGGACTGTGGTTACTTTATGGTTGTGGATAGTTTAAAAGTAATTAGAAGATATGGAGTAATATTAAATTAAATACAGTATACGCTAGGTGCATGTAATCTTTTAGACATTTGAATCCAATGTCTTCCATTAATATTTAATTCAAATTTGGAAGGTAAACTCTATCATTATCATTATCATTTTCATCATTATCATTAACCCTTAAGTGTTTAGAGATTTTCTTCGGAGACTTTTAAAGATCGGAAATGATGAGATTACCCTTGCATACCAATAATAGGAACGACAAAACTACCCATCCTTAAATTTGGAAAGAATCTATTATTTAAAGCAATATTTTAAATTAAAAAATATGTAGTATATTCCATAGATATATAATTGGAATTTTGGAAGCAACTTTAGATATCAACTATTAATTTTATAATTGATATTATTTTTTGGGTATTATTAAATTAATAATGGAGCAGTTACTATTTACTTGAATAGACAACGGAAATTGGAGCCTATATATGACCACAGTTACTTATTGACCATGGTTTATGTTGTTATTGGGAAGCGTGGTCACTATTGCATGCAGTATAACTTGTATTATACTCCGTAAGTACAACTTTATAAGACATTATATGATCACGGTTACTTGTTGACCATGGTTTGTGTTATTGGGAAGCGTGGTCACTATTGCATGCAGTATAACTTTGTAGTATTAATAAGACTATATAGACTAGATGGAAATAAATAGGCGATTTAGCGCCTATATATATGACCATGGTTACTTTATGACCGCGGTTAGTTTATGGGGAACCGTGTTCACTGTTAAAGCAATAAATTGAGTTAACGTATGAAGATATGGAGTAATGGAGTAATATTAGATTTTATACGTACAATATCTCCAGGAGTCCAGGTGTAATCATTTTAGATTTTTCATTTTTATCATTTTAAAGACAGTTGAATCTCTTCCATTAAAACTAAACAGTAACTTGTATATATATAGAATTATAGATAGATTGACATAAATAAATTGGCGCCTATATATATAACCACGGTTACTTGATGACCGCGGTTAGTTTATTGGGAATCGCGGTCAATGTTAAAGAAGTAAATTGAATTGACGTACGGCTGTGGATAGTTCTAAAGTAATTATGAAGATATGGAGTAATATTAAATCTAATACGGAGTACTTAACAATATCTTTGTTTCAAGTGTAATTCAAATTCAAATTCAAATCAATCAATCATAATTTTATAATTCAATATATAGATCTCATCTGTATATAAAATTCCCATGTTCCAAATTCGTCTTTTGTTTTGCTTCATCTTTATATATAACTCCCATGTAACAATTTGATTTAATATACTATAACACCCCACAATGACACCATAAAATTACATAACAACGTACGTATAGTACATACAATATAATACTGTATGATTGAGTAACATTTAACCTAGCTAGCTTATAATTATAACCACGTATTGTTACATACTCGATCTCATTTGATCTCCAATTGAAGAACTCGAACGAATAGCAAGATATACCTTGCAAGGACTTCTATGGTGCTAGCACATTTCACTTGTTTGAAAAAATATATTTCTGAAGGAATCAACAAAATTGCCAGGCCTTTTTCCAGAGTAATAGAAAATGTGAATACGTTTTGAGAAAAGCATAACAGTGACCTTAAGGAATATTTAATTCCGTTCGTGGAGATTTGATTCGGCCATGATTAACGGAAGAGTTAAACAGAGAAATTACGGTCGTGAATGAATATTGTTCTGAAAGAAGATCACCAAAACGTGAGAACTTCATATGGAACCGCTTCATTTTGTTGTTTGGATGATGCTATTGTTACCAATTTAGGTGATTGTGCTGGATGTTTGTATGCAAAAGTGAGTATTTATAATTGGGTATGCCGTATGCCCTAAATTCATTCATTGATCGAGGTCTTGGACTCTTTGGGTCTTTGCGATACATATTCTCAAGAGAGAATTACAAAAATTGTCCTTATGGTTTGACCTGAATTGCACATTCAGTCCTTTAATTAATTTAATTACATAGATGATCCTTTCTTTTGAAACTTTTTACGTAAATAGTCCTTTACACTAACAATTGTTAAATCTTCATAAAAGGACCATGCTTGTAAAACATTTAATTCTTTATATGATGCACATAACATTGTTTTCATTTCACTCATTCTGTTCATTATCAAATTTAATCATATTCTCCTCTATAACTAGGATTGTTGACGAACCGAGTCAATTCGAGATAAGAAGAATGAGATAAAAGCAAAAACAATTTAGTAATGTAATACCAGCATCGGCATCATATCGGCATTGGAACCGCAAATCGAAGCCTGCAAACCGCATTATATAAAAACATATCTATTAAAAACTACAACATCTTAAACTTCTATACCAATTTTACCTAGATCCCTCTAAATATCTATTTAAAACTAAACAGTTTACAAAATATTTCCTATCAAACTCTAGACACCCACTACCCATCAATTCTAATTTTAATACTCCAGAAATTCCTATCAGGGATCATGTCCTCAGTTCTAAAGAAGCTCGCTCATGTATAGCTTTGGTCTATCCTCCTATTTACGTCTAGGTCTACGTACACCTTCTCCTCGATCCATTGACATTGAGAGTTTCAACTCGATCTCCTCACTGGCGCCGTTGTAGGTATATATGCTCCTAACTGGCGCCGTTGTAGGTCGATCTCCTCCTAACATGTGAAAGCTGAAAATGATGTTGTGCTCCTAACAATATATATTTACATATTTTAAATTTTATAATTTATATCTACTCAAAAATTATAAAATTTAAAAGAATAAAAAACCTACACACGTGGTCCCTTTTAATGGAGAAATAACAATCGTTAGTGTAAAGGACTATTTACGTAATAAGTTTCAAAAGAAATGACCATCTATGTAATTAAATTAATTAATGGACTGAATGAGCAATTCTGGTCAAACCATAAGAATGTTTTCTGTAATTTTCTCTATTATCTCTATTCTCAATTTAAAATGAAAATAAACAGCGGTTGATATAAATATATGTGTATTGAATAAATTACTAATTACTAATTATTTTTTGAAAGGTAGAAGAATCTAGAATAGTGTATTGCAAAAGTGACTGTCAAAGCTAATGGGTGGTTACATTCAGAACAGTGTATTAATATATGTACTTTCAAAAAAAAAAAAATAGACCACGGTTGTACTTTTGAACCGTGGTCCATTACTTTTTTAAGATTTTGGAAAAAAAAGCTCCATTACTTTATTCGTACCATTGTGTGTCAAGTGTCAACTGTCAACCATTATGAGTTGATATTTCCAACTTTCAATTTGATAAATCCACCAAAAGTATGCATTAACAGGTTGTACTGTACAACCTGTTAATGCATACGTTTGGTGGATTTTTCAAATTGGATGTTGGAAATAAAAGGAAGTTAACTCTTTAAAGTAGTTCCGTGTTGGCGCCATTCATTTCATTCGTTATATATACTCCTACTATATGGCTATATTATATGGAGTATATTATAAGGCCATACATACAACTAACTAAACAAGTTTACAATAAAGTAGCAAACCCATATGATCTTTCTTTTTATTTTATATAATTATAATATATATCTAAACCCTACAAAACAAAAAGATCATCAAGTTCCCCAATTTGATCATCAAATTCCCTTTTTCCAACAGAACTTACAATTATCTTTCTCATCTGCTATTTCTCTGTTTAAACTCTTCTCCACGCGTGAACAAGATAGATCTAGTTGACGCGCATGTCCAAAAATTGTATCTTCGTGAAAAAGTTTTTGTATGGTGTATAATCCGATACAGATACATTATCTCTTATATTTAAAGACAATAAAGAGATGGATTCTCGAAGGAAAACAAAACGATGTACACGTTGAGGGATGACAATGGTCACCCGATCCATCACTTAATGACTATTGTACCCTTAGACTTAACTGAAAAACTAACGGACGTTAGCGTAAGGGACTACCGGTGAAAGATTTAGCAATCACCGGAATGACGAGTGAAAGGAAAAAATGCGAGGGACGACGAGTGCAATTTGAGACAACCACAGGGACGATCCATGAAATTTTTTCCATCTATAAATACACAAATTAGCCATGACTTTTTTGCACATAAACCAACAAAGTAACAACATGAGACTCCCTTTTCTATGATCATGTCTTTCTTAATTCCCATGATGGTTCCTTCCCAACCGGGATTTCTCTGTTTATGATTATCTTTTATTATTATAACCGTTAACCACACAGATTAGATCGTGGAGCTTGCTCGCTGTCCTATTATCAGTAGGTCGTCCAGTTCCTCCGATTGAATTGGCATCTCAAGTTGAATCAGCGTTCGTTCCTCCGATGGATTAGGTTTGCTTTTGTTGCTAAATGTGTCTTCTTTGGCACAAAAAGTAGAATTGCTATTCTAGTTTTGGTTGCGCGGTAGGTAAATCGCCACAAAATATATGTTCGTTGCTCGGTACATAATTAACTCGCTACAAGATATCACCTCTCAAGCGAATTGAAGATTTTGTAGGGGAAGGGTTCAAAGTCAGGACATGTATGGGTATGACTCGTCACAGAATTAAATTATACCAAGAGTGTCAAGACCTTGATAATCTCTAGATACTCGACTCTAGCTTGATGTCCAGGCCTAATGATGTTAATGATATTATTGGAATCAAAATATGCTAACGTACGGTATATCTTGTCACCCACAATCCGTGGTCATTTGTTTTTATGGTGGCTTTTGTTGTTACATATACATGTTTTCTTTTGCTAAAAATGTAAAATTAAATTATACCAAGAATGTATTATAATGTATATTGTAAGGACGAAATCACATAAATCTCCTTCGCGAATGAATGTTAAATTGTTTAATAATATTATTGGAATCAGTATGCTAACGTATATTTTGTCACTAATAATCCGTGGTCATTTGTTGTTACGATTGCTTGATGTGCTAAATCTAGTTATATAATTATCGTTGATAAGTAAACAAGAAAATACCGACCTAGACCAAAACACAACCGGGTAGTAGACCCTGTCTAGTAGTAGTATAGCTTGGTAAGTTCGGGTTCGAACACAGGGAACTCAGCTTCAACAATCAAGATAAGTGTGAGCAATTTAAGAAAGTAAAATAAAATGTGGTGGTTTGTGTGACCGAATTGTCACAATGCTTAAACTACAAACTTATAATTTTGACAAGAAAAGTGGACTCAGAAAGAGTCAAATTAGTTGATAGGAAACTTTCGTATATTAAAAACAATACTTTCTTGGACTAGATCGTTAGTGATTACAAGGTGTGAAGTTAAAACCGGTTTATTTAATGCAAAAGCAAACTTTCATCAAACTTAGGCTTAACGTTCGCCATCACTTAGAGTCAAACTTCAATTTACAAACTTATGATTCAATCAAGTAATAGACATTCTCCATAGCTACCCACTTACACATTTGAGCTTAAATTATTAACCCATTTCAAAATGACATCCGCAATCAAGTGCAACCGTTTATAGACAAACAATTGACAACAATTTACTAGATAAAAAACATTCGCTATATCTATTAGCAAATTATCAAATAAGTTAATTCATTCACATCAAGCTCAAACACGCAAGTTGGAGATTAAACATAAGTTCAAGCTAAACGAGTTTATGATTCATCCATATGAAAAACGTTCGCCATTTTTGCTAACTTATATCATACTAATTAACTAGTTTTACTTGTAACAATTTTCACATTCGCGAAAATAGATTCATTCATACATTTCGTACAATCAACGAGTATTTTTAATAAACAACAAACATTCGCTATAGTTGTTTAGCCAAAATACCAAAAAGATTCACCAAATCAAACTAGTTACATACAAATTTGTGGATGAATCTTAAACTCGAAGCATAAACTCACACCAAAATATAACAGCCCTAGTCACCAACTAGTTCATCCAAGCAAGTATAACGAAATCTAGCTAACAATCATACTAACATCATCACAAACACATATCATCAAACAAATCAAAGGAAACATGATTATATTAGAATGAAAAGTGCAAACCAAGTGATTACAATGTCCGGAAGATGATTGTAAGTAACGAGTGAAGTTGGATTACAAGAGATCTTCAAGAAAATGAAAAGATCTTCAAAAACCCATGAAAATCGCCATCTAGCTGCTGGTTTTTTGTCTGACTTTTGTGTATGAGAAAGTTGGTGAGATCCAAAAGCAAAAAGTGCTTTTCTAGTACAAAAGGCATCTGCCGCCCAAACGACCCGGCGGGTCACTATTTCCACCCGGCGGGTCCCTTAAAATAAGGGGACCCGGCTGCTTCATCAACCAACACAGCGGGATCAAGATTTGAATCGACCCAGCGGCTCCAATATACCACCTGCCGGCTTCTACACGCTTATTTCGGGCGAAAGACTCTGTTACCAACATTGTTGAGGATCTTTAAATCACCCGCCGGCTAGCACAAACAACCCGGCGGTTTATGTCTTCACCCGGCGGCTTGAGCAAACAACCCGGCGGCTTCTCTCCAGGTCCAGCAGACCACCTTTTTACCATAATCTCATAAATCTTAACCCTACGCACAATAAAATGAATTTCTAACTAAATAAGTACCAAAAGTTCACAATATTTACTCAAAACAAATGCAAAATAAATGATATCGCGAAACATTCACGTATACAAAATGAGCGATATCAAATATCCCCACACTTGAACTTTGCTCGTCCACAAGAATATCTTTATTTTACCATTTCAAAAACCGCTCTTGCAATATTGGATGAGAAGATCAAGTTTATCAAAAATAATACTAACACAAACCACCGAAGCTGTTATGCTAGTATCACGTATATAGTCAATAAAAACTTGAGATGATAAATTTGCCAAGCCCGAATGCACGACCTAGCACCTCACAATAGGATAAGTGTATATTCACTCACTCTCAACCTATAAAACTACAAGGTAAGGAAGTAGATGATATAACACTCAATCAAGCCAAGTCATGATGCAATGTTACCATAGGCTTGCAAAAGGATCAAATCTCCACCATCTTGGCGTGAGCACCAAGTGAGATCTCGAAGGAGGTATTCTAAACATGGGTTGCATAAGTGTAGGCTAATATGGAATAAGTATGATAGACGCAAAAATTGGTGAAAAATGGTAGCCAAAACCCGCGAAAAGTATGGAATGTTACCTAATGGTTTAAATATGTGACAGTAATAAACTTAGGATTCTCATGCCAAATCAATTCAAATTATATTTCACTCTCAATTACAATTCATATTCAATGATTGCACCCAAATAACTTAAATTGATTTACAAATTCGATCGGAATAATTGCATTCTATGACTTTCTATGAACCCTGTGTAACGAACATTCGGACCAACCTTCCTAGACCGGATAAAGGCCTTAAGTGGCTAGGTGTAAAACACCCCTCGGAAACTACTTGTTCAGGAATTCAAAGGTCATTTAGTTGACTACAATCACCCAATCTTAAACATTAAGCTCACTTGTTAACTTCCAATAATTTACTTGCTCTCAACTTCAATTATTCAACTTAATATTCAAACAATTTTCATTTCACGCAACTCAATTGTAGAAATTAACACTAGAATCCCATTTCAAAACAATTTAAGTCACATTTGGATAAAACTCGGTAAAATCCCAATTAGGCAGCATCTTAGAAAAGTAATGATTCGGGAATTGACTACATAAAAATAAGGCTAACATTTTTAGTGGAGTGTATGTGGAAGTTTTCTAAGGGTTTCTTAGCACTAAAGATGAGTGCTAACGACCTGGGTGGACTGGATATAAATGGTTTTAAAAGAAAATAGGATCCAAGATAGTTGAGGTTCCTTGACCGATTAGTAAGTTTGTACAATCCATAAAAGATCAAGCACAAATTCAATAATTGGTTAGAAAGTCCAAACTGTGACATCCGTCAAAATCTCAGGTCATTACCGCACTCGAATCTTAAATTTACAGCATTCCTTCAATCCTAGTGAAACTTAAGGTTATGACTCCTAAGGTTTATTTAAGCCACATAACGACTTAGAGGTTGCTTAGTGAATCATAAGTTCTTTTAGACATGTTAAATTAGGATTACTAAGTGCCAAATTAAATAATGAAAAACTTATCTCCTTATACTTTCATAAAATCCTTATCGAATCGCAAACCAAAATTCCCGTGAATCGACAACGAAAACTTAATCGGATAAATAATGAGTAAACATCAAACTTAGACAAACTAAGTGTATAATAATTTAATTCAAGAACCTAAAATTTATAACTTTTAGAACTCAAATATGAACCACCAAATTACCTCAAAATAAACCTTTTAAAAATGCAAACATTTACACACTTTTAATACAAACTAATTATACAATATTAATACACATTATTTATAAAAAAAAAAAAATAATGACAATAATAAGCTCCTAAAAATCAGCCAACCTCCCCCTCTTTCCATTCAAATTATTTCTTTTCCCTATACCTTTCATTATTTCATTCATTTTCTCAAAACCAACTCTCACACTCTTCACTTCTTCTCTCTCAAAAACACACACAAACTCTCTCATTTTCCTCTCTAATTTTCAGCCCCTTTTCAAAGAAAAATCCAGAGATTAAAGGTATGTATAAGCAACTTCAAGAACACAAAGGTAAACTAGAACACTAACACTTGTAATCTTTCACCTTCTTGCACTTCTACTTCATAAAACTCAGATTTTATGCCTTCTACATGGTTAAAATCCTCGTGAAATGCTTGATGTTTGTAGGTTATACCTCTACACATTAATATGTGTTAAAAAGAGAGGATAACCCATGATCAAACCGAAAATCGAGTGAAAAATCGTGTTATCATTTGTAATCTTGTTAGATCTTGTTTATCTTTGTGTAAAAAGCTTGTTTATATGTTAATAATCATCTCTAACACATCAAGGATGTATTTCAACACCATGCATGTGTTAGAACATGGATTTAAAGGTCAAAAGATGAAAATCTTCTTTTATTTCATGATTGGTGTTCTTCACTTTGAATAAAACACTCAATCATGGACTTGAATGTTTCTGTCCAGAAAGTTTGTTCAATTTCCACGATTTTTATAAAAATAATTTCTTCATGAAAATGGACGTTTTTATAGTCTAAATTCAAGTTCTGGAAGTAAACTTTCCAACCCCATAAACCTCATAATTTTCTGAGTTCATTTGGTATTTTTAATAATTTTTGTGAAAAAAGGTATACAAGTTGTTAGATTTAGTCAGAAACTTTTCTCTCAGTATTTTAATCATAACTGGAGCTACACACCTCCAAATAACTTGAAACTAAAGCCAAAAGTTTAAAAATTTTGTTAGCTACAACTTTCGTGTTGATCACTTTTTCTAGAACCCAATAGATTTTGCCCAGAAATAATGATTGCATGCATGTGTTTAGATTTGACCCCAGAAGATAAAAGTAAATTTTAAAAATACTTGGACTTCTCTATAATTCTTGGAAAAATTACAAAAAATAACTAATATCTTGGATATTAACTGTGATTGTTTCCATATTTTATTTCTGATCATAACTATTTTTCATAAATTCAACAAACTGATATAATTTTCTGGATATAAGAATGTGGACTGATTTTTGGTAAAAGCTGGAAACCGACACTTGCGGATTTGCTATTTAAGAAAAGACTAACTCCATATGACTCATGAACATGTTTAAGGTTTGGGTAAAAGTCTCGGGTCAAACTGAGAAGGTTTGACCAAGTCAACAAGAACGGGCCTCGGTTTCGAAAACGAGAAACTTACTATTTTTGGAAAGAATGGTAACCAAAAGGGGTTTGGGTGTGTTATGATGTATTAATCGATTTGTGTGTTGTTAATCATAAATTGGGAGGAACCAAAATTCCAACACTCAAAACACTATGAAATTTGGACACAAACAATATATTCATTATTATACTCAACGTGATTATTGGACATTAACAAACTTCAAAGCAAACAGACCATTTTGGCACTTTGTAATCTAAATATTTAGCTAAGAAATCCTATCAAACCTAATTTACCAAGAAACTAATTAGAAACCTCATGTTCATAGGACTTGGATAGGAGTCATACCCGACAAGCACGCGCGCTACATTCATCGTTTACTCTTACGGTCAATTGTGAGTTTTCACAACCCCTTTTTACTTATTTATTATTTTGAGGTGAAAAGCATGATCTCGAACTTTAACTAAATTGGTTGTACTCTTTATGAACTTGTTGAACTTTTACTATACTTTTTATGCGAATTGGTATATACTATTGTTATGCTTGAGTACTATCGTGCTAAAGTCCCCGGAAATACCTTTTACACTACTTATTAACTCGTCCGAGAGCCAGGCGAGCCGTTGATATTTATGGATAGTGCTATTTAGGGGGAAACCACTCCTCACTCACACTGGTCGTGAGTGCATAGTATCACCTTACTGATGTTAGCGATTGAACATTGAGCTTGGGGCATGTGTCGGTTGAATCGGTTTAGTAGTGGCCTCAATTGCATTAACACTCTTGTATATTACCTTTCATATTCGCAACTATTACAACCAATCATTTTTATTTATGTCTCTTATGAACAAAACTTTTAGTTCAATTGTTTGTGACATTAAACCTGTGAACTCACCAACTATGACCATAGTTGACCCTTTTGTTTTATCATGCTTTTCAGGAGAACGACAGTAAGGTGCACTCTAGGAGTACGTTAGCATGGATGCATGTTCACATGCGATTGCTTTATTTCAAAACCATAACCCTCTTTTGAAAACTTTATGAAACTTATTGTAATCTCTTTTGAAACCGTGGGTTGAATTTGCTGTAGTTTGTACTACTTTTATTTAAACTTATGTATGGTGTTGCTTCTATATCTTGTGCGTTGTTACCCGGTGCTGTTACATCTCGTGTTTCCGCTTTAGCGGGGTGTGACAGATTTGGTATCAGAGCCTAAGGTTATAAAGAATGACGGGTTTTTTTCAAACAAAAACCCCAACTATAACCAACACTTTTAAATAATATTTTCTTAAAACACCAAAAGTATTACTAGTTTAACTAAACCGAGCATATAACTAGTATAACTAACCTGTGTGTTGCATTATTAGACCTCAATTAGACATAGCCTGATCACCTATGTTTAATTTAGGTAGGATTATGCGAGACACGGAGTAGGTATACTACGATTATGTTCGATTATTCCTTCTCTTAAAAAAACCTTTGGAAAGCAAACGTTGTGTGTGTGCATTGTATATCGTAGGCATTCATGTAGCAGTGTTAGTAACTAAGTATACCTCAATTTTAGTCATATCATTTCGAGGTTAACATGTTAGTGCATAATGTCAAAGTAGCTTGTTTAAGGTGTTAGTCAAAACTTGTGATCTTTGTAAGCGACACTAAGTACAGGATAGCAACACTTGGGTTGTTGCTATAGCTACTGTATATATACAGTGGTTGTGTCTTGATTGTGATTGTTCGTTCTGTCTATGCTCGAGCAATATTATGTGATACTGTAATCGTTTCTGATTAATTATAGAGAAATAGTTTTACTAATCTTGTTTATATTAAATGGCACTTGATTTCGCATACATAAACTCATTAAACAATATTACGCACGTTTAACTAGTGAATCGAACTTTAAAGATCAATCGTTTGGAAACTACACATCATTTTTCCTACACTGCTTACTCGGCAAACGCGTCAGGACACGTCACTAATCGTCCTAGGAACTAAATATTCTATTTGTAGTCTTACCTTGTCTCAATCCTCATCACACGCTTCCATATCAACCGATAATTATGGTTACGTCACTGATTGCCCTCGCGACAACCCACCCAATATCGAGAAGGAGAATCTCTCCAAAAAAGGACCCACCTAAGGAGGTTCCGCCTAAGGATGAACCAACAAAACTGGACCAACATGAAAACTCGTCACCTAGGCGCGTTACATCTAGTTCTTCTACTTCACACTCTTCCTCCCACTCTTATCGAAGACCTATGAATCGCGTGAGTTATACACGACTAGAAGGACTGACATACCACCTCGAATTAGACCTTACACTATCTATACAACTACTGATACTCCAACCACTAGGAGCCATCGTCGGCCAGATGTCCGCCAATGGAATTGGTTACCCGCAACCCTTGAGACTTGGAGAACTAAAGGAGGAATACAGATTCCTACAGAGGGCGAATAAGCTTTCAACATGCATACCTCCCCCTATACACAGGAACCCGATCACCATACCATTCTGATACTAGCTACTAGGCTACGCCACCACAAGAATAGAATAGACGCTATGGAATTAGAACAATATGAAACCCGTTTAGGCTAGATGCACCTACCATAGGGCCAAGTTGCACAGATCTACGTGGATCAGCAGGATCTTAGCGAAACCATGTAAACTACCCATCTCCAAGTGATGGAGACCAGAGGTGAAGTGTTGCCTTGCGATTAAGACTAGTGTGTAAAATAGAACTCACTTAAGGCTAGTAGAAATTCCACTACACATGTACAATGTGTGAGAAACAGTTTCAACCAAATTTTTGTCAGACATTTTCCATGGATTTTTCACAAACATAAATCCTCCATTAGATTCTTGATAAAACAGAACTTTCAACACTTTTCAATGACCAGAGCGTTCAACGTATTTTATCAACTCAAGCCTTCATCGTATTTTCATGCGGACATTTAATCAAAATTTTCCACAACTTCAATCTTTCGAACGGGTCTCGTTAAATAGAATTTTCAAACGATTTGTCAGTGACAAGAGTTTTCAACGTATTTTGACTGACTTAAATTTTCAACGAACTCTAAGTTGTAAAACAGATTTTCAACGTAAAAATTGTTTCAACAAATTTTATGACAACTCTTCCACAAAATGTTTTATAAAATATTCAAATCCATAAACTATTAACAAAGTTGTCAAAATCACGATTACGTTAGTAATAGAGGAGACGACGCCAATTTAACCAGAAATAGTACCAGCTATTTTGTTTTAAAACTTGGGATAGTTAAAAATTCCTTTCGTATACTAGAAATTTATATATCTTTAGAGACTAAACTCTGATGCATCAAGAGCTTGTTACGAGTGTGGAAACCCTGAACATTTTAGGAAAGCACATTGAAATCCCAATGTGGTCACAGGTACCTTTCTCCGAAATAACCACTACGCATCAGTATTTTTTGACTCAGGGGTAGATAAGAGCCTTGTCTCACATCAGTTTAGGCCCCTAACCCATAGGGAATCACAACCTTTAGGACTTTCGTATGCAGTAGAACTCGCTAGTGATTACAAACTGATTGTTAGTGAAATAATACGCAACTGCGTACTAGAACTGGAAGGTGAATCCTTCGGTACAGACCTTATTCCAATGAAAATAGGCAGTTTTGATGTAGTAGTCGGCATGGACTGGTTAGCCAAAAATCATGTAGACATAAGTTGTCATGAGAAGATTTTACGAGTACCCATGCGAATGAATGAGATACTATTAGTACGTGGAGAAGGACCTGGAAGAAATCAGAAGATAGTGTCATACAAGAAAATTCGCAAATATCTAACCGAAGATATCCCAATGGTATGCAACTACCCCAAAGTATTTTTAGACGATCTACAAGGATTACCCCTGCATAGGCAAGTTGAATTTTGAATCGACGATCTATTCGATCAGCTGCAAGGCACCTCCTACTTCTCCAAACTTGACCTACGGTCAGGTTATCACCAATTACGGATTCACGAAGAAGATATACCCAAAACGGCATTCCAAACACGATATGGGCATAATGAGTTTATGCTTATGCCCTTCGGGCTAACAAATGCTCCTGCGGCATTCATGAACTTAATGAACAGAGTCTGCAGAGCATACTGGGATAAGTTTGTGATTTTATCGATGACATACTAGTCTACTTGCGTAGTAAAGAAAATCACAAGCAACATTTAGGGCAAGTGTTGCAACCACTCAAGGAAGAGAAGTTGTACTCCAAATTCTCTAAGTGCGAGTTTTGGAACAGAGAAGTACACTTCCTCGGTCATATAGTGAACATGGAAGGGATCCATGTGGATCTAGCTAAAAATGAGGCGATTGAGAAATGTGAAGTCCCGGCGACTCCTATGAAAATCCATCAATTTATAGGATTGGCTGGAAACTACAGAAGGTCCATAGAAAATTTCTCAAGGATTGCCAAGCCCTTGACAGAACTGACCCAAAAGATGAAGGAATTCATTTGTGATATTGAACAGGAGAAGGCGTCCCAAACGTTGAAGGAGAAACTGTGCAATGCGCCAATCTTATCATTGCCCGAAGGAACAGATTGTGGTATATTGTGATGTGTCACACTTGGGATTGGGCTCCGTTCTGATGCAGAAGAATAAAGTAATTACGAGTGCTTCCAGGTAGCTCAAGAAAAATGAGGTGAACTGTACTACGCATGACTAGGAACTAGGAGCAGTGGTCTTCGTACTTAAAACCTAGAGACATTACCTATATGGTACCAGATGTACTGTGTTTATTGATCATAAGAGCCTCCAGCACATACTCGAGCAGAAAATGCTCGACATGAGGCAAGGAAGGTGGATGAAGTTACTTAACGACTAGGATTGTGAATTATGTACCAAAAGCCGTTAGGATTATTACAACAACCCGAAATACCCCAATAGAAATGGGAAAAGGTAACAATGGACTTCGTCACTAAGTCACCTTGAACTTCCAAAGGTCACGACTCCATTTGGGTTATTGTCGTTTGACTGATAAAATCCGTACGTTTTCTACCTATCCGAGAGGATTACATGATGGAGAGACTTGCTCAAAGCTATATTGGAGAAATTATGTCGCATCATGAAATGCCCATTTCAATCATCTACGACAGAGATTGTCATTTTACATCACAGTTTTGGCTATCAATGCAGAAGGTGTTGGATACCTAACTAAACCTGAGTACAACTTATCACCCTCAAACAGACGGGCAAGTGAGCGAACAATTCAAACCTTAGACGATATGCTACGAGTCTGTGTACTAGACTTTGGAGGAAGTTGGGATGTACGCTTACCCTTGATAGAGTTCACTTACAACAACAGTTACCACACTAGCGTCAAGTGTGCACCATTTGAGGCCTTGTATAGACAGAAATGCCGATCACCGTTGTGTTGGCACGAAGTCGGTGAGAAGCACTTGACAAGGCCAGACATCATTCAGAAAAGCTACGTTCACAATCGCAGAAAGCCACTAGAATTCCAAACGGGTGATAGAATGTTCCTGATAGTATCACCTCGGAAAGGACTTGTACGCTTCGGCAAGAATACAGGCCCATGCTATATTGGACCATACAAAATCTTGAAACAAATAGGCATGGTGGCTTACAAACTAATATTTCCCAAATACTTGTGTAGCGTTCATGACATATTTCATGTCTCAAACCTTAAGAAGTGTCTAGTTGACAATTCTCAGACCTTACCCTTAGAAGAGTTCGAATCGATGATAGACTACTTTCTTCTAGTGAAGCACCTACTGAAATCCTTAATAGAGGTACCAAACAGTTGAGACGTTACAAGATTCCTTTAGTTAAGGCACACTGAAATTCTAAACATGGACCTGGGTACACATAGGAACAGGAACATTTAATGAGATGAAAGTACATGCCTCTATTCTTGAGTGCATCGTCACCCTGTGGGACGAACTGAATTTCAGGACGAAATTCATTTCAACGGTGGGATACTGTGACATCCGTCAAAATCTCAGGTCATTACCGCACTCGAATCATAAATTTACAGCATTCCTTCAATCCTAGTGAAACTTAAGGTTATGACTCCTTAGGTTTACTAAAGCCACATAGCGACTTAGAGGTTGCTTAGTGAACCATAAGTTCTTTTAGACATGTTAAATTAGGATTACTAAGTGCCAAATTAAACAATGAAAAACTTATCTCCTTATACTTTCATAAAATCCTTATCGAATCGCAAACCGAAATTCCCGTGAATCGACAACGAAAACTTAATCGGATAAATAATGAGTGAACATCAAACTTAGACAAACTAAGTGTATAATAATTTAATTCAAGAACCTAAAATTTATAACTTTTAGAACTCAAATATGAACCACCAAATTACCTCAAAATAAACCTTTTAAAAATGCAAACATTTACACACTTTTAATACAAACTAATTATACAATATTAATACACATTATTTATAAAAAAAATAATAATGACAATAATAAGCTCCTAAAAATCAGCCAACCTCCCCCTCTTTCCATTCAAATTATTTCTTTTCCCTATACCTTTCATTATTTCATTCATTTTCTCAAAACCAACTCTCACACTCTTCACTTCTTCTCTCTCAAAAACACACACAAACTCTCTCATTTTCCTCTCTAATTTCCAGCCCCTTTTCAAAGAAAAATCCAGAGATTAAAGGTATGTATAAGCAACTTCAAGAACACAAAGGTAAACTAGAACACTAACACTTGTAATCTTTCACCTTCTTGCACTTCTACTTCATAAAACTCGGATTTTATGTCTTCTATATGGTTAAAATCCTCGTGAAATGCTTGATGTTTGTAGGTTATACCTCTACACATTAATATGTGTTAAAAAGAGAGGATAACCCATGATCAAACCGAAAATCGAGTGAAAAATCGTGTTATTGTTTGTAATCTTGTTAGATCTTGTTTATCTTTGTGTAAAAATCTTGTTTATATGTTAATAATCATCTCTAACATATCAAGGATGTATTTCAACACCATTCATGTGTTAGAACATGGATTTAAAGGTCAAAAGATGAAAATCTTCTTTTATTTCATGATTGGTGTTCTTCACTTTGAATAAAACACTCAATCATGGACTTGAATGTTTATGTCCAGAAAGTTTGTTCAACTTCCACGATTTTTATAAAAATAATTTCTTCATGAAAATGGACGTTTTTATAGTGTAAATTCAATTTCTGGAAGTAAACTTTCCAACCCCATAAACCTCATAATTTTCTGAGTTAATTTGGTATTTTTAATAATTTTTGTGAGAAAAGGTATACAAGCTGTTAGATTTAGTCAGAAACTTTTCTCTCAGTATTTTAATCATAACTGGAGCTACACACCTCCAAATGACTTGAAACTAATTCCAGAAGTTTAAAAATTTTGTTAGCTACAACTTTCGTGTTGATCACTTTTTCTAGAACCCAATAGATTTTGCCCAGAAATAATGATTGCATGCATGTGTTCAGATTTGACCTCAGAAGATAAAAGTAAATTTTAAAAATACTTGGACTTCTCTATAATTCTTGGAAAAATTATAGAAAATAACTAATATCTTGGGGATTAACTGTGATTGTTTCCATATTTTATTTCTGATCATAACTATTTTTCATAAATTCAACAAACTGATATAATTTTCTGGATATAAGAATGTGGACTGATTTTTGGTAAAAATTGGAAACCGACACTTGCGGACTTGCTATTTAAGAAAAGACTAACTCCATATGACTCATGAACATGTTTAAGGTTTGGGTAAAAGTCTCGGGTCAAACCGAGAAGGTTTGACCGAGTCAACAAGAACAGGCCTCGGTTTCGAAAATGAGAAACTTACTATTTTTGGAAAGAATGGTAACCAAAAGGGGTTTGGGTGTGTTATGATGTATTAATCGATTTGTATGTTGTTAATCATAAATTGGGAGGAACCATATTTCCAACACTCAAAACACTATGAAATTTGGACACAAACAATATATTCATTATTATACTCAACGTGATTATTGGACATTAACAAACTTCAAAGCAAACAAACCATTTTGGCACTTTGTAATCTAAATATTTAGCTAAGAAATCCTATCAAACCTAATTTACCAAGAAACTAATTAGAAACCTCATGTTCATAGGACTTGGATAGGAGTCATACCCGACAAGCACGCACGCTACATTCATCGTTTACTCTTACGCTCAATTGTGAGTTTTCACAACCCCTTTTTACTTGTTTATTATTTTGGGGTGAAAAGCATGATCTCCAACTTTAACTAAATTGGTTGTACTCTTTATGAACTTGTTGAACTTTTACTATACTTTTTATGCGAATTGGTATATACTATTGTTATGCTTGAGTACTATCGTGCTAAAGTCTCCAGAAATACCTTTTACACTACTTATTAACTCGTTCGAGAGCCAGGCGAGCCGTTGATATTTATGGATAGCGCTATTTAGGGGGAAACCACTTCTCACTCACACTGGTCATGAGTGCATAGTATCACCTTACTCATGTTAGTGATAGAACATTGAGCTTGGGGCATGTGTCGGTTGAATCGGTTTAGTAGTGGCCTCAATTGCATTAACACTCTTGTATATTACCTTTCATATTCGTAACTATTACAACCAATCATTTTTATTTATGTCTCTTATGAACAAAACTTTTAGTTCAATTGTTTGTGACATTAAACCTGTGAACTCACCAACTATGACCATAGTTGACCCTTTTGTTTTATCATGCTTTTCAGGAGAACGACAGTAAGGTGCACTCTAGGAGTACGTTAGCATGGATGCATGTTCACACGCGATTGCTTTATTTCAAAACCATAACCCTCTTTTGAAAACTTTATGAAACTTATTGTAATCTCTTTTGAAACCGTGGGTTGAATTTGCTGTAGTTTGTACTACTTTTATTTAAACTTATGTATGGTGTTGCTTCTATATCTTGTGCGTTGTTATCCGGTGCTGTTACATCTCGTGTTTCCGCTTTAGCAGAGTGTGACACAAACTATAAGGATTAAGCTCCAATTCCTAAGAATACCTCCTCGTCTTCGTCCCCACCTATATCACATTTCTGTGATCCCACAGCGGTCTCAAAATGCATCACTAAGGCAAGTTCTAGAACAAACTACAAACACCGGCTATTCACAGACTCCACTCCATCCACGACTTAGAGCTAAATTTCGGTACGAAATTCTCTTAACAAGGGGAGAATGTGACACCCGACAAATTAGGGCTAGTTATTAGTTCCTAATCATCTGCTAATACATGTAATTAGTGCTAGATTAGGCTAATTGTATGTATCAATATATATATATATATATATATATATATTGGAATATATATACACGTACGCGATCATGTTCAATCGTGCATTTTCATATCGGGCGGATCACGATACATTAATACGGACGTTGGTGAACTCAATTTATTGAATAATATGAAATTATTTGATAAACATACTTATTTCCAAATATTATTGCGATAATATTTCATAAGCATTTCGTATCGTATATAATGCTCAGAAATGACCAAAAACGCGCAAAACGCGTCCGAAAATCAAATAAACGTCAAAATATATTTTATAAATTAAAATATATCATTTTGGATGGTAAGTATTTATTTGAAGTATCGTATTTCAAACCGATAACAAAAACGTAATTTAAACGTCACACGATTTATTAATCGTAACACGACTCCGCGAACCACTACCCAGACATCACAATAACATTTTTATAAATATTACTTTAAGTTAAAAATATCGAAATTTTAATCGTCATTTAAAATACGTACGTATAACGTTAAACGTCTAATTATACGTTCACACGATCGGGTAAACGAGCACCGCACGGAGTGCAACTTTGGGAAAACAATTTAGGCACCCACATGGGGTGGGGGCCCATGAAAAATCTGCAGAAAATGAGGCCATTTCTCATTTCCTTGCTTGTTATAATCATCAAATATCACCATACCCCATTTCCAAACTCACACTCTATCTCTTCTCTCATTCCTTACTCAATCCCTTCTCCCCGACTCCTCCACCCACGAAAATTCTGCCATCTCCACAGCCCCAAATCACCACCATTCAACCACCACAAAGACCATCATCATCCACCATCAAGTTCTTGAAGAAAATCGAAGGAAAAGCTCGGTTGTCGCATCCTCTTTGCATCTCGACTCAAGATCTTTGATCCTCTTGTAAGAACTCTCAATATTTCAATAGTTTTACTTGAAATATACTTGTATACATGTTTGGTTGTTCATTTAACAATATTATGTCCAAAACAAAGCTTAAAACTCATTTTTCCAAACCTCTAAATCGTTACAGTTTCTATCCCAGAAAATCGACCTCACTAAAACGACTATAACTTGAGTTATAAGTTGAATCAACACATTAATCACCTTCCTAAATCTTTGTATGAATGTCCTCTACAAAAAGTTGTACTATGGCCTTTTCCAGAAATACACGGATTTTCGTGTATGGTTTAACCTTTGAGCGAAGGTCTGTTTTGGACCGATCCGACCACTCTTCATGATTATTTTGTTAAAAATAGTAAATGAACATATAAAAATACCATAAAGTGCAGAAATGATGTAACACCCCCAAATTTAATAATTCGCGAAAGCATACTTTGGGTGTTACTAATCAATATTCAAAGCACACAGATATATAGTAAACGACTCTATATGCGTCGTTTTAACAAAATATATTAATATTAAAGGTTTACAACAGTTTGAACTCGTACATAGCTCGTGTTCGTAATATGAGAGATTTAAGTACATAATTAGTTATACAAAATCTAATAATGCAATGAAATCTCTGAAGTTTGCATGAAGACTCGAGCTAAGATGCATCCTAATGGGCAGTCCAAATCTACTGCTGAGTACCTGTGATACATGCTAAAATGGGTCAGCTAATGCTGGTGAGCTCACAGGTTTGAGTATCAAATAATATTCTATGAACCGCAAGATTTAAGTATTGATTTGCATCCAGCAAATAAAGTTATAGATAATGTATACAACCATGAGCGCATAGTCTGAGCTTAACTCGAGGGTCGGGTCCCATATAGAGAATTCCGAGCGGGGTGCCTCCACGAGTGCCTAATCTACACTCGTCTTCCCAAATATTAGTACGTCCGTTTACCCGGTTAGTGCTTGCTAACCTGGAAGAGGAGGGTCAATCCTATATGGTACCATATACTAATATTCACGCTACTTTCGTATTACCAGACTATACTGACGGAGGACTTTGATTTGATTAGTTGAAAATAACTCATGTAGTATATTGAAATATGTACTCGCGTTCACATGTTAAAAACAGAGCAATGTATCGCACCCCTAGTAAAACAGTAAAAGTAAAAGAGGGGCCATGAGACTCACCTGAGCCTGAAGAGTTTATCTTAATAAACTTAGATTGATTAGCCAAGAATCGAAGTCCAACGACTTGTAACCTGAGGGTGTCCACGACACGCGATGGTTATGACATGATTGAGTATCTCAAAGATCACCCTTGTAGTTGTTTGTTCAACTAGAATGTCCAAATTACCATGATTTGGTTCCTTGTTTATGTGTTTGAAAAGGTGTACGGCCCGTTGGTGATTGTTTGTAATAATAATCTCACATTATTATTTTGATGATTTTGAAGTGTTATACCTAAAAGTAAGTTCCAATGTGTTTTAGAAGTTGTGTCGCATTCGTGTTTGATGTTATACAAGTTTAACACTTTGTGTGAAAGTTTAGATGTAACACCGTTACTCGTGAACCTAGGGTAAGGGCGAAGCCCGTTAATGACGGAGGCCCGGGGGCAGCGCCCCTGGTAGCGGGGTCCAAGGGGCAGAGCCAAATTTGGGCCTCAATACTTAGTGTAAAATTAGTTTGAAACCTTCTGTTTTATGCGTCACTTATAGCGTCACTTGGGGCTTAGGCGTCACTTAGGAAGTGACGCATGAAATGGCAGAATCTGAGTGAGGGCGTCACTTATGGCGTCACTTATGGAAGTGACGCATAGTGAGGCGTCACTTAGTGGCTTGGGCGACACTTAGGAAGTGTCGCATAAAATTAGAAATTCTGAGTTTAGGGCGTCACTTAGGTATGTGACGCGTAAGGTGGCGTCACTCCATTAGTGTCGGGTATGAGTGTCGGTTAAGGCTTCTAGGCGTCACTAAGCAAGTGACGGAGGTAAGTGTCGGGAAAAAGGGGTTTTTATGCGGCACTTATGCAAGTGACGCATGACTAGGACTTTTAGCGACACTCAATGCGTCACTTAAGTGACGCACGAAGTGACGCTATACTGCACCTTCGTTGCGACACTTAGGGCTGTTAACGAATTTTTGAGCCAAAAATGAGTTTTCGGGTTTCCGTTTGGTCTGATTCTTTTACCCAACCCTTATAAGGACATTCTAAGCTTAAAGAAACAACTAAAACTTAAAAACACTTAAAATCGAGAGGTTTCGAGTTTTCGTCGAAAACTTACAAGTTAATGAATCAAGATTCCGGAAAGGTAGGAGTGTAGATCGTTGCGTGGTGATTATTTTTCTCCAAAGAACTCCAGTGATTTAAAGCCGTTTGGTGGTGTTATTTGCTAGATTTAGGTGATGGTGGTGGTGATGTAGCTTGAGAGGAAAAAGGGTGAGAGAGAGAGAAGAAAGAAGGAATGTGGGTGGAAATGAAGAAGAAATGAGGAGGGAGTGGGGTTTTGTTGAAAGCCTCACTTCCTTAGCTCCTGCAGTCGTGCTCCGTGCGGTGTTCGTTTTCCCAATTGTTTAAACTTTTTAAATAATTTAATACACGTCTAATTGTGGGTTTTTAAAATACGAATGTTTTATCGATAACACTTAATAATAGTGTCATAAAATACAATTCAACTTTATTCCGGTTGTTAGTGCGCTTAGTATTTAATCACGTAAGCGTCTATTCATACAATACAGAAGGGTCTAGAATATTGTCAAAATAATATTTTTGGGTACTATATCGTTATTAAATACTTTTATATTTAATAAAATTGGCCACCAACGTCCGTATATATTTGAACCGAATCACATTCGATTTGAAACTTGTACAATTTACTCAAATCGCATATTCGTATATATTCAACAATATATCAAATTCGATACATTAATTAGCCTAAAACCAACTAATTACATGTATTAACAACTAATTAGGCACTAATCACTAGTCCTAATTTGGCGGGTGTTACAAATGAACTAGACATATATGAGGACATGTGTGATTTTTTATTAGGTATAAATCGGACTAGAAATGGTTTAAATCGAGAGACTTGTCGAGTTAAAATCTGAAAAACAAAAGTGTAAAGGCTGTTTTGGTAATTTTGAAAAAGTGACACTTCGAGAGACCCACGAAACGTAACGATAATTTTCTAAAGCTCATTTAACATATTTAAGACTTCCCTAAAAGTTTCGGGTCAAACCGAACACATTTGACCAAGTCAACGAAATCGGAAATCACACCTGCGACAATACCATTGTCGCATGAACAGTGTCCGAGAATACCCCATTGTCGCACATGCCTTTTCTATCTGCGACAATACCATTGTCACATACCCTATTGTCGGAATCGATTATCGGATAATTAAATATTTTCACAATTGTCGCATGAACAGTGTCCGAGAATACCACATTGTCGTAATAACTATTGTCGTATAAAACCCGATTGTCGTAGCATCATTGTCGCATTAACTAACACTTTCATACTTGAAAACCGTCTCATAAACGCTATTGTCTCATAAATAGTAACCAACTTTTCAAACAAGACAATATCACAATATACTTGATTTAACGTCAATACAATATTTGGAATAACTCGGAAACATATGACACATATACTTTTATAAGTATACAACGAGACAAACATAATAATAATGCTTTTAATAATCATTATTACAAAACTCACCAACGGGTCGTACATATTTTCAAAACTCAAACTAATCAATCAAACAACCAATGTATTTGGACATAACTAGTAGGATGAACAACTAGCATAGGTGATCTTTAGAGATACCTACTTATATCCCTAACCTTGCGCGTTTAGGACGCCCGGCAGGTTACGATCGTTGAGACGACAACATTACTTGTACACCATCATTATTTACTATTAGCAAACGCATCAGACTCAGGTGAGTCTCATAGCCCCTCATTTTACCATTTTCAACCAAGGGGTGAGAATACATGCTCCGTTTTACTTTTACATGTGAACACAAGTACAAAACATCGATATATTGACTGCATGAGTTTGTTTTACCTAATCATGAAGCCCTCCACTACATAGTTTGTTAGTATTGCTATAGCGTGAATGTTAGTATTGCTATAGCGTGAATGTTAGTATTGCTTTTTTTTTTTTTGCTTCACATAAAAATAAGGTTCAAAATTAAAAAAGGTTAAAAACTTTATGTGAAGCGAAAAATAAAATAAAAATTTATAGACGAAAATTTTATATGAATAAAAAAAATATAAATGTTCACAAAAAAAATTAATATGTGAAGCAAAAAAAATAAAAGTTCACAACTTAAAAAATTGTGAATCAAAAGTGTTTTCACCGTATTTTTTTATCCCCACCCCTTATATATATATATATATATATATATATATATATATATATATATATATATATATATATATATATGTATGTATGTATGTTAGATTAGATGAAAGGTGAGGATGTGTTTTGACTGTTTTTTTTAACTCATTGTTTTTACCGGAACCTATCCCTATATATATATATATATATATATATATATATATATATATATATAGAGAGAGAGAGAGAGAGAGAGAGTGGGATGATCCAAGGGAAAATACTTTTTTAAGGGAAAGTGGGTGTGTAATATTTATCATGAAACATCTTAATTTTCACCAATACAAATGTCAGAAAATAAAAAGTGAAATTAATAGTTGTTGATTAGAGATGCTATAAATGTTAAGCGTCCTTGATATATTCTTTTTGTAGTTTTTAACATTAATTGATGAATATTATATCCAAAATCATTAATATTCATTGTGTGATGCATGTTAGCTAAAATTGATGATGATGAATGTTAAAATAAATAATATTTGTGAAAATGTTATTGTTTAACATTCATCATAAATAATGTCAAGAATGAATGTTACCAACTATAAAATAAATATTCACCAAATAATGTTATAACTTCAAAGTAAATTTTATCTATGAATAAATTTTTATATAGCATCAATTTTGATTACTATTCACTAGTCTAATTTTTTCAATAATAAAATTGTATCAAACTTATTCGATATTCATCAATAATCCATCCTAATTCATTCATCTCCTTTCTTTTTCCAGCTAAAAATAAAACTCGAGAATGATCAATTAATTTTAAATTAGTTGGTTTTCTTTCCTTTCCACCTAGAAAAAACTCGAGAATGCAATGTTAACACTAATATAAAAATTCAAAATGTCAGTTTTCACTATTCTTTCTATAACAAACGTTCTTATTTGAACATTGTCTGAAATTTTGATTAAATAAATATGTTTGTTATTAATGTTTAAAAAAATAAGCTTTCAATAAATATTTTAGAATATACATATGGTTAAAATTCTAACAGAAATCTAATGGGAGAATTACACATATCCCCTCCACAAACACTCTAAATTACATATATACCCAACCACATTTTTAAATTACATATATACCCAAATCCCTATTTTAAGTATACTAAAAATTAAAAAAAAGTATAAATTGTCACAACTTACAAAATTTTCAGACCAACAATCGATTATATTTAAAACAGATAACATTTACTTTTTTTTCTTCTAATTTTAGTATACTTAAAATAGGGATTTGGGTATATATGTAATTTAAAAATATTTTTGGGTATATATGTAATTTAGGGTGTTTGTGGAGGGGAGATATGTAATTCTCCCAAATCTAAAAATGATCTTATATATCATTTACTAGGTGAGGTCCCGCGACAACGCGGAGTTTCAACATTTGATTTTATAAATTGTGTAATTAAAAAGTTAAGTCAAATGAAATTGTACCATGAACCGGATTTTACATAATATAATCGCCAATCAATAACATCTAGCATATATTCTATCAGTTTGGTACGGTTCCGGATTTTTGATTTTTTTTAAAGTTAAGTTATTAAAAATACATGTCGGTGGTAAATTATATATTATCTAATTTGTAAACATTTTAGTTATAACTATTACCCATTTTATGAAGGGGCGGATAGTCAAACATTAATTAACGTAATATGTATATAATAAGAATGTAGTATAGAATTATTGTAACCTATAAAAAAAAATTTAAAACTTAATTCAATGTAACTCAAATAACTGTATTTTGTAATTCAAACCTAAATTTCTATCCAAATTGAACATTGTTGTGATCAAATATACACATATATATATAAGCAATAACAATAGATTTTTAATAGCAATAATAATAATCCATATTCTCCAACTTGATCTTTGTAGGCGTTTATTTTTAGCAAATCAATAAAACGTTCGATAGCATATTTATTATCAAGGACATTTAAAATTTGTTATTATAAATTCAAATATGTGTGTATGAAAAGGAAAAATAATATTTTAATATAAAAATGTACATTTAGTTTAATACCATCAAAATATATTGAAATTTCATGATCTTCAAGAGGGTCTTTATCATTTAATAGTTTTATACTAAATATAAGTTTTTTTTTTGACAATGCTTTAAACAAAACTTGTAAAAATATAAAATCCATGAATCACAAAAAGAAAATAGAACAATATTATTATAGTTGAATATGATATATGATTGTCTATTGTTTAGCTTAATGTATATTATTTAAGGGATATTAGTTAAAATCATAAAATATTTTAGTTACATTATTTAAAGGATTATTAGTTAAAATCATAAAATATTTTAGTTACGATTTTAACGTATTCACGATATTACGGTTGTTTGGCTAAATGGATGATCAGTTTTTAGTTTAATAATGTTGATAAAAAAATTCATGTAATTAATCAATATATATAAATATTTAAAATACAATTGTTTTATTTATAAAAATATAGACAATGTCATGATATTTAAACTATAAGGACTAAAAAAATAGGGAAGTATTAAAAGTGTCAATTTCAATAGTTGTGGGTACACATTATAAAAATTGCAAAAATGAAGGAAATAATTTTAACCGAGGATCTTTATGGATGGAACCAATCTAAGGTCTTGATTGGTCTATTGTATTCTGTTATATATATATATATATATATATATATATATATATATATATATAATAAAAAGATTATTTTTGAGATTTTCTAAATTTTTAAAAATCTTAAAATCCTTATCTAAATTACAACTTTGTTGTAGAATTTTTATACACCTTATCTTAAATGAATAGTAGAATTATGTGTAACCCAACTTTATTTAGCTAAACTTCGTTAAATTAATGAGGTTTTGGATTGGAGATGAATTTAGGAAGAAAATTACATGCAGTAAAAAATCGACGTATATCATAACATGATCCCGTTGTTGTAACATCCTCTCTAGTGGTCTGGTAATTTCTAATATTTAATTATTTTAGAAATTATTTAATATTATGTGTTTAATTGAGAAACATAGATAAATAAGTCCAACGACTTATTGTGAATAGTAAATTGTTGTTTATTTTAATGTACTATAGTTGATGGTAAAATAAAGTAAGTTTCTCATAATTGGTATTTAGGTTCCAGACAATAGATTTAAGATGGATATAAAATATCCAAAGTTGGGAATCGATTAAAATGAGGAGGCCGACCTATAATTCATCATTTTCCCAAAATTGAAAATATCCCTTGTGTTAAACCCTAGTGACTTAAATCCAACTCAAGAACTAATCAAATTCAAGGGAAGAAGGTGATTGTGGTTTAACTTAAAGCTTGTTTCATCACCTTCTCCATCAAAGTGTAAGTATTCAATTTTATGAACTCAATCTTTGACTAGGTTAGAAATTGATGAAATGATTTGAAATTGATGATTGTTTGATACTTATATAACTAGTTGATGTTGATTGAAATTAATTGATGCTTGTAACTGATTTGGCATAGTTTTGGTTATAAGTTCAAGTTCTTGAATGGTGACTTTGAATTTAATCAATTGATTTAAATTGGGTTCTTGGGATTTTGACATGAGAATGGAATTAGATGATGTTAATTGAGGTTAATTAAATGTTATATGATGTTCCTTTGGTATTATAAAGCTTGTCATATTCATTTGGTAATTGGATTTTTGGTGTATAATGAGTTTGGTTCAAGATGGGTTTGAGCAGGCCTGAGGTTGAGCTGAAGAACAGCTCAACGCGATCCCCGTTTTAATTCTCGGATCGCATTCATTAGTTATAAACTGAATCATACGATTTTTGTTCTTGGGAACGCGATCCCAGCTCCTTTCCTGGATCGCGTTGCCAAGTGCAATTTGATTACAGAATGTTTTCTACTTATGTTTGATATTGTGTTTACTTGTGTAAGGGTCCATTTACATAAGTACTAATTGTTGATAATAAGTTACTAATTTGTGCGTTGTGTGATGTTTCAGATACCCCAAAGACTCAGTGATTAGAAGTTGAGTGTGGTGATTCTTGAGGTATCGGTGAGTGGATTTAGAACTCACCTTTTAATTTAGTTGTAACTATTTGGTTGCAATAGGTGAACGTAGATATGTTGTTATATTATTTGATTAATGTTGTTGATTGTGACTATATGTGCTAATTGGCCTTCGGGCATCAGTTGTTAATGAGGTCAACGAGTTGAGCTGGTTGGTTAAGTTGTTGGGTATTATGTAAATTACACAAGGTCTTACTTCATTTGTTGTGTGTATAGAACCCATGTTTGAGTATAATAGCCACTAACTATCAGTCTCGTCTGTTATGGCCATACGGATATGTTGGATAAGTGTTTTGGGGAGCCATTCGGGTATTATGGTATTTCTCCAGAACCACCGATTCTCATTATTAAATTGTTGATTAGTTGACTTGTGTGCTTACGGTTGTTTGGTGTAAACAAGTAGTTAAGCTAAGTTAATTGGTGCGTGATAAATTTATTCACTTAGCTTCATGTTAATCCCTCATTTTTACTTCCTTTGGGTTTATTTTGGAATATGGGAAGCAGGAAGTTAATGGTAGTGGAGCAAGGAATGTTTGACTGACTGTGCTACTCTGATATAGTTTGCTATAAACTATGTTTTGCATTAAATAATACCCTATTTGTAGTAAGTAATCAGTATTGTTACCAGTTGTTAAAATGTTGTGTAAATAATGTGTAAAGGTTGTGTACATTTTATAATGTATATTAAGAAAATATGTTTGGGTGAATTGAGCATTGTAAAGTGTTAAATCCCAAATCTAGACAGTGTTATGTCAAACATTCCTGGGTATGGGATTTAGCATGGTGTATGAAATTGTTAGTAGATAGGTACTAACGATTAACAAAGTTCAAGTGTTGTGTTGATTACAGATATGGCAGATAACAAGCCACCGAACACCAACCCTAACAATGCCTCCAGGATCGATGTTCCTCCTTCGGATATTCATAATGAGAGACATGATCATGAGGGTACTTCTATTCCGGTTCATGAAGAATCAAATAGAGATGATTATCTTTTTCAATTAGAAGATGAGGTGATTAATCTCAGAGAATTTAAAAGACAAACTGAAGCCGGATCATCTCAGCAACATTCTCAACAGCAAGCACCAGTTTTTTTGTATTGTTCCACCACCTCAGTCAAGTAAAATATGTTCTTTCAAAACATTTATGTCAAGTAAACCACCGGAGTTTCATGGTAGTACAAATTTGACAGTAACATTGAATTGGTTGAGAGACATGGAAAGAAAGTTTGATGTGACTCGGTGTGAAGAAGAATTAAAAGTGTTATATGCAATTCAATGTATGAAGGATGAAGCGATGAATTGGTGGGATTCGATCACTGGTCATTTGACACAACAACAAAAGGAGTCTATTAGGTGGACTGAATTTCGTAATGTATTGTGTAATCAGTATTGCTCAGATTTTGATATGGCACGTATTAGAAGGGAGTTTATGAATTTGCAATTGATTGATAATATGACGATCGATGATTTGATATCTCAGTTTTCTGATAAGTTGAGGTTTGTTCAACAATGGGTGCTGGATGAGAAAACTAAAGTTGAACAGTTTGTTGAAACTCTACCTCCGAGTTACCGTACCACTGTGAGATTAGCTGGTTCTTTACCGCAAGCGTTCATTCATGCACGCTCAGTTGACAGTGATATGAGGGCTCAAGGTATTCAATCTAAAAATGTTACCTTTTCGAGGTTTAGAACTGATTCTTCAGGAAAAGGAAAGTCGAGATGGCAGAGTAACCGACAAGGTCAAAGATCTGGTAGTAAGAGTAGTTCATCCGGGAGTTCCAACTGGTGCAATTCGTGTAAATCAAGGCATTATGTTCAGTGTACAGTTCAGACAAATAAATGTCTTAAATGTGGTGAACTTGGGCACGAAATAAAGAACTGCAGGTATCCAAATTTTGTGTCTTGGACGTGTAAGAAGGAAGGACATCGGGTTGGTCAGTGTCCTGAGGCGAGGAGACAGGGTCCTGGTTCGGTCGGGAGTTCGTCATCTTCCGCGCAAAAGCGAAAGAATCCGCCGCCAGCAGCAAGTAGGGCATTTCAGATGATAGTCGATGAGGCTATGCACACAGAGGATGTTATTACTAGTACTTTTCTTATAAACTCTGTACCAGCGCGTGTTTTATTTGATTCTGGAGCAAATTGTTCCTTCATATCTGTGTGTTTCTGTGATAAGTTAAAACTGATCCCTACTGTGATAACTAAACCTGTTGAAGTAGAAATTGTTAGTGGCAACCTAGTTCATGTTACCACTTCGGTGACTGGAGCTAGTATTGTGATAGACGGCCAAACTTTCCCAATTTCATTTCTGTTGATGTCAATTCCTAGTTTTGATATGATTATTGGCATGGATTGGTTAAGTCAGTATATGTAACACCCACTTTATGGGTCCAGTATTTTACTATTATTTCCTGACTTGAAATGGTTAATTGAAATGTTAGGAAATATTGTAAATTGGTAATTGAAAATAAATAGGTAAAAGAGTCAAATAATTTATTGTGGTTAATAAATTATTAACTGTTTTAATTTATTTCAGTTGACGGTAAAATAAAATAATATTTCCCCGCAAATGGTTTTTAAGTTCCAGACAATGATAAGTACGGGGAATGAAAATTAACCATTTACATAATATACTCCATATGTGGAGTCGGTTTATAATTAAACTTATCATATGCATACGTACGTACGGATATACATACATATGTACAAAACATACATACAAACATGAAGAAATCTTAAATTGGAGCTTTAAAAATCGAATTTAAGCTTGAAGATCATGGATTATCATCTCCTAATCCTTCTATTCAACTTGTAAGTTTCAATTTCATGAAATATGAACCCTAGAATTTGGGGTTTTTGATGTTCTTGACCTTAAATCCGAAATTAGGGTTTCAAATGATTAAATTGATGTTAGTTAAGCTTCAATAACATGTATTAATTGTTCTATCATCATTATAAACATGTTGTAATTACTAATTCTTGAATTTAATATAAACCCTAGAAAATGGGTTTTGTGTATTGGATTTAATTAGCATGATTAAAGTAAAATCGAAGCTTGAAATGATGATATAATTGTTAGTTGATACTTGAATTGTGATTATAAGCTAAGCCCTAACTTGAATTGATGAAATTTATTAAATTGTAAACTAGTTATTCAATTGAGTTTGATAAGCTAGTATTTGATCATTAAAGATGATTGTGTAAGCTTAATTGCTAAGTATTCATTAGACCTAATATTGAGCTTTTGATGAATTGTTGATATTGGAGGTTAATAATTGTGTTAAAGGTCTAATTATGTTAGTCTAACATGACTAAAGCAATGCGATCATAATAATCATAAACTTGATAAGTAAGTTTGAATTGTGTTGGTAATATGGTTATTTATAATATTGGAATGATGTTGTATAGATTTTGAGATAAGTAACTAACTTGTGTAATTCCATTGTATTCTCAGATTTCGAGAAGACTCGGTGACATTAGACTACTGAGTGGACAACTGAGGTGTCGGTGAGTGGATCTTAATCCTCAGTGTAATTTAGTTGTAACAGGTTTGGTTACAACGGGTAATCGTATTATTACTGCTTTTGGTTTGCCATGATTAATTTGGTTTAATAGTAATAATACTGTTGATAGACTGGTTAGTCTGATATGTTGACTTGATTGAATATGTGAATACGTGATCACTTGATATTTGGCCTTCGGGCATCAGTATTGAGGTCAACAGGTTGGTTGGGTTTGGTTACTATTGTAAGACGACAGGAATTTCCTTGTACATATCGTTAATAGGAAATTAGGTCGTATGAGATTAGTACCAAACTATCGGTCTATTCTGTATTGGCCATACAGATTGACGATAAGTGTTCTGGGAGAATCCCCGGGTATTATGATATCTCTAGAACCACCGATCCTCATTGATATGTTGTGTATTGAGATGTTATCTCATTGATATTATGTGGTTATTGTTGGTATTCTTGACTGAAGGTTTCCCCAAGAACCATCGATCCATTGTGATGTTATTTGTTTACGATGATTTGCTGTAAACAAGGTTGTTATGCTAAGTTAGGCTGTTGGTTATGTATTCCCTCACTTAGCGTTATGCTAACCCCACCACCCCACTTCTTGCAGGTTATGGTTTTGATATAACGGGATTGTCAAGAAGTTGTTCGGGATGAAATGTTTGACCAAGCCTACTCTGATATTTGATTATACAAATCAATGTTATTTAGTGGTTTGGAAGTAACACCCATGTTAATAAACTATGTTTTTAAATTAGGTTGAAATTGAAATGTAACTTGGTATTGTTTAAAGTTGGACTAACACTTCCGGATTTATTATATTTAAATGATGTAAATTGAGGGGTGTTACAGTATAAAGCAAGTATAGATTGCCTCAATAAATTGATTAGAAACCCAAATCTGAAGAGTCATGCGTTGTGGCTCGAGGAGAAAGGGATAGTGGGTGTATACCTTTGATTTCTATGATGAAAGCTTGGAAGTCGTTGTCTAAAGGTTGTGAGTCTTACCTAGCCTATGTAATTGATGCTAAACTAGAAAAGAAATCCATTTCTGATATTCCGGTTGTTTCTGAATATCCTAAAGTATTTCCCGATGAATTTCCTGGTTTGCCACCGGTTAGGGAAGTGGAATATCATATTGATCTTGTTCCTGGATTGTTGCCTGTAGCGAAAGCTCCCTATAGACTAGCTCCTTCTGAAATACGTGAAATGATGAATAAGATACAGGAGTTATTGGATAAAGGATTCATTAGACCTAGTTCTTCTCCCTGGAGTGCACCGATTTTGTTTGTGAAAAAGAAGGATGGGTCTTTTAGAATGTGTATTGACTATCAGGAATTGAATAAATGAACAATAAAGAATAAATATACTTTGCCTCAAATAGATGATTTGTTCGATCAGTTGCAGGGATCTTCGTTTTATTCGAAAATTGACTTGAGGTCGGGTTATCACCAAGTTTGCGTTCGTGAACAAGATATTCCTAAAACTGCTTTTCGTACCAGGTATGGTCATTTTGAATTCCTAGTTATGCCATTCGGTTTAACAAATGCTCCAGCAGTTTTTATGGATTTAATGAATCGGGTGTGCCGGCCTTTTCTCGATAAATTTGTAATTGTGTTTATCGATGATATTTTGGTGTATTTTAAATCCGAGTCAGAACGTGAAATGCATTTGAGATTAGTGTTGGAAACTTTGAAAAGAGAACACTTATATGCAAAATTTTCTAAATGTGAATTCTGGATTCGAGAGGTGCAATTTCAAGGTCATATTATCTGTAGTAATGGTGTTAAGGTTGATTCTTCTAAAATTGAAGCTGTGATGAATTGGAAAGCTCCAAAATCTACTTCAGTGATAAAGAGTTTTCTTGGTTTGGCAGGTTATTACCGGAAGTTCATTAAAGATCTTTCTAAAATCGTCGGTCCGTTGACTAAATTGACCTGTAAGGATGAGAAATTTGTGTGGACTGATCAACAGGAGATAGCTTTTCAGACCTTAAAATAGTTATTGTGTCAGGCACCAGTTTTGGCATTACCTGAAGGGTCTGAGGATTTTGTTGTTTACTGTGATGCTTCTTATTCGGGTTTGGGTGGTGTTCTTATGCAAAGAGATAAAGTTATTGCCTATGCTTCATGAAAGTTGAAACAGCGTGAAAGAAACTATCTTACTCACGATTTAGAGTTGGCAGCAGTTGTATTTTCCTTGAAAATCTGGAGACATTATCTTTATGGTACAAAGTGTATTATTTGTACAGATCACAAGAGTCTTCAGTACATGTTTTCTCAGAAAGAGTTGAATATGCGTCAGAGGCGATGGTTGGAATTAATCAAAGATTATGATTGTGAAATTCGTTACCATCCAGGAAAAGCTAATGTGGTTGCTGATGCTTTGAGTCAAAAAGGTGTCTCTGTTTGAAAAGTTTTCAACATTTCTATTTACTAAATATTTGTTTTACATGATATACGGTCATTAACTCATTCAGTATAGGGTGTATTCTAGACACCATCTTTGACCAGGTTTGCTTTAAAAAAAATGTTTATTATTTGAAAATTAATGTTTCTTCTAACTTAGTGGATAAAATTAAAGATGTACAATTAGAAGCTTTATTAGATCATAATCTAAAGTCATAAATTATGTTGAAAAGAAAAGATTTGTTGGTTGATGATTCTAGAGGATTAAAGACTTTTCAGCCTCACGTGTGGATTCCTCTTATTGGTGGTATTTGGGATATGATTTTGACTGAAGCCCATAAGTCACGATTATCTGTTCATCCCGGTAGTACTCGAATGTATAAAGATTTGAAGCCGTTGTATTGGTGGCCTACGATGAAAACCGATATAGCATAATTTATTGGTACTAGTCATATTTGTGCACAAGTCAAAGCTGAACACCAGAAACCGTATGGATCGCTGAAACAATTAAAAATTCCAGAATGGAAGTGGGAACACCTAACTATGGATTTTGTGACTAAACTTCCACGTATATCTCGAGGGAATGACATGATTTGGGTTATTGTTGATCGATTGACCAAAAGTGCACATTTTCTGACTACTAGTGAAACTACATCTCTTAGTAAGCTTGCACAGTTGTATGTCAATGAAATTGTTTCAAGACATGCTATTCCTTTGTCGATTGTGTCAGATAGAGATTCTCGATTCATTTCTCATTTCTGGCAGAGTTTGCAACAAGAATTGGGTACCCGTGTTAATCTCAGTACAACATATCATCCTCAAACAGATGGTCAGTCAGAGCGTACGATTCAGACACTTGAGGATATGTTGCGTATAACACACCACACATTTATTTATATATATATATATATATATATATATATATATATATATATATATATATATATCGGAAGCGCAATCATATTTATATTATATGCAATAGATGACATGAAGTCATCTACCAAAATCATTATACAATTCATAAGTATTAGATGATAATTTACAAACTAGTAAAATGTATTTGGGCAATATATGTATCAAAATTAATATCAGAGTAGCCATGGTCAACCACTTTCAAGCACTCCTTGCCCAGTCCCATTCAAGTCAAACCTGCAAGGAGTAACAACGGGATTAGCACGAAGCTAAGTGAATAAACCTGTTACCACAGTTCGACTTAGATCAACATAATTAATTATCAACAATCAACACATAGACTCAACATCACCAAGAGGATCGGTGGTCCTTGTGGCGCCCTCAGACCGCGGTGGCCCACCAAGCAACCCTTACGATCACTGCAGGCCATTACAGTGATTTACCGATAACTGTTTGCTACCTTTAACCAACATAAGTTCCATTCACAACACATGTTCACAATCCCTATGTTGGTTAACCTGTAGCAACCCAGTCCAAAAATTGTTGACCTCCGATACCCCAAATTGCTCAAAGCAGTATATATATATATATATATCACAAAAACAATCAATATTAAACACTACTATGCTTAATCTATTGTAACTAATACGTCACAACCAAATCACACTGAAGTTCCAAGTCAATTCACCTGTTAACTTTGCTCCAACCACTCAGCTGACTAAATCACTGAGTCTTCGAGTTATCTGTCAATACAATAAAGCACTTAAGTTAATAACTCAATTCAACTTATCTACTCACTTAATACAGGTATAGATATTTATTCATACATACAAAAGCACAACAATATTCACATTGATTTTACTACTGTTTTAGTTCCCTACCCGATCGGCTCATTTACCTTAGCCGTTCGGCTATAATGCTTTACCCGATCGGCTCACCTTGACCCGATCGGCTAGCACTACTAAATTTTGAGACCTTCGTTCAAACACCAAGTTCTGTTACCATTTTGCACTAAACTAACCGTTCATCTAATTGTACCCGTTCGGCTCATTGATCATACCCGATCGGCTCACCAAGTATAGCCAATCGGCTATGAAGCTCAAACACAAAACCTGCACAAACTTGTTTCTATTTCCTGCACGAGCCCTAACTTGAAATTCATACTAACACAGCTTCAAACTCATCTTTTAACCATTCTAATGCTAAAATTAAGTCTTATAACACCAACACATCATCAAAAACAACTTCAAATACTAGCTTTATAGTAATTTACACATTAACCTAACCTATCTTAAATCAAGTTTATATAAGTAAATAAAACATTCAAACACTTACAAATTGCAAGGAAGAAGATGATGATATGAGGTGCTGCAAGTCCCAAATTTCACAACTTATGATTATTAAGAGATTACTAATTTGATTTGAAGATAAATTTCATGTCATACACTAACTTTGTAAGTGACAAGAAATCACAGAGAAAAAGTGAAGGTCGGGTTATGCCCATTTTCATTTCTATATCAAAGTATAATTATTATACCCGTTCTAACTCTATTGTCTGGAACCTAAATACCAATTGCGAGAAAAAGTATTTTATTTTACTGTGACCTATAACTATTTAAAACAGTTAATATTTTACTAGTCACAACAAATCTTTCAACCAAACTTTCTAAGTTATAATTCAAAACATATAAAACACAATATATGAATATAACAAATACTATATGTAAGTAAAGGAAATTACCTAGTTACCCTCAGGTCACAAAATGGGTGTTACATTGCGGGCTTGTGCTTTGGAATATGGAGGTTCTTCGGATTCTCACTTACCTTTGGTGGAATTTGCTTATAATAATTCCTATCATTCCAGTATCGGTATGCCTCCATATGAAATGTTGTATGGACATCGGTGTATAATGCCTATGTGTTGGTTAGAGGCTGGTGAAAAGCAGTTTGCTGGTCCCAACATTGTGCAGATAACAGCTGACAAAGTAGCGATTACCCGTGAGAAATTGAAAGCTGCACGTGACAGACAGAAGCAGGATGCAGATCCACGTAGACGACCAGTGTCGTTTTCTGAAGATGAATTAGTTTATCTTAAAGTTTCTCCGTGGAAGGGGGTTATTCGGTTTGGAAAACGTGGTAAATTAGCGCCCCGATATATTAGACCGTTCAAAATTCGCAAAGTTGTTAATGATCAGTCCGTTACATTGGATCTCCCTCTAGAACTTACTGGTATTCATGACACATTTAACATTTGCTATTTAAGAAAGTGTAACGTTGAAGATCAATCGCAGATTCTTTCCTTGCAAGATTTGAAAGTTGATAGGAGTCAGAAGTTAGTTGAAGAACCTGTTGAACTTTTAGACAGAAAGATTACCAAACTTAGAAAGAAACAGATTCCTATGGTGTTAGTGAAATGGAAGCATAGTTTAGGTTCAAACCTGACTTGGGAAACTGAAGAGAGTATGAAATCCAGATATCCTGGATTATATGGCAGTGTTGAGATTTCGGGGACGAAATCTCTTTAAGGAGGGGAGATTTGTAACATCCTCTTCAGTGGTCTGGTAATTTCTAATATTTATTTGTTTTAGAAATTATTTAATATTATGTGTTTAATTGAGGAACTTAGATAAATAAGTCCAATGACTTATTGTGAATAGTAAATTGTTGTTTGTTTTAATGTACTATAGTTGATGGTAAAATAAAGTAAGTTTCTCGTAATTGGTATTTAGGTTCCAGATAATAGATTTAAGACGGGTATAAAATACCCAAAATTGGGAATCGATTAAAATGAGGAGGCTGAACTATAATTCATCATTTTCCTAAAATTGAAAATATCCCTTGTGTTAAACCCTAGTGACTTAAATTGTGACACCCGCTAATTTAGGACTGTAATTAGTGCCTAAATTACTTGTAATTACGTGTATTTAGTTTATATTAATCTAAATATATGTAACACTATGTGTACTTACATACACATTTATACGATTTGTTTAAATCGTACACTGATGAACCGGATGGATATCCGATAATGAAAATATGGACGTTGGTGACAAACTGTTAAAATAATGTGGAATTATCCAAACAAATATTATTTACCTTAATATATAGTGAGAATATATTACACGTATTAAATATCGTATAAAATACTCAGTACGCGACGAAAACGCGTGAAACACGCCCGATACGCAAAATTATCTCAAATTATATTTTTATAACTCAAAACTAAGTATTTTGATAAAATACTTCAAGTAAAAATATCGCGATTGCACGCGTACAATTAAAACGTTTAAAAACGTTACACAATTTAAACGAACGTCTAAACCGCAACCGACTACCGACCGACGACCGAAATATATTTTAATAACTTAGAATATATTAGTAGAGTAAAACTTTTATTTAAAATATCATGTTTTAAATCGTTATCAAAACGTATTAAATGAAACGTTATACGGTTAATAAAAACGTCGAAACGAACGGGTAAACGAACACCGCACGGAGTGCAAATTTGGGGAAACAATTTAGACATCACATGGGGTGGGACCCCCATGATTTTATGCAGAAAATATGCATGAGGCATGGCCTCCCATACTTACTTGGTCACTCCTTACACCCATACCGTTTTTTCCTTCACTACACTTCACCCTTCTTCACACACAACCTCATCTCTCTTTCCCTCTCTCCCTCCATGAAAATTCTGCCATCCCCACAGCCCCAAGTCACCACCACACACCACCACCATCCACCATTGGCCACCACCTCACTCTTGAAGGAAAAACGAAGCCGAAGACACCAAAACGATCACCTACGCGTGTACATCACTTCTATCATCTTCGTTTCTTCATACACCATTGTGAGACTTCAAAACTCTTGTACTTTACTTACATAATATATATTAACATGTTATGTTTCTTACTTAACAAATAAATGTCCAAACCATTTACCAAAACTCGTTTTTGAAACACATATATGTATACTGCTTTCTGGCCAGAAAAACCGTCTCACTAAAACGTTAATATATAGAGTTCTAGAAAGAGTTAGACAACGAAACACCTACCAAAATTTGCGTACGGAAGAGCTCTACAAAAAGATATTCTTTGAACATTTCCATAAATTCCTAATTTTTTTGTATAACTCGATCTTTGAACATATGTCTATTTTGGACCAAATCTGACCACACTTTGAAACTATTTTTGTTTAAAATAGTAAATGAACTTATAAAAGTACCATAAAGTGAAGAAATGAACAAGACACATAGGAGAACATGTGTGATTTTTGGTTAGGCTTGATTCGGAATAGAAGTGGGTGAGATCGGGGTTTGATTTGGGTTAAAAATCTGGAAAATAAAGTGTAGGGATTGTTTTGGAAATTATTTAAAAACCGACACTTCGGGCTAACCCCGACACGAACCGATAAATTTTACAAACTCTATAAACCAAAATAAAGCTTGTGTAAAAGTTTCGGGTCAAACGGAGACCGTTAAACACGTTTTCGACAAACACCAAAACCAACCAGAAGGAAGTGCCGCATGCAGTCCAAAAACAGTATGCGACACTTATCCGAGTAACGCATGAAATCGTAAAACGCATTATTAGCATCACTTGCTGAAGTGACGCCACCCCCTTAGTGATGCACCTTACCCGACACTAGCCTAGTGACGCCTAATCTAACTGAGTGTCATCCATAGCGGCACTAACCGAGTGACGCCCTAATCATAGTGACGCACCTTACCCAACACTTACCTAAAGTGACGCCCCACCTGAGTGACGCCTTATGTACCGACACTTATACCGACGCTTATACCGTCACTTACACCGACACTCATACCGGCACTGACCTAAGTGTCGCTACCCCGACACAAGTGACGCTACTCAGTGCCGCCATTAACACGACACTTGTGAAATCATGCGACACTACTTAAGTGTCGCCTAAGCTATTAAGTGTCGCATGGAGTGACGCATAAAACAGAAACTTGAAAAATACTTTTATACTAAGTATTGAATACATACAACAACTATACTTTATACGACACTACACTTACATGATACACATATACTTTTGGAAGTATACGCTACAACTTGAACACACACGAGCTTACACTCGAAACAATAACTATACTTACGAGATTACACTCGATACTACATATGAGATTACACATACACTTAGATGGGATTACACCCACTCTACCACGAGCTTACACTCGAACCAATTGTTTATAAGACGAGCTTACACTCGCACGAACTTACATCTGAACGACGGTTACACGTCACATTACAAATAACCAACTCATGTATATGCTTTACAAGGTATACAAACACGATGAATTACATAATAATAATGTGTGAATTATTATTACACCTCCGTCACCAACGGGCCACACTTACTTACAAAATGATTACAAACGTACAAACAAATACATGAACATTTTCTAGTTGAGTGGACAACTAGCATGGGTGATCCTTCGTGACACCAACTTACTTACTTGCTTACAACCTTGTGCGTTTCGGATGCCAGAAGTTTGCAGGGTTCGGAGAACCAACTTACGGAATTACATCCGACACTACGGACTTACATCCGGGATTCTTATTCGCTTACACGAAAGTATCATACTTGCTTGACTCAGGTGAGTCTTACAGCCTCATTTTTACTGTTTTCTACTGGGGTGAGATACTTAGCTACCGTTTTACATGTGAACGCAATGTACTGTACTGAATTTTCTACTGCTTTTACACAAACTTTGCATGAGTTACTTTTATCCACTGAAATCCTCCCATCATAAGTTATTAGTTATGGACTTAAGCGCGATTACAAATAGATGGATCCATTTGGGACTGACAATCCCTGCCTGGGGTGGTAGCGCCACCACGGATTACACCGTAGAAACAGGCATATTAGGAATTGATTACATATGAGTGTCTGGATAGCACTCACGGGGGTACGTGATGTGGTACTTGATTGTATTGATTCACACCAAACAGTTAAGCTTCACTTGTGAGCTCATGGCACTGTGTACTGGTCTGGAGATCTTACGATCTAGGATCTACTGTTTACTGTTTACTTACGTTACTGGTTGGGTAACACTGGTACATTTGCGGTTCATGACTGTTATTTCCTACTAAACCTATGAGATTCACCAACCATTTTGGTTGACCTGTTTTAGCTTTGTATCTCAGGTACATTACAGCAGTAGGACTGCACACCCTGAGGGGACTGATAGCTCGAGTCACATGCATACTACTTTGGAGATTCTGTCGCATTATTTTTGTTATAATTATTATGTAATAGAATATCTAGGAAAACATACTTTCTGAACTCAGAGCTTATTACATTTCGACTACAATCAATGTAATACTTTTGTACTATTGTACGACGTTGCATACATATGTTGTTTGCTTTACTTTTTGTGCTGTGATTATTGATTAGTAACACCCAAAGCTTTCTTCCGCGCAACATTAAATTTGGGGGTGTTACATAAATCCAACTCAAGAACTAATCAAATTCAAGGGAAGAAGGTGATTGTGGTTTAACTAAAAGCTTGTTTCATCATCTTCTCCATCAAAGTGTAAGTATTCAATTTTATGAACTCAAGCTTTGACTAGGTTAGAAATTGATGAAATGATTTGAAATTTATGATTGTTTGATACTTATATAACTAGTTGATGTTGATTGAAATTAATTGATGCTTGTAACTGATTTGGCATAGTTTTGGTTATAAGTTCAAGTTCTTGAATGGTGACTTTGAATTTAATCAATTGATTTAAATTGGGTTCTTGGGATTTTGACATGAGAATGAAATTAGATGATGTTAATTGATGTTAGTTAAATGTTATATGATGCTCCTTTGGTATTATAAAGCTTGTCATATTCATTTGGTAATTGGATTTTTTGTGTATAATGAGTTTGGTTCAAGATGGGTTTGAGCAGGCCTGAGGTTGAGCTAAATAACAGCTCAACGCGATCCCTGTTTTAATGCACGGATCGCGTTCATTAGTTATAAACTGAATCATACAAGTTTTGTTCTTGGGAACGCGATCCCAGCTCCTTTCCTGGATCGCGTTACCAAGTGCAATTTGATTGCAGAATGTTTTCTACTTATGAACGCGATCCAGCTCTTGCTTTCGGATCGCGTTGCTTAGTGTAAATGTAACGCCCCTAAAATACGTAAGTTTAAATTATTAAAATACGTTTATGTTTTAGTTTTATATGTATTTAATATGTTAAAAGTTTAAGGTAACAAGATAGTTAGAATTGGGTTAGTGGGACTAACCAAATAAAAAAAGACATGTTAGAGGGACCAATTATATAAATAAGCAAATTAGAGGGGAGGGGAAGGAAAATATGCTAAAATATAACTCCCTACAGTATTCTTGTTGGTTCCAGACTTAAGAAATTAAAAAGAACAGTATATGTGTGTGTGTGTCGTGGAATCAAACCAAGAAGAAGAAGAAGAAATCGAAAAATTGAGTGAGTAATTGAGTGAATTAGGGCTTGTAATTCTCAATTAACAATCTATAAGGTATGTATGATCTTCCTACAAGCTCAATTCATGTTAGGGTTTCAATTTTATAAACCCTAGATTATTGAAAGTGTATGAAAGCTAGTTAATTAGCTTAATTAGTGTTCCATGTATGTTTTTAAGTTATGTATTATGATTAATTAATATTAATTTTGTTAAAGAATTCAAGTTCATATGTAAGTGGGTATGTATGAGTTATGTATGTATGTATAGTGATAAATTAAGATTGATGTTGATGATGATCAATGATAATCATGATTAAAAGAGTGATAAATACCCATTTATATGTGATTAGAAAGTTAAAGTTAAAGTATGGAACACTAATGATTTAAATAAGTGTTAGAGGTCTAGCACCTTAATTGTTAAAGTTAAAGTATGGAACACTAATGATTTAAATAAGTGTTAGAGGTCTAGCACCTTAATTGTATGATTAAGTTACAGTTATAAGATTTAGTGAAAGTGATGAGATAGGTGTTAGTGAATGGACACCTAAATGATGAGCTTTAGTAAAGAAAGTAAAGTGTTATGTTAATTGATCATGCTATGTGTTTATATGTATAGGTGATCAAGAAAGTGAAGTAAAGTCAAGTAAATTGCTTTGTCAAGAAAAAGGTAAGTAGATGGATATGAATGAATGAGGAGTCAAGTAATGAGCGAGTCATTAGCTTGACATGTTCCGAGTAATGAGTCATGAATATTAGTTCGGTATTAATGTTAACTAGTAGTAGTTAACATGATGATGATGTTTAAGGATCCTTAATGTGATGATGTTTATGTTAAAGTTAAAGTTTCCATTACTTACAAAGCAATTGCTTATGTGTTATGTTTAACATGTTTCAGGTGAGCCAAGTGTGAATAGGGGTGACTTGGACAAGGGACACGTTTAAAGTTATTGGTGGAGCTTGTTGCACGGTTTTGGTAACAAGCTATCCCTTTTTGATCATGCTCTAGATATAATAGTTACACCCCCTTTGTAAATTAAATGACATAAAGTATCATGTTTTGATGAAATTCTAAGTCTCATTTTGAGTATGAAAGATATTTTGTAAGAAGTCAAAGTGAAAGTCAAAGTTATGGTTAAAGTCTAAGTCATGGTAAGACTTATATGTTAAAAGCTTGAATGTATGTAAAGTGTGAAAGAAATGTTAAATGAGAAATTTTGAGTTATGAAAATCAAAAGTGTAATATTTTGATGTTGAGGTTAATTGATGATGTTAGCAAGTTAGTTTAACTTAAATAAGTCAATTGGGTGAGAATTGACCAAGAAAGTGGGTCAATATGGTCAAAGACCCAATCGGGTCATTTTGGTGTTCAAATGGGCAACCAATGAGGTTATGAGTCAAAATTTAGTTATACTCGAATATAGTCAAATGCTATGGCACTAATAAGTTGTAAATAATGTGTTGATAGTATGGTTAAAAGCTTAGAATTAGAATGTGAGTGGTTTGAAAGTTAATATGTCAAGATTTTGGTCAAAAATGGCCTAAAACTCGTCCACGGGTCAAATCCCGATAAAATGTGAAATTTGAAATGTGAAAATGAGGGAAGTTACATATTGATATAGTAAAGGTTCCTGCAAAATTTCATGTCTTAATTATAACGAGCAAAAAGTTATGCGCGTTTGAAGTTGGATAAAAAGTTGACTTTTGCTGACTTCCAGAATTAGGCATAGTCACGCGATCCCAGAAAATTTTCTGGATCACGTGAGTCAGTGCAATTTGTGATCAGAAAATTTTGTTCTTAGCTACGCGATCTCAGAAACTTTCCTGGATCGCGTATGATAGTGTATTTTGTAACAGAAAGTTTTTCAAGTGCTTACGCGATCCAACTTTTTTCCAGGATCACGTATCAATGTAGCAAATGAATATTTTAGTTTTTAAAAGCCCATTTTAGCTATGGAACTTTATTATAGATCAATTATATAAATGGAGTAATTGTGGGACATTGTCAAAAGCATAAAAAAAAAACAATGGTCACGTTTTCGGGGTGTTTCAGTAAATCGGTAATAGAAAATTTTCTTAAGGGGAACGCAATCCCACCCATTAACCCCGGATCGCGTTTGTCTGTATAATTTTGGTAATTATGTTAACTTGTGAATTCAAGAGTATACTATATATATATATATATATATATATATATATATATATATATATATATATATATATATATATATAGTGTTGTTACTTATGTTTGATATTGTGATTACTTGTGTAAGGGTCCATTTACATAAGTACTAATTGTTGATAATAAGTTACTAATTTGTGCGTTGTGTGATGTTTCAGATACCCCAAATACTCAGTGATTAGAAGCTGAGTGTGGTGAATCCTGAGGTATCGGTGAGTGGATTTAGAACTCACCTTTTAATTTAGTTGTAACTATTTGGTTGCAACAGGTGGACGTAGATATGTTGTTATATTATTTGATTAATGTTGTTGATTGTGACTATATGTGCTAATTGGCCTTCGAGCATCAGTTGTTAATGAGGTCAACGAGTTGAGCTGATTGGTTGAGTTAGTTGGGTATTATGTAAATTACACAGGGTCTTACTTCATTTGTTGTGTGTATAGAACCTGTGTTTGAGTATAATAGCCACTAACTATCGGTCTCGTCCGTTATGGCCATACGGATATGGTTGGATAAGTGTTTTGGGGAGCCATTCGGGTATTATGGTATTTCCCGAGAACCACCGATCCTCATTATTAAATTGTTGATTAGTTGACTTGTGTGTTTACGGTTGTTTGGTGTAAACAAGTAGTTAAGCTAAGTTAATTGGTGTGTGATAAATTCATTCACTTAGCTTCGTGCTAATCCCTCCTTTTTACTTCCTGTAGATTTATTTTGGAAAATGGGTAGCAGGAAGCTAATGGTTGTGGAGCAAGGAACGTTTGACAGACTGTGCTACTCTGATATAGTTTGCTATAAACTATGTTTTGTATTAAATAATACCCCGTTTGTAGTAAGTAATCAATATTGTTACCGGTTGTTAAAATGTTGTATAAATAATGTGTAAAGGCTGTGTACATTTTATAATGTATATTAAGAAAATATGTTTCTTATAAATTCGCTTCCGTGCAAATAATATAATATTTGTTATATTAAAATGAGGGGTGTTATAGTTGTACATAGCTAATTAAAAAAAATTGTTAGATAAATCAATCAAAATTTTGAGCCTACTTTTCGATTTACGTTTTGAAGTACGCTAACATTTTTCAAAGGGTGTTGATAAATACATCAAAAAAATTGTGATGTATAGTTGTATACACCAAAAATTCAATATTCATGCATACAATACAACTTTCTAATATACAAATTTATTGTATAGAATAAAAATTATATTGTATTTATCACTCCTCATTTTATAAATGTTGGTTTAATCAGGAAATAACCCGGCGTTATTATAATTTAAAAAACAAATGACATGTAAGATATACGTAGAATCATGATGATAGGGCTAATTAAACATGCATATATGCGCATAATTAATAAAATTGGGTATTTTTTTTTTTATTTTTTGAAAGGTACTATTAAAATACTATACTTGCAATAAGTACAATTTGAGTTACGATTCCAATTAAAAAAGATTACTTTTTACTTCTACCAGAGATCCAAGTGAAAGAAATGAGTTTGATATCGTCACTTAAAACTTCACTTCTTGACTTTTTGAGAGTGCAAATGAGCTCGTTTATATAGTGTCATAACGCCAAAATTGTTGATTGTCTAACGAAGTCAAATGAATTGGATACCGTGCCAAATGAAATTGGATATGGAGACTACTTCTATCATTACTTAAATAAATAGTAAATAGATATAGCTTAAAAGAAAACAAAAGATATATGTACGTTGATGGGATATATATAATAACGGAAATATCGTTTAATGGAGTTTAATTAGGAAGCTACCTGAGTTTTTGAGTAAATGAGTGGATATTGATAAATCCTATTAAACACATGTGATTAGTTACTAGATATTATATTTGGATTGGATTATATAATCAAAAATGCAACAGACACTCAGAAAATGAAGGGATATAAGATTGACAAGTTCGGATAAAATCACTAGAAGAATGTTTCAACCAAGATCTATAAATAAGGCCATTTGTAAATCATTAAAAAATTAAACACACACCTTCCTACCTTTAATTTGTTAATTATTTTCTCACACATTTCCACCACCACAAGCATGCCTGCTCAGGTAATGGCCATCAACGGCGGTGCCGGTCAAGATGTGCCGGCCAAACTCACCGGCCAAGTAGTTGTTTGTTCTATAATTGCCGCCTTCGGTGGCCTCATGTTTGGTTATGATATTGGCATTTCAGGTTGTCCATCTTTCTTTTAATTACGTACCCACGTTCATTTTTATTTTTATTTATTTAAAAAAAAAAAAAACCCTAAACCTAGATCCACGATAATTCAAATTTTATTTCTATAATTTCACATTTCACATTAAATTATTAGATTAAAAGTTGTAAATTATAGAATAGATTGTTATTGATTGAAGATCCAAATCAAGCCGAAATGTAATATTTGGTTATTTAATTTTATTTCTGTTGTTATTGTTGTTAATATCATATCATCTAATGTGTGTGATAATGAATGTTATGTAGGAGGAGTGACATCAATGGATGTGTTCTTAAAGAAGTTTTTTCCTACGGTTTACGTAAAAAAGCACCATGCAAGAGAAGATAATTACTGTAAATTCGACGATCAGTTTCTTCAGCTCTTCACATCTTCGCTTTACCTTGCCGCCGTTGTTTCTAGTTTTTTTGCATCCAAATGCTGCAAAAAGTACGGAAGGAGAATCACAATACGACTAGCCGCTGTGTTCTTTTTGGTTGGTGTAGCTCTTAACGCTGCCGCCATGAACCTCATGATGCTCATCTTCGGAAGGATTTTTCTAGGTGCTGGAGTCGGGTATGGTAATCAGGTATGTTAATTAGTGGGAACACAAAGTGCATTACTGATTTCAGATGATTTTTGTATATACTCGTACATAGCATTACTGATTTCATTAGAGTAATCTATTAAACTTGCTTGAGTATTCCACAAAGTGCTGATAGTATGTAATTAATGATTTTTTGCATCAATGATTTTTGGATGTTCTAAATGTGATTAATGCATACATCTATCAAAAAATCTACTTCAAGAATCCAACTTTACTTGAATACTTACAAATTCTTGTAAGTGACAATCGATGTCACTAGTGTCTTACTAGTATGCTAATAAAACTTTATGTTGTTCAAAAAAATGAGAATAAAAAAATAATAAAAACACCTGCAAACTGTTACTTTTTATTTCCTTCATGTTACATGAGATGATTTAATTTGCACACCTCCTCATTACAATTGAAATTAGTAAGACCATGACAAGTCTAAAAGCATATAACTGAGTGCTAAAATTTATCCACTATGAAAACCTGTAATCTTCTGTTAAGTTAGATTGCATGTTCGCCCTTATAAAGATCGATATGTAAGCATTCGTTGTGATAGACATATAAAAGATGTTCACACATCTATTTATCTGTTGGTATATAGTTTGGTGGTGTTTAGATAGTTTTTAAGGCTGTATATAGTCAGGAACAATTTGAATGACTAGGTAATATATTTTTGTACATGTGTGCAGGCAGTGCCGCTATTCATATCAGAGATTGCTCCGCCCAAGTTCCGAGGGGGATTAAACGTCTGCTTTCAGTTATTTGTAACTGCAGGAATTCTATTTGCAAACATAGTAAATTACTTCACCTCAAGCCACCCTTATGGATGGAGAATATCGCTAGGTGGTGCGGCCGTACCAGCTCTTTTTCTAGCCATCGGTTCATTAATAATTGTTGAGACTCCCGCAAGCTTAGTTGAGCGTGGTCATCCAGAACGTGGGTTAGCCACACTCCGAAAAATCAGAGGGGTACAAGATGTGCAGAAAGAATATGATGAAATCGTAGCTACCACTGAGTTAGCTAAACAGATCAAACACCCTTTTAAGAACTTGATGAAACGATCAAGCCGGCCTCAGTTAATAACGTCTGCAATTCTTCAAGTATTCCAACAGTTTACAGGTATCAATGTGATCATGTTTTACGCACCAGTTTTGTTTCAGACAATGGGGTTTCATAGTGATGCGTCTTTACTGTCGGCTGTTGTCACCGGGTGCATTAATGTGTTGGCTACACTGGTGGCGGTATTTTTTGTTGACAAAGCTGGAAGAAGGTTTTTGCTTATTGAAGCTGCTGTCCAAATGCTTGTCGCTCAGGTAAGAGCTTGCATTTGAATATGTATACACTTGATATAAGTCAAACTTAATTACTTGCATCATACATAAAATTCACCTGCACACTGAAATAAAATATACATCCTACACACCACGGTCTACCTTTAGAGCATCTACAATGCGTTAAATCCCTTGGCGTCTAATTAAACACTACCGCATCACAATGCAAATAAGTGTGTAAAATTTATATGTTGTAGGTAGTATATTCATGATCAACTGTGAGATTTTATCACAAGATTGATGTTAACATCTGTATGGAACTGTTTGAATCTGTATGCAGACTATAACGGGAGGAATAATTGCGAAGTATTTACATGCTACGAATGTTATACCGAAGAAGTACTCATTTGTGGTTCTTTTTCTCATATGCTTTTTCGTATCCGGGTTTGCTTGGTCGTGGGGACCATTAGGGTGGTTGATTCCAAGTGAGATATTCCCACTAGAAACAAGAACCGCAGGGTTCTTTGTTGCAGTTAGTATGAACATGATATTCACGTTCATAATCGCTCAAGCTTTTCTTACAATGTTATGTCATATGCGTGCTGGGATCTTCTTTTTCTTTTGCGCTTGGATTCTCATCATGCTTATCTACGCTATCGCATTTATTCCTGAGACTAAAGGTGTTCCGATTGATGAAATGAATGATAAGGTATGGAAGAAGCATTGGTTTTGGAAGAGATATTTCAATGATGAAAATGAACGATCACGAGACAAGCCTTGATGTTGAATATGTCATCATATTTGTTTTTTTTATTTGTTTTCATATTTTGGAACTTGTTTAGTAATCGCGGAATGTTTTCCATAGATTTGGATCGTTTTATTCGGTTTTGTTACTTTCAACGATTTTGTTTTCTTTGATGAATTTGTATGGATTTACTTTCAAGAAATTGTTCCATTTATCTGGCAGAACACATCCTTTAATTTGTTTCAAAGTTGCTATGGGCTATATGGAGATTTCGTACCTAGCTTATAACAACTAAAAGCCGAAAGAAAAAGTGAATGGAGACGGGAAATTATGCTTCACTCGTTTACTTGGATAACAAATGTGGATAACAAACAGAAGTAAGAAGTTTAGATTAGATAAGATTAGATTAGTATGCCTACTTGTTACTCCATCATGATCATGCAAATCAACCTTCAAATATTCACAAATGCTTTCAAATTATAATGTGAAACAATTTTACTACTTATTTACTTTTCAACAACGAAGTCATATAAAACGGTGAAAACGAACTCACTCAAAATTTAATGCATATAGCCTTGTAAATCATCATTCAAAGTATACTATATTATTAATTTAACCCACAAGGTAAATAAGATATCATTATCGATCGATCGATCTTGCGTAGAAATCTCTATTATTACCAACTACATTTGTAATCAAGATAATAAATTTTATCTTCGGTATTGATGCTTTTTAGATATAAGTTAAGGTAGATGAGGTGTGCATAAGTGCATTGAATGGATCGAATCGATATTATATTTAGTTTAGGGGTATTCTAAAGATACCCCTGAATTCCATCGTATACCTCTGGCCCATTACAGTTATTTTCCAGTTCAGTCTTGTTACACTTTCAAAATCGGTAATCGCGTTTATTAATGGTTTAGCGGAAGCTTTAGTTAATTAGCGGAAGCATTTTAAGTTTACAGTTTAACAGCGGGGGTGCTGACGTTACCATAGTGCATTCATTGTATCAGAGCATATGATCATACAGAACATATTAATTTAAGATGCCATAAGTTTAAACGTTATTACAAAAGGGTACGACTTATAAAGTCGTACAAGTAGTGGTGTTGTAGAACAACATAAGTTTACAAAACACAAGTTTATAAAAGAGGGATTTCGTAAGTATAACCAATGAAATTGGTAATACAAAGGAAATCCAAGTGTCCCAAAAGTGGCATCATAAATAGTCTGGGTTGCCTACGTCCTTTATGCATGCAGAAGTACCTGAGTCCTAATTCCTTGAAAAACATAGTAAACCGTCAACATTGAATGTTGAGTGAATTCACAGGTTTAGTATAAATGTAGTTAAATAAAGTTTTTGTATAAATCATTCATGTACACAAACATAATGTTTATATGTATAGCAGGAAACACAAGTGTTCTTATTAAAGAAAACATTTCCTATTTTCCTGTAAGAATGTCATTCTTACTACAAATCAGTCGATGTGTTAGGAAACACAAGTTTAATCATAAACATTTCCTAATAATAGTTGCATTTGAAACTCAAGTCTAACAATCAAGTAAACATTTCCATATAAATAGCTGTAGGAAACATAGGTTTAACAATCAAGTAAACATTTCCATATAAATAGTTGTAGGAAACACAGGTTTAACAGTTAAGTAAACATTTCCTATAAAAGTTGTTTTGTCGGGAAACCAAGTTTATCCAATCAAGGTAAACGTATCCTAAAAAGAAATCATGTGTAGGAACACCTGTCCTATTAGTTGTCACAGGGAATACCCTTCCCAAATCAAGTTGTAGTTTAGTTGTTTAGTTATGTGGGAAATGTAGACTATAATCCCTCTAAGGTGAGCGACACCTTTAAAGTTAAAGTAACGACTCCTAGTACTATAACCAAACCACGACTAGTTGATGTTGTTGTCTCAGTAACATGGTAAGTATACACTCCTCGTTACGACTGCAGTCGTGTGGTTGGAATGACCAACGAGTTATATCAATGGGAGGGTTGTCAAATCGATAGTACTATCTGTATACTCAGTGGCTAGAGTCACCTAGCTAATGGTTATAGGTTGCAAGCACTGGGACTTATGTGCACTACAACTACCTCATGTAAACCTAGGATCGTACCAAGATTCGTTGTCTTATTCCCAAAAAGTTGTGAAAACGTTTCATATAGTTAACAGTTGATTTATAAAGCAATAAGCATTTATACAAATCAATTCGATATAAAAGCATGTCAAGCAATTATATAAACAAGTAGCATGTAATAGCACGTAGTTCTATGTTTTCCACCCCTGGTTTTAAAAGCATTTAAAACAAGTAAAAGATAGGGGCTGTGAACTCACGTGTAGCAAGTCTTCAGCTAGTACAACTAGTAATACAGTAGTCCGAACGTGCCTCTCAATTACCTAGGCACAATTAAATATACTTTACATAAGTATATGGACTAATCGTTAAGTTGAAATGTTTATAACATTTTAGTTGTTGGTGATGTTTGCATCGAAATAATCGTTGCGTACAAGTATATATTTACATATACTTATTAGTTGAATATATATATTCTAATATATATATTATTTGTCGTCATTGATTATACATATATACGTATATTATAAAAGTCACGTGTGTGTGTGTATATATATATATATATATATATATATATATATATATATATATATATATATATATATATATATATGTAGTTATTATCGTTGTTGATTATGTTTTCAAAAACATAATTATAGTAGTTATAACAATAACTTTGTTTAAATACGATTGTCTTAATCCATTTATATAACCATATACAATTTATAATCGTCCACTATATGTATAATCTATTTGTCGTGTTACAAATTCTCATTTGTCCCGTTTACTCGTCACTTATATAATATCCGGTTTAGCGTTTGCATTTTGAAATCTCGTGGCCCGTTGGGCTCGGCCCAATAGGTTTAGCCCAATTACGTTTAGCAAATCAAATTTGGCCCGTTCACAAAATACGACTTTTGACCCATTATAGATTTGGTCCGTTTAGCCTAAAAAGTTATGTTATTAATTGTCCGTGTCAAAATAATGTCCCGCGGTCGTGTACAATTTTGTCCCAAACTTTGTATCATTAGACTTTATAACTTTTACAACTTCTTAATATTTGTATTTCGTACGTGTTAATATATTGGTACTATAAAATATATATATCGACAGTGTATTATTTAAACGCATCGAAAAAGTCAGTACACAGACCGCCTAGCCGATCGGGTAAAGTTTAACAAACCGTTCGGCTCGAAAACACTTTAGCCGATCGGCTAAGTGTGATGAGCCGATCGGCTCATTGAACCCAGCCGATCGGCTGGTTAAATCCAACCGATCGGTTTGGTTCCTAGCCCGTGTTCGTCCCCTGTTCTTAGTCTGTAAATGCATATATGTATATGTTCGGGTGTTTGATCTCAGTTTTTGTACACTACTACCCACTGCAACATAGCATATAATTCATATATAACATGTTTACATCTAACACTAACATAATACATTCAAAATTGCATGATCAAAATGGTACGAAAAATATACATATAAAAGTTTAAGAGTTTAACTCCTTACAAAATTTTGAAATAGATGATTATGATGATGATGATGAAGAACGATCGATGATGATGATAATAGTTATATTATCATTTTGGTTTGTTTGTGTTTGAAGATTATGAAAATGGTTTGAAGGTGGATGAAGAGAATGAAGGTGATGTTGGTGTGCTTCTTCTTCCTCTTCCTGCTGCTTCTCTCGAACGCGCACACACACACACACAAAACCCAGATTGAATTATTGAGGTTAGGTGATCAAGTGAGGGAGTGGTAGTATATAGAAATGTGTTGGTTTAAACTTTTTCAAAGGAGAGGTACGGAGGCAGTACATACTGTCTCCAGATATTTTTAAATTTAGGTATCGGTTTGAGTTTTTAACCCGTTAATTTCGTGTACGGGTCCAATTATTTGTACCCCGTGTCCCACTCAATTATTCGTTTGTTTAAATTTTATTTTAAACTTTATAATTGATAACTACGAAAATAAAATAATTTTATTTAAAATAGATAATAAAATTATTCGCCGTAGTGGGACTGTACAGTTTAATCGTGTGTCAGATTTCGGTTGAATTTGGAATTTATATTTTAAGGTAATGTTCCAAATACTAAAACAGGAACGGAAAAATAAATACTTTTATTATTTTCGACCTTTAGGTACGTTTTATAATTGTTTCTGTTCGTGTATGACGCGTTCGTCACGTTTAATATAAAACGTATGATATCGTATGTTATTTCAATAATATAGGTTAATAATATTTGTAATTAATAATTTTTGAATTATTAATTATTTTGTATCACCAACTTTATTGTATTTAGTTTGTCGAATTTAATATGTCCATTTCGATAAGTAATTATATATACATATAACTACGAATCTTATACATCACGTATCACATAGTAAGTTTCACAAAACTTAACACATAAAATCATTTTGAATTCACTAATCAGGGAATTACTCTAGGTAATGCATGAAATTAGGTACAGATTAATACCCTAAATGGAGGATTGTCACAAGTCTTTTCTTATATCGGTTCTAGTTCAATTCAGAACTAGTTTCAGTTTTAGACTAATCAATGGTAGGAATTATAAAAAAGAAGTGACAGAAAAAAAAAACTTGATTAAACCGATGGAAGGAGGTATGAGATCGTAAAAAAAAGGGAAATGGGGGTAACTTTAGTAGGAAATTCCATTACCAGTTTGTTGGACTAAGAGCATCAATGAAGCAAAGCTTTATAAAGCTTTTCTTTATGTCATGTCATCTTCTACAAATAAAGCTTTTGAAAAAAGCTTTTAGTCTGATGTAAAAAACTTTTCAAAAGCTTTTCTAATTATCTTGCACTATAGCTTTTACATCAAATAAGAATTAAAATGAATATTAAACTACCAAAAAAGTCTTCACAATAGCTTGAGAATTATCAAGCTTTTCATCAAAAAAGCTATTTCTTCAATAATGAAAAGTTTTTCTAAAGTTTTTTTTGCATAAAAAAAGATTTGAAAAAAGTTTTTTGTTTGAGTTGCTCTAAGTTAATTGAGTAATTGGGTATCAAGTTGAAATTCCATTACCAATTCATGTATGAATTAAACATTTATATGAAATCTTATATAGATTGAAATTTGATTATTGCATTACGTTAAATTACATGAACAAAACGCAACATTAGATAATGATGTGTTAATTTAAGAAGATTAAAAGTTAGAAGAATATTACACTTTTTGAACAAAATACAAAAAAGAAATTAAAAATCTTTATTTATTGATATTTCTTAATTGGATTGAGCTTTACTTTCATGTATCTATAATCTATAAATAATTACAATCACACAAATCAACCCATATGCTTTCAAAGAAAATTGAGGTCAAGATTCAAATCCAAAACCAAGGATAATGGGGCTTGGTTTATTCAACTCTAAGTATAACCCATCTAGAATGAGATACCCAAAAAAGCTATATTGACTAAGTACTTGTTATCAACATTTGGGGAGATCACTTGGAGGTGGTATAACAGATTCATTTGGCCCTTCTCCATTGTCCACAACAAATGCCATTTTCAGTCCCCATGTTGTGTGCACTTCAAGATGGCAATGCATAAACCAAACACCTGATAAAATGGAAAACAATATTTTAGTATCATCTTGACTTATAGGAACACGTAAATATGATATTGTACTCGTCTAAAAATAAGTGTCTACTAAATAACTGACACGTAATTTTTAGAATTTTGTATTTATAGTCACCTTTAATACTCTTACACACTTTTTGTGTAAATGTAAGGGTAAAATAGGAGAGCTGGTGATTTACATTGTGAATTTGATGACAGTAGTCTTCTAGCAACAAATAATTTTAGGATGGAGGAAGTGGTATGTGTTTATAAGATGCATGGTAAATTAATGAGAGATAAAAACTACAGTAAAATATAAGATTTGGTACCTGGATTATCTGCTTTGAACCTAATAGCACTCCAACCACCAGTTGGAACCCCAACTGTATTTCTTTCAACAGGGTCAACAAGATTAAAGTTTTTGGGATCTTTATTTGGATCGAAGTTCCCTATACCCCTTCCCACAACGAAAAAGTTGAACCCGTGTAAATGAAGCGGATGACTTTCAGGGGTGATCATCCCAGTGTCTTGCAACACAAGTTGCACTGTTGAGTTATAAGCAAGTCGATATAGCTTTGTACCTGTGGTTGTAGCAGGATTCTTTGGTTGTGTGCTTGATGTATAGTTATAAGGCATTAACGGTTTACTAGGAAAATCGTCTGTAAAAACACCTTTTATATTAAAGTAATGTGCTTGTAACAGAGCAGTTGTTGGCATAACAAATGTGATATTATTAATGTCAGCCACAACTCTACCACCATTAACACATGTTGAGCAAGGATTGACTCCCAATCCGATGGTGAAAAACAACGAATGGTCAATGGTCAACGGGACTTTGGCTGGGAATGTTGCGGAATTCAAGCTTTTTAAAGAGTTCATGAAAGTGTTGGCTAGAAATGTTGCGTTTTGGGGTGGTGGAGCAACGAGTTTCATGTCGGTGGAAGTGAGAATACCAGAGTAACGAAGAGAGGCAGTAGCAGTCAAATTGTCAACAGCAACCGGTACATCCATAAATGGGGAGACTGCCATTAGGTACTTACCGGCTTTTTGACCAGCCGTCAAAAGAACGTTTGTGGTCTGGCCCGGTGCTATTAGAACAGTGTCAGTAGTGAATGGTTTGACATACACCGCATCAACCTCAACGACTGTAAGCTTATGATTGGCAATCTTGAAGAAAAGCTCTTCATTGAGTGCAGCGTTGACTATTCTTAGCATATATGTCTTCCCTTGATCAACATTTAATTTGTATCCTCCTGATTTATTACATTTCAAAACATAGTTACTCTAAAGTCACATTATATCAACTTATAAACAGTAAGCCAGTAACCTTTTAATGAACGGAAAAAGAAAAAAAAAAATATCAAACCATTTGCTAAGCAATTCGCGATAGGCCCAGGATTCCCATTGATAGTGTGCGCATCCGAAACATTTGGTGCTTGCCCTGTTTCTTGTGCTTGGTTAATCACGGCTTCTGTATCTGATTTCCACCATTCTCCTGCATATATCAATATGTTGACTCATATTTCTTTTGAGTTGATGGAACTTATAAACTATTTTTATATATGATTATCTTTCAATGCGTAATTACCTAGGACAACAACAGCCTCTTTGTCGGGTTTAGGGAAAGGGTAAGGGACGCCAAGTTTAGGCAAGATGACAATGGTACCATGGACCGTGGCCCTTAGCCATAAGACGTGTGCATGCCACCAAAGTGTACCTCGTTGTCCCGTTAGTGTGAAGTTGTACAAATAGGTCCCTCCTGGCTGAATAGGACATTGTGTTATGTATGCCGGACCATCAGCCCAACCAGTTCTTAGTTGTCGTACTCCATGCCTGTCAGTTAAGATGACATATATGTGAACTCAGTATTATAAACTTAGGAATATCGTCAACTACTTATTGTCTCGTTTCCGGTATCAACAACATTTAGAAATTAAGGTGACACTCCAATAGATATCACATTGTCATCATCAATACTTTTTTAAAATCGTATAAACTAAATCTTGTCAATTTACTTGCTCTTATACATGTATACAACACATAGCTAGGTATAAAGTTTGTATAGTCGCAAATAAATGTGGTTTTTCAAAATGTGTAGAAGTGAGATATCAGTTATATAGTATGATTAATAGTTCAAAATTTGAATACTTACCAATGAATGCTAACATTATATTTAACATGGTTGACCACTTTGATCGTTACGGTGTCGTCCTCCCTAGCAACTATTGTTGGCCCGGGGAAACGACCATTAACCGTCACTATAGGTTTACTTTCGCATAGTTTTGTTGCATTGGTCATCACCACCTACAAATATATATGGATTGTCAGAACATGCTACGTAATGATCACTTTAAACTAAAATAAGCAATACACACATTGAACTTGTAATTACGAATGAGGCACTCGACTGTTGATGGGAAAGTGCAAGCCAACAATACCACCATCGTTACCACCACTCGTAACCATGTCGTCGACATCTCTCTTTAGTTGATTGTAAGTGCCAAGTGTTTTTGTGGTGTGACGAATGAAAAATGAACCTTTTAAAGGAAGGGTTGCTCAAATGTCCTTTTAAACATGGTTGGTGTGGCTACTTAGGAGAGATGGTAGACCAATATTACGAATGGTGATTGTTTATTTAATTTTAATGAAATAAATATGCAAATCATTTGGTTTGATTTCAGTTAATATGTTCCTTGGAATCTACACAAGGTCGTTATGTATCAACTTTTGAACAAGTTCAATATTATACGCCATAATTTTGTTTTATATTTTGTTTATTATATGTAAACCGTAGTGTTGATAAATTTAATGACTAGTTGATTGATAGATTTCACATATGATGAGTCTATAAAAACTCGATGTTCAAGATGATAATAGTTATATATAACACCCCCACCCCGACCGTCGACTAAAGACTGAAACCCCGATATCAATAGTACGAAATATAGATATATCTAATGGCTAATCATGTAATGGAACCAAATGGATATGTCGAGACTTTTAGGGGAACATCATTGAGCAAAAATAGGCATTTGTTCGCGTTATCATCGAGAACATGTTTTGACTTAAGATTCGTTTATGTCTGTTAGAAGGTGTCATGTTTTGCGTTTGCTAGCATGATATGATGGACAAAATGAATTTTGACATACAATTCTTCTATGTTCATCAGATCGAACGGGACGTGTATCAAGTTAAACTAAAGGGAACATGTCCTTTGCTTTGGACGATTACCAAAACTAAGGAATAAAACCAAATTTTAGTTAATTACCGGTTTAGACGACTTGCAACACGCTCCTTTTGGGCGGCGCATACGGCTTAAAGCGCCTGTAATGGGCTTCGTAGTGTGGGGTTTGGGCGGCGCATACGGCTTAAAGCTCCTATAATGAGCTTCGTAGTGCGGGGCATTGCGTGAGGAAAACAACCAAAAAAGTGGCAATTTGTGCAACCCGCTTCTGATTCCCTTTTTCTTTTTTGCTTTTTCTTCGGCCATCTCATCTTATCTTATCTTATTCTTATAAAATAATCAAACTAAAACTTCATGGGAAAGTTTGGGCCCTATATGGGGTTTTATCAAGAGAGCTGATAAATACAATACTCATATTACTTCATAAATCAAAGTTGTGCAATCGTATATTTATACGGTTAGCTTTAACTGCTGTACAGTTTGGTTTATAAATCAATTTTGGTGTTGTATTTATCAACTTCCTTTTATCAATTTGATTCAATAATATATAATTAAATTAAATTTAAAATATTATAATGTCAAAATTTACCCATCAAATAATAATAAAAAACCTTAGGGTGTGTTTAGTTGAAGAAAAATGAAGCATTTTTCTAGAAAAATTTTCTAAGAAAAGTGAAAAATTAGAAAATGGGTTTAAAATGATTATTTTCTAGAAAAAATTTCCAAGAAAATGGAAAACTCTTTTTTCCATATTAGAACTTGGAGTTGGAAAACAATAATTTCAAGTTTTTCACAATTTTCCTTTATACCACTTCCTCATTTTTTCTAAAATTTTCCAAAAACTTTCTCTTAACATCGTTATTCCAAAATGAAAAATACATCAACTTTTGAACAAATTTTCTAAATTTTCAACACTTTTCTAGAAAACATAAACTCTTTTCATTTCTTAGAAAATTGGAGACGGAAAATTATAGAAATTTTTCACAACTAAACGCACCCTTAAATTCCCAAGTTCCCGATCATCTATCCCTATGCCATGGTCCCTATGGATATATTCAATTTTTTAATATTTAATATTTGTTTATATATAATTTATTCTTCTATCAATAAAAATATCACTTATTTAATGGTTTAATTTATCATCTTCCCTTTCTCAATTAATTCTCTCTATGGTCACACGATTATCGAAAGCGTATGAAATGATGTCGAACAGACTTTTGGTGTATCTCAAGCTAGGTTTGCAAATTTAAAGATCACGAGACGAGCTATGACAATCAACAAGATGCAAAAAAGAAATTGTACACTTGTATGATATTTCATAACATGATACAAAAGGATAACAAATTTACAGTAACTTCTCTCGAGGAAAAGATGATCGCTGACCCGACTAACCGGTCTCGGTAGGATTTTAAGACTTGTGTAAAAGAGCATAAACTAAGAATAAAACATATACGTGACAAAGATGTGCAAGACCAACTATGTGACGATCTCACAAAACACATTTGGATGCTTAACTAAACTTTCACACCTTAAATGCATAATTAATTGTAATGTTTGAATTTGTAAGTATTGTTTTTTTTATTTAAGTACTTTTAATTTTAGTAAGTGTATTTTATTTAATTATTGTATTGTATTTTAATTAATTAATTAGATGTTTTACTTTTGTTAAGGAAATGAAAATTAAATTAAGTTGGTGGGAGCTAAGGGCAATATAAGGACGTTCGCAGGGCCGTCCAGTGGATTACAAGGGACCTATGCCTACATTGCGAAGAGGCCTTCTAAATAACATACTCCTTCCGTCCCAAAATAAATGTCTTATTTTGACTTTTAAAAGTCTTTATTTTTCAACTTTGACTTTAAATATATTTGTTTGTGTTATATAATTCTTGATGAAAGTTATACCAATGAAAATACATTTAAAACTCAATCCATTCTTATATTTTGCATCAAGTTTTATATAACACAATCAAAAATATTTAAGGTCAAAATTTAACAATAATGACTTTTAAAAGTCAAAATGAGACACTTATTTTGGGACGGAGGGAGTATGTTCTTAAGTCATCATAGGCTCATAGCAATATGTTTTAAACTTTGAAAGTTGCATTGTATTATATAAAGTTTCATGTCCCAACGATATTATGGAATTGATGTAAAATGAAAACAAAAAATGTGATTAATAATAAAAATTCCTATATGATCACGTAAGTTTCATTTATATTTTAAATTAAGGCATATTTGTGTACTAAATACTAAAATAGTCACTAATATTTTACGTAGTATTTATTCTATATTGATCGTTAGTCAAAATCTTGAATATTGATAAGTATCATGCAAAAACCAGCAAGTATTATTGGGCCTTCAACAGGTATCATTGGGCCTAACTAACTGATATATAACATTGGTTGGTCTTCTAGGATATGGGGCCTGTGCAGCTACTCAGGCTGCACACCCTCATATCCGGGCTGAACGTTCAGGTGTTACCATTGTTAGTGGTAAATATGATGTTATACTCTTGTGTTGACGTAATGTCTAGAAAGAACGTTTTGATGTTACCATTCCCAATTGGGTTAATATGCTACAACAAAACTCTGTCTCATCAAATCGGGTCTTCTGAATATAGCTCCTGTCAAACAGAATAAAAAGAAAAAAATAAAATAAAGTTTTAATTCTGTCATTTTTAAAACATAGTTGAAGTTATTTATATTTATCAATCAAGATCATGATAAAGATATAAAAGAGGCTAAAAAGTTGCTGGGATTGGATGAACAGATAGATATTAGTCCAACAAATAGTTGGTTTGATTGACACGAAAGTCAAAGCTACCCTTGACCAAACCACACCCACACCCACACCCACACCCATAACCTGGAATGAGAAAGTATCTACCAGATCGTTATCCCTTTCCATTTAATTTACGCTATTCTTTCATGAAAACTCGAAAACTCTGTTTTTACCCGACATCAACTTTGCAAGAGAGTGGTTGGTTAATAAGTCTAAATGACCTATCTTTATTTTCGAAATAAATCATTTGAAGAGACAATATTGGTGCGTTTTAGTTTGGTTACGTAAAATTTCTGATCTTTACTCGTACTCTTTATCACCATATACAAAAATCCCTATTCTGTTTAAAACAAATTACATTAGTTCACATTGCCAAACTACTAAATTAAATTACATATTTCCCCAAATATGTATTAAATGCATTCTACATTTTAACTTATATTTTGAAGATATTTGTAATTTACGTGGTTTGTGGAGGGGAAATATGTAATTCTCTCTACAAACAGACCATTATCGACTAATGACTATCATGATAATTCATCAGCGAAGGACAAATGCAATTAGTATATGACTATTGATGAGTTGCTACTTGTAATATTATGCGTAATTTTATTGCATTGTGCGTGAATTACGTTAGTATTACAGTACACTAAAAAGTTACCCGTGCAATGCATCAACGAGAAAAGCTTTTCTTACGGTAGGTTCAACTGCATGTCGTACTTGATTGAAAGTTAATGCAATATTGGTAAATCAATTTGTACTTATCTATACATTGTATTTCAAATTAATCTTATTAGCGATGACAATTCTTGATATAACTTCAAATCTGACACAATGCTAACATGAAAATAAATAGGGAAGGGTTGTATTCTCGAGTCTCAACCCGTCGATTGGTGATTGGGTCAGCACAATACAGGTCGTATGCGTGTTGGTTATTTTTGAACAGATAACCAGGATTTATCAAATCATTTCCGGTTAGGTTGTGAACTTTTGACCCAAGATCCTAATCAGTAGTCCCAACTCGACTTGACTCGCAACCCCTAATTGTAATAATTGAAGTTATAATAAAGTAAAATTACATATATCTAATATAGCTATAAAATTGCATTATTTGCATTCACTTTGTATAAACTAAAATAGTAATTTCCAATTTCTTGATCAAATTAATTATATAGTAGTGATAAATTGAATTTTATATTTACTTACAAGTATATTAGTGAAATTTACGTATCTCTTTTGAATAGTTTGAAATTTTACACTGTGACACCCGTCAAATTATGACTAGTAATTAGTGCATAATCATCTGTTAATACATGTAATTAGTTCTATGTTAGGCTAATTAATGTATCAATTAATATATATTGTTGAATATATACAATTACGCGATTTGGCTAAATCGTTCACTTTTCAATCGAATGTAATTCGATTCAATTAATACGGGCGTTGGTGAAAAAAATTATTAATTAATATAACATTATTTGATAATTCTATTATATCCAAAATATTATTTTAATAATATTTCGTATTTATTTCGTATCGTACAAATAACGTTAACTCGATTAAAATATTAAACGCGCAAACAATCAAGAACAAAGTTAAGTTATATTTTATAACTCAAATATAAAGTATTTGATGACATACTTCAATAAAAATACCAAATAATTATTCGTATTTTAAAACGTATACTTAAACGTATAAAATAATTATTTAATGTTTAAACGATCGGGGAAACGAACACCGCACGGAACGCGAATACAGGGGAACAAGTTGGGAGACTCCCACCTCAAGTGGGCCCCCTAAACCGGCCCACACCCCCTCCCTTTTCCTTCCTCTTTCTTTGATCATCACTCAAACATCATTATCACCATCTCACTCTCTCTACCCCTCACTCTCTCAAACTCTCTCTTTTTCTCTCTAAAAACAACCACCACCACCACCACCACCACCTACAACCACCACCAAAACTCATTAAACCACTTAAATCATTTGGAAGAAAACGATCACGGAGTCACGATCTACATTTCTACCTTTTCGGAATCTCTTCGCGTTGATTCGTAAGTTTCTGACAAATTTCGAAACTCTTCGATTTCGTCCATTTTTACTTGTATGTTGTTTATCTAAGCTAGAAATGTCCAAATATATGTTTGAAACTCGTTTTCGGGAACATTGTCGGAAAATGTCAATTTTGATCATTTTAAAGAAAACGACTCTAGGAGCGTAACCAACACAAAGTAATGATTTTTATGAACTCTTGGAACCAAAATATGGGTTGGGAAAAAGAATCATACCAAGTGGTGGTCGTTAAACACGTTTTCGACAAATTTCGGATCTGACCAGACGTAAGTGACACTACGGCCAAAAACAGTATAGCGTCACTTCCTTAAGTGATGCATTAAGTGTCGCCAAAAACTCTCATTTTGCATCACTTGCTTAAGTGCCGCATAAAACCCTCTTTTTGCGACACTTGCCTAAGTGTCGGTAACCACCCTACCTGACACTTACCTAAGTGTCGGTAACCACCCTACCCGACACTTACACCGACACTCATACCCGACACTTGCCTAAGTGCCGCCACCTTATGAGACACTTCCTTAAGTGACGCCAATACTTCAGAATTACCATTTTATGTGACACTTCCTGAGTGTCGCCAAAATCATTAAGTGGCGCTATAAGTGACGCTAAAAACAGAAAGTTCACAACTCATTTTTATACTAAGTCAAACTTGTATAACCTCAAACCTTTATATGATACGACTTCTAAAATATATTGGGACGTACTTTTAAGTATAAAACTTCGAAATCATAATGATATAGTTGAGATTATTATTACAAACAATCACCGATGGGCCATACACATTTTCAAAACTCCATCAAATCAACCAAATCGTAGTCATTTGGACAATCTAGTTGGATGAACAACTACAAAGGTAGTCTTTTAAGATACTTACTCACATTTATAACCATCGAGCGTATTGGACACCCTCAGGTTATAAGTCTTCGGACACCAATATTCGGCAAATCAAATCAAGTTTATTAAGTTAAACGCTTCAGGACTAAGGTGAGTCTCATAGCCCCTATTTTACTGTTTTTACTAAGGGGTGTGATATAATGCTCATTTTGTTTTACTATATGAACGCATGTACGAAATCAAACAAATACTACATGAGTTATTTCACTAATCTCTTCAAAGCCCTCCTCGGCATAGTTTGGTAATACGTTGTAGCGTGAATAGTATATGGTACCATATAGGATTAACCATCCTCGTTCGGTTTAGCACGCACTAACTGTTTAACGGATGTATTAATATTTGTTCAGACGAGTGTAGATTAGGCACTCGTAGGAGGCACCTCAATCAGGATACCTTAAATGTGGATCTGACACCTCGAGTTAAGCTCAGACTATGTGCTCATGGCTGTATAATCTCTTTTATTTTGTCGTTGCAATTTAAATTCAATTAAAATCTTGCGGTTCATACGCATATGTTTTGACATACAAACCTGTGAGCTCACCAACATTCGCTGACCCATTTTAGCATGTATCACAGGTACTCAGCAGTAGGTTGGACGGCCCAATCAGGATTCATTAGCTCGAGTCAACATTAAAACAATCAGAAATTTAATTGCATTATTATATTTTGTATAAAGTAATTATGTAATTAAATCTCTTAATTCAGAAACTGAGCTAATGTAAACTATATTTTTGATGTAAACTTTGGTTTATATCAATACAAATGCAAAATGATGCATATAGTGGTCGTTCATTATATACCTTGTGTGTTTTGATTATTGATTAGTCACGCCTCGACCCGATTCGCTTCCGCAACCCGAAATTGGGGGTGCAACAGATTGTTATCAGAGCCTAAGGTTATAGTGAACTAGGTTGCATTAGTGGGCCTAGACTATGACCGTTAGGCATTATTTCCTTATTAGGTGTGACTGGTTCAGAAATTACATCATACTAGTTTAATTTATCATAGCCTGATCAACTATGTACAATAAAATGAAGATGATGTGAGACCTGAAAACGGTTATGTTGAACATGGATACACTAGTTGACTCTGACCACGAGAGAACCGGGACTCCAACATGTTTGTGCTAGACACTTAATAGGCTATTATATGATATACATATATATACATAGATATACCTCTCTATAAATTTTAGGCTATATTATATACGAATATAGACCTCATTCTTTCTAACGCTATTCGTCTCGCTCTCATTCGTATGGATCACGAAACTCAAGGGTAGCTAGGAGGAACACTGGGTTGCCTTGAGCTAGCCCATATCCCACTCAAAACCAACTCAATAACCAGCCCCAAAACTCATTTTGCATCACTTGCTTATAGTTATGTAAAACTCATGTAATTCGTTCGGATGTAACAATTCCTGGCATCTTTTAAGTCTGTAACTTTTGAAACTCGTAACTCGAAATTGTCTGTAATCGTTTGACTCCGTAATATCAATTGACAATTTCTCACGTTTATTATGCGTTATTGATTGTTACATTGTGATGTTGTATATTACTGCACTTATATATATACATCTATAGTAATTATCATTCTGGTACAATATCTCATGTACCTCTTGTTTCTTTCTTGAAGAATCATGCCGCCAAAGAAGAAAAGTTACAGTGATGCTGAAATTGCTGCCATCATTTCCCGAGCTGTGGCCGAAGTCTTGGCTACTCGGGAATCACCCCAAAACTCTAGGAGAAGTGACGACACCGCTAACACTACTCCTGTCATCAAGCCTTGTTCTTACAAGGATATTCTCAGCTGCGAACCATTAAATTTTAAGGGCACGGAAGGTGCCATTGGTCTAATCAGGTGAATCGAAAGGATATAATCGGTCTTCAGTTTGTGCAACTGCACGGAAGACAGCAAGGTCAAATTCGCTGCCTACACCTTTCAAGAAGGTGCACTAATGTGGTGGAATACTCATGCCAGTTCTGTGGGCATTGATGTAGCTAACCAACTCCCATGGGCGGATTTGAAGAAAATGCTGAGAGATGAATATTGTCCTAACGAGGAACTTCGCAGGTTGGAGGAAGAGTTCTGGCACCTGACAGTTCAGGGGACTGATATCGTTGGCTATACCACCAAATTCCAGCAACTCGCTCTTTTATGCCCGGGTATGGTTGATCCGGAGGAAAAACGAATCAAAAAGTACATCCGCGGTCTCCCGGAGAGTATCTAGGGGAACGTCGCCTCATCTAAGCCAACCACCATTCAGAGTGCTATCCGTCTAGCACATGAACTCATGGCACTGATTGTCAGCCGTGAGACATCCCTTTCATCCTCCAATAACAACAAACACAAATCTTTTGAACACTATAGTCAAACAGACAAGAAACCCAACACCATCAAGGCTTACAACACCAACTCTGAACTCAAACGTGGGTACACTGGAAACAAACCCTATTGCTTCAAGTGTAACCACCACCACGAGGGTCAGTGTAGTACCCCTTGCAACAACTGCAGGAGGTACGGACATTCGACCAAAGATTGTCGGGCTCCCAAAACCAACAACAACACCTCCAGTAGCAACACCAGACAGCCCAGATCCTGCTACGAATGTGGAGATACCGGACACTTCAGGAATGAGTGTTCAAAACTGAAGAACAAGGGCAACAACAACAACAACAACGCAAGATGTAGGGCTTTCGTACTTAACTCTGGGGACGCCCATCAAGACCCTAATCGGGTCTCGGGTATGTTCCTCCTCAACAACTTAACTGCTTCTATTCTGTTTGATACTGGTGCTGATAGAAGCTTTATTTCTGATGAATTTTATCCACTGCTTGACATCACCCCTGTTGCTCTAGATGTTAAGTACACTGTAGAACTAGCGAACTGTAAACTCATAGAAACCAATAATGTGATACCTAATTGCACTTTAAACCTAGCCAACGAAACCTTTTCAATCGATCTTATGCCTGTTGAAATTGGAAGTTTCGACGTCATCATTGGTATGGACTGGTTGTCCAGACACCGTGCCGAAATCATTTGTTATGATAAGGTCATTTGCATCCCTCTCGCCAACGGTAGAACTTTAATCATACAAGGGGAGACCGGTGGGACGAGACTAAACATCATCTCTTGTTTGAAAACCCGAATTTTTTTGAGAAAAGGTTATTCGACAATCCTCGCGCACATTACGGAGAAAAAGTCAAAGGAGAAGCAACTCGAGGATGTGCCCATCGTTCGAGACTTTCCAGAAGTCTTTCCCGAAGAACTACCTGGTCTACCACCGCCAAGACAGGTTGAGTTCTCAATCGATATAGTGCCAGGTGTTGCGCCTGTGGCCCGATCACCATACCACTTAGCCCCATCCGAACTTCAGGAGCTGTCCACCCAGTTACAGGAACTCCTAGATAGAGGGTTAATTAGACCGATTTCTTTGCCTTAGGGAGCTCCGATCTTATTCGTGAAAAAGAAAGACGGTTCTTTCAGAATGTGCATCGACTACCGAGAGTTGAACAAGTTGACCGTCAAGAACCAATATCCACTCCGTCGTATCGATGACATGTTTGACCAACTTCAAGGGTCGAGTTTTGTTGGTGCATTTTGTGTGTCAGTCACTTGGTCAACGTTTGTAATTGTCAAAGTCAATTAGTCTTAGTATTTGATGTGATTAGTGTGTATATTCGATTCTGTAAATGAAATATAATATACGTAGAATATTAGTCATGCGACACAGAGCTTGTGTCGCAATAGCGACATAAGGCTTGGGCCACACTGCGGGCAATCAGATCCGCTATTTCGGTTTCGCTGAGGGTGACCTGGCGTCGGGGAGGCATGATGCTGAACAAGAAGAAAAAGAAAAGAGAAATAAGAGGTTTGTAAGAATTTATGATATATCTCATGTGTATATGATAGAATATGCGATAACAGTGTGAAGTGATAATCATATTTCATTAGATAACTAGATTAGATACAAGGCGTGAGTTCTAGAAGGTTACATAATATAAGGAGTACAAAAGATGCCGGGAATTGTTACATCTGGTCGAATTACAAAAGTTACGCCTAGGAAATCACTAGATTTTCAGATTAAAAAATACACTAGTCTTAACGTAAATTAATTTGTTCCATCAGTGCAACAAGGCGATCCACTGTATTTGCAAGTCTGCTGGTCTGTCTGGCGTTGTCTTCAGCCAAAACCAGTCGTTGTACCAGTTCACGCGCGTACTCTTCAGCTTCTCGTGAGCGTTGCTCACATTCTTCCAGCCTGAGTCGTAAGAGTACGGTATCCGCGCCTATTTCCACTACTTTATCTCGAAGGGTGTTCATGTTATTGACAGTATTTTCGTGGTCCTTAGCAACCTCATTAATACGTTCCAGTGCCGTGAGCCTCCATTGCTCGCAGGTTTCCTGAAGTTCCAGGTCCATGTCCTGCAATTGTCTCTCGTGACGATTCACTCTGGATGCTAACTCTGGAACAGAAAGTTGTGTTGGTTCCCGAGTGTCAGGATTGGGGTAGGGGCTAACTCGAGGTGGCCTACTGATCCTCCTGACTACTCTCGGATTTCGCGATTCGGATTGAGAGCGTGACGAACTGGGCGGTGTGTTTGTCATTTCTGAGACAAAGCGTTTAGAAATAATAAGGCCTATATTCATATAATACGCATATAATATAGCCTATAGTGTCTAGCACAAACATATTGGAGTCCCGGATTCTCTCGAGGTCAGAGTCAACTAGTGTACCCTGTTCAGTCATAACCCTTTTCAGATTTCACATCATATTAATTTAATTGTACATAGTTGATCATGCTATGTTAAATTAAACTAGTATCATGTAATCACTGAATCAATCATACCTAATAAGGGATACTGCCTAACGGTCATAGTCTAGGCCCACTAAATGTAACCTAGTTCGCTATAACCTTAGGCTCTGATACCAATCTGTAACACCCCCAAATTTACTGTTGCGCGGAAGCAAGCTTGGGTGTTACTAATCAATAATCAAGCACCAAAGTAAAGCAAACGACATCTATATGCAACGTCGTACAATAGTACAAAAGTATTACATTGTTGAATCATAATACAAGCTTCGAGTTCGAAGATGATTTCCTAGAGATTCTAATACATAACTGATATACAAAAAGTAATGCAAAAGAATCTCCATAAGTTTGTATGCATGCGACTCGAGCTACCAGTCCTGGGGTAATCCTACTCCGTTTGTGTACCTGAGATACAAAGCTAAAAAGGTCAACCAAAAAGGTTGGTGAATCTCACAGGTTTAGTAATAAAGTAATCGTTTATGAACCACAAGTATGTACCAGCGTTGCTATCAAGCAAAGTAAGTAAATCAGTATGTACGCACAGTTGCTATGAGCTCATAAGTTGAAGCTTAACCGTGTAATGTGAATATATCACGTACCCCCGTGAGTGCTATCCGCACACTCATATGTAACAAATATTAATATGCCTGTTTCTACGTGTAAATCAGTATGTGGTGGCGCTACCACCCCAGGCAGGGATTGTCAGTCCCAAATGGATCCATTTACTAGTAATCGCGCTTAAGTCCATAACTAACAACTTACGATAGGAGGATTTCAGTGGATAAAAGTAACTCATGCAATGTATGTAAAAAGTAGAGAAATCAGTTCAGTACATTGTGTTCATACGTAAAACAGTTGCTAAGTATCTCCCCCAAAGTATAAAAACAGTAAAAGTGGGGCCGTAAGACTCACCTGAGTCAAGCAAGCAAGCGTTTAACTTAATAAACGTAAAGTCTGAAAGCAGTAGTAATCCGTAGGTTCCGCGAACCCGCAACCTTCTAATGCCCTAAGCATATAAGGTTGTATGTATAAGTGAATGTCTCAAAAGATCATTCATGCTAGTTGTCCACTCAACTAGGAAATATCCAAGTATTTGTTTGTACGTTTGTGATCATTTTGTAAGTAAGTATGGCCCGTTGGTGACGGAGGTGTAATAATAATTTAAGTATTATTATTATGTAATTCATTGTGCTTGTATATCTTGTAAGTGTAGTGTTTTATGTATTCAATACTTAGTATAAAAAGTATTTTAAAGTTTCCATTTCGTGCTACAATAAGTAACCCGACGATGCCATTTACGGACACTGTTCATGCGACAATCATATTCTCGGAATTTTGTTCATACGAGAATAGTATTCACGGAGTACTATTCATGCGACAATGGCATTCACGGAATTCGTTCATACGTTAATAATATTCACGGAGTACTATTCATGCGACAATAGCATTCACGGAATTTCTTTTAAGTATAAGTTAGTTTTTATGCGACAATGGGAAATCACGAACATTGTTCATGCGAGAATAGTAATTCACGGATTATGTTTATGCGTGAATGATATTCACGGATTTTGTTCCTGCGACAATGGTGATTCACGGAGTACCGTTTATGCATCAATAAGAATTGACGGAATGCTTTCAAGTATGTTTAGCTTTTATACGACAATGAGCATAGATTGTGATTCATGGATTTTTATGCGACAATTAGCTTATTGTCGGTTTTTAAATAATTTCCAACACAGTCCCTATATTTCATTTTCCAGATTTTTAACTCGATAGACCTTTCGATTTGGAGCATTTCTGCTCCAATTTATACCTAACCAAAAATCACACAAGTTCTTATATATGTGTAGTTCATTTCTGCACTTTATGGTATTTTCGTATGTTCATTTACTATTTAAAACGAAAATAGTTTCAAGGTGTGGTCAGACTTGGTCCTAAACAGACATATGTTCAAAGATTGAGATATATCCGGAAATGAGGGCATTTCTGGAATTGGTCAAAGAAGAACTTTTTGTAGAGCTCTTCCGTACGCAAATTTTGGTAGGTGTTTTGTTGTCTAACTCTTTCTAAAACTCGAGATATTAACGTTTTGGTGAGGCGGTATTTCTGGGCAGATTTATGTGTTTCGTGTTTATGTTCATAAAAATGATTTTGAGTTACTTTTTGGACATTTCTTGGTTGAATGAGCATATAGACATGTTAATAAGTAGTAACCAAGTAAATCTAAGAAAAGTTTAAGAGTCCTTACAAGGAAAATGGTGAAGAGGGGAAAGAAAGACGTTGTAGGCTCGTTTCCCCGTGAAATCTTGAAAATCGGCTTGGCGGTGTTATGGTGGATGGATCGTGGATTATGGTGATGATCTACGTGGTTGTGAGGGCTGGAAAATCAGTAGGATTTTCGTGGTGAGGGGGAGGGAGAGAGAGATTGAGGATGTGTGTGAAGAATGGTGAAGGAAATGGAAATGGGGGAGGGTGTTGGTTTGATTTGGAAGCAACAAAGGCATTGTATGCCATGCCTCTTGCAGATTTTCTGCATAAGAGTCGTGGGTCCCACCCACACATGGTGTTTAAATTGTTTCCCCAATTTGTATTAAGTGTGGTGCTCGTTTACCCGTTCGTTTCGCGTTTTAATTAATCGTATAACGTTTTATTTGATACGTTTTGTGAACGATTTAAACTATGACATTTTTACTTGTAGTGTTTTATTAAGATACTTAATAATGTGATATAAGATATAATTTGGCTTCATTTCATCCGTCGGGCGCGTTTCGCGCATTTTCGTCGCGTACTAAATGTTTTATACAATATTTAGTACGTGTAATATATTCTCACAATATATTAAGGTAAATAATGATTGTTTGGACAATTCCATATTATTTTAATAGTTTGTTACCAACGTCCATATTTCCATTGTCGGATATCCATCCGGTTCATAATTGTACGATTTAAACAAATCGTGTGAACGTGTATGTAATTACACAGAAGATCATGTATATTTAGATTAACATACACTAAATACACGTAATTACAAGTAGTTTAGGCACTAATTAAAGTCCTAAATTAGCGGGTGTTACAATGTTGATCACATCAATGTTTTATGTTAAACCTGTGAGATTCACCAGCTTTATAGCTGACCTTTTAGTGTTGTATTCTCAGGTGATCAGCAACAGTAGGATGGCCCTCAGGATAAGCTATCTACTTATGAGTCGCATGCATTTATTTAAGACATGAAGATTTTCTAGCATTATCTTTTGTATAATGGTTATGTATTAAAATCTTTAAAATTCAATTGCGAACTTGATATCATTGTAAACTTATGACTTAAACTTTGTATTACTTTTGTAAAATGTATAAACGTCTCATGTAGAGTCGTTTGCTTGTAACCTCTATGTTTTGATATTTGATTAGTCACACCCAAAATTGTCGCTTCCGCAAATCATGAAATCGGGGGTGTGACAGATTGGTATCAGAGCCTAAGGTTATAGCGAACTAGGTTGCATTTAGTGGGCCTAGACTATAACTGTTAGGTAGTATTCCTCGTTAGGTATTACTGGTTCAGGAATTATATCATACGAGTTTAATTTAACATAGCCTAGCTAACTATGTACAATTAAATAAAGATGATGTGAGATCTGAAAGGGGTTATGTCAAACAGGAATACATTAGTTGACTCTGACCATGAGAGAACCGGGACTCATATTTGTTTTGTGCTAGACACAACTAGGCGGATATATACGCGTATAAGGTATATGCGTATATGATTAGACTATTATATATATAGTATATATATATATATATATATATATATATATATATATATATATATGAATAGGACTTGGACATGGAATACATTTTAGGCTGTTATATATTGTAGATATATGATAGGGCCTCGGATACTTGAAAATATACTCACTGTTCAGATACATCATAGGACTTACCGATTGTAAGTGGATCGAATCAGGATAAATAGTACTGGGATGTACCCTAGCTTTAAAGGGTCATCTCTTCGAGATAGACTTACCCCGGTAGAGTTGGGAAATTTCAACGTGGTAGTCGGCACGATAGTCATCGACAAATCGTCATTCACTCGTCGTCATGTCTAACATTCGGAATTGGCATACTCCTAAGGACTGAAATCCTTTCTTGCCTTTTCTATAGAATTCACTTCCATGGAAATGGAAAACATCACAATGGAGGACTACACAACAGATGATGAACTAATTAATGAAGAACAAATCCAGTACACTTATCTCGATGAGGAGATAGCTCCACTGGTGGAAATCGAAGATGAGGAAATTGAAAATCACCACTTTGGGGTGATTTGAATTGAGGAGTACGAACGAGTACGAGATCAGGCTGAAGAACTAAACAGCAGCAACTGGGAGTTGCAACTAAGATGCAAGTTTCATGAGATGGAACTGAGAATTTTGAGGAGATCTTTATCTGAACGAATCCAGGATCAAATCCTCTACTTGAAAGAAGTAACTACTAACTTGCATTACAGAATGACAACTTGGGTTAAGAGGATGTATTGTCAGGCAACCGAAGATGCTCTGATCTACCATGCGCTTCCACGATACCAAGACGTACTTGAAACTCGTTACTACCCCCACGACTTTAACTTCGAATAGATTGATAACAACTATAACCATCTTGTATAGCGGATAGTTATGTGTGTAATAGGTTGTATTAGGAACCTCTAATCCGATGGGTATATTATAATCCCATCCCATTTTGTATAACTCTTAATATCTGTCCGGATGTAATATTCCCGACACCTTTTGTAAACCTTAACTCTTGTAACCTTTTGGACATGCTTGTTAAATGATTACAATCCTATTATCTTTTATTGTCAATTGACATTTCATACATCATTTCATTTGTTCAATGTTCATATGATTATAATAATCATTTTATTCAATTCAAAACTATGACATGTTCCTTATCTTGTTATTGAAGGAACATGCCTCCGAAACGAAAATCCTTCACTAATGCTGAACTGGCACGACTAATCAATCACCGAGTGGCTGTAGCTCTGGCTACACGACAAACTCCTCCCACCAGCGGATCTGGCCCAAACCCGGGGAGCGAAGAGGTCAACAACAACGCCCCTGCCACAAAACCCTGCACTTACAAGGACTTCCTTAACTGCCAACCCCTTAATTTTAAGGGTACGGAAGGAGCCATCGGCTTACTACAGTGGATTGAGAAGATGGAATCTGTCTTCCGCATCTGCAACTGCCCGGAGGACTGTAAGGTCAAGTACTCTATCTACACATTGATGGAAGGTGCACTTACTTGGTGGAACACTCATGCCCAGACTGTGGGTATTGACGTTGCTTACAAACTACCTTGGGAGGATCTGAAAAAGATGATGACTGAAGAGTACTGCTCTAGGGAGGAAATACAACAACTGGAAATAGAGTTCTAGAATCACTCTATCAACGACAATGATATAGCTGGATACACCACTCGATTTCATCAACTAGCCCTCTTGTGTCCAACTATGGTCAACCCTGAATACAAAAGGGTTGAGAGGTATATCTGGGGACTTCCCGCAAGCATCAGAGGGATGGTAACTACATCCAAACCAGGGACTATCCAAAGTGCTGTTCGTATGGCTCACAACCTCATGGCACAGGTTGTCCGTGACGGGAAGGATAACAAAAGAAAAGCTGACGGAAACCCTGACAACCAGGGCCAAACTAACAAAAAGTTTGCAACTGCCAAGGTCATGCCTATGGATCTGATAACAAGAAAGAGTACACTGGAACCAAACCCTTCTGCTCAAAATGCAAACGCCACCATGACGGGCCTTGTGGCACCCCCTGTGACAAGTGCAAGCGTTATGGTCATCTTGCTAAAGATTGTCAAGTAAAAGCTTGTTACGAGTGTGGCACCGTAGGACACTACCGAAATGACTGTCCTAAGCTGAAAAATAACAACACTGCTAAAGGAAGGTTCTTCGTGCTGAATGCTATGGACACTCAACCAGACTCTGACACGGGTACGTACCTTGTTGCGTAATGTCTATTCTATTCTTTGACGGTAGTGTACAATTGGTTTAGCAAGCGGTAGTTAGTCTAGTCCGGCAGTGTGATACATAATTGCACTTTAAATTAAACGGCTAGAACTTCATTCTAGTTATCTCACATCTGTTGAGGTTGGTAACTCGGATATCATTATTGATATACATCGGCAAATCGGCCATCTCGATGGAAACATTCATTCGGAGGAAACTAATTATTTTCCTATTCATGGATAAATCGGTAGTAGTGAGTGCTATAGTACTCAGTATTTATATACGGTTATTTATTTAGGATTATTATATTCGGATAATAGATAATTCGGGTATCACTTCGGTGATATAATTCGGTTATCACTTCGGTGATATAATTCGGTTATCACTTCGGTGATACAATTTGGTTATCACTTCGGTGATATAATTCGGGAATCACTTCGGTGATATAAAACGGTTTATGTATTAGAAATCTATACATGATAATGTAGAACGAATATAGATCTAGTACGGTATTGGTAGAGGTAGAACTCATCAAGTTCGGTGGATTATAAATCCTATTCATGGTAATACTTGTTAATACGGACCGACCCTGTCACGTAGACAACGGTCGGGTAGAAATCAGAATTCTCTCTCATTTGTTTAGTGATCGGTAGACTTAATCCTAACAAGGAGAGAAGACTCAGATGTATTAGAATTAGGCATATCACATAGTCGACCTTAGAAACACGCGGACCTTAGTTTCGGTTAAATTTTGGGATGAAATTCTCCTAAAAGGGGAGAATGTGACACCCGGTCAAAAAGGGTCAAAATTAGTGGCCAAATTAAAACCTTAATCATTCGTACTTGGTACGTGTTAATACGAAAGTATTCGGATAATATATATATATATATATATATATATATATATATAACATTATATGATTATTTAATAATCACATACAAACTAATCTGAAAAAACGAGCAATCTCAAATACGGACGTTGGTGCAAAACATTTTTAAATAATATATTATTAATGAGAATAATAATTATTTACTCGGTTGAAAATTTAAACACATTATGTACACTGAAAACTATCCGTCAAAATGAGTTGAAACAAAGATATAATTTTATATCTCACTAAAAGTATTTTTATTAAATACTTCTATTGAAAACATATACGATTTCATATTTAGAAATTTATCATTTAGAAACATTATACTACTTTATGATCGGGTACGCGAACACGTATACCACTAAATCAATTATTGGAGCCGGTTATATACCGACTCCAATAATGCAATACACACACACGAACACAATTCATCACTCTCGGTTCTCTCTTTTCTCTCTCAGATTTCATCAACAACAACAACATTAACAACAACAATCAAGTAGCAGAAGTAGCATCAAACCACCATCTTCTTTGTGTTCATTATCATATTTGATCATCATCTTCATCACGGTTCATCATCTCCATCACTCACGGTTCAATTTTTGATTTTGTGACACCCGACACTTTAGGTTAACTATTAAACCTAGTTGAAACTTAAATTACTTGTATTTAGTTTATATTAGGCTAAATATTTGTAATTACTTGTATATTTGAATATACACTTACGTGATTACCTGCTTACCTATAATTACGCAAAACGATCAGACGGAGTCCGACACTATATACGATGTTGGTGAAAATACTTTTATAAATAACATATACCTATTTTATGATTTAAATAGTAGTTTTTTACATTATATTATTATTTCGTATAATAATACACGGAAAATATAGACGTTTTGTTTAAAACGTAACAAACGTAACGAAAAAGCGAGAATCGAATTCGGCAACCAAATGAAAGTCATTAAATATTTGGATAACTCAAAATAAAGTATTCTAATAATACTTCAATGGAAAAACATCTCAGATACATCGATAACAAAAACTACGCAGATAAACGTTAGACGATTTAACGTTTTAACACAAATAATGGGTAAACGACTAAAATACGTAACACAGTCTGGTAAACAAAAATTAATTCAGCTCCACCTCTTGTGGGACTCACAAAATCCAGCCCCCACACTCCATGTGATCCCACATGATCACCTCCCTTTACTTCCATTCAAAATACATGCATACATGCAAGAGATCATCATTTCTCATCTCACTCTTTTCCAATTTCCTCTAGCCTCTCTCTAAACTTTACACTCGCTCTCTCTAAAATCTGGAGAAAACAACCACCACACCACCATTGACCACCATCAAACACCCTTTGACCACCATACAACCACCACCTCAAAACTTTAAGTTTTTGCAAGGATTTAAGCTCTACAACACCTTCTTCTTTCCTTCATTCCATCCCCATTGTAAGGAACTTATTTTCTCATCTTATTACTTAAATAACATGATTATATGTTCACTAAACAAGATTATGACCAAAAACCTTGTTAAAATCGTTTTCCATCATCATCAACTAACAAAAACACAACATGCACATTTTATCCAGATTATACTAAGAATCGAAAAACTTACTATTGTTGAAAAATGGTAACAAAAATGGGTTTGAGTGACTTAGTTGGTAACTTTGACCAAGTTTGACCAGCTTTGACCAGCGAGTTGACCAACTTTGACCTACGGTTTGCGGTTTTTACGAACTAAATAATTTGTTAGCAACACACGATATATAATGTATAACGTAACAAACTTAATAATAATGTCTAAACGAATTATTATTACAAACTTTCACCAACGGGTCGTACACGTTTTTAATAAACAACTTATTTGGACATACTAGTTGAGTGAACTAGCATATGTGGACATTAACCCTCCACCTACATGATTAGCGTAAGTTGACTTTATCCCTCCACCTACATAAATGGTCTTTTGAGACATCTACTTATACACTACCTTATACGTTTAGGACGTTAGAAGGTTGCACATGGAAACACATTGCTTGCTTACTTGATTACTTGTTAGCTGTTTGCTAAACTCTGGTGAGTTTCATAGCCTCTTTTTACTCATTTTAACTATTTTGGGGTGAGAATACATACACACATATTTTATACAACTGTCTTTATACATGCTTTATACAACAGTTGTTATGCAATTGTTTTTTATACAACTGTTTATAAACAAAGGAAAACAAAGGAAATAAGGATAACGCATGAGTGAGACCATAATCCAACAAAGCCCTCGCACATCGTAGTTCGTTAATTTTGAAGCGTGAATTTTATTGGATAGATCTATTAGGGATTGACACCCCCGTCCGGGCTAGTCGCTCTAGTCAACCCACGGATGCAATATTATTTGTTTAAACGAGTGTTCCGGATTAGACACTTGCTGAGGCAACAACAAGGGTTAAGCTTTGAACTATGAGCTCATGACGCAAAGGATAACAAATGACAACAAGGGAAAAACAAAGGAATACAAATGATAACATGACACTTTTAGAACTGTTTTTGCATACGTAGATCACAACGGAAATATAATGTTTTTTACTTATGTTTACAACTGTTTACAAACCTATGAACTCACCAACTTTATGTTGACCTTTTAGTATGTATTTCTCAGGTAACCACCCGCGGTAGGATGCTTGTGGAAGCTGATATCACGTTTTTACTACCGATATCTCTCTCATTCTGGAACGATTCTTGGCATTTGAACTCAAATAACACTCAAATCAATGAGAATCTGCCTATGAAGGTCAAAACAAGGTTGCACGATAAAAATCAAGCAAATGAAAAATGAAGATTCCACGCACGTTTGAAGATTCAAGGCATCAAAACAAGATTTAAAGACTAAATTTCCCATCATCAACATCCATCTTATCCAAGATGTTCGTTTTCAAAATACGAGTCTAATAGAAGAAGAATCAACAAAAACGGATAAAGAATGAAGATTCTACGCCCGTCGGAAGATTCAAATGATTCGTACACAATATCTGGAGATAGGAAAATCATCTTGGGGATTTCTTTATATCAAAATCTTCGTTTTTGAATTACAAATCCAACGCAAAAAGAATCGACAAAAACGGACGTATAACAAAGAAAATACGCATAAACTAAGAAATGAGACAAAAGACGGCGAACCGGGGCTGGGGTAGGCCAGCCGCCGCCGGCCACCTACCAGCCGCCGCCGGCCACAGGTAGGGCGGCGCCGGCCACCTACCACCCATCCCAATTCCGCTTTATGGTCCTTTTTCGTACCCGGTGCCACACCTTTACGCGATTGTACGTACCCGATGCCACACCTTTACGCGAAAGTACGTACCTGGTGCACCACGTTTTCCACCTTTTTCTAATGTGCTCCCCAAGATGCTAACATGAGCTGGATTTCACCTATAAATAGGAGGGCTTTGGTTCATTTGAAAATACACTCTTTCAACACAACTTACAAATCTTACACACTTTCTTTAGAAAATCTCTTGTATTCTTTAGTCTTTCTCATTCTAGGATTATTGTAATTAATCTACGGATTAATATAGAAGCTAGGGCGAACGCTAGGGATTTGGAGATCGATCTTTGTACGTGCAAAAGAGTTGTCAATCATAATAATACACTGCTACGCATTTATTTCCGGGTGATATCTAAACTTTTATTTTACCTGTCTCATTTCATATATTAATATGTATTATCGCCTGATATGTGATTTATTTGTTGCTATGAATTGCGAGTAGTTTATTATTTTGATTTTTGATGATGTAGATAATTATAAGTAGGGATGACATTATACGATTAGTGCACGACGATTGTAAAGTGATATGATGGCCCCTATTCGACTGTTTATTCGATATAGTACTGGAAATGCTTTTGAGCAAAGTACAAATGTATGGAAGTCATAAACGACCGAAGGTAGTCATATCACTGGAATCAGCTCTGGTTTAACAGTTGGAATTCCAAAAGGGATAATACAACTTTGCAACCAACTAGTATATCTTACGAAAGTCAATGCATCACAAAGTAATGTTCGTAAAATACGTTCAGACAAAATAGGAATTAATAACCCTTGTACTGTTAAGACCTTATGAACTTATGTTTAATCTATGGAATACCCTTTCTGGTTATCCACGTGACCGCAACCTAGTAATTAGGACCTGATCAACCTTAATTATGATAAGTAGTTATCTGTGCCCATGACATGCAATAAGTAAAACACAGTGAAACCACTCGTTATATATATTAGGTTTACATTTCCGCACTGCTTTACATTTAATTAGTTTAGAGTGTCATTTTCACTGTTAATTACTCTTGTCCGCATGTTGGACGTAAGAAGTCGTGGAATTACTATGCAAAGTACACGGTCTAATTACTGAAAGGCATGGTCTGCATATGAAACACATTTTTAACAAACTGCGAATAATCCAGGGATGTATAACTGTTTGAAAAGGAGAAATTTAAGTCATAAGTCGAAGAAACTAGAATCTAACCAATTATAAATAAGACTTAGGAATGAAAGTGAAAGTCCAAGTGACTTAGGATACTTAAACCTCTAGGTCTTATAAAATCGGCGGTCTAAACATACAAATTTATTAATCTGCATGCTAATAGAACAGTAAACTATCTTAGGGGTTAAGAACGGTCGAACCTATGAGACGATACGCCACTGATTCATGCACCTCGGTATAAAACCAAAATAGGTTGCTTATCTCTCAACCAGATAGGTATTGGAAGTTGGCATATTGCTCCGATCAGAATCATGATAACCTAGTTCCTTGTGATACGCCAATGGGAAATTTAGTTGGTAGGGTTCTAGAGTTTACACCTAATAGTTTACTTATTATATTAAATTTTGTCCCTATTTAGTCTGTCATCCCGAAACATTAATTATTGAAATCTCAGCAATCACATCTCTATCTTTATATGCTTTCCTGTACTTTAATTCCCTACAACTTACTTTCTTGCATTTTAATTACTCGCCTTTAGTTTAAAAACCCCCCAAACCTACCTACTTTGATCCATCCTAAATACTTCCCTACCAAAAGTGCTAACTTAATCACCACACGTTTGGATTCATAGAACGATCTTAGGTTATACTTACCGCTTACTAACCAGAGTAGGTAGTACATATAATTTAAGCCCCGCTAAATATAAATTTTAAAACCCCTGGTGGCGCCCGATTAGTTACCATCAATGACACCGAAGCTTTCGGGTGCCATCAAGTTTTTGGCGCCGCTGCTGGGGAATCACAAACGTATGATTTAAATCCACCTTAAGTAGTAGTATTTAGGAGATCCTTCCGAACGAAACCTTTCCGAGTATCATTCGAAAGTTAATTTAGTGTTAATTTAGTATTTGTTAACTAGGATAATATTAGTTCAAAAATGAAAACTCAAAAACCCACTTCTTGCCTCATGTCGAAGGATGAACTGATGGCAATGGACTACACGAAATTCTTTGACTACTTAGTAGGAGAAATAGGATCTGATTTCTTTTCACCCTCTTCCTCTAAGGCTAAAGAAACTTCCGAAACCCTAGAAGAATTTAGGACCTCACTTTCTATTCCAAAACATTTCCTGGACTTGGATGACATGGATCAGTTGCCTGATCTAGCATCATCCCGAGAAGATCATTCTCCAACTTTGCATTTGCCTCAATTACCAAATTCTGTCCACTTCAAATATCTTCCCGAAGAATATTATGAAGTAAAACCTCCGAAATTATGTGACCTAATTACCCTCACTCCTGAAACTTCATTGTATGGCAAAACTCTGTCAAATTCTCATAATGACGGTATCTTCCCATTCTTTTCAAATGAACACAAACACACCCTTTATCGAGTGGTGGATAAGGTTCCCTCAGTCGAGCCAGAAAAACCCTATTCCAGAGAACGCCACTTAGGCGCATCTTTCAATCCTTCTCGTAGAATAGATGTCTACAGGACATTCGTTAGGAAATTAAATTCCTCCGACTTTCCCTTTTCATACGAACAACGAGAAAAGATTACTAATCTTGACGAACAAGTAAAATCCCTATCTCGCCTATCAAATCATGAATGCTAAAGCACTTCCTCTAATTTCAGAGACCAAGAACTAAAGTTCATAGCAGATTTAGATCCACTTTTTGAATCACTTGCCGACATGGATTTCCTCCCAATATCTATGATATTAATCCATCACAATGTCGTTTCAATGATCAATGAACTTGAGTTTTGGATAGAACGGGACCCGATGATTCCTATCATCATCCCTGGTAAAATTCCATTCTTTGTTGACCCTGCCTCTTACTTGATCTCAAAATTGTGAGACGTTTTTCCTGATTCCACCAAGGAAAGAATCGTTACAGCCCTCTTCACTAAAAGAATAGACCTTCACATTTAGCTTGTTCGAATCTTCGTCTTTACCAAATACCCTTTCACTTCTACACAAAAAGCACAAATCAGTAAACTCGTTAGGATAGTCAATTCTACAACCGGAGAACCTGATTCGCAGGAAGAGAAAGCATTTCTGGAAGTCTTAGATAAACTCACTCACGATCTAAATTATAAAGACCAAGGAACACGCGATGGTTTGTCAAACCCTAAAAAGATAAGAAATGCATATAAAAGGTTAATCAGCGATCTTGTCAATTTATGATATGAAGAATGAGAAGTCCTAGGGAAACTAGAGAATAGTCATTACTATTTAGTTTATAATGTCATCTCGGAACTTTCAAAATGTTTTGTACTTAAAAACGTTCACTTAAGGGAGCAAATCTCGACCCTTTCCCTATGGAGGGATCAGAACGAATCGTAAAACAATTCTATCCGAAAAGGTCGAAGCTCGCGACTTTAAATAAGCATATTTCAATACATATATTAATATAATAAATTCTTGAAAGTTTCCTTTTTAAAAATAGAAAATGTTTTTAAATATTGTCTGAAAACATGCGCGCGTCTAAAAGAATGTACACCTTTTAAAAAAGCATTTAGCCGAAACATTTGTACATTCTATAAACCAGCATTAGACAAATATTTTAGAACACCCAAAAACATACTAAGTTTAATATCTTAGATTAATTATAATTGTCTCGCAGGAATTTGCGCGTTTCTTAAATTATTTATAACGTAACAAGGAACCAACGAGTAACTAGTTACAATAAGTATACTTAATATTCGTACTTACAATTGAGGGGACATTAGGAATTGATCTAGAGCATTAGGCTTAATCTTATAGTACAATAGGGACCATGTGTAAGGAATATGGTACTTAAGGACATGACACATATTCCTAGGGACCACTAAAACCTTCCATACATTCCCCATGATTCAAAAATAAGAAGAAAAACTTCTTCTTCCCCCCCTCTCCTCTCCAAAACCGTCCACCACCATAACCACCATGAAACCATCATCAAAAGTCCACCAAAACTTTTGATCTTGTATCTTTTGAACTCTTCTTTGCATGCTCTTCACGGTTGTACGATTATTTTCAAGTTTTATCCACTAAAACTAAGGTATGATCATAAAACCCACTTTAATCTTAAAAGAGCTTATTTCTTGAAGTTAGCTAAGTTAGTAACTAGGAATTAGTGTTTTTCTTGGTTAGATGCTTAGGAACTACATGTTACTACCACTTACTCATGTTAATTCGCACATGTTTGACTTTATCAAAAGAATGAACTTTGACTAATTGATTAAGTCTAGAATTCTGCTTGATTAAGTGTTATTATCTAAGTACTTCAGTAATTAGGGTGTTTTGATCTATGTTAATTGCAGAGTGCGGATAAATTAGTATTAGCAAGTTTTATTTTTAAAAATCAACAAAAAGTTAACTAGCTTGCATGAATAAGAATAGTGGACCAAGATCACTTGACCATTCTTGCTTACTAGGATGTTTGTACTTGCTTGACTAGTCAAACTAGACAATATAACTAGAGAGTCTTCATTTAAAAAATAAAAGTCTTGAACTAAACCAAACACATGGATGTGATGACTTTTTGTTGAGACATAGTTTGTGACAACAGATCTAGCTTGTAATATGACTAATATAATTGTTATCAAGTTGATACATTGGTTTAGATTTGTAAATGAATATTTGTTATTAATAGTAGACGAAATTTTGTATTTAACAAATACATTTTTTGTGAATCGAGATCTCAAGTCGCAAGGCTTGGCGATGCGAGATGAGATCTGAACTCGCATGAAGCAACAGGTGACAACGAGTCGAGTTAAACTGGGCTTGGGCCTATGTGCGAGTCGAGTCAACTCGCAGGCCCAGTAGCTGCGAGTTGAGACGAGATATATATATGTTTTCATTACGTGAAAACATAAGACTTTTGCCATTCGTTTATGCAACCTGCGAATTGAATATATCCAGAGAAAAACTTAAATCTAAAGGCTAGGCTTTGACGTTTTATCATTTAAAACTAAGTATTAGTTAACCTAAATGCGAACTTATTCGTTATAGTAAGATAACGTGTATTGAGGAATTCCGCACCTTAATACTATAGATAACGAAGTTATCGATTCTAGAACTAGGGACTTACAATTGGTATCAGAGCTTTCAGGCTAAATACGAGTAAGTTCGAAGTTTACGGGTTAATCGCGTGTGATTTAGGTTTGTTTTGACGTGCATTAGTGTGTAAAAACAATCAAAATCACTCTCTGGACATTTTTAGGATAGTTTACAGTCGAAATCTACTGATTTTAACGTAAAAATACCTAAAACTTTCATTTTCGGGTTTTTCATCCATTTCGCGAACTGAGATTAGGGTTTCAGCATTGTTTGTGAACCGAGTTGAACTTGCGAACTGAACTGAGTTCTGCGAGTAGAACCAAGATCTCTTGCGAACCGAGATCACTTGCGAATTGACATAACTTCGATCCGAACTGAGACATGCGAACCGAGTTTTGCGAGACGAGTTGAGATTGCGAGTTGAATTGAGTTTTTGCTTGTCGAGTTTTTCTGAATTCGCAAATACAGTTTGACTTTTAAACTTCACGATGTCTGACCTTAGCAAAATGATTGAGATGGAACACGAGATTGGAAAATCTAATATTCCACCTAAATTGTTAAGAGTTAAGGATTATTATAGCTGGAGGGATAGGTTTGAATCTTACTGTAGATTCCATGATCTATCTATCTGGATGTGTATCAAGAATGGATACACAACACCTACACAAACTGTTGAGAATGCTATTGTGGTTCTCACTTATCAACAGATGAGTGAAGTACAAAAGAAGGAATTTGAGATTGAGAACAAGGCTCATTCTTAAATCAAGATGAGTCTTCCTAAGGAACTTAATCATCAACTGAAGTCCTTCCAAACTGCTAGAACTTTGTGGACAGCTCTTGAGAAGAGGTGTGAAGGTAGTCCACAAGTTAAAGCAGGCAAGGGGAATCTCCTGAAAAAGCAGTTTACTGTGTTCAAAGCTTTGAAAGGAGAAGATCTTGATGCTTATACCACAAGGTACTACCATCTGCTGAGTGAGCTAGATGACCATGAGATTGCAACTACTGAGACTGAGAAAACTGACAAGTTTATTGAGGGTTTACCGTCTAAGTGGGAAATGCATGGCATAATGCTTAAAGATAATGATGAGAGGTATGCAACTATGACCTTAGAGCAGGCTATTGATAAGCTCAGAGGTTATGATTTCACCAAGAAGACTAGAGATACTGATTCTGACCAGGCTCAGGATCCGGGACTATATCACGGAAAATCTACTATCTCTACTGCTTCCTCGAGCTCGACCACTGCTTTGTTTATTGGTAATGCTGATGGAAAGGGTGAAATGATTACTGATGAGTTGTGTTTCGTTACATCATCTGGTAGTAAAGCAAAGGGAAAACCAACTGAGAAGTTACCTCAGGAGCATCAAAAGATGCCTATGAGTGTAAAATCTGTTGAACAACAATTATCTGTTCTTGCTTCCTTTGTAGCTTCGTATGAAAACTACATTCAGGGTAAAATCAATGATCCAATTATGTTTGATGAAGATTATGATCAGATAGACCCTGATTATCTTGAAGAAATAGAACTTCAGGATCAACTTGCTATGTTGTCAAGAATAGTAAAGAATTTCTTGAAGAAAACTGGTAGAAAGGTTGTTGGCAATCGATCTGGGTTTGATAAGACCAAGATCAAGTGTTTTAACTGTCAGGGTTATGGACACTTTGCTCGAGAATGCCAAAGACCTAAGGTAGAAGTTGGCAATGGAAAACAAGGTTCGGGAAGTACTCTCGCCTCCAAACCCTTGGTTGTGAAACAGTTGGATGGCTCTTACGAATGGAAAGCTCAGTCTGAGGAAGCTTTCATGGCTGAGATTGATGAGTCTACTTCCTACATGCCTACTAATGCAAAGTGTGATGTAAAGGTGCCTGAGGTTGAAGTGAAAGCAAGTGATGAGACGTGCTATATATAGATTCAACTGAAAATATGAATCCTGAAGACTTTGTAGCACGCATGGCTGAAATTCAAACAGACAAGAAAAGGGTATGTATTGATATACTTACTCTTACTGATGTCTGTTATTTAGTTACTGATTTGCAGTCACAGGTTAGTGTTTTAACTGTAGCAAACAAAAACCTATCTTCTCAAGTTAGCATATTGACTGAATCTAATAAGGCTGTTAGATCTGAACTTGAACTAGCTAAGATTGATGTGCGTAGGTTAAGTGACGATAAACAGGACTTGATGCTCAACGAAGTGTAAAGGATAAGTCAGGATTAGGTTACAATGAAAGACCTCCTCCTTTCAATTCAAATTACACTAGGCTTCCAGAAGATACTGAGATGACTGAAGTATGTTCTGTAGAAACAGTAACTAAACCTGAACAGTTAGAGGCACAGAAGAATGTTGTTAAGAATCCTTCATCTAATGATAGTAAGAAAATTACTCACACTAAAGTAAAGTTTGTACCAGGTGGAGTAATTAATGATACTAAGACTGATGAAGTGATTAATAAAGAACATGTTATTGATCCTTTAGTGCCTAAGATGCCGACTGCGGATGCAAAAGTTGGTAAGTCACGGAAACAGATGTCCTGCTTCAAATGTCACCAAAAAGGACATGTGGCTTCTTGTTGTCCAAATAAGAAGTTGGAAATATCACATAAGTTAGTGAATACTGAAAAGACACCAACCACTTCTAGTTCAATTGTAGACAGGTTAGGCTCCAAACCGGGATTAGGCAGCAAACCTATAAACATTCTGAAAAGGGATGGTAATCATAGTGTCTCTCCACCTAAATCTAAAAGGCCTTATACTCTGAACGAAAATACTTTCAATAAGCCAAGAGATAAGACACCTTCGAGGTTTAGGACCCCTAGTAGAAACCATAGTAAGTTTGAAAATGGTTCTACTCCAAGTGCACATTGAACTAAGTTTGTGCCTAGGAGGTTTTCTACTCACTCTCCTCATAGGCCTAAGAATACAGATCATCAACAATCTTAAACTCCTGTGAAAGTTACCAAGACTCCCGATGGGAATAGTTATGGTTACTTTAAAGAGGTTTAGATTGTAGATGATCAGGGACAAACCAAGACCGTAATGGCTTGGGTCCCTCTTGAAAACTAATTGTGTACAATTTGTTATGTATAGGAGCAGATTGTGAACAAGGATAGCTGGTGGTATGTAGACAGTGGATGCTCAAGGTACATGACAGGATAAAGAAGTCTACTGAAGGACTTCAAAGAAGGTTTCAAGCAAAAAGTTAATTTTATTAGAGACAAATGAGGAGTAATTACTGGGAAAGAAAAAGTTTCAAATGGAACTTTGACTCTAGAGGATGTGAATTATGTTGAAGAACTAACTCATAACCTAGTGAGTGTTTTCCAAGTCTGTGATAAAGGTCATCCAATTCATTTTAATGAAAAGGAGGCTTTAGTTCTGAAGCCAGGCTTCACAATTCCTGAAGAATGGATATTGATGAGGGCACCAAGGAAGAAGGACATCTTTGCTGTAAACATGGGTGTTTCTAATTCTTCAATGGTATCGACATGTTTACTATCCAAGGCTTCAGAAGCAGATGCACTTTTATGGCATAGGAGAATGGCACATCTAAATTTTCGAAAAATGAACTACATAACCAAGAATGGATTAGTTCTAGGTGTACCACAGAAACGTTTCGAGTCTGAGGACAAGTGTGTTCCTTGCATAGAAAGAATGCAGCACAAGAATTCTCACAGGTCTAAGACTGAAAACTCAATCTCCTCTCCATTTGAATTGCTACATATGGACCTCTTTGGCCCTATAAGCAAGAGAAGTCTAGGTGGCAAGTGGTATTGTTTAGTTATCACATGGGTATTCTTTTTGGGATCTAAGGATGAAACTCCTGGAATGTTAATGGAGTTCTTAGATCTAGTAGAGAATGTCTATAAAATGAGAGTAAAGGGTATTCGTAGTGATAACAGAACGGAATTCAAGAACTCAACGATGAATATCTATTGCTTAAGCAAAGGGATACAACATCAATTCAGTGCACCGTATGAACCTCAACAGAACGGTGTTGCTGAAAGGAAAAATCAAATGTTGATTGAAGCTGCTAGAACAATGCTTGCAGATTCAAAGCTTCTGGTCATCTTTTGGGCAGAAGCGGTGAATACAGCATGTCATGTTCTCAATAGGGTTCTTACGGTCAAAAAACGTAACAAGACTTGTTACGATTATTGAACAATAAGAAACCTAATCTGAAGGGATTTGAACCCTTTGGAGTTGCATGTACGATATTGAAAACAGGAAATCAAGCTAAATTTGGCGAAAAGGCTGACGAAGGGTTTTTCCTAGGTTATGTGCCTAATTCGCCTAATAAAAGAGTTTTCAATAAAGTCACGGGACGACTAGAAATAGTTTATAACATTGAAGTTATGAGCTATGTACCTGCTGTACATAAGGGATTAGATTGGCAATTTGACTATTCAAATCTCTTTCAGTCATTTAAAGTTCCCATAAGTGACTTTGTCAGTGATTCAGAGATATCTGAGCACTTATTATATGAAGATTCGGATAATGGTTCTTCTCCAATATTGAGTGTTTCAAAATCTGGAATCAGGACAAATGATGACTCAAATGAAGCTTCTTCAAGTGGGTCACAACAACCTTCAAAGGATACATATCAAGAAACAGAAGATACTGAGGATGATCTTCATACAAAGTTTGATGATGTACTTACTCCTTTGAAACATTTAAGGTTATCTTCAGCTGGTTCAAAGATATGCCTTCATCAGAAGAGATTGGTACTAACTTAGGAGATGAGTTAATAGTTGACCATATACCGGTTACTAGAACGAGTAAGAATCATCCTGTTGAAAACATCATCGGTGATGTTAATACTCCTGTTCAAACTAGGACTCAATCTAAAGCTAGTACATCTGAAGATTTAGAAAGCTTGTATACTGCTATGAAAGAGACAGGGATTCCTAATCAATGTCTATATTCATGCTTTATCTCACAAGTTGAGCCTAAAAATGTGCAAATGGCACTAAAAGAAAGCTCGTGGGTTGAAGCTATGCAAGAAGAACTGTTACAGTTCTCAAAACTACAAGTATGGGAGTTGGTTGACCTTCCAAAGGGAGAGTATCCAATTGGAACTAGATGGGTATTTAAGTGTAAGAGAGATGACCAGGGAGTCATTACTCGCAATAAAGCCCGTCTAGTGGTTCAAGTGTATAATCAACAAGAGGGTATAGATTACAACGAAGTGTTTGCACCAGTTGCTAGGCTTGAAGCAATTAGGGTATTCTTAGCATTTGCCTCATCCAAAGAGATAAAAGTTTATCAGTTGGATGTTAAGAGTACCTTCTTGTATGGTAAAGTAGAAGAATTGGTGTATGTTTCATAACCGCCAGGGTTCGCTGATCCTGACTATCCAAATAGAGTATATCACTTAAATAAGGCTTTATATGGATTACATCAAGCACCTAGGGCATGGTATGGAACAATATCAATGTATCTTCTTGAGAATGGATTTACAAGAGGATCAACTGATAGTACACTATTTGTAAAATGGAAGAAGAAACACTTTCTTCTTGTTCAAGTATATGTTGATGACATTATCTTTGGGTCATCTGACGAAAAGATGTGTCAAGAATTTGAACAAGTAATGAGGAAAAAGTTCGAGATGTCTGCAATGGGAGACTTGAATTTCTTCTTAAGATTACAAGTTGATCAAAAGAAGGATGGATTCTTTATTCATCAATCTAAATATACTGCTGAATTATTAGAGCGATTTAAGATGGATGAAAGTAAAATCTATCATACTCCCATTCCAGTAAATCATGGACTTGATCCTGATACATCGAGTGATCAGGATGTGGATCCTACTCTTTATAGGGCCATGATCGGATCACTAATGTATCTAACTGCCTCTAGGCCTGACATTATGTTTGTTGTTTGTATATGCGCAAGATATCAGGCTACTCCGAAAGAGTCACATATGCAAGCTGTGAAACGGATCTTTCGTTACCTCAAAGGGAAACCGAAGTAGGGACTTTGGTATTCGACTGATGGAGATTAGATCTCATAGCTTATACTGATTCGGATTATGGAGGATGCAATCAGAATAAGAAATCTACAACAGGAGGATGTCAATTCTTAGGAGGTAGATTAGTATCCCGGCAGTGCAAGAAGCAAAGCTCGGTAGCCATTTCTACATGTGAAGCTGAGTATATTGCAGCTGGCAGCTGTTGTTCTCAAGTTCTTTGGATCCAACAGCAACTGCGGGATTATGGGCTAAATATAACCAATACTCTTATGATGATTGATAACGAATCAACAATGTCGATCACCAACAATTCGGTGAAGCACAGTAAAACTAAGCACATTGATATTCGACATCATTTTATTAGAGACTGTGCTGAGAAAAACTTGATTAAGTTAGTTAAGGTTCCATCTCTGGATAACTTAGCAGACTTATACACGAAGGCGTTCGACAGAGCTCGATTTGAGACGTTGGTTCAACTTAACGGAATGAGAAATCTAGAGTGATTAGTCTTCCAAAGGTATGTTTTTGTAATAGTAAGTAGTACTTTTTATGTTTTTAATTTTAAAACAAAAAGGGGGGCGGGCGTATGACATTCATTTGCTTGTTACCTAAGGGGAATCGCCTCCAATAAAAGAACAACCGAAGTGCTTTTACCAAAGCTTTAAGTTTTGGCTGTAAAAACTTGGGAAATGATAGTACATTAGGAGAATGAGCTTAAGAATAATAAATCTAAGTACTAAGATTGATGTGTTTGTAGATTCCTATAAGTTTCTTTAGAAATGCATATTTAACTAGGAGTTTACTTATATTTATCTGATTATACACCTATATCCACTGATGATAACTCGTGCTCTTTATATAAAGTGATAAGAATAACTAACGACTATTCAGATTCATTATTTGATATACTGGTAGGCAAATCATTCTTAGATTTCTTAGCAATTAAGAAATTTTAATTTTGTGTGTCATATCTTTTGTGTATTGTTACATAATGTATGACATATGTCTTAATTGATGAATGATGGTACTGCCATACACTGTTATCATGCATTTATCTACAAATGACAAATAGTTACAAATATGGTTATTAGTGAAACTAACAGATAACTCTGTTGTACGTGAGTACATACCTATTGCCTTTAGTTTTGCCAATAGTATCAAACTTATTTTAATTATACTAAGGGATACTCTGTTGTACGTGAGTACAGATCTGGAACCACTAGTATCTTTAAAGGATGTTTGATATTTGTCAGAATTTTAACTCAAGTGTATGTTATATGTTTCGAAAAGATACATCATTTAGTAACCTCTACCTTGAAATTAAAAGATGCAGTGTTATGGGTTTTATTTGAGTTCTTCAGTATATTATATAACGGAACACTTTAGATATTGCTCACATTAATAATAATAAATTTTGCTTAAAAATCTATGTCTAATTTGTTTATGTGGATCATAATACCGGTAATCGTCTTGAACTGTCTATGATATTGGAATGTTCACCCTTGTGAATAACTAGTTCCTAATAAATGAAAGATTATTTTTTCAATTTACAGTTATGTCTTGTGGATAAAGATAAATCAGATATAATTTTATAAATATAAGTCTATTACTGGTTAATTTGTAATTTTATTGTACTTATATGAATTTCATGAGGTATGCATACTAACAATCGTCTTGTCTTATTAAAATCTAATGTAAATGGCTTATTCTTCCTAATATGATTCCTAAGCAGTTAAAATTTTAAGCATTTTAATTTTAAATTTGTTTGCTTTCATAGGATGTTAGTATTCTTAAGTTTTATTTCTTAATTTGTATTTATGTTTAATGATTAATAGAAGTTTTATTTTTTAAATGTGTTACCCTATGGAAGTAAATTATACTGGTTGTGTATTATGTTGAACAAACGTAATTTGACAAATGAAAATACTATATAGGTTACGTGAAATGTTAATCGAAAGTCTTCCGACTCACAAGTAGTCGAGCAGCGTGTCCTGATTTTATATCGGCGGTTAATTTTCTATTATAACTTATATATTCTTTTTATGATTTGTCTATATACTTAAGACCATAAGGTATATAAGTAAATAATTTTAGCTCGAGATTTTTCTTTATACAAGATTAACTGTATCACGGGTTTAGTCGGTTAATATATGTAAGAAGATTATCATTGAGGAAAAATTATGCGAAAACATTTTCTTTAAAATGTTTAGGCTACATAGTTACAGAGTTAACTATAAGTGTGAATGGGTTTTAATTTATACTTAGAATTTAATTCGCATTTTTATTTATTTTAATTCTGCGAGTTTGACTTAGTCAAACCTACGGATCGAGATATTGCTTGCGAATCGAGTACCGAATATAAATGTAAAGGTCAAACGAGTCAACCTTCACCGAACCCACTTCAGTTTTGCGAACTCACTTCATTCCCGAGAGTCGACATTTAGCGAAACGAGACGAAACATAGATTTTGTCTAATTTCCATTTTATAAGCACTGGAACGGGTTTTTGAGCTCATAGGTTTTATACACTTTAGTATTGCGATCACATTGAGGTATAAACCAACATGTTTAACCGTGTATTTAATTCGAAATCAAAAGTTTTATAAACTTAGGGTTTTGGTTTGAAATTTGAATGATTTATGTAGATTAATGGACAGATCGAAAAAGAATCCTTGTGGTTAATGTTATTCTACCCTTAATGAACATAAATCAATCGATTGATTGTGTTAAAAAATTAAAATATATTTTTGGTTTCACTTCGCAACGGCAGATGATCGTGCGAGTTGAGATTCATCTCAGTTCACAGCATCTGGCTCTGCGAGTTGAAACCTTGTGCGTTGACTTGTTGACCTGCGGACTGAGTAGGTTTGCGAATCGACTTGCGAGTTGAGTTTACGAATTGACTTGGTTTGCGAGTTGATGGGGTTTGCGAATTGAGACCTTGTGCGTTGACTTGTTGACATATATGCGAATCCAATTGCGAGTTCAGATTGAACTCTGCGAGTTGAAATATATTTCTTAATTTGTAATTTGCAAATTCAACTTTTAATGTAATAAGTGGCACTTTCATTTTTATATAATTACAACTTATGACTTTAAAAGTTCATTAATATATGTTTCGACGTGACGTAATAATATATATTGTATATATATGACTTTGAATTTGATAATTCTAAGGTATATATATTTATTTAACTTATGACTAACATGTAATAAGTTAAATATATTTTATATACGACTTGCGACAATTATGTAACAAGTTATATTTAGATCTAAGATGTTTGATGAATTTTGATTCATATTACATTATAGTTTAAAATTTAGTTAACGTTGTTAACGTGCATTAATTGTTTTTGTCATTGGTATTTTATACAACTATGGCTCGTCCGTTTGGTAAAGGTCACAACATCCTTTTAATTATAAGTTGCTCACGGGAGTAACGTTTGACATGTGTATTGGTGATTAACTAGTTGAAAATGCTACATTTATAATGGACATTGCATCTTGCGTTAACAAGCTAAATAAAGTACAAAGAACAACTTATGTGTTTTTGTAATTTAGTGGAAATATACACTGGTGATGTGTAAATCGATGAAATAAAGTATATCTATGTAATCAATTGTGTTTATGCGAGTATAAATATACATAGTTTATATTATGCTCACATGTTGTGTGTGCATATATTGGTTATTAGTCATGTGATTTTGTTACACTAGAATGACTAAGTGTGATCAGATTTCGAGGATGAAATCTCTTTAAGGGGGAGAGATTTGTAACATCCATTCCTCGGGTCTAGTAGTATTTTAATATTTTCTGACTGTGAATTATTAGTTAATGTGTCAGAAAATAGGTTCATTTGTTATTTGAAAATAAATGGGTAAAAGAGTCGAATAATTTATTGTGACTAATAAATTATTGACTGTTTTAATTTAATTCAGTTGACGGTAAAATAAAATAATATTTCCCCGCAAATGGTTTTTAAGTTCCAGACAATGATAAGTACGGGGGACAAAACTACTACACAAATTACCAAATATATGTGTGAAATACGTATTAACATCAGAAGGATTCAAGTGAGTTCGATTGAGAGCTAGAGAAAGGGTTCAAAACCCTAATTCATCAACAATCATCAAAATTTCTGAACTAAATCACACTTGATTCTTGTGTTCTTCTCCTGGTCGCACGTATTAAACCACAGGGATGATTGGTAATTTGCAAAACAAGTCTTGGAGTGAAATTGAAGCTAAGGAACTTTGAATTAAGCTTCAAAAACGTAATTAAATCATCTCTTTATCATTCTAATCATCTTGTAAGTGTTGATTTCTTGATTTATATAAACCCTAGAAATTGGGTTGTTGTGTATTAGATAAAATTAGTATGATTGATGTGAAATTAAGGCTTGTATTGATGATATCATTGTTAGTTAGTGCTTAAATTGTGATTAAAACCTAAGCCTAACTTGAAATTGAATAATTTGATTAATTGTTCATAAAGTGTTCTTTGAAAAATTGATGATTATAGTGAATTGATGGGTTAATTGATGAACTTGATATATAATCATGAAGAAAATCATGAGTTTATATGATTATGCATGAATTATGATTATAAAGCTTAAATTAGTGATGTACGATTGATAAGTGGTGTTAATGATCACATTATGAGTGACTTTCAACAATGATTAACATGATTCAAGTTAAAAGTTATAAAGTGATTAAGTGTTCTTGAGAATTTGATGATTATTACAATCATGATGGATTATATGAAGAATTATTGATATTGAAGTTTAATGAGCTTGTTAAAGCTCTAATCATGTTAGTTGTGACAATTAAAGTTGATTAAGATGATATTGTGATCCTCATGATCGTAAACTTGATAAGTGATTATGATCTAATAATGTTAATGTGATTATTCATAAGCTTGAAATGAGAATTGTAATTGAATAGTGATTTGAGTAATATCATTGAATTGGGCTTATGAATCATGTTGTAGTTACTTAATTAAGTTGTTTAATGTAACTACATTAGTATGATGTTATATTCATATTAAGACAAGTGACTAACTTGTGTATTCTATTGTATTCTCAGATATGGAGAAAGACTCAGTGACATTAGACTACTGAGTGGACAACTGAGGTAGTTGGTGAGTGGATCTTAATCCTCAGTGTAATTTAGTTGTAACAGGTTTGGTTACAACGGGTAATCGTATTATTACTGCTTTTGGTTTGCCATGATTAATTTGGTTTAATAGTAATAATACTGTTGATAGACTGGTTAGTCTGACATGTTGACTTGATTGAATATGTGAATACGTGATCACTTGATATTTGGCCTTCGGGCATCAGTATTGAGGTCAACATGTTGATTGGGTTTGGTTACTATTGTAAGATGACAGGAATTTCCTTGTACATATCGTTAATAGGAAATTAGGTCATATGAGATTAGTACCAAACTATCGGTCTATTCTGTATTGGCCATACAGATTGACGATAAGTGTTCTGGGAGAATCCCCGGGTATCATGATATCTCCAAAACCACCGATCCTCATTGATATGTTGTGTATTGAGATGTTATCTCATTGATATTATGTGTACTGTTGGTATTCTTGGCTGAAGGTTTCCCCAAGAACCATCGATCTATTTGATGTTTTTGTTTACGATTAATTATTGTAAACAAGTTGTTATGCTAAGTTGGGCTGTTGGTTATGTATTCACTCACTTAGCGTTATGCTTACCCCACCACCCCACTTCTTGCAGGTTATGGTTTTGATATAAAGGGGTTAGCAACAAGTTTGTTCGGGATGGAAAGTTTGACCTGACGGCTTACTCTGATATTGGTATTTGGAATAAATCCAAATTGTATTTGGAATTAAATAACATCCATTTTAGATATACTATAGTTTTTGAAATATTATGGTTTAATTTCATAATATTCTATAACTTAATTGTTAATGTTTGTTTGGACTTACGCTTCCGATGTAAAATACATTTAAATAATGTTGTAAAAGATGGGGTGTTACAAATCTTACATATATATCGAACTTGTATGATAGAGCTTTTATGCTAATCATAAATGTTTAATATATTTAATATTCAGGATACTGTTGTTGGTACTTCTGGTGGAAAAGATGGTGAGATTGAATCAGATTCTTCTATAGATTCTGTTGATGTCAGAACCATTTCACCTCCAGCTGGACAAATGTTTTATGGTTCAAGGTTGATGCTTGATCCGGCTGTGAAAGAAAAGCGTAAAGCTAAAGAAGTCGATCCTGATCACATTAAGAGGAACTTGTTTTGGGTCTGCATAAAGAACAGTCAGCTCAGGGGGAGATTACAGTATATAGAGCAGCGTGCAAAGAAGATGAGTTGAAGCTGAAGAGGAGACATGACAGAGACGATGATCCCAGTGCATCTAAAGATAGTGAGCGAACTGGTCCTTTAAAGACTGGTGAGCATGCTACTGTTCAGGGGGAGTCTGCTGCTGGTGCATGTGGTAGTGGTGTTGGTATAAGTACAGATACAGTGGTACCGGTTGATATAGAAGCTGGTAAGATAGCTTACTATTAGATTAGTACTGTTTAGTATTTGTAAATATTTGCACTAAAATAATTATAATTGAATAATTGTAACTTAATAGTATTGGTAATATATTAGGCTTGAGATTCTTATTACAAGTGAAATATATTAGAAATTATTTAAGTTATTTAATTCTGAAAAGTTAAATAAATTAGTGATCGAAAGTCTTCCGACTCATTGAGAAGTCGTGCGACGTGTTCAAATTTATTTCAGCGGTCAAAGTTTATTTTAACTTAGACATTTTAGACTTGAGAGTTTTATAACTGACAAGTAAAATATGTATGATTTTTAGCTAGACAAATGATATATAATTTAAAGATGTAATTGAAAAGTTAAGTTCTTTGAAAATAACAGTTCAATTAAGTCTTGGAAATTATATAAGTTATTTAATTGTAAACTTAAATGTTTGGTGATTATTCACAATACATTAGAGTTTAAGATTAATTAATGTTTGTTAAGTGTCTGATAAAAGACTTAAGAAATCTTAGATTGATTCAGGGTAATTAATAAAAGATTTATAAGTTGTTAATTGCGTTTATGGTTTAATTACACAAAAAGGATTAATAAAGAAATTCGTAGATTGATTCCGGAAAATCAATAAAGAAATTTAGATTGTTAATAATTATTTGTGTGTGTGGTTTTCTAGGGATTGAAATGCTTAATCTATCAGATTCAGAAGATGATATTCTGGATGAGATAGATGAAGATATTAATTATGATTTGGAAGAAGGAGAATTTCAACCACCTGATGATTGGACTACTGTTTCAGAGATTGAGCAAGATATTGGTGTAGATCCAGATGTTAATGTTGATGAACACCATGTGAGCCCTTCTAGGACAGAAGTAATTATTGAAAATGATGAAAGTCCGACGGTTATCAATGTAGATGAAGAAATTGATGATTCAACTAATTCAGATGAAGAAGATCTTCCTGATAAGCATAAAGATAATCCTATGTTCAAGCCCTTGCCAAAGAAAAAGAAAGAAAAGATTGGAATATCAGAAATTAATATTACTGGTAAGCGTATAGCAAGAAGAGGGATTATAGGATGGTATTTTGATGCTGATCTAAAACTGTTTGCTATCAAGAGATTTGATGGAGTTCAATACTTTGAATGAAAGCTTGCAGTGTTTAGTTCTCTACCAAAGTATGAGATTCGTGATTTGGCTAGATTACCATTGAAGAACCCGAGTGATGATTTTGTTGGTAATTATGTACAACATATTATCAGGACGGAGGTTCGATCAAGAAAATTTGAAAAGATTAAGCCAAGAAACGGAAAAACGATAAAATTACAAGAACGAAGTGAAACAACTGGTAGGAGAAGAAGAAAGAAGATTTATCTAGCGGTTAGATGTGTACAACAAGTTCCGTTGAAGACGATGCCTCAAGATATACTTGGAAACATGAAAAGTTGGCATGTGGATTTAGAAACTGGAGAAGCTGTTATGGTTGAAGCTGATGATGAGGTTGTGGGTGGAGAACGTGAAATTTTTAGAGTTTCTGACCATCGACACCTAATGAATTTGTCGAGGAAGGATCTGTTAAAGTTGAATGAGAACAGAATCTTTACGACAGAAGCATGAGGTGATTTAGCGAGAGATTATCAGATGATGGTAAAGACTTGTATTAAAATGAAAATTTATGCAGGTAGTAAGATTTACAAATAAAACCAAAGATAATTTGAAGACATAGATGCTAGAGCTATTGTCAAGGGGGAGTCTGTTGATGTAACACCCGTCAATTTAGGACTTTAATTAGTACCTAAACTACTTGAAATTATGGGTATTTAGTTTTATAATACCCTAAATAAAGGTAACATTATGGTGTGAATACGGGCACGCTTACGCGATCTAATTCAAATCGTACACTTATGAACCGGACAAGGTCCGACATTAATAAATGGACGTTGGTGACAAAACTTTATAACAAGGTGGACTTATCCAAACAAACATGATTTACATTAATACATTGTGAGAATATATCCCAAGTATTTCTCATTGATAAAAACACCGTGTACACGACAAACACGCACGAAGCACGTGAGTCAAGTGAAAACAATTTAAATTAAAATTCTATAACTCGTTATTTAGTGTTTTGATAAAACAATTCAGTTAAAATATTTTGGATATATATACTTAAACATGAAACACGGAACGACATTTAAACAATCGCGGAATGTAACATAAAAATCTGAACAATGAATTCACGAGACCGAGACCCAAATGGTTCAGCCCAAACCCGCGGATCCAAGCCCCAACCCGACCCATGACCCACCTCCTTTTAAACTACTCTTTCTTTCAATTCTTCCATTTTATTCACAAACACACACACACACTTACATTTCCAAAACCCTCTCTTTTCCTTCCCCTTTTCTTTCTTCAAATCAGCAGCAACATCAACACCACCGTCATCAAAAATCGTTCATCATCATCATCAAGAGAAAGCACAAGAACCGCCATCATCTTCTACCTCACCTTCATCATCCCCACTTTCGATTCTTGGTATGAAACGCCTTAAAACTCGATGTAATTACTTAGAAAGCTTTTATTTACATGCTAGAACGTTTACTCAACAAAGATTTGCCCAAAAATCGACTTGAAAATGCATTTTCATGAAAAAGTGTTCGAACAGCTCGTTCTGCGAACCGAGATCTGTTCGTCCTGCGAGGCGAACCCAATTGCGAACCGAAAATTGAACTCGCGAACCCAACTGCGAACCGAACCCACCTGCGGGTAGGCTTGCGAGTCGACCTGCGAGTTGACCTGCGAGCCGACCTGCGAGTCAACTTGCGAGTCGACCTGCGAGTGGACTTGCGAGTCGACCTGCGAGTGGACTTGCGAGTTGACCTGCGAGTTGACCTGCGAGTCGACCTGCGAGTCGACTTGCGAACCGAACCTTGTGTTGCGAACTGAATTCAGTTCGCAGCCTACTGCCTTGCGAGCCGAACTCGGCTCGCACGCGAACCCAATTCGCACCACTATTTCAGTCCATAACCCGACTTGACTAATTTTCCGAATTTAAATCCTAGATACGATTTTTAATAAAACGATATACATAATAATACCACTCTCGGATTATTTTTACAAACCGTCACCAACGGGCCATACTTGTTTTCAAAATACAAACGGTTTACTAAACAAACACTTGGACATGTCCTAGTTGAGTGGACAACTAGCATGGGTGATCTTTTAAGACACCAACTCGTTTACTAGTTTACTTACAACCTTGTGCGTTACGGACGCCAGAAGGTTGCAGGATTCCGAGAATCGATACACAGACTTATAACCGCTTTACCGGGTTGATTACGCATACGTACTTACTGGACTCAAGTGAGTCTCATAGCCCACTTTTACTGTTTTACTGTTTTACTTACGGGGTGAGATACATTGCTTATTTTTATGAACACGATTACCGAATTACATGTTTACCAAACGGAATTGCATGAGTTTTCTCACCATTTATTTGGGGAAGCCTCCTCATCATATATCGTTAGTTATGTACTTAAGCACGAACACTAGTTAATGGATCCATTAGGGAAATGACCCTCCCCGCCCGGGGTAGTAGCGCTACCACGAACCGTTCTGTATAAACGGGCGACTATTATTCGTTACTGATGCTTGCTCAATTTCCGAGCATGTCACGGGAGCAAATTTATTATTTACGGGTTAAGCTTCGATTATGAGCCTCATGGCAATGGTATAACTTACTTACTTTACATTGCAAGATTGCAAATAACTGATTTACGCCTGCGGGCATTACTGATGAAAACTCGTGTTCAAACACTTACATTATTTACAAACCTGTGAGATTCACCAACATTCGTGTTGACCCTTTTAGCTTTGTATCTCAGGTACACATACGGAGTAGGATTCCCTCAGGACCTAGCTAGAGTCGCATGATTTCTACTTTGCATTTAACGTAGATTCTTAGCATTATCTTTTGTATTTATTATGATTATGTAATAGAATCTCCCGCCTTATACGCGGACTCTAGGGAACTTCATTTTGTAACCGGAAACGTTATGTTTCAAACATTTTATGTATGGAAATGTAACTATTTTACAAACGTTGCATATAGATGTCGTTTGCTTTACTTTTGTGCTGTGATATTTGATTAGTAGCACCCCAAAGCTTGCTTCCGCTAAACTGTGATTTTGGGGGTGTTACAGATTGGTATCAGAGCCTAAGGTTATAGCGAACTAGGTTGCATTTAGTGGGCCTAGACTATGACCGTTAGGCAGTATTTCCTCATTAGGTATGACTGGTTCGGGAATTACATCATACGACGTTAATTTAACATAGCCTGATCAACTATGTACAATTAAGGAAAGATGATGTGAAGCCTGAAAGGGGTCATGTTGAACAGGAATACACTAGTTAACTCTGACCACGAGAGGAACGAGACCGAATATTACTTGCTACGCTGTTAGATTATTATAAGTACTGTGTATATAAGTGAATAGGCTTCACGCCTGTACTAACTCCTCGACTGTAAGAAGCACAATATGACCTACGACCACGGAAATGGGAAAACCAACATCCAGTTAGAACGACTCACTATATCGACAGCAAAAATCTAACACTTACCGACAACAGTAGTGACACCCACAGTATTGACACGCCCATGCGTTTATAGCAACGGCGACCCAACCAATCCCACGAAATCTCTCCAATATCTTAGAATAAAACTTCGTCATTCTTATGAACGAAACACCTAGTGCTAGCCAGGAATATAACCACTGAGACATTCTTTATCCTCTTTGCGCTTTATAGGATCTCTCCAACAATAGGCCAAGCGCAGATATGGAAGAATACCCGTCTGACTCAGACCAGATTCAGGAGGAACAAGTACAATACACCTACCTCGACGGAGAATACGCACCTGTAGAGGACTTCGGGGTCGAGGAGAACGAGAATCAAAACTTTGGAATAATCGACGTAGAGGCTTACGAACGAGTCATGGAGCAGACAATTGAACTGAATAATCGTACGTGGGAGCTGAAGTACAAGTGTCAGGACTATGAGAAGGAGCTGAGGATCATGAAAAGGTCTGTCGCTCGAAAGGTTAAGGACAAATTACACCACTGGAAGAGGGTGGCCGCAAACTTCACTAGGAAGACGAAAAAGTGGGTCAAACGACTGGGAGGAAGGCAGGTGGAAGAAGATGCACTTTACCGTGCACCGCCACGTTACCAAGACCTACTCGCCGAATGCTATTACCCACGCGACATGTACATGGAATGAAGTTCCAAGTGATCAGAAGCCTACTTAGGACTAGCTAGATAGCGACTATAACCATTTTGCCAAATTTGCGTAAAGCAGGGTTGTAGAAGCCACAAAACGTATTGAATACTTATGACTAGATGACTGTATTATTACATTTTGTAAAATGTTATGGCATTCGTTCGGGTGTAGTACTGTCCGACAAATTTTGTAAACGAACAATCGGATGGAATGACTACGAATCAACCGGATTCTTAGATTTATTATTTGTGCAAAATCCTTTGACATGTACAATATTAAGACACCCTGACCTCAATAGGTATACAGAATCCCCGCCCCACCCAGCATAAGGTTTTTGGAAATCGTGTGAATGTTAACGAGCTCTCGATACCCTCTTAAACTTCAAAATTCGGGGATCTTCAAACTCATGACCTTAAGAGCCCTTGATCTTCTCGCTCCACAGTACGACCATCACTTAGTACTACTACAGATTGCCTCACTATTCACACCCGTGTGACACACCACAACCTCTTACAACCCACCCACTTATCTCTCTTCTCTGAACTGTCCAAGTATGATGCATGCCCGACGACACACTTACAACGATATCACTGGATATACTACTAGGATTCCAACATTTCGCCCTTCTCCGCCCCACTATGGTAGACCCATAACACTAACGTATCTAGGAGTACATTCGTGGACTCCCCGAGAGCATCCCGGAAAACGTCGTCTCCCCCAAACCCACGGACATCCAGTGAGCAAACTGTATGGCACACGTACTCCTAGTTATGATCGTACACCGCAAATCACCAACCCCTACCCTTTAGATCGAATTCGGCAGAAGCCGCGACTACTAAGACCTATGCTCCAAGACCAAAGAACAACAACAACCATGCACGGGGCAGAGCTTATACCCTTAATGCCGGGGACAATCATCGAGACCCAAACCTAGAAACAATTACGGTTCACACCTAATCAACCTGATTACCCTATATTATATGACTGATAAATCTTGCTGACTACTTAATGATCCACTGTTATAGATCATAGGCACGACCTAGGGTAAGCAAACCCCGGATAGGCTGACAGATGTAATACTTCAGTACATCAGGAACGTAACAAACAGACTTTTCCCAATATATCTCACACCGGTTGGGACCGGGACCCACTGGACTACCATCATTATGTGTCGTCTGTCCAAAAACTGCACCACAAGTCGTCTGTTCGGAGGAAATCATTTGTTCTTTTATTATTTTCACTAAATTACAGCTTTATGCTCGCGACCCCATAATTGCTATTATACCATACATAATGCCAACGTCAAAACTTTGTGTTGATAAACCCCCCCCCCCCCATTTCGTAGGAAATGACAGATTACTCCGCTGGTAGCCACATGTCTGATGATGACCAACACGGTGAGGACCGGACCATGTTCCCTTACCTACTTACTCTCGAAGGCGACATCGAGCCAGTGAGTGAAGAACCGTTGGAAGAAACGGCACACCCGGCAGGACTCCGAGACTTTCCATCTCAGACCATAGTCACAGAAGTTACCCAAATAACCCGAGCAGACTCCCTTTCAAACCCTACTACTGATAACCATATCACAACCACTACCATCACCACCCCTCCTATGGTTACCGCTCCGATCATTGTCAATGTAAACACTGACCACTCTAAGCATACTGACGAAACGATGAAGGCCTTACGCAACCAACTAACTACTGTCCAGGAAGAAATCACCGGTCTACGCCTACTCACCCACGAGCAAGGACTGCGCCTGTGAACCTTAGAATTCTATTGGGAACAATTAAGATACTTGTGCCCAACGCTGGGAGATATGCTCCAGTTATTTTTTGACCCATTATCACAAAAAGCTCAAGCTAGCGTCCCTGTGGAAAAGGACAACGAAGCTCAACTAGTAACCCTCAAAAAGAACCCGGGAGGGAGCTCCAACACAGACATTACTCAGCCCCGAACTAAAAGGGCAAAGATAACTCAAACCCCCACTACTGAAGCTAAGGGGAGAGCGTATAAGGGAAATCTACCCTACTGCACCCGATGCAAACACCATCATAAGGGACAATGCCTCCCTCCTTGCGGCAGATGCAACGTGTATGGACACCAGGCCCAGAATTGCAAAGTCCCTCGAAAGGACACAAACTCGGAGACAATGGGGTTGTGCTTCAAGTGTGGAAATGCTGGGCATAAAAAGATAAATTGTCCGCTACCAACTACTACAGACGGCATCCCTGAGGCCAAGCATGACACGAACGCTACTACAGGTACGTTATACCTCTAGAAATAATTCCATCTCCGACATTACAGACTGTTACCACTATCACGAATGCGGTATAAATCACAAGCTACTGTAGACTACTAGTACAAACTGTAACTATACCCCACTGATTTCCCGACCGACCCCGTTCATAGGACGTGACGGTTTACACACGTTAGTATCTCTCTCTCTCTCTCTCTCTCTCTCTCTTTCGCCTATTCTAACAAGGGGGAGGAAGGGAACCGGAGACATTTATGACAACACTAAGGATGCTTCAACACCTTCTTAGAAAACGAACATACTACTTCCTCGGATAGATTCCAGATATACCGTACCATGTAACGCGAAACGACATTTAAGCAACTACGAGATTTAACCGACAACGACCCGTGAACGTGTAACTACAACTAGGCAAACTAGGAATTGAGCTTTATTTGATCGTTAGCTGCCTTGTTAATGACAGAACAGAACTTTGGTAAAGAATTAGTCCAATGACTTATCGACTGCAGCAACCACCTGAACTCAGTAGCGTACATCCCATTTTCCCCATTTCTAACTTAAAGAAATGCTTGTCTGATGAGACACTAACCTTACCGCTCGACGAAACACAAATTGATGATGATCCTCATTCTGTCGAGGAACCTATGGAAATCATAAAACCGCGAGGTCACAGAACTGAAACGAAGTCGTATTCCCATTACTAAAGTCAGGTTGAATTTGAGGCGTGGTCCTGGATTCACTTGAGAACAAGAAAACCAAATGAGACTGAGATACTCACGTTTGTTCATAAACTCTACTCCTACTGACACCACGACCACAAACTAATTTCGGGACGAAATTCTTCTAACAAGGGGAGAATGTAACACCCGCCAATTTAGGACTTTAATTAGTACCTAAACTACTTGAAATTACGGGTATTTAGTTTTATAATACCCTAAATAAAGGTAACATTATGGTGTGAATACGGGCACGCTTACGCGATCTAATTCAAATCGTACACTTATGAACCGGACAAGGTCCGACATTAATAAATGGACGTTGGTGACAAAACTTTATAACAAGGTGGACTTATCCAAACAAACGTGATTTACATTAATACATTGTGAGAATATATCCCAAGTATTTCTCATTGATAAAAACACCCTGTACACGACAAACACGCACGAAGCACGTGAGTCAAGTGAAAACAATTTAAATTAAAATTCTATAACTCGTTATTTAGTGTTTTGATAAAACAATTCAGTTAAAATATTTTGGATATATATACTTAAACATAAAACACGGAACGACATTTAAACAATCGCGGAATGTAACATAAAAATCTGAACAATGAATTCACGAGACCGAGACCCAAATGGTTCAGCCCAAACCCGCGGATCCAAGCCCCAACCCGACCCATGACCCACCTCCTTTTAAACTACTCTTTCTTTCAATTCTTCCATTTTATTCACAAACACACACACACACTTACATTTCCAAAACCCTCTCTTTTCCTTCCCCTTTTCTTTCTTCAAATCAGCAGCAACATCAACACCACCGTCATCAAAAATCGTTCATCATCATCATCAAGAGAAAGCACAAGAACCGCCATCATCTTCTACCTCACCTTCATCATCCCCACTTTCGATTCTTGGTATGAAACGCCTTAAAACTCGATGTAATTACTTAGAAAGCTTTTATTTACATGCTAGAACGTTTACTCAACAAAGATTTGCCCAAAAATCGACTTGAAAATGCATTTTCATGAAAAAGTGTTCGAACAGCTCGTTCTGCGAACCGAGATCTGTTCGTCCTGCGAGGCGAACCCAATTGCGAACCGAAAATTGAACTCGCGAACCCAACTGCGAACCGAACCCACCTGCGGGTAGGCTTGCGAGTCGACCTGCGAGTTGACCTGCGAGCCGACCTGCGAGTCGACTTGCGAGTCGACCTGCGAGTGGACTTGCGAGTCGACCTGCGAGTGGACTTGCGAGTTGACCTGCGAGTTGACCTGCGAGTCGACCTGCAAGTCGACTTGCGAACCGAACCTTGTGTTGCGAACTGAATTCAGTTCGCAGCCTACTGCCTTGCGAGCCGAACTCGGCTCGCACGCGAACCCAATTCGCACCACTATTTCAGTCCATAACCCGACTTGACCAATTTTCCGAATTTAAATCCTAGATACGATTTTTAATAAAACGATATACATAATAATACCACTCTCGGATTATTTTTACAAACCGTCACCAACGGGCCATACTTGTTTTCAAAATACAAACGGTTTACTAAACAAACACTTGGACATGTCCTAGTTGAGTGGACAACTAGCATGGGTGATCTTTTAAGACACCAACTCGTTTACTAGTTTACTTACAACCTTGTGCGTTACGGACGCCAGAAGGTTGCAGGATTCCGAGAATCGATACACAGACTTATAACCGCTTTACCGGGTTGATTACGCATACGTACTTACTGGACTCAAGTGAGTCTCATAGCCCACTTTTACTGTTTTACTGTTTTACTTACGGGGTGAGATACATTGCTTATTTTTATGAACACGATTACCGAATTACATGTTTACCAAACGGAATTGCATGAGTTTTCTCACCATTTATTTGGGGAAGCCTCCTCATCATATATCGTTAGTTATGTACTTAAGCACGAACACTAGTTAATGGATCCATTAGGGAAATGACCCTCCCCGCCCGGGGTAGTAGCGCTACCACGAACCGTTCTGTATAAACGGGCGACTATTATTCGTTACTGATGCTTGCTCAATTTCCGAGCATGTCACGGGAGCAAATTTATTATTTACGGGTTAAGCTTCGATAATGAGCCTCATGGCAATGGTATAACTTACTTACTTTACATTGCAAGATTGCAAATAACTGATTTACGCCTGCGGGCATTACTGATGAAAACTCGTGTTCAAACACTTACATTATTTACAAACCTGTGAGATTCACCAACATTCGTGTTGACCCTTTTAGCTTTGTATCTCAGGTACACATACGGAGTAGGATTCCCTCAGGACCTAGCTAGAGTCGCATGATTTCTACTTTGCATTTAACGTAGATTCTTAGCATTATCTTTTGTATTTATTATGATTATGTAATAGAATCTCCCGCCTTATACGCGGACTCTAGGGAACTTCATTTTGTAACCGGAAACGTTATGTTTCAAACATTTTATGTATGGAAATGTAACTATTTTACAAACGTTGCATATAGATGTCGTTTGCTTTACTTTTGTGCTGTGATATTTGATTAGTAGCACCCCAAAGCTTGCTTCCGCTAAACTGTGATTTTGGGGGTGTTACAGATTGGTATCAGAGCCTAAGGTTATAGCGAACAAGGTTTCATTTAGTGGGCCTAGACTATGACCGTTAGGCAGTATTTCCTCATTAGGTATGACTGGTTCGGGAATTACATCATACGATGTTAATTTAACATAGCCCGATCAACTATGTACAATTAAGGAAAGATGATGTGAAGCCTGAAAGGGGTCATGTTGAACAGGAATACACTAGTTAACTCTGACCACGAGAGGAACGAGACCGAATATTACTTGCTACGCTGTTAGATTATTATAAGTACTGTGTATATAAGTGAATAGGCTTCACGCCTGTACTAACTCCTCGACTGTAAGAAGCACAATATGACCTACGACCACGGAAATGGGAAAACCAACATCCAGTTAGAACAACTCACTATATCGACAGCAAAAATCTAACACTTACCGACAACAGTAGTGACACCCACAGTATTGACACGCCCATGCGTTTATAGCAACGGCGACCCAACCAATCCCACGAAATCTCTCCAATATCTTAGAATAAAACTTCGTCATTCTTATGAACGAAACACCTAGTGCTAGCCAGGAATATAACCACTGAGACATTCTTTATCCTCTTTGCGCTTTATAGGATCTCTCCAACAATAGGCCAAGCGCAGATATGGAAGAATACCCGTCTGACTCAGACCAGATTCAGGAGGAACAAGTACAATACACCTACCTCGACGGAGAATACGCACCTGTAGAGGACTTCGGGGTCGAGGAGAACGAGAATCAAAACTTTGGAATAATCGACGTAGAGGCTTACGAACGAGTCATGGAGCAGACAACTGAACTGAATAATCGTACGTGGGAGCTGAAGTACAAGTGTCAGGACTATGAGAAGGAGCTAAGGATCATGAAGAGGTCTGTCGCTCGAAAGGTTAAGGACAAATTACACCACTGGAAGAGGGTGGCCGCAAACTTCACTAGGAAGACGAAAAAGTGGGTCAAACGACTGGGAGGAAGGCAGGTGGAAGAAGATGCACTTTACCGTGCACCGCCACGTTACCAAGACCTACTCGCCGAACGCTATTACCCACGCGACATGTACATGGAATGAAGTTCCAAGTGATCAGAAGCCTACTTAGGACTAGCTAGATAGCGACTATAACCATTTTGCCAAATTTGCGTAAAGCAGGGTTGTAGAAGCCACAAAACGTATTGAATACTTATGACTAGATGACTGTATTATTACATTTTGTAAAATGTTATGGCATTCGTTCGGGTGTAGTACTGTCCGACAAATTTTGTAAACGAACAATCGGATGGAATGACTACGAATCAACCGGATTCTTAGATTTATTATTTGTGCAAAATCCTTTGACATGTACAATATTAAGACACCCTGACCTCAATAGGTATACAGAATCCCCGCCCCACCCAGCATAAGGTTTTTGGAAATCGTGTGAATGTTAACGAGCTCTCGATACCCTCTTAAACTTCAAAATTCGGGGATCTTCAAACTCATGACCTTAAGAGCCCTTGATCTTCTCGCTCCACAGTACGACCATCACTTAGTACTACTACAGATTGCCTCACTATTCACACCCGTGTGACACACCACAACCTCTTACAACCCACCCACTTATCTCTCTTCTCTGAACTGTCCAAGTATGATGCATGCCCGATGACACACTTACAACGATATCACTGGATATACTACTAGGATTCCAACATTTCGCCCTTCTCCGCCCCACTATGGTAGACCCAGAACACTAACGTATCTAGGAGTACATTCGTGGACTCCCCGAGAGCATCCCGGAAAACGTCGTCTCCCCCAAACCCACAGACATCCAGTGAGCAAACTGTATGGCACACGTACTCCTAGTTATGATCGTACACCGCAAATCACCAACCCCTACCCTTTAGATCGAATTCGGCAGAAGCCGCGACTACTAAGACCTATGCTCCAAGACCAAAGAACAACAACAACCATGCATGGGGCAGAGCTTATACCCTTAATGCCGGGGATAATCATCGAGACCCAAACCTAGAAACAATTACGGTTCACACCTAATCAACCTGATTACCCTATATTATATGACTGATAAATCTTGCTGACTACTTAATGATCCACTGTTATAGATCATAGGCACGACCTAGGGTAAGCAAACCCCGGATAGGCTGACAGATGTAATACTTCAGTACATCAGGAACGTAACAAACAGACTTTTCCCAATATATCTCACACCGGTTGGGACCGGGACCCACTGGACTACCATCATTATGTGTCGTCTGTCCAAAAACTGCACCACAAGTCGTCTGTTCGGAGGAAATCATTTGTTCTTTTATTATTTTCACTAAATTACAGCTTTATGCTCGCGACCCCATAATTGCTATTATACCATACATAATGCCAACGTCAAAACTTTGTGTTGATAACCCCCCCCCCCCCCCCATTTCGTAGGAAATGACAGATTACTCCGCTGGTAGCCACATGTCTGGTGATGACCAACACGGTGAGGACCGGACCATGTTCCCTTACCTACTTACTCTCGAAGGCGACATCGAGCCAGTGAGTGAAGAACCGTTGGAAGAAACGGCACACCCGGCAGGACTCCGAGACTTTCCATCTCAGACCATAGTCACAGAAGTTACCCAAATAACCCGAGCAGACTCCCTTTCAAACCCTACTACTGATAACCATATCACAACCACTACCATCACCACCCCTCCTACGGTTACCGCTCCGATCATTGTCAATGTAAACACTGACCACTCTAAGCATACTGACGAAACGATGAAGGCATTACGCAACCAACTAACTACTGTCCAGGAGGAAATCACCGGTCTACGCCTACTCACCCACGAGCAAGGACTGCGCCTGCGAACCTTAGAATTCTATTGGGAACAATTAAGATACTTGTGCCCAACGCTGGGAGATATGCTCCAGTTATTTTTTGACCCATTATCACAAAAAGCTCAAGCTAGCGTCCCTGTGAAAAAGGACACCGAAGCTCAACTAGTAACCCTCAAAAAGAACCCGGGAGGGAGCTCCAACACAGACATTACTCAGCCCCGAACTAAAAGGGCAAAGATAACTCAAACCCCCACTACTGAAGCTAAGGGGAGAGCGTATAAGGGAAATCTACCCTACTGCACCCGATGCAAACACCATCATAAGGGACAATGCCTCCCTCCTTGCGGGAGATGCAACGTGTATGGACACCAGGCCCAGAATTGCAAAGTCCCTCGAGAGGACACAAACTCGGAGACAATGGGGTTGTGCTTCAAGTGTGGAAATGCTGGGCATAAAAAGATAAATTGTCCGCTACCAACTACTACAGACGGCATCCCTGAGGCCAAGCATGACACGAACGCTACTACAGGTACGTTATACCTCTAGAAATAATTCCATCTCCGACATTACAGACTGTTACCACTATCACGAATGCGGTATAAATCACAAGCTACTGTAGACTACTAGTACAAACTGTAACTATACCCCACTGATTTCCCGACCGACCCCGTTCATAGGACGTGACGGTTTACACACGTTAGTATCTCTCTCTCTCTCTCTCTCTCTCTCTCTTTTGCCTATTCTAACAAGGGGGAGGAAGGGAACCGGAGACATTTATGACAACACTAAGGATGCTTCAACACCTTCTTAGAAAACGAACATACTACTTCCTCGGATAGATTCCAGATATACCGTACCATGTAACGCGAAATGACATTTAAGCAACTACGAGATTTAACCGACAACGACCCATGAACGTGTAACTACAACTAGGCAAAGTAGGAATTGAGCTTTATTTGATCGTTAGCTGCCTTGTTAATGACAGAACAGAACTTTGGTAAAGAATTAGTCCAATGACTTATCGACTGCAGCAACCACCTGAACTCAGTAGCGTACATCCCATTTTCCCCATTTCTAACTTAAAGAAATGCTTGTCTGATGAGACACTAACCTTACCGCTCGACGAAACACAAATTGATGATGATCCTCATTCTGTCGAGGAACCTATGGAAATCATAAAACCGCGAGGTCACAGAACTGAAACGAAGTCGTATTCCCATTACTAAAGTCAGGTTGAATTTGAGGCGTGGTCCTGGATTCACTTGAGAACAAGAAAACCAAATGAGACTGAGATACTCACGTTTGTTCATAAACTCTACTCCTACTGACACCACGACCACAAACTAATTTCGGGACGAAATTCTTCTAACAAGGGGAGAATGTAACACCCGCCAATTTAGGACTTTAATTAGTACCTAAACTACTTGAAATTACGGGTATTTAGTTTTATAATACCCTAAATAAAGGTAACATTATGGTGTGAATACGGGCACGCTTACGCGATCTAATTCAAATCGTACACTTATGAACCGGACAAGGTCCGACATTAATAAATGGACGTTGGTGACAAAACTTTATAACAAGGTGGACTTATCCAAACAAACGTGATTTACATTAATACATTGTGAGAATATATCCCAAGTATTTCTCATTGATAAAAACACCCTGTACACGACAAACACGCACGAAGCACGTGAGTCAAGTGAAAACAATTTAAATTAAAATTCTATAACTCGTTATTTAGTGTTTTGATAAAACAATTCAGTTAAAATATTTTGGATATATATACTTAAACATGAAACACGGAACGACATTTAAACAATCGCGGAATGTAACATAAAAATCTGAACAATGAATTCACAAGACCGAGACCCAAATGGTTCAGCCCAAACCCGCGGATCCAAGCCCCAACCCGACCCATGACCCACCTCCTTTTAAACTATTCTTTCCTTCAATTCTTCCATTTTATTCACAAACACACACACACACTTACATTTCCAAAACCCTCTCTTTTCCTTCCCCTTTTCTTTCTTCAAATCAGCAGCAACATAATCACCACCGTCATCAAAAATCGTTCATCATCATCATCAAGAGAAAGCACAAGAACCGCCATCATCTTCTACCTCACCTTCATCATCCCCACTTTCGATTCTTGGTATGAAACGCCTTAAAACTCGATGTAATTACTTAGAAAGCTTTTATTTACATGCTAGAACGTTTACTCAACAAAGATTTGCCCAAAAATCGACTTGAAAATGCATTTTCATGAAAAAGTGTTCGAACAGCTCGTTCTGCGAACCGAGATCTGTTCGTCCTGCGAGGCGAACCCAATTGCGAACCGAAAATTGAACTCGTGAACCCAACTGCGAACCGAACCCACCTGCGGGTAGGCTTGCGAGTCGACCTGCGAGCCGACCTGCGAGTCGACTTGCGAGTCGACCTGCGAGTGGACTTGCGAGTCGACCTGCGAGTGGACTTGCGAGTTGACCTGCGAGTTGACCTGCGAGTTGACCTGCGAGTCGACTTGCGAACCGAACCTTGTGTTGCGAACGGAATTCAGTTCGCAGCCTACTGCCTTGCGAGCCGAACTCGGCTCGCACGCGAACCCAATTCGCACCACTATTTCAGTCCATAACCCGACTTGACCAATTTTCCGAATTTAAATCCTAGATACGATTTTTAATAAAACGATATACAGAATAATACCACTCTCGGATTATTTTTACAAACCGTCACCAACGGGCCATACTTGTTTTCAAAATACAAACGGTTTACTAAACAAACACTTGGACATGTCCTAGTTGAGTGGACAACTAGCATGGGTGATCTTTTAAGACACCAACTCGTTTACTAGTTTACTTACAACCTTGTGCGTTACGGACGCCAGAAGGTTGCAGGATTCCGAGAATCGATACACATACTTATAACCGCTTTACCGGGTTGATTACGCATACGTACTTACTGGACTCAAGTGAGTCTCATAGCCCACTTTTACTGTTTTACTGTTTTACTTACGGGGTGAGATACATTGCTTATTTTTATGAACACGATTACCGAATTACATGTTTACCAAACGGAATTGCATGAGTTTTCTCACCATTTATTTGGGGAAGCCTCCTCATCATATATCGTTAGTTATGTACTTAAGCACGAACACTAGTTAATGGATCCATTAGGGAAATGACCCTCCCCGCCCGGGGTAGTAGCGCTACCACGAACCGTTCTGTATAAACGGGCGACTATTATTCGTTACTGATGCTTGCTCAATTTCCGAGCATGTCACGGGAGCAAATTTATTATTTACGGGTTAAGCTTCGATTATGAGCCTCATGGAAATGGTATAACTTACTTACTTTACATTGCAAGATTGCAAATAACTGATTTACGCCTGCGGGCATTACTGATGAAAACTCGTGTTCAAACACTTACATTATTTACAAACCTGTGAGATTCACCAACATTCGTGTTGACCCTTTTAGCTTTGTATCTCAGGTACACATACGGAGTAGGATTCCCTCAGGACCTAGCTAGAGTCGCATGATTTCTACTTTGCATTTAACGTAGATTCTTAGCATTATCTTTTGTATTTATTATGATTATGTAATAGAATCTCCCGCCTTATACGCGGACTCTAGGGAACTTCATTTTGTAACCGGAAACGTTATGTTTCAAACATTTTATGTATGGAAATGTAACTATTTTACAAACATTGCATATAGATGTCGTTTGCTTTACTTTTGTGCTGTGATATTTGATTAGTAGCACCCCAAAGCTTGCTTCCGCTAAACTGTGATTTTGGGGGTGTTACAGATTGGTATCAGAGCCTAAGGTTATAGCGAACTAGGTTGCATTTAGTGGGCCTAGACTATGACCGTTAGGCAGTATTTCCTCATTAGGTATGACTGGTTCGGGAATTACATCATACGACGTTAATTTAACATAGCCTGATCAACTATGTACAATTAAGGAAAGATGATGTGAAGCCTGAAAGGGGTCATGTTGAACAGGAATACACTAGTTAACTCTGACCACGAGAGGAACGAGACCGAATATTACTTGCTACGCTGTTAGATTATTATAAGTACTGTGTATATAAGTGAATAGGCTTCACGCCTGTACTAACTCCTCGACTGTAAGAAGCACAATATGACCTACGACCACGGAAATGGGAAAACCAACATCCAGTTAGAACGACTCACTATATCGACAGCAAAAATCTAACACTTACCGACAACAGTAGTGACACCCACAGTATTGACACGCCCATGCGTTTATAGCAACGGCGACCCAACCAATCCCACGAAATCTCTCCAATATCTTAGAATAAAACTTCGTCATTCTTATGAACGAAACACCTAGTGCTAGCCAGGAATATAACCACTGAGACATTCTTTATCCTCTTTGCGCTTTATAGGATCTCTCCAACAATAGGCCAAGCGCAGATATGGAAGAATACCCGTCTGACTCAGACCAGATTCAGGAGGAACAAGTACAATACACCTACCTCGACGGAGAATACGCACCTGTAGAGGACTTCGGGGTCGAGGAGAACGAGAATCAAAACTTTGGAATAATCGACGTAGAGGCTTACGAACGAGTCATGGAGCAGACAATTGAACTGAATAATCGTACGTGGGAGCTGAAGTACAAGTGTCAGGACTATGAGAAGGAGCTGAGGATCATGAAAAGGTCTGTCGCTCGAAAGGTTAAGGACAAATTACACCACTGGAAGAGGGTGGCCGCAAACTTCACTAGGAAGACGAAAAAGTGGGTCAAACGACTGGGAGGAAGGCAGGTGGAAGAAGATGCACTTTACCGTGCACCGCCACGTTACCAAGACCTACTCGCCGAATGCTATTACCCACGCGACATGTACATGGAATGAAGTTCCAAGTGATCAGAAGCCTACTTAGGACTAGCTAGATAGCGACTATAACCATTTTGCCAAATTTGCGTAAAGCAGGGTTGTAGAAGCCACAAAACGTATTGAATACTTATGACTAGATGACTGTATTATTACATTTTGTAAAATGTTATGGCATTCGTTCGGGTGTAGTACTGTCCGACAAATTTTGTAAACGAACAATCGGATGGAATGACTACGAATCAACCGGATTCTTAGATTTATTATTTGTGCAAAATCCTTTGACATGTACAATATTAAGACACCCTGACCTCAATAGGTATACAGAATCCCCGCCCCACCCAGCATAAGGTTTTTGGAAATCGTGTGAATGTTAACGAGCTCTCGATACCCTCTTAAACTTCAAAATTCGGGGATCTTCAAACTCATGACCTTAAGAGCCCTTGATCTTCTCGCTCCACAGTACGACCATCACTTAGTACTACTACAGATTGCCTCACTATTCACACCCGTGTGACACACCACAACCTCTTACAACCCACCCACTTATCTCTCTTCTCTGAACTGTCCAAGTATGATGCATGCCCGACGACACACTTACAACGATATCACTGGATATACTACTAGGATTCCAACATTTCGCCCTTCTCCGCCCCACTATGGTAGACCCATAACACTAACGTATCTAGGAGTACATTCGTGGACTCCCCGAGAGCATCCCGGAAAACGTCGTCTCCCCCAAACCCACGGACATCCAGTGAGCAAACTGTATGGCACACGTACTCCTAGTTATGATCGTACACCGCAAATCACCAACCCCTACCCTTTAGATCGAATTCGGCAGAAGCCGCGACTACTAAGACCTATGCTCCAAGACCAAAGAACAACAACAACCATGCACGGGGCAGAGCTTATACCCTTAATGCCGGGGACAATCATCGAGACCCAAACCTAGAAACAATTACGGTTCACACCTAATCAACCTGATTACCCTATATTATATGACTGATAAATCTTGCTGACTACTTAATGATCCACTGTTATAGATCATAGGCACGACCTAGGGTAAGCAAACCCCGGATAGGCTGACAGATGTAATACTTCAGTACATCAGGAACGTAACAAACAGACTTTTCCCAATATATCTCACACCGGTTGGGACCGGGACCCACTGGACTACCATCATTATGTGTCGTCTGTCCAAAAACTGCACCACAAGTCGTCTGTTCGGAGGAAATCATTTGTTCTTTTATTATTTTCACTAAATTACAGCTTTATGCTCGCGACCCCATAATTGCTATTATACCATACATAATGCCAACGTCAAAACTTTGTGTTGATAAACCCCCCCCCCCCCCCATTTCGTAGGAAATGACAGATTACTCCGCTGGTAGCCACATGTCTGATGATGACCAACACGGTGAGGACCGGACCATGTTCCCTTACCTACTTACTCTCGAAGGCGACATCGAGCCAGTGAGTGAAGAACCGTTGGAAGAAACGGCACACCCGGCAGGACTCCGAGACTTTCCATCTCAGACCATAGTCACAGAAGTTACCCAAATAACCCGAGCAGACTCCCTTTCAAACCCTACTACTGATAACCATATCACAACCACTACCATCACCACCCCTCCTACGGTTACCGCTCCGATCATTGTCAATGTAAACACTGACCACTCTAAGCATACTGACGAAACGATGAAGGCCTTACGCAACCAACTAACTACTGTCCAGGAAGAAATCACCGGTCTACGCCTACTCACCCACGAGCAAGGACTGCGCCTGTGAACCTTAGAATTCTATTGGGAACAATTAAGATACTTGTGCCCAACGCTGGGAGATATGCTCCAGTTATTTTTTGACCCATTATCACAAAAAGCTCAAGCTAGCGTCCCTGTGGAAAAGGACAACGAAGCTCAACTAGTAACCCTCAAAAAGAACCCGGGAGGGAGCTCCAACACAGACATTACTCAGCCCCGAACTAAAAGGGCAAAGATAACTCAAACCCCCACTACTGAAGCTAAGGGGAGAGCGTATAAGGGAAATCTACCCTACTGCACCCGATGCAAACACCATCATAAGGGACAATGCCTCCCTCCTTGCGGGAGATGCAACGTGTATGGACACCAGGCCCAGAATTGCAAAGTCCCTCGAAAGGACACAAACTCGGAGACAATGGGGTTGTGCTTCAAGTGTGGAAATGCTGGGCATAAAAAGATAAATTGTCCGCTACCAACTACTACAGACGGCATCCCTGAGGCCAAGCATGACACGAACGCTACTACAGGTACGTTATACCTCTAGAAATAATTCCATCTCCGACATTACAGACTGTTACCACTATCACGAATGCGGTATAAATCACAAGCTACTGTAGACTACTAGTACAAACTGTAACTATACCCCACTGATTTCCCGACCGACCCCGTTCATAGGACGTGACGGTTTACACACGTTAGTATCTCTCTCTCTCTCTCTCTCTCTCTCTCTTTCGCCTATTCTAACAAGGGGGAGGAAGGGAACCGGAGACATTTATGACAACACTAAGGATGCTTCAACACCTTCTTAGAAAACGAACATACTACTTCCTCGGATAGATTCCAGATATACCGTACCATGTAACGCGAAACGACATTTAAGCAACTACGAGATTTAACCGACAACGACCCGTGAACGTGTAACTACAACTAGGCAAACTAGGAATTGAGCTTTATTTGATCGTTAGCTACCTTGTTAATGACAGAACAGAACTTTGGTAAAGAATTAGTCCAATGACTTATCGACTGCAGCAACCACCTGAACTCAGTAGCGTACATCCCATTTTCCCCATTTCTAACTTAAAGAAATGCTTGTCTGATGAGACACTAACCTTACTGCTCGACGAAACACAAATTGATGATGATCCTCATTCTGTCGAGGAACCTATGGAAATCATAAAACCGCGAGGTCACAGAACTGAAACAAAGTCGTATTCCCATTACTAAAGTCAGGTTGAATTTGAGGCGTGGTCCTGGATTCACTTGAGAACAAGAAAACCAAATGAGACTAAGATACTCACGTTTGTTCATAAACTCTACTCCTACTGACACCACGACCACAAGCTAATTTCGGGACGAAATTCTTCTAACAAGGGGAGAATGTAACACCCGCCAATTTAGGACTTTAATTAGTACCTAAACTACTTGAAATTACGGGTATTTAGTTTTATAATACCCTAAATAAAGGTAACATTATGGTGTGAATACGGGCACGCTTACGCGATCTAATTCAAATCGTACACTTATGAACCGGACAAGGTCCGACATTAATAAATGGACGTTGGTGACAAAACTTTATAACAAGGTGGACTTATCCAAACAAACGTGATTTACATTAATACATTGTGAGAATATATCCCAAGTATTTCTCATTGATAAAAACACCCTGTACACGACAAACACGCACGAAGCACGTGAGTCAAGTGAAAACAATTTAAATTAAAATTCTATAACTCGTTATTTAGTGTTTTGATAAAACAATTCAGTTAAAATATTTTGGATATATATACTTAAACATAAAACACGGAACGACATTTAAACAATCGCGGAATGTAACATAAAAATCTGAACAATGAATTCACGAGACCGAGACCCAAATGGTTCAGCCCAAACCCGCGGATCCAAGCCCCAACCCGACCCATGACCCACCTCCTTTTAAACTACTCTTTCCTTCAATTCTTCCATTTTATTCACAAACACACACACACATTTACATTTCCAAAACCCTCTCTTTTCCTTCCCCTTTTCTTTCTTCAAATCAGCAGCAACATCAACACCACCGTCATCAAAAATCGTTCATCATCATCATCAAGAGAAAGCACAAGAACCGCCATCATCTTCTACCTCACCTTCATCATCCCCACTTTCGATTCTTGGTATGAAACGCCTTAAAACTCGATGTAATTAGTTAGAAAGCTTTTATTTACATGCTAGAACGTTTACTCAACAAAGATTTGCCCAAAAATCGACTTGAAAATGCATTTTCATGAAAAAGTGTTCGAACAGCTCGTTCTGCGAACCGAGATCTGTTCGTCCTGCGAGGCGAACCCAATTGCGAACCGAAAATTGAACTCGCGAACCCAACTGCGAACCGAACCCACCTGCGGGTAGGCTTGCGAGTCGACCTGCGAGTTGACCTGCGAGCCGACCTGCGAGTCGACTTGCGAGTCGACCTGCGAGTGGACTTGCGAGTCGACCTGCGAGTGGACTTACGAGTTGACCTGCGAGTTGACCTGCGAGTCGACCTGCGAGTCGACTTGCGAACCGAACCTTGTGTTGCGAACTGAATTCAGTTCGCAGCCTACTGCCTTGCGAGCCGAACTCGGCTCGCACGCGAACCCAATTCGCACCACTATTTCAGTCCATAACCCGACTTGACCAATTTTCCGAATTTAAATCCTAGATATGATTTTTAATAAAACGATATACAGAATAATACCACTCTCGGATTATTTTTACAAACCGTCACCAACGGGCCATACTTGTTTTCAAAATACAAACGGTTTACTAAACAAACACTTGGACATGTCCTAGTTGAGTGGACAACTAGCATGGGTGATCTTTTAAGACACCAACTCGTTTACTAGTTTACTTACAACCTTGTGCGTTACGGACGCCAGAAGGTTGCAGGATTCCGAGAATCGATACACAGACTTATAACCGCTTTACCGGGTTGATTACGCATACGTACTTACTGGACTCAAGTGAGTCTCATAGCCCACTTTTACTGTTTTACTGTTTTACTTACGGGGTGAGATACATTGCTTATTTTTATGAACACGATTACCGAATTACATGTTTACCAAACGGAATTGCATGAGTTTTCTCACCATTTATTTGGGGAAGCCTCCTCATCATATATCGTTAGTTATGTACTTAAGCACGAACACTAGTTAATGGATCCATTAGGGAAATGACCCTCCCCACCCGGGGTAGTAGCGCTACCACGAACCGTTCTGTATAAACGGGCGACTATTATTCGTTACTGATGCTTGCTCAATTTCCGAGCATGTCACGGGAGCAAATTTATTATTTACGGGTTAAGCTTCGATTATGAGCCTCATGGAAATGGTATAACTTACTTACTTTACATTGCAAGATTGCAAATAACTGATTTACGCCTGCGGGCATTACTGATGAAAACTCGTGTTCAAACACTTACATTATTTACAAACCTGTGAGATTCACCAACATTCGGGTTGACCCTTTTAGCTTTGTATCTCAGGTACACATACGGAGTAGGATTCCCTCAGGACCTAGCTAGAGTCGCATGATTTCTACTTTGCATTTAACGTAGATTCTTAGCATTATCTTTTGTATTTATTATGATTATGTAATAGAATCTCCCGCCTTATACGCGGACTCTAGGGAACTTCATTTTGTAACCGGAAACGTTATGTTTCAAACATTTTATGTATGGAAATGTAACTATTTTACAAACGTTGCATATAGATGTCGTTTGCTTTACTTTTGTGCTGTGATATTTGATTAGTAGCACCCCAAAGCTTGCTTCCGCTAAACTGTGATTTTGGGGGTGTTACAGTTGAGACCTAGTTTGTGACAACAAATCTAGCTTGTAATATGACTAGTATAATTGTTATCAAGTTGATACATTGGTTTAGATTTGTAAATGAATATTTGTTATTAATAGTAGACGAAAATTTGTATTTAACAAATACATTTTTTGCGAATCGAGATCTCAAGTTGCAAGGCTTGGCGATGCGAGATGAGATCTGAACTCGCATGAAGCAACAGGTGACAATGAGTCAATTGAACTGGGCTTGGGCCTGTGTGCGAGTTAAGTCAACTGGCAGGCCCAGTGGCTGCGAGTTGAGACGAGACATATATATATGTTTTCATTACGTGAAAACATAAGACTTTTGCCATTCGTTTATGCAACCTGCGAATAGAATATATCCAGAGAAAAACTTAAACCTAAAGGCTAGGCTTTGACGTTTTATCGTTTAAAGCTAAGTATTAGTTAACCTAAATGCGAACTTATTCGTTATAGTAAGATAACGTGTATTGAGGAATTCCGCACCTTAATACTATAGATAACGAAGTTATCGATCCTAGAACTAGGGACTTACACTTTTTGTGCATAACCTAGCTTGTTCACCAATTAGGAAATGCTTGAAATAGTTTGGATCATGTATGCATGCATAGGTTAAAATGATGGCGTGCGGAAACTTGAAAATATCATTTGAGGAAAGACCTAAAAAGTCAACTTGAAGTATTGAATCTTTTAAGCAAATTATTTTCAAGATTTTTACTCAAAAACCTTACTTCAACTTGGAATTCTAAAAAGTCAAACCTTACTAAAAATGATATGACCATAAGTTGTGAAATCTTGACATTTCAAACTTGGGTAGCACCAAACTTTGTAAATGACAGTATTTCAAAATAAAATTGCCATCTCATGACCATATATTTTTCTAATGTTTATATTACCTTAGTATTAATAAAACTAATTATTAGTTGCTTGGGAACATTGAATGCTTAATGAAATCTTGGGATTGTCAAAAATTTAAAAGCCCCCATTTCGAAATTTCAACAAGAGACTTCGAAACGTGCTTTGAATTTCTCTTTCTTGAAGATCCATTATTTTAAATGTTCTCAGGTACCATGTCACCGAAGAAGAAGCTAATCCAAGCACGACCTCTTACAGGATCTCTCGCCTATCTTAGTGCCACGCCTCACTACGACCGGATGGCATGCATCTGGAGAGACAAGAAGTTCGGTCGTTTCAGATATGTTGACTGGGACAAGTTACAGGTACTAGATTTCAGATAGAGACTTGAAAGCCTACTCAGTTATCCAGTTGGGAACTAGCAGTTTGAGTCCTTCAAAAGGCTATTCAGTATTGATGAGCCAGTGTATATGGAGATGGTTATAGAAATCATGACCACCTACACATTTGAAACCGGGAGTAGAGTTGGAGATGGTTTGATCACGTTTCGGTACATGGTTAGTTTATTCACCTTGACTCAAGCCAATATTGCACATCACTTGGATCTGTACACCCAGAGGAGATACACTCCCCTCTATTCACTGGTGGAGCCACCTCGATTTCCATCACGACCACACCCGCCGAGGCATGGAGTCATTGGTCGCCAAAACCATATTTCTCGGGCGTCAAGGCTACACAACTCAGAGACCCAGTCCTGCAAATCTTACACAAACTGATAACTTGTTCACTTGATGGAAAACACACGACAAGCGGTCGAGTTGCAGCATCTGATGTTGCCTTAATGGCAAGTATCCTCGAGAGAAAGAACATTCAGGTTGCACATTTAGTCGCCAAGCGGATCCTAGAGGAGAAAGATTTTGGTACAAAGAGATCTTACATGGGCCCAGTGATTACAAGACTTATCCGACGAATGGGATTGCTTAGGACAACGGAGGTAGAAAGATTTAAGAGCATGCCAGGATGGAGTGCCCAGCCAGTGGATTACTATTTTCTGAGGAGTATGGACATACTCCGGATTATGAGAGATGGCACTGTCTACATTAGGTCACGACTTTCGAATCTCGACAATATTGACACATTGATACAGGGACTAGTTCTACCAAGAGAGGCAAAGAAAAGGAAACAGCCGAGAGAGCCTAGTGATTCAGATACAGACAAGGATGGGGATGAGAGTAATGATGATGATGATGATGACCTCCCACCACCACCACCAGTAGTACCACCACCTGTTAAGGCAGGACCTTCCACCCCTGCCCCCAGAGTTCAAACACCCACATACATCTATCACTACGGGACTCCTCCGGGTTTAGATTATTGGTACTGGCTGATGCAGATGCAGGTCAGATGTTATAAGGCAATAAGACAGCAGATAGCAGGGATACCCGTGAGCCCACTTCCTGACTTACCATGTGGATTGGGCCGAGCACCACCACACATATATCCCCCTGCAGTTCCTACTCCAGCACCTCACCCGTATCTAGCCCATGGTCATAATCTACCCCCTCGGACTGTGCCTCCTAGACCACAGCCATCTCCAGCACAGGCTCCCATCATGAGACAACATGTTCCATCAGTCGTTGGGTCAGTCAGGGTTCACACTTCGAGAGGCAGCAGGACATCCAGAGTCTCCGCTCGAACCATCACTGTTCAGAGTCACAGGATTGCCATACATACCATCCCTACAGTTTTTTTGCTTGATCCAGTATCTTCTCACAGGCAGACAGACCTATTCAAAGGGCACACCCAACATGAATCACCTATGTACCCACTTGACAATTTCGACATGCCTGCAGGACCTTTTGTAGATCAGCTAATACAAAATGGAGTTCTGACGATCGGTACACCAGAAGCAGGAGCTGACCATGATGCATCAGACAAAGGCACTCACTGTCAGTACGATGAATCTTCATCAGACGAGACCTCTCCTGGACCTATCATGTCTACCGCAGCAGCTTCACCACTAGTCGAGCACTAGATTGCTCCGCTTTCTGACTTCTTTCTACTTTCTAGCAGACTATATTACCATTAGTTGTATTGATGTACTATGGATGCATAGACATCACCTCTATCTATTTATTACTTTATTATGCTATCACTTTACTTTTCTTATTAACAACTATTATTTGATTGCTGAGTGGAATGTTTATATGATCCAACCACTATTTATCGAAGACTAAAGCAAAGGAAGCCGTGGACCTCGCCATGAAGGACGCCGATAGTACGCGCAACAAATCGGTAACCCGTCCCAAAACTCTCCATCTAGTTAAAGCTTCGATTATCTAATCCGATATCTCCAAAACTAAGTGTGGGATCCCCAAAACCACATAACACATACGTAACAATCCGGAAATAAGTAGAATCTCTAAGTGTGGGATACTTCGACAAGAGGTACTCAACAAATAAGATTCGAACATTAGGGACAATGTTCCTCTAAGTGTGGGATATACGGTAGCAACCGCAAGTTCGACCTCTTGTCCGTAAAACAAACAATATTTTCATTAAAAGGCTAAAAATAGAGAAATTTTAAAATTTTCTTTTGGATTCAAAAGCAACATTTTTAGAACTTCTATTTCCCGAAAATATAAAATACAGTAAGAAACGAGTTCTCAAGGAAACAAAACTGTTTTAGAATGACAAAAAGGGAAACACATGGCTAGGCACACATTGACCAAAATATTCGATTCGTGAGGTTTGAGCCCATAAGTAGCATTCATCTTAAAAATGCTTCACTTTTCGTTTCATGTGTGTGCCGATTGTAACACCCGCCAAATTACGGCTAGTAATTAGTGCCTAACTCTCTGTTAATACATGTAATTAGTTGGTTTTAGGCTAATTAATGTATCAAAATATAAATTGTTGAATATATACAAGTATGCGATTTGATTTAAATCGTACAAGTTTCAAATCGCATGTAATTCGGTTCAATTAAATACCGACGTCGGTGAACGATTTTTATTAAATAATATGACATTATTTTATGACACTATTACACACAACAGATTTTTTTAATAATATTTTGAATTTATTTTGTATCATACAAACAACATTTGCGCGATTAAATAATAAACACGCAAGCAAATAAACGTGAAAGCAAACAATACAAGTTAAGGTTATAATTTATAACTCAAATGTAAAAGTATTTTATGAAATGCTTCAACCAAAATGTCAAGTAATTAATTTCCCTTTTAAAACATATAATTAAATGTTTTGAATAATTATTTAAAAGTTTAAACGAACGAGAAAACGAACGTCGCACGAAGCGCGTACGCAGGGAATGAAAAACTGGTGAAGCCCACACCCGGTGGACCCCAACAGCCCCCCCCCTTTCCCCATTCTTTCCCTCCTCCTTCCTTCCTTCTTCTCATTTCATCATCTACCTATATCTCTCTTCCTCTCTTTTTCTCTCAAAACTCACCACCACCATCAACATTAAACCCACTAAAAACACCACGAAACGAACCCGGATGGTCAAGCTCGTTTGGAGAAAAGTGACCACCTCGCAACGATCTACATTTCCATCTTTCCAGATTTCTCACGCGTGAAGTTGTAAGTTTCCGACAAAACCCGCAACTCCTCGATTTTTAGTGTTTTCAAATTCTAGTTGTTTATTTAAGCTTGAAATGTCCATGTAAGGGTTGGGTAAAAGAATCGGACCAAACGGAAACCGAAAAACTCGTTTTTGGCCCAAAATCCGTCGATCAGACCTAAGTGTCGCCTAGGACGTCCAGTATGGCGTCACTTCTTGCGACACTTAAGTGCTGCACCAAGTGACGCATAAAGCCCTAAAGTTGCATCACTTAAATAAGTGCCGCATAAAACCCCTTTTTCCCGACACTTACCTCCGTCACATGTCTAGTGACGCCTAGAACCCTTATCCGACACTAACACCCGACACTGCCTTAGTGACGCCTCAGTATGCGTCACTTCCCTAAGTGACGCCCTCAGCCCAGATTTCACTATTTCATGCATAACTTCCTAAGTGTTGCCCAAGCCACCTAGTGACGCTATAACTGACGCATAAGACAGAAGGTTTCAAACTATTTTTACACTAAGCGTCGAACTTACACAACCTCAAATACTTATACAATATGACTCCTAAAACATTGTAAAACATGTTTTTCAAGTATAACACTTCGAAATCAATATGATAACATCAAGACTATTATTACCAACGATCACCAACGGGCCGTACACATTTTCAAACACTTAGACAATCAACCAAATTGTAATCATTTGGACATTCTAGTTGGACAAACAATTACAAGTTAGTCTTAATAGATACCTCCTCATGTTTATAACCATCACGTGTCGTGGACACCCTTAGGTTACAAGTCTTTGGACTTCAATTCTTGGCTAATCGATCTCAGTTTATTAAGATAAACTCTTCAGGCTCTGGTGAGTCTCATGGCCCCTCTTTTACTGTTTTACTCAGGGGTGTGATACATTGCTCTATTTTAACACGTGAACGTGAGTACATATTTCAATATACTACATGAGTTGTTTTCAACTAATCAAACCAAAGTCCTCCATCAGTATAGTCTGGTAATACGTAAGTAGCATGAATATTAGTATATGGTACCATATAGGATTGACCCTCCTCGTCCGGGTTAGCAAGCACTAACTGGGTAAACGGACGTACTAATATTTGGGAAGACGAGTGTGGATTAGGCACTCGTGGAGGCACCTCGCTCGGAATTCTCTATATGGGACCCGACCCTCGAGTTAAGCTCAGACTATGCGCTCATGGCTGTATACATTATCTGTAACTTTATTTGCTAGAAGAAAATCAATACTTAAATCTTGCGGTTCATACGATATTATTTGATACTCAAACCTGTGAGCTCACCAGCGTTAGCTGTTGGTGCATCTTAGTATGTCTGTCAGTTGGTCTAAGTCTATAATGCGTTTGATATGTAATTACGTTAGTTGATAATGTTTGTTTTAATTACATTTTGTGTTTTGGCGACACAAGGTCTTTGTGTCGCAATAGTCAACCTGGCGACACATCTTGTGTCGCATGAGTCGGCTTGGCGACACAGCTTGTGTTGCAAAGGTCAGATTAGGTTTAGTATAAATAGACATGTACGGCTCATTGGTTAAGGTTGACGAATTTGTGAGATCAGAAAGTGTATTGTCTCTGTTATAATCAATATAAGCTGATCGACTATTGGTATACAATTCATATACTTTGTGTTTGACTCGTTGTTTATCTGTTTAACATTTAGTTATCAATCGTGGGATTCCGCACTACGTTTGATTGTTAGGGATTCGATTAGGTCCGGTACAGGGGTCCTACAAGTGGTATCAGAGCCAAAATCTCAGGATTTGGCGTTATTGAATCTATTTTGATACGTTTCTCGGATAAAGACAACAAGTTTGAGTTAAAATCTTCATTGAAAGGTGCTTAGAAATTGGTATTTGGCATTTCTGGAAGATTTTGGGATTATTATTCGTCCTCCAGTCGTGAATTTTCGTTAGGTTATCGAGAATTTTTGATTTTAGGGTTTTTTGGTCGCTGGTCAGCCGTTTCTGCGACACTATTCTGCGACATAACTTTTGTGTCGCGTCTAGGGTTACTGCGACATAAACTTTTCATTTGGCGACATAAGCTTGCAACTCAAGCTACTCTTGACCTGCGACATATGCCTATAATTTGGCGACATAAGCTTGCGACTCAAGCTTATTCTGGTTTGCGACATAAGCCTTAATTTAGGCGACACAAGCTTGCGACACAAGCTTGCGACATAAGACTTGGTTTTCTTCCATCGCTAATTTTTGCGACATAATTTGTTGCGACATAATCTCTGTGTCGCTTGAACCTCTGCGACACATACTTGTGTCGCATAACTGTTTGCTATTTGTGTCTTCGATTGTTTTGCAGGTAACTTAAAATGACTCATCTTCAGCACATTCTATTCAGTCTGTTGGAGAAATGTTGAAACAAAACAACGAGGTTGGATCTGGAAACAAACCTCTAATGTATATGCCAGGAATGAGCTATTCTGATTGGCGTCAACGCTTCAAATCTTATGTTGGATTAAATAACCCTGAAATGATGATATATTTAGAGGAAAGATATGAACGTCCTCTAAGAACAGGAGACTTCAATGGTCCAGTTCCTGAAAAGTCAATTAAATCAATGACTCCTGAGGAACGTAAAGCTTTTGATATGGAAAGAAAAACCCATGCTGCAATCACTATGGCATTGCCTCAACCTATCATGAGACAATTGAGGCAACATAAGATTGCATATGATCTTTGGAAAGCATTTGAGAAGAAATGTGGTGGTAGTGATCAATACAAGAAGAAAAAGATTGATCTAATAAAGAAGCAGTACGAAGTTTTTGATATGCTTCAGGATGAGTCTCTGGAAGATCTGTGCAGCTGATATTCCCAATTGGTCACTGAGTTAATGGAAGGAGGTGTAGTTCTTGAGCGTAATGATGTAAACAAGAAGCTTCTAGATTCACTTCCCAAGAAGTGGCATACTCGAGTGCTATTGATGGAAAGAGATGAAGATATCATGGATATGGAGCTCGAAGATCTCATTGGTCACATTGAGGCTGAGCTTCTTGAGATGCAAAGAAAAGAAACTAAGGCCACTTCACATCTCCAGAACCCAAAATTATATGGAGTTGATGTCCCAGTATCTTCAAGCAAGCCTACTGTTATCGCATTCATCGCTAGCAATGCTAGTGGAAATACATCGCTAGCAATGCTAGTGGAAATACTTCTACTAGTACTCCATCAGGTGGTACTTATTTTCAGAGTTCTGGAGTCTCTTCTGGTGAAGATTATTCTTCCACATTTTCAGCATTCTTAGCCTGCGCTGGTGACTTTTCTGATGAAGATTTTGGTCAAATTGATCAAGAGGAATTGGAGAGGTTGGATTTAAAATGGAATATGGCTATGCTGACAAGGAGAGTGAAGAACTTTTTGCAGAAAATCGGTAGAAGTTCTGTGAATAATCCAGGTGAAAAAGGCATTGGTTTCAATAAAGGGAAGGTGAGATGTTATAAGTGTCAGAACTATGGACATTTTGCTCGTGAATGTGAAAAGAATAAGACACCATCTTCAGGTCTTACCAAGCCTTCACCAACTAAGGCAGAAGAGAAAGCCATGGTGTCAGCTGCTTTAATGCTGACAGAAACTCCATGGGACAACAGCTGGTCAGATGCAGCTGATGATGAAGACGAGAATACTGCGCTAATGGCTGAGGTTCATGAGGTAGATGATGAACCTTTATCTTGTGTTTCATGCATCAAACTTACTAACCAGTTTAACAGGTGTAGAGAGGATAACGAACGCCTTAATGCTACTATTTCACAATTAACAGAAAATAATGAAATGTTGAAAGAAAGTTATAAGGCATCCGAGAAGAAATTAACGGCTATTTTTGAAGAAAAGAAATAACTAAAAGCCAAAATTTTTGAACAACAAGATGAAATAGGAAGTTATGTCGATATGTTAACTTTTGTTAAAAAGGAACTTGTTGATTCACAGGCTGAAGTTCTTACTTTAAATCGAAAATTATCAAATTTTTCGACATCCTCTCTCGTTTTTGATGAAATTCTTCAAAAGCAAAGGACAGATACTAAAAGTAAGGCAGGACTTGGTTATCACCATATCCCACCTCCAAAAGATTATCTGCCTATGCCTCAGCAAGAAATCATCAAAGATTTTGTACCTACTGTTCCTCAAGTAGATACAAAACCTGTCAAACCTGTTAAGGTAAGGATAAGTAGGCCTCACGTTGGGGAGGGACTAGGTTTTCATCAAGTCCCACCACCAACAGAATATCATCAAGATGATACAGCTGAAAGTGTTAAACATGAGTGATAAAACTTGAGATCGTTTAAACTCTAGACTTTTTAGGTCTAATCTAGGATATAATGATAACAAAGACAACAATAATTTGCAGCGGAATAATAAGAACATCAATGTTATCACAACAAGCCCCAATTTTATATGATCAGTATAAAACGGTTATACAAATATAACAGGATCAAGAAACCTTGATCTTGAGGCCAAACAAACTCTTAGACGTCTACATTATGTGTGCACACTTTTTCCTACGTCCCTATGTCTCTTTATATACTAGAGATATTAGGTTACAAGAAATCATAATTATACTAGGAAACTAATTAAAATAAAACAATTCATCTTTAGTCCCTCAACTTTCATCTTTTATTTTGTCTCATCAAATTAATAATTCCTTACAATATTCCCCTATTTGATGATGACAAAATATCGATCTTCTTGCACAAACTTCCCCTTAACTCTTGATTTCTTTTAAACCATGCCATGCAATAACAATAAGCTGCAAATCTTGATCTTCAATTCTTCTTCCCCTTTTTTGTCATTATCCAATAGGAATCTTCTTGAAGATAAGCAACTTTGAACCTTTACAACCACTTGCTATATAATACACTACTAATCCAATTTTCTAATGTCTCAAATTACCCTCCATGACACATAATAAGAATAATGAATTTGAGCAATAGAAAATTACACTAGCAGTAATAATATATAACTAGCAGTAGTGATGAAACCTTTATCCCTCAAATTAAACATGAACATCTCCTGATGGTTAAAAACTTTATCAATAAGCTTCCCCTTAAATCAATATTTTAACCATCTCTTGAATCTCGAACTTTATAAGCTCTATGTAATGATCACTTATGAAGAAAATAGAGTATAACAAACTTAAAAAAGAAGTTAAATCTTCCAAACTTGTACCTTATATCTTGTTCTATCCACGACGTTGAACTTATATTCCAATGTATAAGTAGATCGCAATCTCTTTGACAAAAATCCTTATTTTCCATAATAAGTCACTGAGCACACCATAACTCCTTCACGTGATAGCAAATGTGAGCATTGAGCACCATCAGTTTGTGAATCACACACCTTTGCTAGATTTGTCAAGTCTTCGTCGTCACCATACAAACCAAACAAGTTATCTTCAAAGTGTAACACCCCACTTTGAGATATGATAAGATACACGCATGTCAAACTCAACTCCAATATCAAATAAGCCATAATCAACCTTCTTTGTAATCACATCTTAAAAAAAAAACAAGAACAGTGGTAACCACTTTGCATTAACAGTGGTAATGTCCTTCAAATTCCACTAACAGTGGCAACAATGATACATTACGCAAACAGTGGCAATCATCAAATTTTGTACTAACAGTGGTAAGGATGTGCTAACAGTGGTAAGCTTGTTCTAACAGTGGTAAGCTTGTACTAGCAGCGGGAAGTTTGTACTAACAGCGGGAAGAACCTTCTAGCAGTGGCAACATTTGTACAAACAGTGGCTGAGCAGTGGCTAGCACATCTAACGAGCAGTTGCAGGCAACTTCAGAATTACATATCTCCCTGATTACGAATCTGATCATGCTCAAATTTTTAAACGAAGTTCATCAATGTTTCGTTAAACACATATACAAAAATCAAGTCGATCCAACGGTTAACGAACACACAGCAATTAAAACACAGCAGCTGCACAAACAGAAACCACAAACATACTGCAGCAATTTCGAATTTTCATATCTCTATGTAGACACATCCGATCACGATGAAAATTTTACACGATGTGGAAACCTATGTCTTGAATAACATATCCAAAAATCAAGAACATTCGTTAAATAACGAAGACACAATCATCGATTTACTGCAGCTGTTCGGAAAAATCATACGGTTTCAGCAGCAGATTTCGAATTTAAATGTCTCTCAATCAAAATCTCAGATCGAAAATTCCTCTAGTCAGTATGTGAGCCTGTATGTTAGGAAGCTACAGTTCAAATTTCATGACGATCTAACGGTTAACGAAAGAGATCCGAATTTTTTACCATGGCTGTACAGAAAGTGATGAATTACGAATTTTTCTTGCAATCTTCTAGGGTTTCTTCTATATGGCTTCTCTTGCTTGTAAAACTTGTAGATCCTAGATAACGAGCAACCTGGCTCAGATACCACTTGATAAAACTTGAGATCGTTTAAACTCTAGACTTTTTAGGTCTAATCTAGGATATAATGATAACAAAGACAACAATAATTTGCAGCGGAATAATAAGAACATCAATGTTATCACAACAAGCCCCAATTTTATATGATCAGTATAAAACGGTTATACAAATATAACAGGATCAAGAAACCTTGATCTTGAGGCTAAACAAACTCTTAGACATCTACATTATGTGTGCACACTTTTTCCTACGTCCCTATGTCTCTTTATATACTAGAGATATTAGGGTTACAAGAAATCATAATTATACTAGGAAACTAATTAAAATAAAACAATTCATCTTTAGTCCCTCAACTTTCATCTTTTATTTTGTCTCATCAAATTAATAATTCCTTACAATGAGTCACAAAAACCTGTTACTAGTATGCCTGAGCCAGTTAAGGCATCAACTAGTGAGCTTGAAAATTTGAAGGCTCCTAAGGTTGACTCAGTTAAGAAGCTTGATATCAGGGCTGAACCATTTAAGCCCATTGAGAAACAGGAAACTAAGGCTGAGCTTATTAAGCCTGTTGTAGTTTCCAAATCTGTCAAATCTGTTACTAAGTTGATTCCTCTAGTTAGTTTGAAGGAGGAAATTGAGATTGAGGATATAACCGATGAAGAATACGGTTATTTGAAAAAAAAGAATGTAACCAACGACCATCATATCTTCACCAGTGAAGGTTATGATGAGATTTATAAAATGAAAGGTAAAGCTAAGGCTGAACCTACAAAGGAGATTTCTAAACTTGAAACTTTCAAATCTAATAAAAAATCTTCTAAAAATAAATCTCAAGGTTCAACTTCTGCTTGTGCACATCAGTGTACTTGTTTGGCACAACCATTTTTTGGCCATCCTCAACGGTTTAAACCTCAATCTCCTGATAATGTTGAGCAACGATCTTGTTTCTATTGCAAGAAACAAGGTCATTTGATTAATATGTGCCCGTTGCTTGCTAGAAGTATGGTCGAAGGGGAGATGCACGAACCTCTAACTCTCAAAGTTTTTCAAAAAAATCTATGAGAGGTTCTGCAGTTCCACCAACTACTTCTGAGAATAACAATATTGAGCCAACCAAAGTTAAACATGATAAGCTCAATAGTGTTAACAAGCAACCATCTAAACCTCAAAAGGTTTGGAAGATCAAGGAGTCATGTTCTGACTCTTCATCTGACAATGATTCATCAGGCAATGATCTTGATTTGCTAAAAAATAAAATTTTGACTGATGTAATCATTGTGGATGATGCTACTGGGTCACCCAAGTCTGTTAAGGCTTGGGTCTCCCTTACTCATTGATTTCTTTATTTTTGATGTCGCAGCAATCTGAAGCAGTTCAAAACAGTAGATAGTATATCGATAGTGGTTGCTCGCGACATATGACAGGTGACTTATCTTTTCTATCTGAAGTCAAGGATTATAATGGGGGATACGTTGCTTTTGCCGGTGATAAAGGAGGAGTTATTACCGGACAGGGTACACTCACTAATGGGCAAGTGAGTTTTGAAAAGGTTAATTTTGTGGAGCAGCTTACTCACAACCTGCTCAGTGTATCACAAGTGTGCGACAAAGAGTACACTACAGCATTTACCAAAACTGAATGCTGCATTTTGAAACCAGGATTTGTAATTCCTAAGGAATGGGTGCTACTGAGGGCACCTAGGCAAAAAGACACGTATATTCTAGATATGAAGACTGTTGAAACAACCCAACATACGTGTCTACTTTCGAAAGCTCCTGAAAAAGAATCACTTTTATGGCACAGACGTATGTGTCATCTGCACTTCAGAAAGATGAATTATTTGGTGAAGCACGATCTTGTGCGTGGAGTTCCAAAGCAATCCTTTGGAATCAATGATCTTTGTGTTTCCTGTCAAAAAGGGAAACAGCACAAGAAGTCCCATAAGTCAAAAGTGATTAATTCTGTTTCAAGTCCTTTAGAGCTACTGCATATGGATCTCTTTGGACCTGTTAGTAAGAAGAGTATAGGAGGTTCTAAATACTGCTTGGTTGATAAACCAAGATCGATCTAGCAAACTTATTAGATTAACACAAGTTTTGAATTATTATTGAGAAGTTGCGGAATCACACTCAATAATATTATGAAGATCAATAATAAATTCAATGAAACAAAGTTACTATCAAAAGCTTCAATCTTATTAATAATATAAGACGAATACACAGAACTGTATTAGGGTTACAAAACCTTGAAGCTGCATAAAACTAATAATACCTAATCTAGGTTTAGGATCTCTATTTATATCTCATAGAGTCCTGCTAAACAATCTCCTATAATCATGGAAACTGTTACATTCCATAATTATTCAAACTTTATCTTTTCCGCCTATTTTATACATAAACAATGTTAACTACCACAACTATACAAACAGTGGTATTTCCTATAGAACAGTATTAACACTTGTACAATTTACTAGACTTACCAACCAACAGTGGTAACTAGCCTAAACAGTGTTAACTGTTGTAAACCAGACTAACAGTTGTAACACTCTAACAGTTGAAACTATTACTAACAGTTGTAACTCTTGTCTTCACTTCAATCTTTGATAACAGTTGTAACTCTGAAGACAGTGGTAACCATTAACACTAACAGTGTTAATACCAGTAGTAACATTAACACTAACAGTGTTAATGCCTTGTGCATTCTTCAATCAACAGTATTAGTAATAGTATTAACATCAATTCCCAACAATCTCCCCCTAAACTTAATCTGTCTCCAACAGAATTAAGTTTCTCTATATTCTTCATGTTGACCTCTTTCAAATTCTTTCAAACCATCTATCACTGATCTCTATGCCTCCTCTCATACTCTTATTTCTTGTGAATCTGATTCAATACCATATATACCAAATTCTCTGCCAAATCATTGTTGAATGAGACAGATAACTTAGCATGCCTTAAGCTTCTCAATAAACTCAGACTCATATCATATTCCCTATCTGTTAACATCCAAAGCATAGTAGCATCCTCCAATATTACTTGATGAATATCTGGATTGCAGTGATAAATCCATTGTCTTACTGTCTGAAAAGTGTTGAACTCAAATGGAAATCTATCTGGTTCAAACATCATTGAAATCCATGACCAAGTACACAACTCATATACACTATCAAACTTCTTGGTACTTAAACCTTTCTCAGACCCAATCTCATACATCCTAACCAAATCTTCCCTGGTAATTACCTTGATCAACTCTTTAAAAGACCTCCAAAATGATACAAAAGTATCTGCTCTTTGAATTATGATTTTCTCACACTTAACAGGAATTGAAAATTGTTCATTGGACCAGTCAATTATTCCAGGCAAATTGTCAGGTGGAAGTTGTACCTGAAGAGGTTGCACCACAATCACATCATTCAACTCAATTTTATTTCTTGGTAGATCAGGAATTTATGCATATTCCTGCCTTAATTGTTCTTTAAGCTCAGCACTCAATCTTTCCCATTCTTTTTCTTTTTCTGTTTCTTTTTCAATCCTTTCTTTTTGTTTCTTTTCTCTATCTGCCTTCTTCTTGGCTTTCTGCTCTTCTTCTGCTCTTCTTCTGCTCTTTTAGCTGCCTCAGGATTCAGAAATGTATCTCTGTCCCATATCCTCTGCAGACTTTCAAGTGACATAGCATTCAATCTAGAAGTTGGAATATTACCTCCTCTTAACTTTAAAATCAAATTTCTTCTTTGTTTTGCTCTTGTTAGAGGCTTATTCCTTTTCTTATCAGCTTTTGCAGCTCTGATCTTTCTCATTTCATCAGCTTTCTTTCTCTTAACCTGCTCTACCAAAAACTCAATATCATCTAACTTCTGCTCTTTCAACTGAGCTTCATCCCATTCATCTACCTGAGCTTTGGTCATCTTAACAAACTGACCTGGTTCAACTTCTACATCAATTAATTCCTCCTGAAGAATATCAGCATTAATTTATGCATGTAATCTCTAAGCATATTCATCATCATTAACTGTAGCTTCATGAGGCATTGATCTCTGCTTTTTCTTTTTAGGCCCTTCTTCCAGAATGCCCTTACCCTTATCCTTTGGATCAATTTTGGGTAAATTTTGAGCAGTAGCAGTAGCTGCAGTAGGTTCTCTGATCTGAACAGGTGGTAAATTTGTCTTTGTAGGAACATTTTCTGACACATTCTTAGCTGTAGCTTCATCATTATTCACATTCTCATGCACATTTTCATCAGCATTCTCATTCACACCAGCATCATCATTCTCATTCTCATTAACATTTTCCATCTCAATATCCTCATCCATCTGTTCAGAAACATTATCACCATCAGCAGTATGAACATTCTTTTTATCACCCTTGTTTGTCCAAAATTTCTCCCCCTTTTTGAAAGCATCCTGTGGAGAATCACCTTCAACCAAAACATATTCCTTGCCCTCTTTCAAAACTTTGACCACAAGTTTTTCCAACTGAGTAAGCCTATGCTCCAAATTTGCTATCATTGCATCTTTTTTTCTATTCTTCCTTCTTTCCACCTTTAGCTTCTCCCAAACATAATCAATCATTTTCGTTAATTCCAGGTTAGTTCTAGCCTCATCACCATCAGAATGTGACTCCCTAGGTGAATCATTGACATGTGCATCAAAATCTTCCTCATACCTTGTATTATCATAAAATTCCCCTCTTTTCTTGGTACTGGGACCACCAAAATCATCTACATGAGTAGAATTATCTTCTGGAGTTGCCTCTGCTTGGGTCTTATTAATGTTACTTCTATCCTGCTCTGTCTGTGGACTAGAAGCAGTAGAAGCAGCCCTTGCAGAATGGTCACCCCACTCCTTATGGACCACATGCTGTTCATGACCCCTGTCATTGGACTGAGATGACTGAGCAGCATGAGCCTCAGACACCTGATGTGTAGCCTTTTTGGCTTTTCTGGTGTAGGTTGTGGTAAATTTGTTCCCTTGTTTTTGTACATTACCCCCAATTGTTGTGGGTTGAGAAGGAGTGGGTTGTTCCATTCTCTCAGCAACTGGTTCAGCTTTAGTTGGTGGTACAGAAGCTGTGGTGGAGGGTGCAGGAAGCATTGTTGGAAACAATGCTGTTACCCTCCCAGAAAACATTGTACCTTTGATTGAGGTATCTCTCTTCATATTTGAAAACACTTTTGGTTTGAAAGAAGAGATACCTATAATTCTATCCAAGGCAGGCAAGTCACCAATTTGTTCATTTAAAAACAACTGTACAAACCTTGGATACATTAAAAATTTGAGTTTAGGTTGGTTTAAGTTTCTAAGCATACCAGCAAAAATAAATTTTGAAAAATTAAAAAGTTGACTAGTAGCTAGACATACCAAGGCATAGCCTACATTACTACTAAATTGTTCAAAAGATGAACGTTTTGAAGATAGACAATGTAGTAATGTATGAATTAAAAATCGCCATTGGTAGGAAAACAAAGTTTTCTGGAAAACAAACCCACCCAGATTTCCCTCATATCCCATTCGTTGTAAATTGGTATATAAAGCTTCATCAGATATTGAAGTAATACCTTCTTCATCTTCAAGATGAAGAGAAAAGCGAATGGTTGCTTCTGTAATCACCACTTGTTTCTCAGCAATAGTAGAAACAATTCTTTGGATGCCTGCTTCTTCTTCAATCCTAGCATTCACCCAGAACTCATTGATATAGTCGTGTGAAATTCTGGGTGCAACAGTTAGCGCATAGTATATAGATGAATTGCGCAGAAAATCAACGATCTCAACATAATCATTGGCGATTATAGGCTTAACAAGAAATGCAATCATGTTATGATCTTTGCCTAGTGAGAGTTGAGGGGTGGTTGACGAAGAAGAAGCCATGAATGATTTGTATAAGAATTTGCGAAAGCAGTGTTTACAGGGTTTATGAAAGCAGTGTTTATGAAAGCGTAAAGAATATGTACAAGTGTTGGGAGTATTTATACTGTTAGTTTCAATGACCTAATTTTGAAATAAAATTCTCAAATTTAACACTAACAATGGAAACGATTTTAAAACAGTGGAAACTGTTTTAAAACAGTGGAAACAAAAAGAACTAACAGTACTTATACATTAATGATAATAATACTAACAGTGTTACACCTAGTTGATGGAAATAACTCCTGACCAAAGGAATTATAACTCAACACTAGTGACTGCATTAGTATTACTAACAGTAAGTTTTTTTTTTTGTTTTTTTTTTATTTTTTTAATTTTTATATTGTACATGCAAAAGGAAAACTGAAAGATAAACAGTGATAGTGAAAAATTTCTTGATAGTATAAACAGTGGTAACTGATATACTAACAGTGGTAAAAGTTACACTAACAGTGGTACAAACAGTTATAACTGAATAGTGAAAACAGTGGAAACTGTTTACACTAACAGTGATGGTTGCTTCACTGATAGTGATAACCTTCAAAGAGTTAATTCAACAAAAATAGTGATAACAATAAAACTAACAGTGTAAACAAAACAAAATACATATACAGTGGTAATTGAATAATAACAGTGATAATTAAGAAAGGAAATCAGTTGTAACTAAGACTATTATCACTGTTAGTATCAATTACATCTACCAGCATCTAATCCTTAAGCATTATAGAGATGTTTTACAAACTAGTTATGAAGAAACAATTTAAGAAGATTTAATCAGACCAATACTTGTAATCAGAAATGTAAATCTGCCCACATCAAAGGCTTTGGTGAACAGATCTGCAAGTTGATTGTCAGTATGGACTTTTATAATCTGAATAAGTCGTTTTTCATTACAATCTCTGATAAAATGATACATAATCTCTATATGCTTAGTTTTAGAATGTTTAACAGGATTATTGATGATGCTGATAGCAGAAGTATTGTCAATAAAAATAGGAGTGTTTAAGAAAGTTAAACCATAATCAAGCATTTGATTCTGAATCCATAAGACCTAAGCACAACAATTTGCAGCAGCTACATACTCAGCCTCAGCAGTGGATGTTGATACAGTTTTCTGTTTCTTACATTGCCATGAAATTAACCTCTCTCCTAGAAATTGACAACCTCCTGACGTGGACTTCCTGTCCATGCTAGCTCCCCCATAATCACTATCTGAATATGCTATTAAGTCAAAAGAAGAATCTTTTGGATACCAAAAGCCTATATCAGGTTGTCCCTTTAAGTATCTAAAAATTCTCTTTACAGCATACAGATGTGATTGCTTTGGACAAGTCTGGAATCTGGCACAGATACATACAGCAAACATAATATTTGGCCTGGAGGAAGTTAGATACATCAATGACCCTATCATAGACCTGTACAAATGTATATCTACATCCTCCCCCTCAGGATCTGCAGCTAATGGCTTGTGTGTCTCCATAGGTGTGCTAGCCACTTTTGTTTCAGTGTAGCCAAATTTGGTAAGTATGTCTTTAACATACTTGCTCTGATGGATGAAAATGCCATCTGAGCTTTGTTTGACTTGAAGTCCCAAAAAGAAATTAAGTTCCCCCATAGAACTCATTTGAAACTTCTGATGCATTAACTTCTCAAATTCCTTGCATAACCCATCATTTGTAGATCCAAAAATGATGTCATCAACATACACTTGTATCAATAAAATATCATTGTGATCCCTTTTTGTGAACAGTGTCTTGTCAATGGTACCTCTTTTAAAACCATTCTCCAAAAGATAAACAGATAGAGTCTCATACGAAGCTCTGGGTGCTTGCTGCAGGCCATACAGTGCCTTATCCAATCTGCAGACTCTATCTGGATATGTAGGATCTTCAAATCCAGGTGGTTGACAAACATACACCTCATCATCAATAGTGCCATATAGAAAGGCACTCTTGACATCCATTTGGTATACTGTGAAACCTTTATATGAATCATATGCCAAGAATAGTCTTATGGCTTCTATCCTTGCAACAGGAGGAAACACATCATCATAATCAATACCTTCTTCCTGAGTATATCCCTGTGCCACCAGCCTGGCCTTATTCTTGATTACAATTCCCCTCTCATCCTTCTTGTTTTTGAATATCCATTTAGTACCTATAGCCCTTTTCCCTTTTGGTAAATCAACTAAAGTCCACACATTCTATATTTTGAATTGCAACAATTCTTCCTGCATTGCCTCGATTCAACTAGGGTGTTTAAGAGCTTCTACTGCCTTCTTAGGTTCAACTTGAGAAAGAAAACATACATATAAAGAGGTATGTATCTCTTCTTCATTGACAGTAGACTGCTGTCTAGTTTGAACAGCAGAGTCAACATTCCCAATTACCTGTTCTAGAGGATGATCTTTGTGAACATGATAAGTAGATGTTGATGTCTCTGGAATGTTTGCTTCTAAGTTGGTAAGATTGCCTTCTTGTCCAGAACTCTCACTAGATGATATATCAGTAGATTCTTCTGTCTCAATTCTCTGAGAGGACTGTGGTTGATCAGAGGAAAACACATCTAGTGGATCAGGAGTCCAGATTGGAAATACAATTTATTCCAAAGAGTCTTTATTCTTTTCTATGGACATTCCTGATACTTCCTCACTTGCTTCATCTGCTGTTCCTGTGTTGGTACCTGTACTTGTACCTGCACTAGAATTTACAGTTGCATATCTAAAAGCAGAATTAAGAGCATCAATATCAAATAATGACTTTGGACCTATCCCATCTGGATTAATGGTGTTCTCATTAAAAGTGATGTTCATTGATTCTTCTATTACCCTGGTCCTTTGATTGAAAACCCTATATGCCTTACTTTGGACGGAATACCCTACAAAAATACCCTCATCAACCTTGCTCTCAAACTTTCCTTAGTGATCCTTGTATTCAGAATGGTACATGGACATCCAAATGATTTTAAGAAACTAACCAATGGTTTGTTCTTAAACAGCAATTCATATGGGGTTTTGAAATGAGGCTTAACAACTGTTACCCTATTCTGAACATAGCAAGCTGTGCTAATTGCCTCTGCCCAGAAAGACATAGGTAATTTTGCATCAGCTAGCATAGTTCTAGCAGCCTCAATTAGTTTCATATTCCTTCTTTCAGCAACTCCATTCTGTTGAGGAGTTCTAGGAGCACTAAACTCTCTCTTAATGCCTTTTTCATCACAGAATTTATCCATCTCATGAATTTTAAACTCTGTTCCATTATCACTCCTGATGATTTTAACCTTTTTATCTAATTGATTCTCCATCTTAGTTATAAATGATCTAAGTATTTCACCTGTCTCATCTTTTGTTCTAAGAAAGAAAACCCATGTAAATCTAGTATAATCATCAATTACTACAAGGCAGTAAGATCTTTTTCCCATACTTCTTATACTTGTTGGTCCAAATAAGTCCATATGTAACAAGTGTAAAGGAGTACAGTTTGTATTCACAGATTTGGACTTAAAAGAAGTTTTGTGTTGCTTTCCCTTAAGGCAAGAAACACAGTGATCATCACATGAATATACCTTTTCAGGTAAACCTCTAACAAGCTTGTTTTTGACAAGTTTATTAATGGTTTTATAATTCATGTGACACATCCTTCTATGTCACAAATTAGATTCATTCAGATTTGCTTTTGAAATTAGACAGTTTAAATCAGGTTGAGGTGCCATATTTGTTAAGTCACACTTATATACATTATCTTGCCTAGGAATTCTCATTAAAATCATGTTTTCTGGAATTTTGAATTCCTTAGACAAAATAAGGCATTCAGTGTCAGTAAAATGAATTGGGTTCTTTTTATCTGTAATTTGACTCACACTTAACAAATTATACCTCAATTGTTCCACAAAATAAACATTTTCAAAACTTAGCTTAGCACTCTGAACAGTTCCTTTGCCTGTAATTTTTCCCCCTTTGGGATTGCTTCCAAATGTTACATATCCACCATCAAATGATTTGAAGTTCTGTAGCTTATCCTTATCTCCAGTCATGTGCCTTGAGCAGCCACTATCAATATGCCATAGGCTTCTTGGTTTGCACTGCACACAAACAAACAAAAAGAAAAATTAATTTCTCTTGGGAACCCAAACCAATTTGGCTTTGGGTTTCCCATATGTATCAAAGTAATCAACTTTCTTGAAGATCATTGATTTTGATACATTGTTGGATTTTGGACCTCTGGGTAAATTAGATTGAAAAGGTGTCCAAATCCAACTAATTTTAGACTTAACAGTGGGTTTTGGTCTAACAGTGTTAATTGAAAGACCATAGTTATAATGCCTAACAGTGTTAAACTTATTATAACTGTTGTTATGTCTAGCAGTGGTAAAATAATTAACACTGTTAGTATTCCTTACAGTGTTATTTACTCTACCAGTGGTAACTGTTGAATTAACAGTCCTAACAGTTTTAAAAGATTTACCACTGTTTACATTATACTCTTTTGCCACTGTTTTAGCCTTATTACTGTTGGCTAAATCTGTAACTTTTGTTCCTGCAGTGGAATCCTTTGCAGCAGCCTTAGCTTGATTTGCCATATAATTCATCTTTCTGACAGCAGCAATATGATTAACTTTAGATTTAAAATTTTGTTTGTTGATCATATTAACTGATGTCCATGGCTGTTTCACATTCTTTTGAACAGATTTTGGATTATGAAAACAGTCATGTTGAAGATGATTATTTCTGCCACATATAAGGCACAACTTTTCTCTAATCACTGTTACATTATTTCCCAGTTTTTGAGTTACCATTTGATTCCAATTTCTTTGATTACCTCTGGGAATATGTTTTTGAATATTTTGTGATTTAGAGGAGTTATCCTTACATTTGCAATTATCACATTTATTCAATGCAGATGTAGTACATACAGATACAGATGATTTCACTGCATTCCTAACATTCCTTTGAAACTTCCTAGGTGTGTTAGGTGTGGTTCTCACATGTTCTACCTGATGTTTATCCTTCTCTACAAACATTTTCTTACCCTCTTCTAGTTTATTAACTTTAAGTTCTAAAACTAGATCAGTAACACTATTGTTGCTCTCACTTGTTGACTTAGATGAGTGATTTGTCAAAGTATTCTCACTTTCAGAAGTATCATTATCCTCATAATCTTCTTTACTCCAATCTCTAATTTCAACTTTATCAAAGTTCACATCTTCTTCTAAACTCTTAACAGGGTCAGCCATTTTAACATCAACATTCATTCATTCTTTAAGTGAATTGATATCAATATCAGTTTTAGAAGGAAAGTAGTTGTTGTTATAAGGAGGAGGTACATTACTGTATCCTAACCCAGTCTTAAGTTTATCATGAATCTGTGAATTGATAAGTTTATGAACACTCTTAGATGCATTTTCTAAGTTACTTACATTAAGTCTTATGCTGTCTCTTTCACATGTGACCTCGGCAAGTTTCTTAGTTAATAATTCTACCTTATCTTTAAGAGTATCTCTCTCCCACCTAGCAAATTCAATATCATACTTAAACTGTGTTGCATTTTCTTCATATGCATGAATCTGTTTTTCTAGATTTTCTATTACTGATATTGTGTGTTTACTCTTGATTTCACATTGTTTTAATTCATCACACACTTTCTGATTATGATCCCTATAATGTTTAACTGTTTGTTTACACACAGTGGAACATAATTTAATTTGTACCTCATAAGGAATCTCTGACTGTTTGTTAGATTCAGCAGTAGCCATGAGACATTAATTCTTAACTTCATGCTCTTCTTGATCACTCCAGTCCCAACCACATCCATCCACAGATACAAGGGCATTTGATGAAGTACCCTGGATTGGTACAGACCTTGTTTGGCTCACATTTCCTCCACTTCTTTGACCATTCCATCTATCATTCTGCTCATTCTTTGGACTTCTGCATTCCCTAGCAAAATGTCCCATTTTGTGACAGTTGAAACATTCAACTTTGCTCTTATCAAACCAACTTGCATCATTCTTCTTCTGTGCAAAGTTGTTCCTGCCAGTTCTTTGCATAAACCTTTTTGCCCTTTGAGTGATTAGGGCAATTTGCAATTTAATATCCATTTCTTCTAGATCATCTGATTCAAATTGATCTAAGTCTTCATTAGTAAGTGAAGAGTTCACATTACTAGCAAAGAAAGATTCTAAGAGTTGATCATTGGAATGATTTGATGATGATCCACCTCCACCAGACCCATAAGAAGAACCTTTCTGACTTGATTCTGCCTTTGTTCCAGTCATTGACATAAATGCAGAATTGTTGTTGTTACTACCTGATCCAATCTTCTTGCTCTCCACTTCAGCTTCAAAATTTCTCAGATCATTATATATGTCTTCCAGCTCTTTTGATTCCAGATCTGCACTTTGTCTTAACCCAACTATATAAATTGTCCATTCATCTCCCAAAGACCTCAAAAATTTTCTGTTTAAATCATCCCTATCAATCTTCACTTGATGATTTTCCAGATCTCCTACTAAATTTGAAAACCTATCAAAGGTTTGTGTCAAAGTTTCTGACTTTGCAGAATTAAAATTCTCATATTGTTGTTTCAACAAAGATCTTTTATTCTTTTTGGTGTTATCATTACCACCAAATCTCTTCTCTATAGCTTCCATGAGAACTTTAGCATCTTGACATGCTTCAAATCGTCTCTGATATTCATTGGGAATAGATAACAATAAAGTACTCAGAGCTTTGTACTCTATAGATCTAACCTTTCTTTCAGCCTCAGATGTTGGTGGTAATCTTTCTTGTGCAACACCATCACTATTAAGGGTCACTGGAGGACCATTAACAACCACTTCCCACATCTGATAATCTGTGAGAAGCATGTATTGTCTGATTCTGTTCTTCCACATATCAAACTCATCAGGTCTAAGCATTGGTATTTTAGTGACCTGAATTCCTTCATTGCTTTCTACCATTGATTTAATAAAAAAATTTTGAAAATAATCAATCAAACAGTTATCCTAGATCTTCTTGTATTCAAAACTTAACCAAATGCTCTGATACCACTTGATAAACCAAGATCGATCTAACAAACTTATTAGATTAACACAAGTTTTGAATTATTACTGAGAAGTTGTGGAATCACACTCAATAATATTATGAAGATCAATAATAAATTCAATGAAACAAAGTTACTATCAAAAGCTTCAATCTTATTAATAATATAAGACGAATACACAGAATTGTATTAGGGTTACAAAACCTTGAAGCTGCGTAAAACTAATAATACCTAATCTAGGTTTAGGATCTCTATTTATATCTCATAGAGTCCTGCTAAACAATGTCCTATAATCATGGAAACTGTTACATTCCATAATTATTCAAACTTTATCTTTTCCGCCTATTCTATACATAAACAGTGTTAACTACCACAACTATACAAACAGTGGTATTTCCTATAGAACAGTATTAACACTTGTACAATTTACTAGACTTACCAACCAACAGTGGTAACTAGCCTAAACAGTGTTAACTGTTGTAACACTCTAACAGTTGAAACTATTACTAACAGTTGTAACTCTTGTCTTCACTTCAATCTTCGATAACAGTTGTAACTCTGAAGACAGTGGTAACCATTAACACTAATAGTGTTAATACCAGTAGTAACATTAACACTAACAGTGTTAATGCCTTGTGCATTCTTCAATCAACAGTATTAGTAACGGTATTAACATCAATTCCCAACATTGGTAGTAACTAATGACTACTCTCGCTTTTCGTGGGTGTATTTCTTAACTACTAAGGATGAATTTCCTGAAATTATCATTTATTTGTTTGACAAACTAGAGAACCTATGCAATTTGTCAATTAAGAAACTGCGATCGGATAATGGTACTGAGTTTAAGAATTCAACAATTGAGTTGTACTGTTTAAGAAAAGGCATTGATCATCAATTCAGCGCCGCACGAACTCCTCAACAGAATGGAGTTGCTGAACGCAAAAACAGGACACTCATTGAAGCCGCACGAACAATGTTGGCAGATTCTAAGCTGCCTATCTCTTTTTGGGCTGAAGCAGTAAATACTGCTTGTTATATTCTTAGTCGGGTTTCCGTGGTTAAAAAGCACAATAAAAGGTCTTATGAATTGCTTAATAACCGGAAACCTTCGTTACAGTTTCTTGAACCATTTGGCTGTCCCTGCACCATTATGTACACGAAAGAGAGAGTTGCTAAATTTGGAGCAAAGTCCAGTGAAGGGTTATTTTTGGGCTTTTCAAATAATTCTCCAAACAAACGTGTGTACAACTTGGCAACTAAGCGTATGGAAGAACACTATGAGGTCACGTGCTTTCGTTACTCTGACAATCCGGAAGGAAAGGGACCAACACATTTGTTTAATTATGAGGCAATCTTTGATTCATTTAATCTGCCTAAGGAAGATGATGATGTTGATCAAGTGGTCACATTACTTCATGGCCTTGATTTATCTTCTAATACTTCACAGCCATCTAGATCAAAGATTCCAACTGCCTCTGCTACTCCACCTCCTTCTCAACCAAATGTTGATGTTCCTGAATCATCTGCAAGAAACCAAGAAACATATATTGATGTTCCTACGGTGTCTGATGATGAAGATGAACAATTTGAGAATACGAGGGAGTCTGAATTGGCACAGGAAGCCGATTTCACAAACTTGGACTCTGTCATTGTGCCTGACGAGATTCCTAGTTCACGCGTTAATAAGGACCATCCAGTAGAGAATATTATAGGTCCTTTGGATAAGGGGATTCAGACAAGAAGTCAAATTGTTGCAGATTCACATCCTGCATCCCCTTCTGACTCTTCTGAGTCTGCTTCTCTTGCATGTCTTTCTGCTAAGGTTAAAACGTGTTTTCTATCTCAGGTGGAGCCTAAATGTACAGAAGATGCTTTAAAAGGTTCACACTGGGTTGAAGCAATGCAGGAGGAGTTGCAGCAATTCCAAAAGCTGCACGTTTGGGAATTAGTACCGTTACCTAAGGGTGCACATCCAACTGGCACTCGATGGGTTTATCGAATCAAGAAAGATGATCGAGGGGTAGTCCTTAGAAACAAAGCAAGACTTGTAGTTCAAGGTTTTCATCAAGTAGAGGGTTTAGACTATGATGAGGTCTTCGCTCCTGTTGCAAGACTGGAGTCAATTCGTATTTTCTTGGCCTTCGCGTCCTTCAAAGAGTTCATCATTTATCAGCTTGATGTAAAGAGCGCTTTTCTGTATGGACAGGTTGATACCGACGTTTATGTGAAGCAGCCTCCGGGTTTCGAAGATCCATTGCATCCAGAATATGTCTGTAAACTTAATAAGGCATTATATGGTCTGCATCAGGCACCACGACAGTGGTATGAGAGGCTTGCAACTCATCTCGTTAAGAATGGTTTCGAAAGAGGTAGCATTGATAGTACGTTATTCACAAAAAGGGATGGAGAAGACTTATTGCTGGTACAAGTATATGTCGACGACATCATTTTTGGATCTACCAAAGACTCCATGTGTAAAGACTTCGAACATCTCATGAAGTCTGAATTTGAGATGAGTGCAATGGCGGAACTCACGTTCTTTTTGGGTGTTCAAGTTGAGCAGTCTGCCAAAGGAATTTACATTCATTAGTCCAAGTATGTCACTGATATGTTAACCAGGTATGACTTGCTTAATTGTAAGACCTATGGAACCCCCATTGAAATCAATCATAATCTCGGACCGGCCATTGATGACGAGGATTGTAAAGAAAAGGACTATCGCTCAATGATTGGTTCTCTCATGTATCTGACTGCATCCAGGCCGGACATTGTATTTGCTGTGTCCATCTGCTCAAGATATCAGGCTAGGCCAAAGGTTTCTCATATGAAAGCAGTAAAGCAAATTTTTAGGTACCTCAAACATATGCCAACTCTTGGTCTATGGTATTCCAATGAAAAATCATTTGAACTGACTGCTTATTCGGATTCTGATCATGGCGACTGTAGCATAGATAAGAAGTCAACAACTGGTGGATGCCAGTTTCTTGGATCACGTTTGGTATCGTGGCAATGCAAGAAGCAGACGACGGTGGCTACTTCCACTGCAGAGGCTGAATACGTTGCTGCGGCTAGTTGCTGTTCCCAGGTTCTGTGGATTCAGAATCAATTGCGTGATTACGGGTTACTTCTTACTATGACTCCTTTACATATTGATAATACTGCTGCTATTTCAATTACACGCAATCCCGTACAGCACTCTAGAACTAAACACATAGAACTTAGGTTTCACTTTATACGGGATTGCTATGAGAAACACTTAATAGACCTCGTCCATATAGATACCCTTAAACAGAATGCTGACCTATTCACTAAGGCTTTTTCTCGTGCTCGATCTGATGAACTAGTTAACATGATTGGTTTGCGCTTCTTTCAGCTTAAGAAGTAATTCTTTGGACTTGGACTATTTTTCATTAAAAAAAAATAGCGCAACAGCCACTCTTTATACTCTTTAGTATTAAAGAAATGCACAGTTGCAACATTTGTAAAAAGATGTTTAGTTGTGTCTGTAAACAACTAGGGAAATGATAGTACATTAGGGAGCATGCACAAAATGAAAATTTTAAGGTTTATCCTTGATGTATCAGTAGGTTTATCTAGCATACTTACCACAGCTTTTATAAATATTAGATTCATCATATGATGTACTGGTAGGCATGTTACACTGGCCTTTGAGCAATTAAAAAGTAATTATAATACATGTCTATTATCATGTGGTCAACATCCTATGAGGTATGATTAAGTGTCTTAATTCCTTAATACAGCTTGGCATACTTCCATTTTAGTTTATAATATGAAATATTTTGGGGGTATATACTTCTTTTTTCCTCTGTTGTACGTAAGTACAGACCTGGTCTTAAGTTGTATACACTTAAAAGTTAAGCAAACACAAGTCAAAGAACTTGAAAAAGTCTTAAATCATAAGATACCTCACAAGGTCGCCAAAATGGTTTGACCAAGTCTGGTTTTGCTTACACCTGAATCAAGCTATGTCGCTTTGTTATACGTCTGTACAGACTTGTCACCGCTGACTTGATTCTTAAAAATGACTTTCCTCTATTTTATCTATCTTGGAAGATATGTTCTTGTCTAAATTATAGGGGTATGTCTATGGTGGGGACCACAGATAATTATTCATAATAATAATAAAATTTTGCTCATAGCTGTAGATGTAACATGTTTAGGTGGTCAAACAATATCAGTAATCATCTTGAAACAATATTTATCAAAGGTGTTCTAAATATGCTAAGTAAATTTCAAGTGGTCACATATACTGCTAATCGAGATAACACTTACCATTCTCTAAAAATTGCATGTTATTCTAATATGATCCCTTAGCAGACAAAATAACTACGTCACCAAAAAGAAAATTAATTTTAGTTTTATTTTAGGTTTAGTAATTCAGTTAATTTTTATCTTAAATTTGTATATCTATTTCTAACAAGTCCAACTAGTTACTCTTCCATCGGGTTACAAAACTTGAAATTAAAAATCAAGTTTTCTGGGCACTGCGACACAAATTCTGTTCTGAACATATCTTATGACGCCTTCTATGTCGCCATTTTATGTCGCTAGGTGGGGCAGAGGTATAAATACCTCACTCCAGTCGCTTTCTCCGTTCACACTTTTAGCGACACAAAATCAAAACCCTGCGACACAAAATCCACCCCTGCGACACAAAATCTACGGTGTTCGTCGTCTTTTGATTTCATCCGTCCGGCATTTATTTTAGCAATCAACCTCGTGTTTCTTGTTCTCTACCTTCCACTCGATCGATAGGTACTAGTTTCACCCTATATTACTGCTTATTTGCACTTAAATCGTTGATTTTAGTTACGGGTGTTTAGGGTTCACGGGTTTGGGTTAATTAGACATGAAAATCACACTCCTATTTGTTAATATACATGTTTTCGTGCTTCTGGTGTGTTGGCGTACCCTAGGGTATGTCTTGTTTTCAAAAACCCCAAATTAGAGGTTAGGGTTTTCTGGGTTGGGACTTGCAGTTCGTCATTGCGACATAACCTACGACATATCTTTTTATGTCGCAGATTTTCTGAATTTCGATTTATGTCGCTCCCACTTGCGACGCAAAATTTTATGTCGCCAACTGCCATCTTGCGCCATAACATTTATGTCGCTAAATGCTATCTTGCGGCATAACTTTTATGTCGCCAAATGTCATTGCGACATATCTTATGTCGCTTAAATCAGTTTAGCCTATTCCTCACTTTTGTCCAATTATGGTATAGCCATGGCAGGTGATTTCGTTCAGGATAATGGTGTTATACACTACTGTATTCACTGCTTCTGCCCAAAAACTATCATGTCTTGCACTTCCGCGACTTCGAGGGTTATCTTCCGGTCGTGGAAGCTTACGTGCATTCAGGTGTCGTGATAGCATTCTTGCTTGATCGATTACCTTCCGTTTTTGGTGGTCTGGTGGGATCCCCTCATTATCCTGGATCTTAGCCTGGCCTTGTCTTGAATCTTGGCTTTTTGTCTTGAATCTTGGCTTTTTGTCCTGGATCTTAGCCTGGCCTTGTCTTGAATCTTGGCCTTTTGTGTATTAATAGTATCCGAGGATACTATCTAGGTTTAGGGTTTAGGGTTTAGAAATGTGATAATTTGTAATCATAACTATGTATTATTCTTAATTATCAATAAAACCCTTATTTTGTGTGTATTTGACTTTTTTGTGTATTATTTATGTGAATTTGCACTCTGTTATGCGACGCATCTTTTATGTCGCATCCTCTTGGCGACACAAATGTTTTATGTCGCCTGATTGCTGCGAAATATCTCTTTATGTCGCATAAAATCGATTAAATTCGACTTAGTTGCTAAATGCGACACAACTCTGTCCGTCGCATTATTTTTTAGTGACACATTTCCTTATGTCGCTTACTTTGTGAATCATCAATTTTGTTCTATTAGCGACACATTCTGATTATGTCGCAGACTTTCTATGCCACAATTCTCTATGTCGCATACAATAACAAATTGATTTGTGTGTTTCGATTATATCTGCTAATGCTAACTGTTTGCGAGTTTTATTTCTCTACTTTGCACAGCAATGGCAGATGGTGATATTCTATGGGAGCCACGTCATAACATTGTGGCATTCTTGGATGACTCGAAGGATACGGCTGCGCCATATAGGCCAATGGTGGCATTTCTACGCCGGTCTCGTATTCATACTGCTATCACCGCAACAACCACTATCTACAAGGACCAGGTGGCTCATTTTTGGGAAAATGCGGTGATCAACTCCGAGCTGCCATTTACCAGGATTATCTATACTGTTGGTGATCGCCAACTTATTATCTCCGAGCAAGTCATTCGGGAATTTTTTCACTTTGGAGATACTACGGAGATGCCTACTCTTTTTGGCAATGAGTTTATTGCTTGGGCTATGACACGTCTCGGCTATCCAGGCGTACCCAACGACCAATATTGCAAGGCGAATCTGCCTAAGGTCTGGCGATATTTGATGCATGTCCTTATTGTTTGCCTTTCTCCTCGTAAGGCAGGGTTTGACGGCATTAGTCATTCTACAGCTTCTGCCATGTTGGCATTGATCTACAACAAGCCCTTTAACTTTTCTGGGTATATCTTTCGGGCTATGGTGGATAATCTTAACGCTGGGGATAAGCGTTGGAATTTATATCCACGCTTCATTCAGCTGTTTCTGGACACTCAGCTTCACGGCCTTCTGCAGAATGCTCGCGAACGCTTGCGTCCTACTCCCATGAACGTCCGAATCTGGACGGTTTGTGCGGCTGGTGCGAACATGAATAACAACTTTCCGTTGTTTGGGCACATAATCAATGAAGCTTATGTTGCGCCGCCCGATGACGGTTTTATGGATGTTTTGCCTGCACCTGGGCAGGGAATTCAGGAGGAGGAATTGCACCTCCATGATGCTCACATACAGGTCGATGATCTGCTACAGGAAATTGAGGATTTCCAGACTGGAGAACAGGCTGATCAGCCTAATTGTGAAGATCCAGTTACTGAAGATTCAGATGGAGGCTCTACTCCTGAGACTTCTCCAAGGGATATCCCCTCCGGAGATGCGTTGAGAACTATTCAACGCTTTGATCCTCGTCGGTTCAAAAGAATACAACGTCGTATTCGAGCAGGTACGAGTTATGTTCGCCCTGATATGGGCAAACGACCAAGAAGTGCCGATCTTGATGATGAAGACTGGGTTCCACCTCAGTATATTCGTCGTACTTCTACATCGTCTTCGAGGCCACGGGTTGACATTCCCCGTATTGAGGTTCCCATTCAACCTTTGCCTTCGGTTATCGAGGAACTGTTGAAAAGAATAGATTAGATGCAGCAGACTATGGATAATCAAGCTAAATTGCTTCAGTCTCAGGCATCGGTGTTGGAAGTTCAGGCTCGATTAAAGTGTTAGAAGAACAAGCAGCTCTGGTTCCTACTCTGAATACTAGGGTTTTAGAATTAGAATCCCTAGCTGTCGTTCCGGGGGAGTCAGGCCTGCGTGCCATAGAAACAACATCTAGGGCTTCAGCCGGAACACAGACAGATAATGTAGATGAAAATGTAAATATTTCTGATAATAATGAATCTCTTCGTTTGGATTATTTCTCTGTTGATGACATTCCAGGTCGACCAAGACCGTTAGCTGTAGACTTTTCAAATGTTAATCTATCTTTTATTCAGCAAATGGTTAATGAGGTAAATCAGGCATCTGAACCTGAATTCGAAATAAATGATGATGTCGAGATTAAAGAAGAGGAGATGCGTCCTGATGAATTCTATGATGATGCTCCAACAATCGAGACTGATTCTTCGGAAGATGAAGCAGAGCCAGCTGGAACTTCGCAAACTGTTCCAGAAACTACACCGGCTTCTGATACTGCTTCTACATCAACCTCTGAGCGGCCTGTGATAAGTTTTATTCCTGGTGAATCTATTCCCGTTACTTGCAAGACATATAAGGTTAGTGGGAATTATACAGGAATTATTAAAAGCTGGAAAACCTACAAAGCTATTTTCATGATTAAAAGAAGCGATGGCATTCAGTATTTCAAAAGATCATTTAAGAAGCTGAGTACATTGCCAAAGGGAGAAATAAATCGTCTAGCTCAACTGGAACTGATAAATCCAACTAGGGATTCAAGAGCCGATTTTGTACAGACGGCTTTGCATCGTGAAGTGAAGAGAAAAAGATATAATTTTATCAAACCGACGCTTGGTAAGAGATTCATATTCAAGAAGAAACTTGATCCAGTTACAAGGCAGCCGATTTGCAAAATGCGCTATCCACCAGCTGATTGTTTAACTGAGATACCATTGGAGATAGTTACCTTTAACTTTCTAAGAAGATTTCATTATTGGGAACTTGATCCTCATACAGGCGAAGCTGTGTTCATTTTTGTTCCAGAATCTGAGCATCCAGAAAGAACTTCGCTTTACGGTTTGAAGAAAGCTCAATTTAAAGTTTTTGATCCTATGAGCTTGATCAATTTGTCACAAAAAGACTTGAGGAAGTTGTTTGATAATCCAATTCGCTTCAACATAAGAAATGTTGTGAATTCGATTCTGGCAAGACAATTCCAGAAAGTTGTGACTGTGTGTGTTACGCATGGGATTCATGCTGGAGGCAGGTTTCCTACAGGCTGGGCTTAATTGAAGAAATTTTGAAGACCAACCTGAAGACACGTGGGAGTTTGTTGGTGCATCTTAGTGTATCTGTCAGTTGGTCTAAGTCTGTAATGCGTTTGATATGTAATTACGTTAGTTGATAACGTTTGTTTTAATTACATTTTGTGTTTTGGCGACACAAGGTCTTTGTGTCGCAATAGTCAACCTGGCGACACATCTTGTGTCGCATGAGTCGGGTTGGCGACACAGCTTGTGTCGCAAAGGTCAGATTAGGTTTAGTATAAATAGACATGTACGGCTCATTGGTTAAGGTTGACGAATTTGTGAGATCAGAAAGTGTATTGTCTCTGTTATAATCAATATAAGCTGATCGACTATTGGTATACAATTCATATACTTTGTGTTTGACTCGTTGTTTATCTGTTTAACGTTTAGTTATCAATCGTGGGATTCCGCACTACGTTTGATTGTTAGGGATTCGATTAGGTCCGGTACAGGGGTCCTACATTAGCTGACCCATTTTAGCATGTATCACAGGTACTAGCAGTAGATATGGACCGCCCTCAGGATTACTATAGCTCGAGTCATCATGCAGACAATAGAGATTTTCTTGTATTAATATATTTTGTACAAGTATTTATGTGTTGAAATCTCTCATTAAATCCAACACGAGCTATGTACGGGTTCAACTGTTGTAAACTTTTTAAATATTAATATATTTTGTTAAAACGACGCATATAGAGTCGTTTGCTATATATCTGTGTGCTTTGATTATTGATTAGTAACACCCAAATTATGCTTCTGCCAAACAGTAAATTTGGGGGTATTACAGATTGGTATCAGAGCCTAAGATTATACTGAACTAGGTTGCATTTAGTGGGTCTAGACTATGACCGTTAGGCAGTATTCCTTATTAAGTATGATTAGGTTCAGTGACTACATGGTATTGAGTTAATTTAACATAGCCTGATCAACTATGTATAATTAAAAGAATATGATGTGGGATCTGAAAGGAGTCATGACTGAACATGATACACTAGTTGACTCTGACCACGAGAGAAACCGGGACTCAAACTTGTCTGTGTTAGACACCTTAGGCTATTATGTGATATATATATATATATATAGATATATATGTAACACCCGCCAATTTAGGACTTTAATTAGCGCCTAAACTATTTGTAATTACATGTGTTTAGTTTTGTAATATTCTAAATATATGTAACATCTTGGTGTAATTACATACACTCATACGCGATTTGTTCAAATCGTGCGCCTATGAACCGGACAAGGTGCGACATTCTTTTCTTATATGGACGTTGGTGACGAAACTTTATAATAAGGTGGATTTATCCAAACAAATGTTATTTACACTAATATATTGTGAGAATATATTCCAAGTATTACTTATTGATAAAAACACTCTGTACACGACAAACACGCGTGAAACGCGTCAGTCAAGCCAAAATAATTCAAATTATAGTTCTATAACTCATTATTTAGTGTTTTGATAAAATATTTCGGTTAAAATATTTTGGATATACTTAAACACGAAACACGGAACAACATTTAAACAATCGTGAAACGTAACATAATATTTGAGCAACGAGTTCACGAGACCGAGGCCCAAACGGGTCAGCCCCAAACCTGCGGATCTAAGCCCCAACCCGACCCATGATCCACCTCCTTTTAAACCCCCCTCTTTCCTTCAGTTCTTCCATTTTTCACAAACCCACACACACTTACATCTCAAAACCCTCTCTTCTCTTTCCCGTCTTTGCTCTTCAAATCAGCGGCAACATCAACACCATCGTCATCAAAATCGTTCATCATCATCAAGAAAAAGCACAAGGATCACCATCATCTTCTACCTCTTCTTCATCATCTCCATTTTCGATTCTTGGTAAGAAACGCTTCAAAACTCGATTAAATTACTTAGAAAGCTTTTATTTACATGCTAGAACGTTTACTCAACGAAGATTTGCCCAAAAACTGACTTGAAAATGCATTTTTAAAGTTAAGTATTCGAGCAGTTCGTCCTGCGAACCGAGATCTGTTCGTCCTGCGAGACGAACCCAAACTGCGAACTGAAATCTCGACTCGCAAAGCCAAACTGCCAACCGAAACTGACCTGCGAACCGACCCGACCTGCGAACTGAACTACAAGTCAACTAGCGAGTTGACTTGCTGGCCGAACCTTGTGCTGCGAACCCAACTCGGTTCGCAGCCTACTGCCTTGCGAGCCGAACTCAGCTCGCACCGCGAACTCAGTTCGCACCACTATTTCAGTCCGCAACCAGACTTGACCAATTTCTCGAATTTAAATTCCAGATGTGATTTTAATAAAGCAATGTAGTAGAAATAAAAATTCCAGCTCGACCCCACCAGGGGCTCTGCCCCTTGGACCCTGCCAGGGGCTGCCGCCCCTTGGACCCCGCTACCAGGGGCGCTGCCCTCGGACCCCCGTCATCCAGGAACTTATAAATACTTTTCACACTAAGTGTCAAACACTTACAGATAATGAAACCTGATACAACGATACATATAATAATAACACTTTTGGATTATTATTACAAACCGTCACCAACGGGCCATACTTGTTTTTCAAAACTACAAACGAAATACTAAACAAACATTTGGACATTTCCTAGTTGAGTGGACAACTAGCATGGGTGATCCTTTGAGATACCTACTTATTTGATTACTTGCTTACTTACGACCTTGTGCGTTTTGGACGCCAGAGGGTTGCAGGGTTCGGAGAACCACGTATGGACTTACATCCGCTTTACTTACTTGATTACACCTTCATACTTACTAGACTCAGGTGAGTCTTACAGCCCTACTCTTACTGTTTTATACATATGAGGTGAGATACATTGCTTACTTTTCTTGAACACAAGTACGAACAACTCATTTTACTATACAGGATTGCATGAGTTACTTACTTTTACTGAAGTCTCTCCATCATATATCGTTAGTTATGGACTTAAGCGCGAACACTAGTTAATGGATCCATTAGGGAAATGACCCTCCCCGCCCGGGGTAGTAGTGCTACCACGAACTGTACTGTATAAACGGGCGACTATTATTCGTTACTTATGCTTGCTCAGTTACGAGCATGTCACGGGAGCAACTTATTACTTACGGGTTAAGCTTCGATTATGAGCCTCATGGCAACGGTATAACTTACTTACTTTACATTTGCGGGATTGCAAATACTTGATTTACGGCTGCGGGCATTATTGATGAAAGCTTGTTTTCAAATACTAATATTATTTACAAACCTGTGAGATTCACCAACATTCGTGTTGACCTTTTTAGCTTTGTACCTCAGGTACACAGACGGAGTAGGATTCCCTCAGGATACTAGCTAGAGTCGCATGATTTCTACACTGCACTTAACGGAGATTCTTAGCATTATCTTTTGTATTTATTATGATTATGTAATAGAATCTCCCGCTATACGCGCGGACACTGGGGAACTTTATTTTGTAACCAAAAACTCTATATTTCCAACCATTTTATGTAGGGTTTTTTGCCGAAAAAGGAACAACTTATTCCCGTTTTTGTGTTTTGGGGTATCAAATATTCTTAACTTTTTAAAATGAACAACTTATTTTAAAATTTGGATTAAAGGGTATATGGCTAAAAAGTTCGGATTATTTGATACGAGAAAACACGCTAATGTCAGTGATTTGGTAAATATAACATAGATCGGAGAATGGTTAAATGTTTTTTTGAGAAAAACGAGAATTATTGACTCATTAATCTTCCACAAATGGTTAAAAATTCCGAACTTTTTGGCCATATACCCTTTAATCCTAATTTTAAAATAAGTTATTCTTTTTAAAAAGTTAAGAATATTTGATACCCCAAAACACAAAAACGAGAATAAGTTGTTCATTTTTCGGCAAAAAACCCATTTTATGTATGGAAATGTAACTATTTTATAAACGTTGCATATAGATGTCGTTTGCTTTACTTTTGTGTTGTCATATTCGATTAGTAGCACCCCAAAGCTTGCTTCCGCTGAACAGTGATTTTGGGGGTGTTACAATATATATATACATAGATAGGCCTCGCTCTCGCTCAATACCTTCAACTATATTATATATGTATTATATGAATATAGGCCTCATTCCTTCTAACGCTTTGTCTCAGAATGGCAAACACACCACCCAATCCATCACACTCTCAATCTGGATCGCAGAATCCGAGGGTAGCTTGGAGGAATCCCAGGTTGCCTCGAGCTGGCCCGTATCCCACTCACTTCACTCTGCCGGCCTTGGCTGCTGGGCTGAACCGTCACGAGCAATGACTTTGCACCATGGATGTCGCACTGCAAGAAACAAACGAAAATTGGAGACTCACAGAACTTGAGCGCATCAACCAAGTCTCCGAAGATCACGAAAACACCGTTAGCAACATGAACATACTCCACGACCAAGTAGTGGAATCAGGAGTAGAAGTCAAGCTCTTGCGACTCAGGTTGGAACAATGCTAACAACGCCTACAAGAGGCCGAAGAATATTCAAGGATGCTGGTACAATGATTGGCCCTGGCAGAAGACAACGCCCGACAAACCAGCAGACTTGCAATCACCGTGGATCGACTTCTCGCACTAATGGAAAGGATAAACTTGCGTTAGAACTAGTGTGACTGTCATCTTGTAATCCATATCTACCTATGTAGGACTCTTACCATTCGAACCGGATGTAACAATTCCTGATACCTTTTGTACTCCCCATAATATATAACCTTTTGAAAACTCGTATCATGTACCAAACTTGGTTATTTTAATGAAATATGATTATCACTTTGTACTTTCATCATATAGTTCATTGTATACACATGTGATATATCAAAATTTTTACGCGAGTATCTCATTGTCTTTTCTTGATCTTGTTCAGCAAGATGCCACCGAAGCGATTCACCTTCAGTGAAACTGAAATCGCACAACTCATAGCCCAAAGCGTGGCCCAAGCTATGGCTACCCGACATCCCGGTTCGGGCAGCGAAGATACAACTGCCAACGGGCCTCAATCCAAACCTTGCTCATACAAGGACTTCCAGAGCTGCAAACCCTTGAGCTTCAAGGGAACCGAAGGAGCCATCAGTCTGATCAGATGGTTCGAGAAAATGGAATCCGTCTTCCACATCAGCAAATGTGTGGAAGAGGACAAAGTCAAATACTCCACCTGCACCCTCGAAGATGGTGCCCTCTCATGGTGGAATTCATGTGCCCAGTCGGTGGGTATTGATACCGCCTACCTACTCCCTTGGGAAGACTTGAAGAAAATGCTCACTGATGAGTACTGCCCTAGTGAAGAACTCCATAAGCTGGATGAGGAGTTCTGGCACTTGAAAGTGCAGGGGACTGATATTGTTGGATATACCACCAGATTCCAACAACTTGCCATCCTTCGCCCAGCTATGGTGAGTACCGAGCCTGAGAAAATCAAGAAATACATCCGCGGCCTTTCGGAACCTGTCCGGGGAAACGTCGCATCATCAAACCAAACCACTCTTCATGGTGTCATCCGAATGGCCCATGAACTTCTAGCCATGAATGAAGACTCTTAACCACCCACTTCTTCCTCCAACCACCTCAAAAGAAAGTGGTCCGACAACCACAACAACTCCCAAAACAAGAAAGCCGACACCATCAAGGTCTACAACTCAACCACCGAAACCAGATGGGGTTACACTAGGAACAAGCCTTACTTTTCCAAGTGCAACCGCCACCATGAAGGTCCATGCGGTCCCTATTGCAACAACTGCAAGAGGCACGGCCACCTCACCAAGGACTGTAGGTCCCCTGCCAACAATAACAACTCCAACAACACCACCAGACCACACCGAGCTTGCTATGAATGCGGAAACCCTGGGCAGTTTAGGAATAAGTGCCCGAAACTGAAGAACAAAGCCAACAACAACAACAACGCTAAAGATAGAGCCTTCGTGCTCAATTCTGGGGACGCCCGTCAGGATCCGAATGTGGTCACGGCTATGTTCCTCCTCAACAATTTAACTACCTCTGTTATATTTGATACTGGTGCCGATAGGAGCTTTATCTCAGATGAGTTTTGTCCCCTACTTGACATCACTCCTGTTACTCTAGATGTTAAGTACACTATAGAACTAGTGAACGGTAAACTCATAGAAACCGATAGCGTGATACCTAATTGCATTTTAAACATAGCCAACGAAACCTTTTCGATAGATCTTATGCCTGTTGAAATTGGAAGTTTTGACATCATCATTGGTATGGACTGGTTGTCCAAGCACCGAGCCGAAATCATTTGTTATGACAAAATCGTCTGCATCCCTCTTGTTGTCGGTAGAACCTTGATCATACAGAGGGAAACCGGTGGGTCGAGATTAAATATCATCTCTTGCCTGAAAACCCGGAAATTTCTCAGAAAGGGTTATCCTGCAATCCTCGCACACATCACAGAGAAAAAGTCAGAGGAGAAGCGACTTGTGGATGTGCCAATCGTTAGAGACTTTCCCGAAGTCTTTCCGGAAGAACTACTTGGTTTACCTGCACCTAGACAGGTTGAGTTCTCGATCGACCTCGTGTCGGGTGCCGCACCGATAGCCCAAGCACCATTTCGCCTAGCTCCATCCGAACTTCAGGAGCTGTCCACCCAGTTACAGGAACTCCTGGACAGAGGATTCATTAGACCGAGTTCTTCTCCTTGGGGAGCCCCGGTCTTATTTGTTAAATAGAAAGACGGTTCTTTCCGAATGTGTATCGACTACCGAGAGTTGAACAAGCTAACTGTTAAGAACCGGTATCCACTTCCTCGCATCGATAACCTGTTTGACCAACTGCAAGGATCGAGCTGTTATTCAAAGATCGATCTTTGATCAGGTTATCATCAATTACGTGTTCGTGACACCGACATCCCAAAAACCGCTTTCAGAACCCGTTATGGGCATTACGAATTTCAAGTGATGCCATTTGGTTTAACCAACGCACCGGCTGTCTTCATGGACCTCATGAATCGGGTGTGTAAGCCGTATCTCGACAAGTTTGTCATTGTCTTTATCGATGACATCCTCATCTATTCGCGCAATGAGAAGGAGCATGCGCAACACCTCAAAACCATCCTAGAGCTACTTAAGCACGAGGAGCTTTAAGCTAAATTCTCTAAGTGTGAGTTCTGGATGCAAACCGTTCAATTCCTCGGATACGTGATTGACAGTAAAGGAATTCACGTCGACCCATCGAAAATCGAGGCTATCAAAGACTGGCAAGCGCCAACCACTCCAACCGAAGTACGCCAATTTTTAGGATTGGCCGGTTACTATCGTCGGTTCATCGAAAATTTCTCCAAAATAGCCCAACCACTCACGACACTGACTCAAAAGGAAAAGAAGTTCAATTGGACTGATAAACAAGAGTCAGCATTTCAGCTATTAAAACTCAAGCGTTGCAGTGCTCCTATTCTATCCTTACCCGAAGGCACCGACGACTTTGTGGTATACTGCGATGCTTCCCATCAAGGTCTCGGTTGCGTGTTGATGCAACGAGACATGGTCATTTCTTACGCTTCCCGACAACTCAAATTTCATGAGAAGAACTACATGACTCACGACCTAGAGCTAGGGGTCGTGGTGTTCGCCCTCAAAATCTGGAGACACTACCTTTATGGTACCCGATGTACCGTATTCACCGATCACAAAAGTCTCCAACACATCTTCGACCAAAAAGATCTTAATATGCGACAACGTTGTTGGGTCGAGTTGCTCACCGATTACGACTGTGAAATCAAATACCACCCAGGCAAGGCAAATGTTGTTGCCGATGCCCTCAGTCGAAAGGAACGACCGAAACCACTTCGAGTCCGAGCCGTCAGTTTGACCATTCATAATGATCTCACCATCCAAATTCACACCGCTCAAATCGAAGCTTTAAAACCTGAAAACATCAAAAGCGAAGCCTTACGAGGCATTGATAAACAATTCAAAATCAAACCTAATGGCGTTAGGTACTTCTTAAACCGAATCTGGTTGCCTAGTTTTGGGAACCTGCGAGACTTGGTGATGGATGAAGCTCACAAGTCTAAATATTCTATCCATCCGAGAGCCGACAAAATGTATCACGGCATCAAGGAATTCTATTGGTGGCCGAACATGAAAGCTGAAATTGCCACATATGTCAGCAAGTGTCTTACATGTTCGAAGGTCAAAACCGAACATCAAAAACCTTGTGGTTTACTTCAACAACCCAGCATTCCTGAATGGAAATGGGAACAAATTGCCATGGATTTCATAACCAAACTGCCCAAGTCATCGAGCGGTTGCGATACCGTTTGGGTGATCATTGATCGCCTCACCAAATCTGCTCATTTCTTGGCAATCAAGGAAACTGATAAAATGGAACGCCTCTCACAAATCTACAACAAAGAAATTGTTTCTCGACACGGTGTCCCAACCTCGATTATCTCTGACAGGGACGCTCGTTTCACATCTCACTTTTGGCAATCACTTCAAAGATCGTTGGGTACCCGACTTGATATGAGTACTGCATACCATCCTCAAACCGATGGCCAAAGTGAATGAACTATTCAGACACTGGAAGACATGCTACGAGCTTGCGTAGTTGACTTCGGTGCCAACTGGGAAAGACACCTACCATTGTGCGAGTTTTCCTACAATAACAGCTATCATGCCAGCATTAAGGCTGCACTGTTTGAGGCACTGTACGGTCGTAAGTGCCGATCACCGATTTGTTAGACCGAAGTGGGAGATAGTCAACTCACTGGTCCTGAACTCATACACGAAACCACTGAGAAAATCTTCGAAATCCAAAACCGACTCAAAGCCGCACGTGATCGTCAGAAAAGTTACGCTGACGTGAGACGTAAACCACTCGAATTCCAGGTTGGGCATCGAGTACTCCTGAAGGTATCGCCTTGGAAGGGCGTAATCCGATTCGGCAAACGCGGGAAGTTAATTCCCAGGTACATTGGGCCTTTTGAGATCCTCGAAAGGATTGGCCCCGTGGCATATCGACTGTAGCTGCCAGCCGAGTTCAGCAGCGTGCACCCTACTTTTCACATTTCTAACCTAAAGAAATGCCTGTCTGATGAGACACTCATCATCCCACTTGACGAGATTCGCGTCGATAACGAATTCATTTTGTTGAAGAACCTGCTGAAATCGTAGACCGTGAGGTCAAACAACTCAAACAAAGTCGTATTCCCATCGTTAAGGTCAGGTGGAATTCGCGGCGCGATCCGGAATTCACTTGGGAACGGGAAGACCAAATGCGACTCAAGTATCCTCAGTTATTCGCTGACCCTACATCAAACGCGACATCGAGCTAAATTTCGGGACGAAATTCTCCTAACAGGGGGAGAATGTAACACCCGCCAAATTACGGCTAGTAATTAGTGCCTAACTCTCTGTTAATACATGTAATTAGTTGGTTTAGGCTAATTAATGTATCATAATATATATTGTTGAATATATACAAGTATGCGATTTGATTTAAATCGTACAAGTTTCAAATCGAATGTAATTCGGTTCAATTAAATACGGACGTGGGTGAACGATTTTTATTAAATAATATGACATTATTTAATGACACTATTACACACAACATATTTTGTTAATAATATTTCGAATTTATTTTGTATCATACAAACAACATTTGCGCGATTAAATAATAAACGCGCAAGCAAATAAATGCGCAAGCAAACAAAACAAGTTAAGGTTATAATTTATAACTTAAATGTAAAAGTATTTGATGAAATGCTTCAACCAAATTGTCAAGTAATTAATTTCCCTTTTAAAACATATAATTAAATGTTTTGAATAATTATTTAAAAGTTTAAACGAACGAGAAAATGAACGCCGCACGGAGCGCGTATGTAGGGAACGAAAAACTGGTGAAGCCCACACCCGGTGGACCCCACCAGCCCCCCCCCCCCTTCCCCCTTCTTTCCCTCCTCCTTCCTTCCTTCTCATTTCATCATCTACCTATCTCTCTCTTCCTCTCTTTTTCTCTCAAAACTCACCACCACCATCACCATTAAACCCACTAAAAACACCACGAAATGAACCCGGATCGTCAAGCTCGTTTGGAGAAAAGTGACCACCTCGCAACGATCTGCATTTCCATCTTTCTGGATTTCTCACGCGCGAAGTTGTAAGTTTCCGACAAAACCCGCAACTCCTCGATTTGTAGTGTTTTCAAGTTCTAGTTGTTTCTTTAAGCTTGAAATGTCCATCTAAGAGTTGGGTAAAAGAATCGGACCAAACGGAGACCGAAAAACTCGTTTTTGGCCCAAAATCCGTCGATCAGACCTAAGTATCGCCTAGGCTGTCCAGTATGGCGTCACTTCTTGCGACACTTAAGTGCCACACCAAGTGACGCATAAAGCCCTAAAGTTGTGTCACTTAAATAAGTGCCGCATAAAACCCCTTTTTCCCGACACTTACCTCCGTCACTTGTCTAGTGACGCCTAGAAGCCTTATCCGACACTAACACCCGACACTGCCTTAGTGACGCCTCAGTATGCATCACTTCCCTAAGTGACACCCTCAGCCCAGATTTCACTATTTCATGCGTCACTTCTTAAGTGTCGCCCAAGCCACCTAGTGACGCTATAAGTGACACAAAGACAAAAGGTTTCAAACTATTTTTACACTAAGCGTCGAACTTACACAACCTCAAATACTTACAATATGACTCCTAAAACATTGTAAAACATATTTTTCAAGTATAACACTTCCAAATCAATATGATAACATCAAGACTATTATTACCAACGATCACAAACGGGCCGTACACATTTTCAAACACTTAGACAATCAACCAAATTGTAATCATTTGGACATTCTATTTGGACAAACAACTACAAGGTAGTCTTATTAGATACCTCCTCATGTTTATAATCATCGCGTGTCGTGGACACCCTCAGGTTACAAGTCTTTGGACTTCAATTCTTGGCTAACCGATCTGAGTTTGTTAAGATAAACTCTTTAGGCTCAGGTGAGTCTCATGGCCCCTCTTTTACTGTTTTACTCAGGGGTGTGATACATTGCTCTATTTTAACACATGAACGCGAGTACATATTTCAATATACTACATGAGTTGTTTTCAACTAATCAAACCAAAGACCTCTGTCACTATAGTCTGGTAATACGTAAGTAGCGTGAATATTAGTATATGGTACCATATAGGATTGACCCTCCTCGTCCGGGTTAGCAAGCACTAACTGGGTAAACGGACGTACTAATATTTGGGAAGACGAGTGTGGATTAGGCACTCGTGGAGGCACCTCGCTCGGAATTCTCTATATGGGACCCGACCCTCGAGTTAAGCTCAGAATATGCGCTCATGGCTGTATACATTATCTGTAACTTTATTTGCTGGAAGCAAATCAATAATTAAATCTTGCGGTTCATACGATATTATTTGATACTCAAACCTGTGAGCCACCAGCGTTAGCTGACCCATTTTAGCATGTATCACAGGTACTCAGCAGTAGATCTGGACTGCCCTTAGGATTACTATAGCTCGAGTCAGCATGCAGACAATATAGATTTTCTTGCATTAATATATTTTTTACAAGTATTTATGTGTTGAAATCCCTCATCAAATCGAACACGAGCTATGTATGGGTTCAACTGTTGTAAACTTTTTAAATATTAATATATTTTGTTAAAACGACGCATATAGAGTCGTTTGCTATATATCTGTGTGCTTTGATTATTGATTAGTAACACCCAAATTATGCTTCCGCCAAACAGTAAATTTGGGGGTGTTACACCGATGTATGCATTTGAATTAGAACTTGATCTTGCAATATATTTCGAGATCACACCAATGAGTGCCATACGTGGCATAGGTGCAATCTGTCTCGATACTTCTAAGGAATCTACACACCTTCCAAACACCAAATATCCACTCACTCTTCGCACCCAACCAAAACCTCCCTTTATTTATCCCGAACCTATGAAAGTCACATCTTCCAGCATTTCTCAGAGACACTCTCATTTTCTCAAATTTCTTCAAGAAAAGCCAACATGACCTCACAACCCAACACTCAAAGAAACCTTTCGGGCCAGAATAACACATATTCATCTGTAAGTTCGGCATAGCAAAAAGAAAAATGAGAAAAAGAAAGAAAACAAAGAAACATTATGCCGGCGCTACCAAGAAAAAAGCCAGAAACGGGAAACTAATATCCAAAAAGGGTTGCACTATGAAGTCTTTTAAAAGTCTGAGATTCCAAAAAAAGAGACCTCCTAAAAGAAAGCGTTTAAGCTTCGAGAAAATATAAGAAAAACCCATCACACTCCCCTTCACAACTTCCTCCAAACCAAAAACCTGATTTCTTCTAAGATATCTTGAAAGATTAGTGCCGTTCTCATCCAGAGTGATGGAGATTTGATTCTTGATCAAGCCTATGATGAGAATGCTGCATGACTGGCTATCTGATTGATTGACACTAGCAAGTAGGAAACCCTAAACACTTGAGTGATTTGAGTGACCCACTGTAAGGATTGCCTAGTCATGATCACCATCTAAGTTGCTCGAAGAAGGTATCAAACTCTAAACTCTTAGTTTCCCATGAAAAGCTATTTCATAACTGGAATATTTTATTCTCTGGAAATGGCATTCCTAAGAAAAATTGCAATTAGAATCCTTCTAAAAGGCTTCTTGAATGAGTTTGCTTGAGGACAAGCAAAGTTCTAAGTGTGGGATACTTCATATCGTGCAAAAAGTCACATTTTTACTACCGATATCTCTCTCATTCTGGAACGATTCTTGGTATTTGAACTCAAATAACACTCAAATCAATGAGAATCTGCCAAGAAGGTCAAAACAAGGTTGCACGATAAAAATCAAGCAAAACGGATGAAAAACGAAGATTCCACGCACGTTTGAAGATTCAAGGCATCAAAACAAGATTCAAAGACTAAAGTGCCCATCATCAACATCCATCTTATCCAAGATGATCGTTTTCAAAATACAAGTAACAGAAGAAGAATCAACAAAAACGGATAAAGAATGAAGATTCTACGCCCGTTAGAAGATTCAAATGATTAGTACGCAATATCTAGAGATAGGAAACTCATCTCGGGGATTTCTTTACATCAAAATCTTCGTTTTTGAATTATGAATCCAACTCAAAAAGAATCGACGAAAACAGACGCATAACAAAGAAAATACGCACAAATTAAGAAACGAGACAAAAGACGGCGAACCAGGGCGGGGGTAGGCCACCTACCACCCTTCCCATTTCCTCTTTTTGGTCCTTTTGCGTACCCGGTGCCACACCTTTATGCGATTGTACGTACCCGATGCCACACCTTTACGCGAAAGTACGTACCTGGTGCACCACCTTTTTCACCTTTTTCTAATGTGCTCCCCAAGATGCTAACATGAGCCGGATTTCACCTATAAATAGGAGGGCTTTGGTTCATTTGAAAATACACTCTTTCAACACAACTTATAAGTTTTACACACTTTCTTTAGAAAATCTCTTGTATTCTTTAGTCTGTCTCATTCTAGGATTATTGTAATTAATCTACGGATTAATATAGAAGCTAGGGAGAACGCTAGGGATTCGGAGATCGATCTTTGTATGTGCAAAAGAGTTGTCAGTCATAATAATACACTGCTACGCATTTATTTCCGGGTGATATCTAAACTTTTATTTTACCTGGTATGTGATTTATTTGTTGCCATTAATTGCGAGTAGTTTATTATTGTGATTGTTGATGATGTAGATAATTATAAATAGGGATGACATTATACAATTAGTGCACGACGATCGTAAAGTGATATGATGGCCCCTATTCGACTGTTTATTCGATATAGTACTGGAAATGCTTTCGAGCAAAGTACAAATGTATGAAAGTCATAAACGACCGAAGGTAGTCATATCACTGGAATCAGCTCTGGTTTAACAGTTGGAATTCCAAAAGGGATAATACAACTTCGCAACCAACTGGTATATCCTACAAAAGTCAATGCATCACAAAGTAATGTTCATAAAATACGTTCAGTCAAATTAGGAATTAGTAACCCTTATACTGTTAAGACCTTATGAACTTAAGTTTAATCCATGGAATACCCTTTCTGGTTATCCACGTGACTGCAACCTAGTAATTAGGATCTGATCAACCTTAATTATGGTAAGTAGTTATCTGTGCCCATAACATGCAATAAGTAAGACACAGTGAAATCACTCGTTGTATATATTAGGTTTACATTTCCGCACTGCTTTACATTTAATTAGTTTAGAGTGTCATTTTCAATGTTTTACTCTTGACCGCATGTTGGACGTAATAAGTCATGGAATTACCATGCAAAGTACACGGTCTAATTACTGAAATGCATGGTCTGCATATGAAACACGTTTTTAACAAACTGTAAATAATCCAGGGATGTATAACTGTTTGAAAAAGAGAGATTTAAGTCATAAGTTGAAGAAACCAGAATCTAACCAATTATAAATAAGACTTAGGAATGAAAGTGAAAGTCCAAGTGACTTAGGATACTTAAACCTCTAGGTATTATAAAATAGGCGGTCTAAACATACAAAGTTATTAATCTGCATGCTAATAGAACAGTAAACTGTCTTAGGGGTTAAGAATGGTCGGACCTATGAGACGATACACCACTGATTCATGCACCTCGGTATAAAATCAAAATAGGTTGCTTATCTCTCAACCAAATAGGTATTGGAAGTTGGCGTATTGCTCCGATCAGAATCATGATAACCTAGTTCCTAGTGACATGCCAATGGGAAATTTAGTTGGTAGGGTTCTAGAGTTTCACCTAATAGTTTACTAATTATATTAAGTTTTGTCCCTATTTAGTCTGTCATCCCGAAACATTAATTATCGAAATCTCAGCAATCACATCTCTATCTTTATCTGCTTTCCTGTACTTTAATTCCCTGCAACTTACTTTCCTGCATTTTAATTACTTGCCTTTAGTTTAAAACCCCCAAACCTACCTACTTTGTTCCATCCTAAATACTTCCCTACCAAAAGTGCTAACTTTAATCACCACATGTTTGGATTAATAGAACGATCTTAGGTTATACTTACCGCTTACTAACCAGAGTAGGTAGTACATATAATTTAAGCCCCGCTAAATATAAATTTTAAAACCCCTGGTGGCACCCGATTAGTTACCATCAACGACACCGACGCTTTCGGGTGCCATCAGAAGCATTTAGCTTGAGTCGCATATTATCAAACAACAAGAGATTAGGCTGCATTTACTATAATTTTTATTAACATTTATGTAGCAGGAATCTCTAGACAATTGACGCGAACTCCAAGAAGTTTTTCAACATTTTAAATTATGGAATGTAACTATTTTCAAAACGTCTCATTTAGAGGTCGTTTGTTGTAATCTTTGTGTTATGATGTTTGATTTGGTCAGCGCCCCCATGACACCTCATCCTTCCGTTGCCACATGTTCTGGGGGTGTGACAGAGTTGTAAGCAAACTCCACTTTTCTTTAATTTTTGTATTAATAATACTTATATTATCATATATTAGTGTTCTATATGTGAAAATTTGGTCAAAAACGAAGTTAAAAACTGGTTTGGGGATGAACTGCATGAACAGTCCTGAAAAAGGCCCTCACCCGATCGGGTGAGTTTTCATACCCGATTGGGTGAGCGTACCTGATTGGGTGAGCATACCCGATTGGGTGAAGCTTAAAAGTTAAGAAACAATAACTGATCGTGTATTTTAGTTCGAATTTGTTACAGAGGTATGATTCAATGTACCCAAAAGTTATTTCAAAAGTTAACTTTGTACATGTATATATATAATTACAGATAATGATTTCATCACATAATATGGATAATGAATATACTTTACAAGTATACAACCAAACACATAATAATACTTGAATTATTATCATGAACCATCACCAACGGGCCGCACACATTTTACAAACTTCAAACATAAACAATTATCGAATACTTTGGGCATAGTTAAATCGGATAAACATTGTATGGGTAGTATATTTATGCGTCCATTTACTTATTTAGAATCTCACGTGTTTAGGACACTAGGAGATTTCGGATTCGGACATAAGCTTACTTTAGCATAGCTAGCTCCTCGGGTGAGTCTCACAGCCCAACACTTACTTGTTTTCGTGATCACAGTTATCCGGTTAGTTAATTTAATTATTAATTCGATTAAACATATTTGATTATCATTGTCGGTCTTGATTTTCTTTGTTCGAGTATTGCATGAGTGTTTTAATACGGGAAAGTCCTCATCATTGCATGGTTCGTTAACTTAATAAGGCGCGATTACTATATGATAGATCTATCATAGGAGTGACGTCCCCGTCCGGGTTGCTAGCTACAACTATGTACAAACGGGCATTTTAGTAATTGTTATGGGTGTTGACACCGTTCGGGAGGCAGAAAATCAGGTTAGGCCTCGAACCATGGCTTAATGAAATACAAATGTCATTGTCGGTAAATCTAGTCGGAAAACTTAATTGGTTTATCATTGTTCGGTTATTTATTTAATCATTGTCGGTATTAAATCATCGGATAATCATACTGATCACATCAATATTTTATGTTAAACCTGTGAGATTCAGCAGCTTTATAGCTGACCTTTTAGTGTTGTATTCTCAGGTGATCAGCAATAGTAGAATGGCCCTCACGATAAGCTATCTACTTATGAGTCGCATGCATTTATTTAAGACATGAAGATTTTCTAGCGTTATCTTTTGTATAATGGTTATGTATTAAAATCTTTAAAATTCAATTGCGAACTTGCTATCATTGTAAACTTATGACTTAAACTTTGTATTACTTTTGTAAAATGTATAAACGTCTCATGTAGAGTCGTTTGCTTGTAACCTCTATGTTTTGATATTTGATTAGTCACACCCAAAATCGTCGCTTCTGCAAATCATGAAATCGGGTGTGTGACACGCGGAAAACTAAACCCTAGATACATTGGACCATTTGAGATCCTCGAGAGGATAGGTTTAGTGGCATATCGATTGCAGCTGCCACCCGAGCTCAGCAGCGTGCACCCCACTTTTCACATTTCTAATTTGAAGAAATGCTTGTCTGATGAGACACTTATTGTTCCACTCGATGAAATTCGTATTGACGACAAGCTTTATTTTTTGAAGAACCCGTCGAAATCATGGACCGTGAGGTCAAACAACTCAAACAAAGTCGTATTCCCATCGTCAAAGTCAGGTGGAATTCGCGGCGTGGTCCGGAATTCACTTGGGAACGGGAAGACCAAATGCGATTCAAGTATCCTCAGTTATTCATTGACACTACTTCAAACACGACTTCAAGCTAAATTTCGGGATGAAATTCTTCTAACAGGGGAGAATGTGACACCTGTCAAATTAGGACTAGTAATTAGTGCCTAATCATCTGTTAATACATGTAATTAGTTCTGTGTTAGGCTAATTAATATATCAATTAATATATATTGTTGAATATATACAATTACGCAATTTGGCTAAATCGTGCACTTTTCAATCGAATGTATTTTGATTCAATAAATACGGGAGTTGGTGAACAAAAATTATTAAATAATATAGCATTATTTGATAACTCTATTATATCCAAAATATTATTTTAATAATATTTCGTATTTATTTCGTATCGTACAAATAACGTCAACACGATTAAAATATTAAACGCGCAAACAATCAAGAACAAAGTTAAGTTATATTGTATAACTCAAATATAAAGTATTTGATGAAATACTTCAACAAAAATACCGAATAATTATTCCTATTTTAAAACGTATACTTAAACGTATAAAATAATTACTTAATGTTTAAACGATCGTGGAAACGAATACCGCACAGAGTGCGAATACAGGGGAACAAGTTGGGAGACTCCCACCTCAAGTGGGCCCCCTAAACCAGCCCACACCCCCTCCCTTTTCCTTCCTCTTTCTTTGATCATCACTCAAACATCACTATCACCATCTCACTCTCTCTCTTTTTTCTCTCTAAAAACAACCACCACCACCGCCACCTACAACCACCACCAAAACTCATTAAATCACTTAACTCATTTGGAACTCACGATCTACATTTCTACCTTTTTGGAATCTCTTCGCGTTGATTCGTAAGTTTCCGACAAATTTTGAAACTCTTCGATTTCGTCCATTTTTACTTGTATGTTGTTTATCTAAGCTAGAAATGTCCAAATATATGATTGAAACTCGTTTTCGGAACATTGTCGGAAAATGTCGGTTTTGGTAATTTTAAGGAAAACGACTCTACGAACGTAACCAACACAAAGTAATGATTTTTATGAACTCTTGGAACCAAAATATGGGTTGGGAAAAAGAATCAGACCAAGTGGTGGTCGTTAAACACGTTTTTGACAAATTTCGGATCTGACGAGATGTAAGTGACGCTACGGCCAAAAACAGTATAGCGTCACTTCCTTAAGTGACGCATTAAGTGTCGCCAAAAACCCTCATTTTGCGTCACTTGCTTAAGTGTCGCATAAAACCCTCTTTTTGCAACACTTGCCTAAGTGTCGGTAACCACCCTACCCGACACTCATACCCGACACTTGCCTAAGTGCCGCCACCTTATGCGACACTTCCTTAAGTGACGCCAATAATTCAAAACTTACCATTTTATGCGACACTTCCTGAGTGTCGCCAAAATCTTTAAGTGACGCTAAAAACAGAAAGTTCACAAATCATTTTTATACTAAGTGTCAAACTTGTATAACCTCAAACCTTTATACGATACGACTTCTAAAACACATTGGGATGTACTTTTAAGTAAAAACTCCGAAATCATAATGATCATGTTAAGATTATTATTACAAACAATCACCGACGGGCCGTACACGTTTTCAAAACTCCATCAAATCAACCATATCGTAGTCATTTGGATAATCTAGTTGGATGAACAACTACAAAGGTAGTCTTTTAAGATACCTACTTACATTTATAACCATCGCACGTATTGGACGCCCTCAGGTTACAAATCTTCGGACACCAATATTCGGCAAATCAATCAAGTTTATTAAGTTAAACGCTTCAAGACTAAGGTGAGTCTCATAGCCCCTATTTTACTGTTTTTACTCAGGGGTGTGATATACTGCTCGTTTTGTTTTACTATATGAACGCAAGTACGAAATCAAACAAATACTACATGAGTTATTTCACTAAACTCTTCAAAACCCTCCTCATCATAGTTTGGTAATACGTTGTAGCGTGAATATTAGTATATGGTACCATATCGGATTGACCATCCTCATCCAGGTTAGCGCGCACTAACTGGTTAAATGGATGTATTAATATTTGTTCAGACGAGTGTAGATTAGGCACTCGAAGGAGGCACCTCGATCATGATACCTTAAAAGTGGAGCTAACACCTCGAGTTAAGCTCAGACTATGTGCCCATGGCTGTATAATCTCTTTTATTTTGTTGTTGCAATTTAAATTCAAATAAAATATTGCGGTTCATACGAATATGTTTTGACATATAAACCTGTTAGCTCACCAGCATTCACTGACCCATTTTAGCATGTATCACAGGTACTCAGCAGTAGGTTGGACTGCCCAATCAGGATTCATTAGCTCGAGTCAGCATTCAAATAATCAGAGATTTAATTGCATTATTATATTTTGTATAAAGTAATTATGTAATATAAATCTCTTAATTCAGAAACTGAGCTAATGTAAGCTATATTTTTGATGTAAACTTTGATTTAAATCAATACAACTATAAAACGACGCATGTAGTGGTCGTTCATTATATAACTTGTGTGTTTTGATTATTGATTAGTCGCGCACCGACCCGATTCGCTTACGCAACCTGAACTTGGGGGTGCGACATACACTAAATTCTTTTTATTAGTATAGAAGATATGAATATTAATAGACATTTAAACTTTCATCAAAATGTTACTGTACATAAGTTACAAAACAGATATTTAATATCCACCAATGGGGTTACATAATGTGTAACATAAACTAATTATAATACATTAATTAAATTATATAATAAACCTTGAATATAAGTATTACTAAGCCATTAGTATATGAATTAAGTTTTGCAATGATTAGATTAAGTCGTCTAATTCAAACAGTCAACATTTAAACAGTAATTTGGTCAAAAGTTCTTTGATCTACTAATGCAATCAATAAACACAATTGCTATATATATATTCACATCATTCGAATTATATATTACCTTTGCTTCATATGCTAAAAAGACGTTACTAATTAACCGTTACGTACATTGATACTTTTGCTACACATATACTTAGTCCGGACATACCTATATACGAAGTGACTTAAGTATTTTTTATGAAGGGAGGGTAAAATAGTAAATTAATATTTTTTTAGACTTTGAGTCAAATATATTATATAGTAGTTAGATATATCAAGATTCTAAATTAATTTTTTGACGGTATGTTAAGATATCCTAGAAAAATGAGCAAGCTCCTACTTCCTTCGTCCCATAGGTTAGGAAATTTATTTAAATTATAAAAGATGTAAAGTATTGAGGGTAAAATATGGAGTTTGGTTATTTATATTAATTATTTTTTGCAAGTGATTAAATATTTTGAATTTATATAAATAGTAATTTGGACATTTATTTTTAAGAATAAGGTTCAAATTAGTACAATAACTTTTAGTGAGAATGGAGAAACCAATAGAATACGCCACATGTTACAAAACCAACTTTCCCCATATTTTTTAAACGTTAATATTTTTCAAACGGTAAGTCTAAAAATCATACAAATTGTACCACAAATATCAGTGTTTTATTCTGTTCGATTATAGATGTGACAAGATATACTTTCAATGACCTTTTTTTTTCCATTTTTCGGTGGGTTTTGAAAACAACTAACACATGTGTTACCGGCTAACACATGTGATATCAACGAGTAACACATGTGATATCAGTTACTAACACATGTGTTACTAATTTTGTAGAATTTGTAAAACCTAAAAAATAAAAGTCAACGAATGTATACCTTGTGAGATGGCAAATTGCAGAGAAAAAATGCTGATTTTTGTGGTGTAATTTTTATAATTTTTCGACTTACAGTTTGTGAGATATTCAATTTTGAAAAACGTGAGAAGAAATTGGGTTTTGTGAAACGTGTCACATTCTGATTGTTTTCTCCATTGTCACTCAACTTTTTGTACTCATCTGAAACCCACTCTTATTTTTAAATGGAGGGGTATATATTAATACTCGATTACTCCTGGTGCGAGCTACATTATTCATTTTACCCGTTAAAATATGGAACCTTGTATACATATATACATATATATATATATATATATATATATAAAGTAACATCCTCAAATTGGGTCTAGTAGTTTATATTATTTCCTGGCTTAAATGATTATTTAATGTGTTAGGAAATAGTTTTGTTTGGTTTATTTGAAAATAATTGGAAAAAGGGTTAAATATATTATTGTGACAGGTAAATTATTAATTATTTTAAATTAATAAAGTTGTCGGTAAAATAAAATGTTTGGACTCGCGAATGATTTTTGGGTTCCAGATAATAGGTTTAGAAAGGGAATAAAATTATACTCTTTAAAATGTGAAGGCGGTGGTGGAGATCGACCTGTTTCTTTTATTTCTTTGATGTTTCCATTTCCCTACTTAGAGCAAAACCAAGCACACAAATAAGTAGAAACATGAAGGTTGTGATTCTGATTGTTATATAAACTCTATCACCATCATCAGATTTCATCACCAACATCATCTTGATTACTTGATTGGTAAGTGTTCTTCATAATTATAAACCCTTTTTGTGACTTCACATGTTAAGGTTTATGATATAAGATGAAATTGATGATTGAATAGATGAAATATGATGTTTGTTGATGTATTGAAGTATTAGAAAACTTAGAAACTAAGTTTTTTGGAGTTTTGGTGTGATTTGGTGCGTAAAATCGGTAACAGCAGCGAGACTCGCAAAACCTAGTTCGTCTTGCGAGCTGAGTTTGTCTTGCGAAGAGAGTTGAGCTTTGCAAGCCGAGTTGAGCGCTGCGAGTTGAGCTGCGAACTGAGTTTCTGCGAACTCAGTTGGCTATGCGAACTCAGATAGCTGCGAGTTGAGAATTTTAAAACTTTTAATTATGTAAATTTTGAAAATGCGCAAGTGTTTTCAGGGTCGCGGATAAGTGACAATTTCATTAACTCAGATTTGGTTAAAATTTCATTAACTAGGTAGTTTTTGGCCATTTGGGGTCATCTAAGGGTCGACAATGGTATTTTTCAGTTTTAAACGTCATCTCAGGATTTTCTGATTTTGTTTCTGATTGAACTTTTGTTTGCTTAGACTTCAGGGATTACCTGATTGAATAAATATGTTAGAATGATGATTATGAGAAAAGTTACTAACTTGTGTTGTTCTATTGTGTTTCAGATAAACAGAAGACTCAGTGACATTAGACTACTGAGTGGATGACTGAGCTATTAGTGAGTGGACTTGTAACCCTCAGTGTGGTTTAGTTTTAACAGGTTTGGTTACAACGGGTAACCGTAGATTTACTGTTGATAGATTGTTTAGTCTGATTTGATGATCCCGATTCGATCAACTTACGACCGGTAAGTCCTATGATGTATCTGAACAGTGAGTATGTTACTGAGTATCCAAGGCCCTATCATATTTCTACAATTTATAACAGCCTAAAATGTATTCCATGTCCAAGGCCTATTCATATATATATATATATATATATATATATATATATATATATATATACTATATATAATAGTCTAATCATGTATGTATATACCATATATACATATATATCCGCCTACTTGTGTCTAGCACAAAACAAATATGAGTCCTGGTTCTCTCGTGGTAAGAGTCAACTAGTGCATTCTTATTCAATATAACCCCTTTCAGACTTCACATCATCTTTATTTAATTGTACATAGTTAGCTACGCTATGTTAAATTAAACACGTATGATGTAATTCCTGAACCAGTTATACCTATTCAGGAATACTGCCTAACGGTTATAGTCTAGGCCCACTAAATGCAACCTAGTTCTCTATAACCTCAGGCTCTGATACCAATCTGTCACACCCCCGATTTCATGATTTGCGGAAGCGACGATTTCGGGTGTGACTAATCAATAATCAAACACATAGGTTACAAGCAAACGACTCTACATGAGACGTTTTTAAATATTACAAAAGTAGTACAGAGTTTAAGTCATAAGTTTACAACATAATAGCGAGTTCGCAAAAATGATTTTCGAAGATTTTAATACATAACGTTTAGCAAAATATAATGCAAGAAAATCTTCATTTGTTTGTAGATGTATGCGACTCGTAATAGATAGCTTATCCTGAGGGCCATCCTACTGTAGCTGATCACCTGAGAATACAACACTAAAAGGTCAGCTATAAAGCTGGTGAATCTCACAGGTTTAACATAAAACATTGATGTGATCAACATGATTATCCGACGATTTAATACCTACAATGATTAAATAAAATAACCGAACAATGATAAACCAATTAAGGTTTCCGAACAATGATTTAACCCATTAAGGTTACCGAACTATGATAAACCAATTAAGGTTACCGACTAGATTTACCGACAATGACATTGTATTGCATTAAGCCATGGTTCGAGGCCTAACCTGATTTTCTACCTCCCGAACGGTGTCAACACCCATAACAATTACTAAAATGCCCGTTTGGACGTGGTTGTAGCTAGCAACCCGGACGGGAATATCACTCCCATGATAGATCTATCTTTTAGTAATCACGCCTTTTTAAGTTAACGAACCATGCAATGATGAGGACTTTCCCGAATTAAAACACTCATGCAATAACCGAACAAAGAAAATCAAGACCGAAAATGATAACCAACTGAGCTAATAATTAAATTAACTAACCAAATAACAGTGATCATGAAAACAAGTAAGCATTGTATCTCACCTCAAGTATAAAAACAGTAAAAGTGGGGCTGTGAAACTCACCTGAGTCTATCCGAACAATGAATATGTCCGACGTGGAATAGACAATCCCCGAATCTCCTAGTGTCCTAAACACGCGAAACTTTATATAAGTAAATGGACGTCTAATTATGTCACTCGTATTAGGGTTCACTTGATTAACTATGCCCAAAGTATCTAGTTCGTGTTTACGTTTGAAGTTTGTCAATTGTGTACGGACTATTGGTGACTAATTTAAATTATATTCCAAAAATATAATTTTATTTGTTTTTGTATAGAAATACTTTGTATTTTTCGTATATAAATAGTTTGTACCATTTCGTATTATATATATATATATATATGTGTGTGTGTGTGTGTGTGTTTGAAATAGGTTACACAAAAATGAAAATAATCAAAACAGGTCACGGGGTTCGCAACCGTGACCACTCGCTACAAACCTCAATAATCTACTAAAATATGTATATGTGTGTTGATAAGAAGCTAGTCAAAAATTTAAATGGAATCAAAAGAGGGTCATAAGGGCTTGAACCCATGACCACTCACCTCACAGCACACCATCTTAACGGTAGGCTAACACCTCCTCTTGTTAATAAGTTGCCAGCAATATATTTATATCTGTGTTTGTAACCCACAAGTCAAAAATTAAAACAAATCAAAACACGGTCACAGGTTTCGAACCTCTGACCTGTCGCTGCCAAGGACACGCCCCAACCACAAGGCTGTTGCCTAATTTTTGTTTATTATTTACCAAGTATAATATGTATATGTTACTAGTTATATAAAATGTTTCTCTCATCCCATCAACCCAACGCCTGTAAGGGTAGAACCCATTTGCTAACTAGTTAACCAGTTTATAAAACACGAATACATGGTAATATAAACATTATGAACTCGAGATTAAAGGGACAGTAGGAGTTGCTCACGGTAGAAGGTGGAAGCCGAGGTGATGGTGGCGATGATGATGTCGTCAGCGATTCTAACCTGCTGCTGCCGCTGCCGAGAGTGATGAACACGATGATGATGATGACGATCGACTGCTACTGCTGTTTATTGTTGTTGTTGCTTCGGTGGTGGTGGTTGTCCGAAGATGGTGGTGGTGTGGGTGCTCAGTGGTAACCGAGAGAGAGAGGGAAGGAGATTGTTGATGTTGATGATGATGATAATTTGTGTGTTGTTGTTGTTTATTGTTTTAAGAGAAAAAGAGATGAGATAGAGAGTTGAAGAAGAAGGAAATGAAAATGATATGGAAGGGGTGTTTGGATTTTTGGCGTAGGATAAAAGGAAGAAGAAGGCTGGCCATCTCTAATTATTGGAGGTGGTTGGGCTAGCTTGATCATTTTGTGGTATTCATGACCCGTGTTTGTGTACCCGATCGTTCAATAAATTTATTATTTTTAATTTTTAATTTTGTTTATAATATTTCGGACATACTAAAGTAAAAATATTTTACTTGTGTTACAATATGTAATTTTGTTCATGACGTGTACACAAGTGAGGGAACACTTTTCATTTGAATTTCATGATTATATTTTGAGGTAATTTCCAAATACTTATTTATGAACGAGGTAATTTTCCAAATAGTAAAGGAAAAACTATCACGTTTGACAAAAAAAGTAACGTACGTGAGGAAATGCGCGAATCGAGCCCGACACCCGAACGAAATCCAAAAATATATTTTGGTAATTCAAAACAAGTATGTTAAAAATACTTAGTCATTCCGTATACCACTTATATACTAGAAACAATCACGAAGAACTCAAACGTTAAAAATTTAACTTAAACATACACAATTAACGTTTAATCGGTTAACAAACGTAACACGAATTTGAGGAACGAAGTTCACGAGCCCAAACCACTTATGGGTCAGGCCCAAATCGGCCATTAGCAGGAACAAACCCCCCCACCCCCACCCCCTGTCCCAATCGAAATGAGCCTCCTCATTAAATCCCTAAAATCCCTTCATTCCTCATTTCCCTTATCTTATTTCACACACTTTCTCTCAACCATTCCCCCTCTCCAACTGAACTCAGCTGCGAACCACCACCTCCACAACCTTCCTTCACCCCCTCCAAGAAGATCTGACCACCACCATCATCATCTACCACCTCCTTTACTCGGTTGTGCAAGGATAAGCACGAAGAACACACAGCAACAGCACCTTTCACCATTTCGATGCTAGATCCGTTTTTGTTTGGTATAAATCTCTCCTTTCTCCTTTGATTTACTTGGATTGAGTTTATAAATATGTTAGTGTTCCATTTCTACTGATTTATATCCAAAATCCTAACAAAAATCGTTCACAAAATGCTATGGACCACTAGATAATAGCGTTACCCATTGGATAATAAAATGGATCGACTTAGATCGGAAATATCTAATCCATAACTTAATGAAATTTTGTGTTTCTTAGATCTAAACATACCACCATGATATCTAGTTTTATAATCTGCAAACCACATGATTTTTGGAGATCATTTACTATTTTAAATTAAAGAAATAAAAGTACATAGGTAGTCTGTACCTACTGATCAGAACTTTGGGTCAATTGTAATAGAGCATATCTCGTAAAATACATAATGAAAATAGATGAGACCACCTGGAAAAGATCAAATTTTTTGTTAGATTTAAATCCCCTACTTGCATGTTTTGTGAAGTTTTGTAAAACTTGATTTATGATTAAATCTTTGAACATATGTATTGAACAATAGCTGCTGGACCCATTGTGCTTCACAAATTTATTTCTCGACTTATGTTTGGTTTTAGACTTCATATAAATATGTCCCAGAAACCTAAGACATAGGAGAATATGTGTGAACTTCCTTAAGTGACGCCAATAATTCAAACTTACAATTTTATGCGACACTTCCTGAGTGTCGCCAAAATCTTTAAGTGACGCTGAAAACAGAAAGTTCACAAATCATTTTTATGCTAAGTGTCAAACTTGTATAACCTCAAACCTTTATACGATACGACTTTTAAAACACATTGGGACGTACTTTTATGTAAAAACTCCGAAATCATAATGATAATGTTGAGATTATTATTACCAACAATCACCGACGGGCCATACACGTTTTCAAAACTCCATCAAATCAACCAAATCGTAGTCATTTGGACAATCTAGTTGGATGAACAACTACAAAGGTAGTTGATATCGTGTAAAAATTCATGTTTTTACTGCCGATATCACTCTCATTCTGGAACGATTCTTGGCATTTTAAACTAAGAAACAATACAAATCAGTGATATTATGCCAAGATGGTCAAAACAAGGTTGCACGACAAAAATCAAGCAAAACGGATGAAAAATGAAGATTCCACGCATGTTTGAAGATTCAAGGCATCAACATGAGATTTCAAGACAAAGTGCCCATCATCAACATCCATATTACCCAAGATGTTCGTTTCAAAATTACGAATCCAACAGAAGAAGAATCAACAAAAACGGACAAAGAATGAAGATTTTATGCCCGCCGGAGGATCCAAATGATTCGTACGCAATATCTAGAGATAGGAGACATATTTTTGGGATATCTTTACATCAAAGTCTTCGTTTTTGAATTATGAATCCAACGCAAAAAGAATCAACGCAAACGGACGTATAATGAAGAAGATATGCATGAATTAAGCAACGCAGCGAAAGACGATGTACCGGGGGGTGGCAGCCAGCCACCGCTGGCCAGGTGGTGGGCGGCGCCGCCCTCCCTCCCCCCAGCTCTTTTCCTCTTTTCCTTCCTTGCGTGTACTCGGAGCACCACCTTTCGCTACTTTTCCGTACCCGGTGCACCACCTTTCACTCTTTTTCTAATGTGAGCCTAGGGATGCTAACGTGAGCCACTTTTCACCTATAAATAGCAGCCCTTAGACCTCATTTGAAGACACACTCTTACATTCTATGACACTCACATATTCTTACATACTCCTTTTCCATTTCCACTTTCTCATTCTAGATATTCTCTTATCTTATAGTCTAGGATTATTGTAATTAATCTACAGATTAGTATAGAGGCTAGAACGAACGTTAGGGGGTTTGAAGATTCATCTTTGTACGTGTAAATGAGTTGTCAATCATAATAATACATTGTTGCGCATTTATTTCCGGGTGATATCTTAACCTTTATCATAATTGCTTTATTCCATATTTTAATTATGTGTTATTGCTTGGTATGTGATATATTTGTTGCCATGAATTGCGAGTAGTTTATTATTGTGATTGTTGATGATATAGATAATTATGAGTAAGGATGACATTATATAATTGATGCACGACAATCATAACGAGATATGACGGGCCCTATTCGACTGTTTATCCGATATAGTACTGGAAACGCTTTAAGGCGAAGTACAAATATCAGCTCTGGTTTTTGGAATCCCGAAAGGGTAATACAACTTCACAACTAACTTGTATATCCTACGAAAGTCAAAACACTATAAAATGATGTTCGTAAAATACGTTCAGATAAAATAGGAATTAGTAACCCTTGTAACGTTAAGACTTTATGAATTCAAGTTTAATTTATGGATTAACCTTTCTGGTTATCCACGTGACTGCAACCTAGTAATTAGGACCTGATCAACCTTAATTATGGTAAGTAGTTATCTGTGCCCATGACATGCAACAAGTAAGACGCATTGAAACCACTCGTTGTATATATTAGCTTTACATTTCTGCACTGCTTTACATTTAGTTAGATAGAGTGTCACTTTCACTGTCAATTATTCTCGACCGCATGTTGATGTGAGAAACCGTGGAACTACTACGTAAAGTACACTGTCTATCATTGAAAGGCATGGTCCGCATATGAAACACGTTTTAACAAACTGCGAATAATCTGGGGATGTATAACTATTTGAAAAGGAGAGATTTGAATCATAAGTCGAAGTAACTAGAGCTTAAATGAATGCTAACAGGAGTTCGAAATAAGATTAAAGTCGTACTGACCTAGAATCCTTAAAACACCAAGTCTTACAAAATCGGCAGTCTAGACTTACGAAATTATTAATTTATGTGCTAATCGAGCAGTAAACTATCTTTAGGAGTTAAGAAAGGTCGTACCTATGAGACGATACGCTACTGATTCATGAACCTTGTTATAAAATCAAAATAGGTTGCTTATCTTTCAACCAGATAAGTATTGGAAGTTTGCGTATTGCTCCGATCAGAATCATGATAACCTAGTTCCTAGTGACATGCCAATGGGAAATTGAGTTGGTAGGGTTCTAGAGTTTACACCTAGTAGTTTGGTAGCCACATTAGTATCATCCCTATTTATTCTGTCATCCCGAAATATTAATTGTCAAAATCTCAACAATCACACATTTATCTTTATCTGCTTTCCTGTACTTTAATTTCCTGCATTTTAATTACTTGTCTTTAGTTTAAAACCCCCAAACCTACCTACTTTGTTCCATCCTAGATACTTCCCTACCGAAAGTGCCAACTTTAGTTGCCCACACGTTTGGATTCATAGAACGATCTTAGGTTATACTTACCACTTACTAACCAGAGTAGGTAGTACATATAATTTAAGCCCCGCTAAATATAAATTTTAAAACCCCAGTTGGCGCCCGATTGGTTACCATCAACGATACCGACGCTTTCGGGTGACACCAAGTTTTTGACGCCGCTGCCGGAGAATCACAAACGTACAATTTAAAGCCACCTTAAGTAGTAGTATTTAGGAGATCCTTCCGAACGAAACCTTTCCAGGTATCTTTCGAAAGTTAATTTGAGTAATTTAGTATTAATTTAGTATTAGTTAATTAGGATAGTATTAGTTTAGTATTAGTTCATCATAACCATTTCAGACCTCACATCATCTTTCTTTAATTGTACATAGTTGATCAGGCTATGTTAAATTAAAGTCGTATGATGTAATTCCTGAACCAGTCATAACTAATAGGGAGATACTGCCTAACGGTCATAGTCTAGGCCCACTAAATGCAACCTAGTTCGCTATAACCTTAGGCTCTTATACCAATCTGTAACACCCCCAAATTTAATATTGCGTGGAAGCAAGCTTTGGGTGTTACTAATCAATAATTAAGCACCAAAGTATAGCAAACGACTTCTAAATGAGACGTTTTGTAAAATAGTTACATGCTATTATAAAATAGTGGTTGAAAACATAGTATTTTCGTTACAAAAGTAAGGTCCTTTAGAGTCCGCGTACGTAACGGGAGATTCTATTACATAACCATAGTTACAAAAGATAATGCTAAAGAATCTCCGTTAAATGCAGTTTGGAAATCATGCGACTCTAGCTAGTAATCCTGGAGTAATCCTACTCCGTACGTGTACCTGAGAATACATGCTAAAAAGGGTCAACACGAATGTTGGTGAATCTCACAGGTTTGTAAGTAAGTAATAGTTTGAACACAAGATTTTTATCAGTTGTGCCCGCAGGCGTAAATCAAGTATCTGCAACCAAGCAAATAATAAGTAAATATGTATATACCGTTGCCATGAGCTCATAGTCGAAGCTTAACCCGCAAATCGGTGGTACAACCAAGTACCGTATAGTGCCCCCGCGAGTGCCCAATCCAAACACTCGTATGAAACAAATAAAAGTCGCCCATTTATACATAACGGTTCGTGGTAGCGCTACTACCCCGGACGGGGAGGGTCAGTCCCTAATGGATCCATTAACTAATATTCGCGCTTAAGTCCATAACTAACGAAACTATGATGGAGGGACTTCAGTGGATTAGTAAGTAACTCATGCAAGCCCGTATATGAAAAGTAAGAAATTTAGCACTTGTGTTCAAGAAAACGTAAGCAATGTATCTCACCCCATAAGTAAAACAGTAAAAGTGGGGCTGTAAGACTCACCTGAGTCAAGCAAGCAAGCGTTTAACTTAATAAACGTAAGGTCCGAAAGCAGTAGTAATCCGTAGGTTTCGCGAACCCACAACCTTCTAATGCCCTAAGCATATAAGGTTGTATGTATAAGTGAATGTCTCAAAAGATCATTCATGCTAGTTGTCCACTCAACTAGTTATGTCCAATTACATTTGGTTTTGTGTTTTGAAAGTGTGTACGACCCGTTGGTGATACGTTTAGTTTTATTTGTAAATATTCCGTAAGGTTTTCTTATGGTTATACATAAGTGTTTGTTTGGAGAATTATATATATATATATATATATATATATATATATATATATATATATCCGTGAATGTTGCATCCGACAATAGTCTTTCGAAAAGTATATATATTTATTCCGTGAATATTTATTCGACAACAGGAGTCTTATTCAAGTGTTTTATTTATCCGACAATAGCTAGTTGGATCCGTGAATAAGAAGTCACAGATATATTTTTATCCGACAATGAGGTTTGTTGGGTTGGTATTCACGGAATGCCTAATCCGACAATAGGTAATCACGAATACTACACATGCGTCAATATGTATTCTCGGAGTTTTATTTATACGATGATAGTTATGCGACAATAAGGATTCACGGAGTACTGTTCATGCGACAAAAATTTCACGAAGTTACTGTTCATGCGACAATGTGATTCACTGAGCACTGTTCATCCGACAATGTATTCACGGATTACTTGTGATTTTTATCTAAAATAGTAAACTTTATCAAATCGTTCTGAAATTTTTACACAAAGTTCCTACATATGTTATGTACTTTCTGTAATTTTTTTATGATTTTTGGAGGTCGTTTGATATTTTATAAAAATTCCCAAAGTGTCTGTGTTCATTTTAATCCGAGATTAGACCACCTCTCACAAATCAAATTTTCTGGAGAAATGTGTGCATTTCTGGAATGAGCCAAAGAAGAACTTTTTGTATATCACAAAATTACCAAGATTTCCCAAGTGGTCTCATACGTTTTTGAGGTCTATAACTCAAGATATGGTCTCAAGAAGGAGGTCATTGTCGGAGGTCATTGTCGGATTTTTACTATTGTCGGACCTATATTTTACCCGTGTTATAACATCAATTTGGTCAAGTAAAACTTAACGAATCGTTATGAAATTTTTACACAAGGTTCTCCTATGTCTTAGCTTTCCAAAACATACTTTTGCATCGATTTTAACCAAGCACAACTCGAGATGAAAATTGTTAAATTGAAGTAAGTCTAGCAGATCGTTTTTGGTGACATGTGCTCAATAATCTGGTCATAAGTTAAGTTTTACAAAACTTCACAAGAAGTTCCAGTAGGATTTGGAAAACTAACAAAATTTGTGATCTTTTCCCATTGGTCTCAAGTTCTAATTCGTTCCATAGCCCAAGGTATACTCATTTTGAATTGGTCAAGATTCTGGTCAGATTCATCAGATCCGCTATGTACTTTTATTTCAGTAACTAAAAATAGCAATTGAACTTCAATTTTTGTGAGGCTTACAGATTATGAAAGTAGACTTCTTATACTTGATTTTAGGCTCAAGAAACGTCCATTTTAGTGTTGTAATGATTTTTATAAAATTCGGGGAACTGGAAATAGAATCTGGACAGGAAGGTTAACTTCCTGTTTTCGAGTTTTAATTTGTGTTTCGACTTATCTTTTGGACATTAGCTAGTTGAATAAGCAACATAACATGATAATATACATATTATAAGTAAAACACTAGAGTTTTGAAGTCTCACAATGGTGTATGAAGAAACGGAGACGGTAGAAGTGTTGTACACGCGTATACGGTCGTTTTGGTGTCTTCGGCTTCGTTTTTTTTCATCAAAAATGAGGTGGTGGCCGATGGTGGATGATGGAGGTGTGTGGTGGTGGCCTGGAATTCGTGGATGAGGGTGTGGGAGAGGAAGGTTTGAGTAAGGAAATGAGAGAGTGGTAGAGTGTGGGTAATTAATTGGAGGTATGGTGTTCATAAGGTCAAAGAAGTACACAAGATGGGTATGGCTTTCCATGCCCCTCCCCCATGGCTGCAGATTTTTGTGGGTGGGGCCCACTAGATGGGTGTGGGTTTGTTAAATTTTGTTTCCTCAAATTTGTGTTGTGTGCGGTGCCCTTTTACCCGTTCGTTTTACGTTTTAATTAAACGTATAACGTTTTTAGATGTTCTAATTGTACATGTGTAATCGCGATATTTTTACTTGAAGTATTTTATTAAAATACTTAGTTTTGAGTTATAAAAATTATAAATTGAGTTTATCTTTGCGTGTCGGGCGCGTTTCACGCGTTTTCATTGCGAAAAGTTACGTTTTAGTAAAACGTATAGTCGTGTAATATATTAAAGTAAATAATGTTTATTTGGATAAATCCGCATTATTTTAATAGTTTGTCACCAACGTCCATATTTTCATTGTCGGATATCCATCCGGTTCAGAGTTGTACTATTTAACAAATCGTGTAAACACGTATGTAATTACACAGAAGATCATGTATATTTAGATTAACATAAACTAAATACACGTAATTACAAGTAGTTAGGCACTAATTAAAGTCCTAATTTAGCGGGTGTTACATTCTCCCCTTGTTAGGAGAATTTCGTCCCGAAATTAGCTCGAAGTCGCGGTGTGAGTGGAGTCAGTGAACAGGTGTGGATGTTTCAGTCGCATTTGGTCTTCCCGTTCCCAAGTGAATTCAGGACCACGCCTCGAATTCCACTTGACTTTAACAATGGGAATGCGACTCTGTTTTAAGCGTTTGACCTCGCGGTCCATAATTTCCACGGGTTCCTCGACAAAGTGTAGTTTGTCGTCAATATGTATTTCGTCAAGAGGTATGATTAGTGTCTCATCAGACAGACATTTCTTCAAGTTAGAAATGTGAAAGGTAGGGTGCACGCTACTGAGTTCAGGAGGTAGCTGCAGTCTGTACGCCACTGGACCAATCCTTTCAAGGATCTCGAATGGTCCAATGTACCTGGAATTCAGTTTCCCACGTTTACCAAAACGAATTATGCCTTTCCAAGGCGATACTTTCAGAAGTACTCGATCCCCAACCTGGAATTCGAGGTGTTTGCGTCTCACGTCAGCATAGCTTTTCTGACGATCACGCGCGGCTTTCAGTCGGTTTTGTATGCCGACGATCTTTTCAGTGGTTTCGTGAATGATTTCTGGACCAGTGAGTTGTGTATCCCCCACCTCAGTCCAACAAATGGGTGATCGGCACTTACGACCGTAAAGTGCCTCGAAGGGTGCATCTTTGATGCTGGCGTGATAACTGTTGTTGTAGGAAAATTCACACAAAGGTAAGTGATTCTCCCAGTTTTTACCGAAGTCAACTACGCAGGCTCGTAGCATATCCTCCAGTGTTTGTATAGTTCGTTCGCTCTGGCCGTCAGTTTGAGGATGATAAGCTGTACTCATATCTAGACGAGTACCAAGAGATTTTTGTAGTGATTGCCAGAAGCGAGAAGTAAATCGAGCATCTCGGTCAGAGATAATCGAGATGGGCACACCGTGTCTTGACACGATCTCTTTCAGGTAAATCCGTGTCAAACGTTCCATCTTATCAGTTTCCTTGATGGCTAGGAAATGCGCAGATTTAGTAAGTCGGTCTACGATCACCCAAATGGTATCGCAACCGCTAGAGGTTTTTGGGAGTTTGGTAATGAAATCCATGGTGATTTGCTCCCATTTCCATTCGGGGATTTCCGGTTGGTGTAGTAAACCGGAAGGTTTCTGATGTTCGGCTTTAACCTTAGAACAAGTGAGACACTTGCCAACGTAGGTAGCAATGTCGGCTTTCATGTTGGGCCACCAATACAACTCCTTGATGCCATGGTACATTTTGTCGGCACCAGGGTGTATAGAGTACTTAGACTTGTGAGCTTCATCCATCACCAAGTCTCGTAGGTTCCCATAATTTGGCAACCAGATTCGGTTTGAAAAGTATTTGGCTCCGTTGGATTTGGTTTCAAATTGTTTGTTCATGCCTCGCAAGGCCTCGTGTTTCACGTTTTCAGCTTTGAGTGCTTCGAGTTGAGCGGTAAGAATTTAGGTTATCAGGTCGTTGTGTATAGTCATACTAAGTGCTCGGACCCGAAGGGGTTTCACTCGTTCCTTACGACTTAAGGCATCAGCAACAACGTTTGCCTTGCCCGGATGGTAACTTATTTCGCAGTCGTAATCAGTAAGTAGTTCGATCCAACGGCGTTGTCTCATGTTTAGGTCTTTTTGGTCGAAGATGTGTTGGAGACTTTTGTGGTCGGTGAAAACTGTACACTTGGTACCGTATAAGTAGTGTCTCCAGATTTTTAGGGCGAATACCACTGCCCCCAACTCTAGGTCATGAGTGGTGTAATTATTTTCGTGGACTTTGAGTTGTCGAGAGGCGTAAGCAATGACTTTGTCTCGTTGCATCAGCACGCACCCGAGACCTTGGTGTGAAGCGTCACAGTATACCACGAAGTCATCGTTGCCTTCGGGTAAAGATAAAATAGGTGCACTGCAGAGTTTTTGTTTGAGCAGCTGGAAGGCTGACTCCTGCTTATCAGTCCAATCGAATTTCTTTTCCTTTTGGGTCAGTGCAGTGAGGGGTTGAGCTATTTTTGAAAAGTTCTCAATGAATCGCCTATAGTATCCGGCGAGTCCTAAGAATTGTCGTACCTCGGTAGGTGTAGTAGGTGCTTGCCAGCACTTGATGGCTTCAATTTTTGAAGGATCAACACGAATTCCTTGACTGTCAATCACGTGTCCAAGGAAATTGTACAGTTTGCATCCAGAACTCACACTTGGAGAATTTGGCATATAACTCCTCGTGCTTGAGTAGTTCTAGAATGGTTTTCAGGTGTTGTGCGTGTTCTCGTTCATTATGCGAGTAAATCAGAATATCGTCAATGAAGACGATGACAAACTTGTCGAGGTAAGGCTTACACACCCGATTCATAAGGTCCATGAATACTGCCGGTGCGTTGGTCAAGCCGAATGGCATCACTTGGAATTCGTAATGCCCGTAGCGAGTTCGGAAAGCTGTTTTAGGAATGTCAGTATCACGAACTCGTAGTTGGTGATAACCTGACCGTAGATCAATCTTTGAGTAAACACTCGACCCTTGGAGTTGGTCAAACAGGTCATCAATGCGTGGTAGTGGGTAACGGTTCTTAACGGTTAATTTGTTGAGTTCACGGTAGTCGATGCACATGCGGAAAGAACCGTCTTTCTTTTTCACAAACAGGACCGGGGCTCCCCAAGGCGAGGAACTCGGTCGAATAAAGCCTTTATCCAGGAGTTCTTGCAATTGAGTAGACAACTCCTGAAGTTCAGAGGGGGCTAAACGGTACGGTGCTCGTGCCACGGGTGTTGCGCCGGGCACAAGGTCAATAGAAAATTCGACTTGTCTAGTTGGCGGTAGGCCAGGCAAGTCTTCAGGAAAGACTTCTGGGAAGTCTCGAACAATAGGCACATCCTCAAGTCGCTTCTCCTCCGACTGTTTCTCTATAACGTGTGCGAGAATTTTCTGGTACCCTTTTCTCAAGTATTTCCGGGTTTTCATGCAAGAAATAATGTTAAGTCTCGTCCCACCGGTCTCCCCTTGTACGATTAAAGTTAAACCGGTGACGAGAGGAATACGAACAATTTTCTCAAAACAAATAATCTCGGCCCGGTGTTTGGATAACCAATCCATACCGACGATTATGTCAAAGCTGCCGATTTCGACAGGTATAAGGTCAATAGAGAATAGCTCACTTGCTAGGTTTAGGGTGCAATTGCATATTATACTATCGGCCTCAATTAGTTTTCCATTTGCTAATTCTACAATGTACTTAGCATCTAAGGCAGTGGAGGTAGCATTGAGCAGTGGGCTAAATTCATCAGATATGAAACTTTTATCGGCACCAGTATCAAATAAGACTGAAGCGGTTAAGTCGTTGAGAAGAAACATACCCGTAACAACGTTCGGGTCTTGGCGGGCTTCCCCCGAGTTCAACACAAAAGCTCTGCCGCGAGCGTTGGTGTTGTTGTTCCTGTTATTACTTCTCAGTTTTGGACAATCATTCCTGAAATGTCCGGTGTTTCCACACTCAAAGCAGGCCTTTGGTGTGTTAGAGTTTGGGATTGTGGCGTTGGTTCGACAATCTTTAGCTAAGTGCCCGAAACGTTTGCACTTACTGCAAGGGCAAGAACCATCGTGGTGACGGTTGCATTTGGAGCAATAGGGTTTGCTCCCACCGTATCCTTTCTTTTCATCGGTACCAGCAACATAGGCCTTTGTAGTATCTGGCCTCTTGTTTTGTTGTTGACCTTGGTTTTGGTTGTGGTTGGGATTCCATTTCCGTTTGTTATCCCCAGATCTGTTTCCAGTATCCTTTCCAGCGGATGTTCCACGACGGACTACCTGAGCCATTAAGTTATGTGCCATACGGATGGCACTCTGAATAGTCCCCGGATTGGACGCAGTTACCATCCCCTGGATCTTGGCTGGGAGTCCCCAGATATACCTTTCGATCCTCTTGTATTCAGGATCGACCATTGTTGGGCACAGAAGTGCCAGCTGGTGGAAGCGGGTAGTGTAACCGGTGATATCATCACCTCTCACTGTGAGGTTCCAGAATTCAACCTCAAGCTGTTGTAGCTCTTCTCTCGGACAGTACTCATCTGTCAGCATCTTCTTTAGATCTTCCCAAGGGAGTTGATAAGCGACATCAATCCCCACAGTTTGGGCGTAGGTATTCCACCAGGTAAGGGCACCATCCATAAAGGTGCAGGTAGAGTACTTAACCTTGCAATCCTCGGTGCAGTTGCAGATTCGAAAAACAGATTCCAGTTTCTCAATCCATCTTAGTAAGCCAATGGCTCCTTCAGTTCCCTTGAAGTTTAATGGTTTGCAGTTCAGAAAATCCTTGTATGTGCAAGGTTTGGCAGTCGGTGCTGTGTTGGAGGTATTTTCGCTACCCTGGTTCGGATTTGAACCACTGTTCCGCTGTGCCTCTTGAGCAGCCAGGGCATCGGCTACTCCTTGCGCAACGAACTGGGCAAGTTCAGCAGCGGTGAAAGTCTGTTTCCTTGGCGGCATGTTCCTTTAATAAACAGTTAGGTGGTATGTGAGATTTTGTACAAGGAGTATGATTATCATGGATGCATATATAAAAGAGGTAATATGCAACATCACTATAGAACAATCAATAACATAAGATAGATATATTTGCAACCGCTCAAGGTACGAGTTCAAAAGATTTCAGGATTCTAAGTTCACAAAAGATGCCGGGAATATTACATCCGGTCGGGTTACAAGAGTTTACATAGCTAGCTAATAGGTTACATGATAACCACTGCACTAATCTTGATGTAGGTCGAGTTGTGACAACAGAGAAGTGAGATGGTTAACAGATTCTGCAAGCCTGCTAACCATTCTAAGAGCATCCTCGGTTTCCCGTAGACGCGTCTCGTATTCTTGCAGTCGTGTTTGCAGATTTGAGATTTCATTCTGGTTACTGATCACTTGATTGTGAATAGTTCCCATAGTTTTGATAGTTTCTCCCAGTTGGTCGTGAAGTGTGTCCATGTTATCCACAGTGTTCTCGTGATCTTCGGAGACTTGGTTGATACGTTCAAGAGCTGTGAGTCTCCAGTTCTCACGAGTCTCTTGCAGCTCTAAGTCCATTTCACGAAATCGTCGCTCATGGTGGTTTAGCCTGGCGGCTAGAGCTGGTACGGAATAGGGGTTAGTTCGAGGCGACATTGTGGTCCTCCTGGAAATCCGTGGGTTTTGTGATCCATACGGTTGGGAGCGTGATGAATTGGGTGGTGTGTTTGCCATTCTGAGACAAAGCGTTTAAGAAGAATGAGGTCTATATTCATATATAATATAGTCTAAGATATTGAGCGAGAGTGAGGCTTATCTATATATACATGTATATATATCACATAATAGCCTAAAGTGTCTAATCACAGACATGTTTGAGTCCCGGTTTCTCTCGTGGTCAGAGTCAACTAGTGTATCCCTGTTCATCATAACCATTTCAGACCTCACATCATCTTTCTTTAATTGTACATAGTTGATCAGGCTATGTTAAATTAAAGTCGTATGATGTAATTCCTGAACCAGTCATAACTAATAGGGAGATACTGCCTAACGGTCATAGTCTAGGCCCACTAAATGCAACCTAGTTCGCTATAACCTTAGGCTCTGATACCAATCTGTAACACCCCCAAATTTAATATTGCGCGGAAGCAAGCTTTGGGTGTTACTAATCAATAATTAAGCACCAAAGTATAGCAAACGACTTCTAAATGAGACATTTTGTAAAATAGTTACATGCTATTATAAAATAGTGGTTGAAAACATAGTGTTTTCGTTACAAAAGTAAGGTCCTCTAGAGTCCGCGTACGTAACGGGAGATTCTATTACATAACCATAGTTACAAAAGATAATGCTAAAGAATCTCCGTTAAATGCAGTTTGGAAATCATGCGACTCTAGCTAGTAATCCTGGAGTAATCCTACTCCGTACGTGTACCTGAGAATACATGCTAAAAAGGGTCAACACGAATGTTGGTGAATCTCACAGGTTTGTAAGTAAGTAATAGTTTGAACACAAGATTTTTATCAGTTGTGCCCGCAGGCGTAAATCAAGTATCTGCAACCAAGCAAATAATAAGTAAATATGTATATACCGTTGCCATGAGCTCATAGTCGAAGCTTAACCCGCAAATCGGTGGTACAACCAAGTACCGTATAGTGCCCCCGCGAGTGCCCAATCCAAACACTTGTATGAAACAAATAAAAGTCGCCCATTTATACATAACGGTTCGTGGTAGCGCTACTACCCCGGGCGGGGAGGGTCAGTCCCTAATGGATCCATTAACTAATATTCGCGCTTAAGTCCATAACTAACGAAACTATGATGGAGGGACTTCAGTGGATTAGTAAGTAACTCATGCAAGCCCGTATATGAAAAGTAAGAAATTTAGCACTTGTGTTCAAGAAAACGTAAGCAATGTATCTCACCCCATAAGTAAAACAGTAAAAGTGGGGCTGTAAGACTCACCTGAGTCAAGCAAGCAAGCGTTTAACTTAATAAACGTAAGGTCCGAAAGCAGTAGTAATCCGTAGGTTTCGCGAACCCACAACCTTCTAATGCCCTAAGCATATAAGGTTGTATGTATAAGTGAATGTCTCAAAAGATCATTCATGCTAGTTGTCCACTCAACTAGTTATGTCCAATTACATTTGGTTTTGTGTTTTGAAAGTGTGTACGACCCGTTGGTGATACGTTTAGTTTTATTTGTAAATATTCCGTAAGGTTTTCTTATGGTTATACATAAGTGTTTGTTTGGAGAATTATATATATATATATATATATATATATATATATATATATATATATATATATATATATATCCGTGAATGTTGCATCCGACAATAGTCTTTCGAAAAGTATATATATTTATTCCGTGAATATTTATTCGACAACAGGAGTCTTATTCAAGTGTTTTATTTATCCGACAATAGCTAGTTGGATCCGTGAATAAGAAGTCACGGATATATTTTTATCCGACAATGAGGTTTGTTGGGTTGGTATTCACGGAATGCCTAATCCGACAATAGGTAATCACGAATACTACACATGCGTCAATATGTATTCTCGGAGTTTTATTTATACGATGATAGTTATGCGACAATAAGGATTCACGGAGTACTGTTCATGCGACAAAAATTTCACGAAGTTACTGTTCATGCGACAATGTGATTCACTGAGCACTGTTCATCCGACAATGTATTCACGGATTACTTGTGATTTTTATCTAAAATAGTAAACTTTATCAAATCGTTCTGAAATTTTTACACAAAGTTCCTACATATGTTATGTACTTTCTGTAATTTTTTTATGATTTTTGGAGGTCGTTTGATATTTTATAAAAATTCCCAAAGTGTCTGTGTTCATTTTAATCCGAGATTAGACCACCTCTCACAAATCAAATTTTCTGGAGAAATGTGTGCATTTCTGGAATGAGCTAAAGAAGAACTTTTTGTATATCACAAAATTACCAAGATTTCCCAAGTGGTCTCATACGTTTTTGAGGTCTATAACTCAAGATATGGTCTCAAGAAGGAGGTCATTGTCGGAGGTCATTGTCGGATTTTTACTATTGTCGGACCTATATTTTACCCGTGTTATAACATCAATTTGGTCAAGTAAAACTTAACGAATCGTTATGAAATTTTTACACAAGGTTCTCCTATGTCTTAGCTTTCCAAAACATACTTTTGCATCGATTTTAACCAAGCACAACTCGAGATGAAAATTGTTAAATTGAAGTAAGTCTAGCAGATCGTTTTTGGTGACATGTGCTCAATAATCTGGTCATAAGTTAAGTTTTACAAAACTTCACAAGAAGTTCCAGTAGGATTTGGAAAACTAACAAAATTTTTGATCTTTTACCATTGGTCTCAAGTTCTAATTCGTTCCATAGCCCAAGGTATACTCATTTTGAATTGGTCAAGATTCTGGTCAGATTCATCAGATCCGCTATGTACTTTTATTTCAGTAACTAAAAATAGCAATTGAACTTCAATTTTTGTGAGGCTTACAGATTATGAAAGTAGACTTCTTATACTTGATTTTAGGCTCAAGAAACGTCCATTTTAGTGTTGTAATGATTTTTATAAAATTCGGGGAAGTGGAAATAGAATCTGGACAGGAAGGTTAACTTCCTGTTTTCGAGTTTTAATTTGTGTTTCGACTTATCTTTTGGACATTAGCTAGTTGAATAAGCAACATAACATGATAATATACATATTATAAGTAAAACACTAGAGTTTTGAAGTCTCACAATGGTGTATGAAGAAACGGAGACGGTAGAAGTGTTGTACACGCGTATACGGTCGTTTTGGTGTCTTCAGCTTCGTTTTTTTTCTTCAAAAATGAGGTGGTGGCCGATGGTGGATGATGGTGGTGTGTGGTGGTGGCCTGGAATTCGTGGATGAGGGTGTGGGAGAGGAAGGTTTGAGTAAGGAAATGAGAGAGTGGTAGAGTGTGGGGAATTAATTGGAGGTATGGTGTTCATAAGGTCAAAGAAGTACACAAGATGGGTATGGCTTTCCATGCCCCTCCCCCATGGCTGCAGATTTTTGTGGGTGGGGCCCACTAGATGGGTGTGGGTTTGTTAAATTTTGTTTCCTCAAATTTGTGTTGTGTGCGGTGCCCTTTTACCCGTTCGTTTTACGTTTTAATTAACCGTATAACGTTTTTAGACGTTCTAATTGTACGTGTGTAATCGCGATATTTTTACTTGAAGTATTTTATTAAAATACTTAGTTTTGAGTTATAAAAATTATAAATCGAGTTTATCTTTGCGTGTCGGGCGCGTTTCACGCGTTTTCATTGCGAAAAGTTACGTTTTAGTAAAACGTATAGTCGTGTAATATATTAAAGTAAATAATGTTTATTTGGATAAATCCGCATTATTTTAATAGTTTGTCACCAACGTCCATATTTTCATTGTCGGATATCCATCCGGTTCAGAGTTGTACTATTTAACAAATCGTGTAAACACGTATGTAATTACACAGAAGATCATGTATATTTAGATTAACATAAACTAAATACACGTAATTACAAGTAGTTAGGCACTAATTAAAGTCCTAAATTAGCGGGTGTTACAGAATCTCTAAGTGTGGGATACTTCAACAAGAGGTACTCAACAAATAGATTTGAACATTAGGGACAATGTTACTCTCAGTGTGGGATATACGGCCTTCAACCGCAAGTTTTTACCTCTTGTCCGTAAGTCAAACAATATTTTCATTAAAATGCTAAAAATGGATAAAATTTCAAAAATTTTAGATTCAAAAACATTGTTCTTTAGAAATCCTATCTCTAAAAATTATAAATCACAGCAAGAAATGAGTTTTGACAATGAAACAAAACTGTTTTAGAATAAGATACGGACGGGCAACACATGGCTAGGCAGACATTGACCAAAACATTCGATTCATGAGGATTGAGCCCATCATTAGCATTCATCTCTAAATTGCTTCACTTTTCGTTTCATGTGTCTGCCGATGTATGCATTTGAATTAGAACTTGCTCCTGTAATGCATTTCGAGATCACACCGATGAGTGCCATACGTGGCATAGGTACAACCATCTTGATAACACCAAAGGAATCCAAACACCCTTCCACCATCAAACATCCACCCACTCAACATTCACTCTTCACACCCAATCAAAACATCCAATTATTCGTCCCAAACCTACAGAAGTTTCATCTTCCAATAAATTCTCAAAGACATTCTTGATTTCCCAATACTTTTGCAACCCAATACCATTAGGAATCTTCCAGGCCATAAAACATATCGGTAGGGTCGGCATAGGAAAAGAAAACAAAAGAAAAAAAAATTATGCCGACATAACCAAGAAAAGGGCCAAGAAAAGAAAAATTCAAAAGAAAAGGGAAGAAAAAGGTTATGTAGTCCTTTCAAAATCTGAGAAATTCCAAAGAAACTCTCTCAAGAAAAGTTTCGAGAAAATACAAGGAAACCCATCACACTTTCTTCAAACCAAACACCCAATTCCTTCCAAGATATCTCGAAAGGTTAGTACCGTCCTCATCAAAACTGATGGAGATTTAATTCTCGATCAAGCCTATGAAGAGAATGCTGCATGACAGGCTATCTGAGTGATTGACACTAGTAAGTAGGGAACCCTAAACACTTGAGTGATTTGAGTGACCCACTTGTGAGGATTGCCTAGTCATGATCATCATATATGTTGCTCGAAGAAGGTATCAAATTCTGTAAACCCTTAGAATCCGAAAAAAAAAACTCTTTCATAGTTGTAACTTTATATTCTTTGGATATGGTATCTCTAAACACTAATGCGATTAGAATCCTTCCAGAAGCTTTTTAAGAATGAGTTTGCTTGAGGACAATCAAAGTTCTAAGTGTGGGATACTTGATATCGCATAAAAAGTCATGTTTTTACTGCCGATATCCCTCTCATTCTGGAATGATTCTTTGCATTTTAAACTAAGAAACAATACAAATCAGTGATATTATGCCAAGATGGTCAAAAAAAGGTTGCACGACAAAAATCAAGCAAAACGGATGAAAAACGAAGATTCCACGCACGTTTGAAGATTCAAGGCATCAAAACGAGATTTCAAGAAAAAGTGCCCATCATCAACATCCATCTAATCCAAGATGTTCGTTTCCAAATTACAAATCAAACAGAAGAAGAATCAACAAAAACGGACAAAGAATGAAGATTCTACGCCCGCCGGAAGATCCAAATGATTCGTACACAATGTCTGGAGATAGGAGACATATTTTTGGGATATCGTTATATCAAAGTCTACGTTTTTGAATTATGAATCCAACGCAAAAAGAATCAACGCAAACGAACGTATAACGAAGAAGATACGCACGTATTAAGCAACGCAGCGAAAGATGATGGACCAGGGCGGGTGGCAGCCAGCCACTAGCCGCCGCCGGCCAGGTGGTGGGCGGTGCCGCCCTCCCTTCCCCCATCTCTTTTCTGCTTTTCCGTCCTTGCGTGTACCCGGTGCACCAGCTTTCGCTACTTTTCCGTACCCGGTGCACCAGCTTTCACTCTTTTTCTAATGTGAGCCTAGGGATGCTAACATGAGCCACTTTTCACCTATAAATAGCAGCACTTAGATCTCATTTGAAGACACACTCTTACATTCTATGACACTCACATATTCTTACATACTCCTTTTCCATTTCCACTTTCTCATTCTAGATATTCTCTTATCTTATAGTCTAGGATTATTGTAATTAATCTACGGATTAGTATAGAGGCTAGAACGAACGTTAGGGGGTTATAAGATTCATCTTTGTACGTGTAAATGAGTTGTCAATCATAATAATACGCTGCTGCGCATTTATTTCCGGGTGATATCTAAACCTTTATCATACTTGCTTTATTCCATATTTTAATTATGTGTTATTGCTTGGTATGTGATATATTTGTTGCCATGAATTGCGAGTAGTTTATTATTGTGATTGTTGATGATATAGATAATTATGAGTAAGGATGACATTATATAATTGATGCACGACAATCATAACGAGATATGACGGGCCCTATTCGACTGTTTATCCGATATAGTACTGGAAACGCTTTAAGGCGAAGTACAAATATCAGCTCTGGTTTTTGGAATCCCGAAAGGGTAATACAACTTCACAACTAACTTGTATATCCTACGAAAGTCAAAACACTATAAAATGATGTTCGTAAAATACGTTCAGATAAAATAGGAATTAGTAACCCTTGTAACGTTAAGACTTTATGAATTCAAGTTTAATTTATGGATTAACCTTTCTGGTTATCCACGTGACTGCAACCTAGTAATTAGGACCTGATCAACCTTAATTATGGTAAGTAGTTATCTGTGCCCATGACATGCAACAAGTAAGACGCATTGAAACCACTCGTTGTATATATTAGCTTTACATTTCTGCACTGCTTTACATTTAGTTAGATAGAGTGTCACTTTCACTATCAATTATTCTCGACCGCATGTTGATGTGAGAAACCGTGGAACTACTACGTAAAGTACACTGTCTATCATTGAAAGGCATGGTCCGCATATGAAACACGTTTTAACAAACTGCGAATAATCCGGGGATGTATAACTATTTGAAAAGGAGAGATTTGAATCATAAGTCGAAGTAACTAGAGCTTAAATGAATGCTAACAGGACTTCGAAATAAGATTAAAGTCGTACTGACCTAGAATCCTTAAAACACCAAGTCTTACAAAATCGGCAGTCTAGACTTACGAAATTATTAATTTATGTGCTAATCGAGCAGTAAACTATCTTTAGGAGTTAAGAAAGGTCGTACCTATGAGACGATACGCTACTGATTCATGAACCTTGTTATAAAATCAAAATAGGTTGCTTATCTTTCAACCAGATAAGTATTGGAAGTTTGCGTATTGCTCCGATCAGAATCATGATAACCTAGTTCCTAGAGACATGCCAATGGGAAATTGAGTTGGTAGGGTTCTAGAGTTTACACCTAGTAGTTTGGTAGCCACATTAGTATCATCCCTATTTATTATGTCATCCCGAAATATTAATTGTCAAAATCTCAACAATCACACATTTATCTTTATCTGCTTTCCTGTAGTTTGGTAGCCACATTAATTTCCTGCTTCCCTGTACTTTAACGCCCTCAGGTTACAAGTCTTCGGACACCAATATTCGGAAAATCAAATCAAGTTTATTAAGTTAAACGCTTCAAGACTAAGGTGAGTCTCATAGCCCCTATTTTACTGTTTTTACTTGGGGGTGTGATATACTGCTCTTTTATTTTTACTATATGAACGCCAGTACTAAATCAAACAAATACTACATGAGTTATTTCACTAATCTCTTCAAATCCCTCCTCAGCATAGTTTGGTAATACGTTGTAGCGTGAATATTAGTATATGGTACTATATAGGATTGACCATCCTCGTCCAGGTTAGCGCGCACTAACCGGTTAAATGGATGTATTAATATTTGTTCAGACGAGTGTAGATCAGGCACTCATAAGAGGCACCTCGATCAGGATACCTTAAATGTGGACCTAACACCTCGAGTTAAGCTCATACTATGTGCTCATGGCTGTATAATCTCTTTTATTTTGCTGTTGCAATTTAAATTCAAATAAAATCTTGCGGTTCATATGAATATGTTTTGACATACAAACCTGTTAGCTCACCAGCATTCGTTGACCCATTTTAGCATGTATCACAGGTACTCAGCAGTAGGTTGGACTGCCTAATCAGGATTCATTAGCTCGAGTCAGCATTCAAACAATCAGAGATTTAATTACATTATTATATTTTATATAAAGTAATTATGTAATATAAATCTCTCAATTCAGAAACTGAGCTAATGTAAACTATATTTTTGATGTAAACTTTGATTTAAATCAATACAAATATAAAACGACGCATGTAGTGGTCGTTCATTATATACCTTGTGTGTTTTGATTATTGATTAGTCACGCCCCGACCCGATTCGCTTCCGCAACCCGAAATTGGGGGTGCGACATACACTAAATTCTTTTTATTAGTATAGAAGATATGAATATTAATAGACATTTAAATTTTCATCAAAATGTTACTGTACATAAGTTACAAAACAGATATTTAATATCCACCAATGGTGTTACATAATGTGTAACATAAACTAATTATAATACATTAATTAAATTATATAATAAACCTTGAATATAAGTATTACTAAGCCATTAGTATATGAATTAAGTTTTGCAATGATTAGATTAAGTCGTCTCATTCAAACACTCAACATTTGAACAGTAATTTGGTCAAAAGTTCTTTGATCTACTAATGCAATCAATAAACACAATCGCTATATATATATTCACATCATTCGAATTATATATTACCTTTGCTTCATATGCTAAAAAGACGTTACTAATTAACCGTTACGTACATTGATACTTTTGCTACACATATACTTAGTCCGGACATACCTATATACTAAGTGACTTAAGTATTTTTTATGAAGGGAGGGTAAAATAGTAATTTAATATTTTTTTAGACTTTGAGTCAAATATATTATATAGTAGTTAGATATATCAAGTTTCAAAATTAGTTTTTTGACGGTATGTTAAGATATCCTAGAAAAATAAGCAAGCTCCTACTTCCTTCGTCCCATAGGTTAGGAAATTTATTTAAATTATAAATGATGTAAAGTATGAGGGTAAAATATGGAGTTTGATTATTTATATTAATTATTTTTTGCAGGTGAATATATATTTTGAATTTATATAAATAGTAATGTGGACATTTACTTTTAAGAATAAGGTTCAAATGAGTACAATAACTCCATATTTTTTAAACATTAATATTTTTCAAACGGAAAGTCTAAAAATCATAAAAATTGTACCACAAAGATCAGTGTTTTATTCTATTCGATTATAGATGTGACAAGGTATACTTTCAACGAACTTTTATTTTTCCATTTTTCGGTGGGTTTTGAAAACAACACATGTGTTACCGGCTAACACATGTGATATCAACGATTAACACATGTGATACAAGTTAGTAACACATGTGTTACTAATTTTGTAGAATTTGTAAAACCTAAAAAATAAAAGTCATCGAATGTATACCTTGTGAGATGGCAAATTGCAGAGAAAAAATGTTGATTTTTGTGGTGTAATTTTTATAATTTTTCGACTTACCGTTTGTTAGATATTCAATTTTGAAAACGTGAGAAGAAATTGGGTTTTGTGAAACGTGACGCATTCTGATTGTTTTCTCCATTGTCACTCAACTTGTTGTACTCATATGAAACCCACTCTTATTTTTAAATGGAAGGGTATATATTAATACTCGATTACTCCTGGTGCGAGCTACATTATTCATTTTACCCGTTAAAATATGGAACCTTGTATACATACATACATATATATATATATATATATATATATATATATATATATATATATATATAAATATATATATATATATATATATATATATTTCGTAACATCCTCAAATCGGGCCTAGTAGTTTATATTATTTCCTGGCTTAAATGATTATTTAATGTGTTAGAAAATAGTTTTGTTTGGTTTATTTGAAAATAATTAGAAAAAGGGTTAAATATTTAATTGTGACAGGTAAATTATTAATTGTTTTAAATTAATAAAGTTGTCGGTAAAATAAAATGTTTGGACTCGCGAGCAAAATCCGATCCAATTTATCATAATCGATTAGTTAACATGTTGGTTAACCGTATTCTGAAACACGGAAAAAAATCATTAGCTTATCAAATTATCTATCGAGCCGTAAAGAATGGTTTTCGGGTTCCAGATAATAGCTTTAGAAGGGGAATAAAATTATACTGTTTAAAAAGTGAAGGCGGTGGTGGAGACCGACCTGTTTCTTTTATTTCTTTGACGTTTCCATTTCCCCACTTAGAGCAAAACCAAGCACACAAATAAGTAGAAACATGAAGGTTGTGATTCTGATTGTTATATAAACTCTATCATCATCATCAGATTTCATCACCAACATCATCTTGATTACTTGATTGGTAAGTGTTCTTCATAATTATAAACCCTTTTGTGACTTCAAATGTTAGGGTTTATGATATAAGATGAAATTGATGATTGAATAGATGGTATATGATGTTTGTTGATGTATTGAAGTATTAGAAAACTTAGAAACTATGTTTTTTGGAGTTTTGGTGTGATTTGGTGCGTAAAATCGATAACAGCAGCGAAACTCGCAAAACCCGGTTCATCTTGCAAGCAGAGTTTGTCTTGCGAAGCGAGTTGAGCTTTGCGAGCCGAGTTGAGCGCTACGAGTTGAGCTGCGAACTGAGTTTCTACGAACTTAGTTGGCTATGCGAACCCAGATAGCTGCGAGTTGAGAATTATAAAACTTTTAATTATGTAAATTTTGAAAACGCGCAAGTGTTTTCAGGGTCGCGGATAAGTGACAGTTTCATTAACTCGTATTTCGTTAAAATTCGCATGATCACTCGAAAATGGCCCAATGATCAAGACTCTACTTTAAGAGCCTAGGTATTTTTTGGCCATTTGGGGTCATCTAAGGGTCGAAAATGATATTTTTCAGTTTTAAACGTCATTTCAGGATTTTCTGATTTTGTTTCTGATTGAACTTTTGTTTGCTTAGACTTCAGGGATTACCTGATTGAATAAATATGTTAGAATGATGATTATGAGAAAAGTTACTGACTTATGTTGTTCTATTGTGTTTCAGATAAAGAAAAGACTCAGTGACATTAGACTACTGAGTGGACGACTGAGGTATTGATGAGTGGACATGTAACCCTCAGTGTGGTTTAGTTTTAACAGGTTTGGTTACAACGGCTAACCGTAGATTTACTGTTGATAGATTGTTTAGTCTGATTTGATGATCCTGTGTGTGACACCCGCCAAATTAGGACTAGCAATTAGTGCCTAATCATTTTATAATACATGTAATTAGTTCTGTGTTAGGCTAATTGTATGTACCATTATGTATATTGTTATATATACACCTTCACGATTAAATTAAATCGTGCATTATTACATCGAATGGATTCCGCCCTACCTGGATATTAGTGACACTTTTTTATAAGTAATGTAAATCTATTTCTATAATAAAATAGTCATTATTTACTTGATATTATTATTACACAATAATATAAAGGAAAAACTATCACATTTGACATAAAACGTAACGTACGCGAGGAAATGCACGAATCGAGCCCGACACCCGAACGAAATCCAAAAATATATTTTGGTAATTCAAAAAAAGTATTTTAAAAATACTTAGTCATTCCGTATACCACTTATATACTAGAAACAATCACGAAGAACTCAAACGTTAAAAATTTAACTTAAACAGACATGATTAACGTTTAATCGGTTAACAAACTTAACACGAATTTGAGGAACGAAGTTCACGAGCCCAAACCACTTACGGGTCAGGCCCAAATCGGCCAGTAGCAGGCCCAAACCCCCCTGTCCCAATCGAAATGAGCCTCCTCATTAAATCCCTAAAATCCCTTCATTCCTCATTTCCCTTATCTTATTTCACACACTTTCTCTCAACCATTCCACCTCTCCAACTAAACTCAGCTGCGAACAACCACCTCCACAACCTTCCTTCACCCCCTCCAAGTAGATCTAACCACCACCATCATCATCATCTACCACCTCCTGTACTCGGTTTTGCAAGGATAAGCATGAAGAACACACAGCAGGATCACCTTTCACCATTTCGACTCTAGATCCGTTTTTGTTTGGTATAAATTTCTCGTTTCTCCTTTGATTTACTTGGATTAAGTTTAAAAACATGTTAGTGTTCCATTTATACTGATTTATGTCCAAAATCCTAACAAGAATCGTTCACAAAGTGCTATGGACCACTGGATAATAGCGTTACCCATTGGATAATAAAATGGATCGATTTAGATCGGAAATATCTAACCCATAACTTAATGAAATTTTGTGTTTCTTAGATCTAAACTTACGATCATGATATCTAGTTTCATAATCTGCAAACCACACGAATTTTGGAAATCATTTACTATTTTAAATTAAAGAAATAAAAGTACATAGGCAGTCTGTACCTACTGATCAGAATTTTAGGTCAATTGTAACAGAGCATATCTCGTAAAATACACAATGAAAATAGATGAGACCACCTGGAAAAGATCAAATTTTTTGTTAGATTTAAATCCCCTACTTGCTCGTTTTGTGAAGTTTTATAAAACTTGATTTATGATTAAATCTTTAAACATATGTATTGAACAATAGCTGCTGGACCCATTGTGCTTCACAAATTTATTTCTCGACTTGTGTTTTGATTTAGACTTCATAAAAATATGTCCCAGAAACCTAAGACATAGGAGAATATGTGTGAACTTTCTCAGGTTCGATTGTCACATTTTGGTTGTTAGAACGCATAGACAAAAATGGGTACTTTTAATAAACATAGATGTAATTGGCGTTTTCAAAATTTTAATAAAAACGACACTTGTGGGTCATCAAAGGTCACGAAACTTGTTTTCTATAAGTTTTATAACATAATAAAAGTTGTGTAATAGTTTCGGGTCAAACCGAGCATTTTTTACTTAGCCCTCAAGAACGAAAATTATCTCAGTCCGATTCTGCGACATAACTACTTTATGTCGCACTCGTGCGACACAACACTGCGACACAAACCATTATGTCGCATCAAAATCTGAAATCCGAATCTGCGACACCAATCCTTATGTCACTACACAATTTATGTCGCAACATGCGACACAGACCTCTACGTCGCATACTTAATTTATTTTGCTAAATTGCGACACTAACTTTATGTCGCCACAATAACTAGTGACACAACTATTGTGTCACATATCATAGATTGTTGAAAACACCTATTTTCACTAAGTCTCGATTTCATACAAAATTGTTTAACTATATATGACACTACATGAACATACAACAACATATACTCAATGAGTATACAGACCTAATAATAATATCTTTTTGAATTATTATTATAAAATGTCACCAACGGGCCGCACATAATTACTATGCACAACGATAATAAACCTTGGACATAACTTGTAACACCTCGCAAATGTAAACGCAATTACGAACGCTAAACACTTGCATTATTAGGCTAATGATAAGCATCAAATAAATACTAAATTTTATACTATTTGTCCCTGTATTTATATACATTTTAATGCATTTATATAATTTTAGATACTTATTTAGTTAATATTTGCATAAATGTATTTTAATTAAAGATTGAAGAAAAAGAAACGAAAACAAGTCCAAAACTGAAGAATATAAAGCATTTGAAGAAGTTGGAGCTTAAACCTTAAAGAATTGAAGACCAAAATAATAATATTGAAGAATTGGGCTAAAATAAGAGTAAAGACCCGAAGAAATAAGAAAAAGCCCAAAAATGAAACCCAACCGGCGGTTGGGGTATTAAGGTATCAAAGGCGGTTCCAGACGCGAGTTGGATTGGGACTCAAGAAAGCCCAACCGGCGGTTGGAGTACCCAACCGGCGGTTGGAATGCCGGTTATGAAAACTATAAATAGAGGCTTAGGTTAGGGTTAACGATATACGATTCTTAGAATACAAACATGAATATTAGGGTTTTAGGTCGACTTTAGGTGCGATTTTGGAGGCTAAGGAGCTAGGGTTTGAAGGTTTTCAACCCTAGGAAAAGCTGGTTCAACAATTGGTTCAGTTTCTTTATCCGGGTAACTTTATTAACCTTTTGGGTTACTTTTGGATATTGTTTATTTGAATTACTTGTTAATTAAGTTTTCATTATGAATATTTAAATGAATGATTGATTGAATTTATTATACTAATTATATGTTTATGTTGGAACTATATTATTGAATGTTTATTATGCAAGAATTGTCTGTGTTATATTATATTAATAACGATTCTTGACATGATTAACTGATTTATATCATAATTTTATTAATCTTTTGGGTTTTATAAATTAAGTGATTATGTTTATGTCTTGATCTTAACCTTTACGATAGACGAAGAATATCATTTATTAATGTTTAGTAACACTGTAATTCAACCAAATCAAAAATTGTAATAATAAACTGTTGATAGATCTTAATAAATAGTAATACTTTTCTTTAACTTTGATTGTATTACTATATGAAAATTATCTTAACCTTTGTGATTTTCTACATTAGCAATTCACCAATAATAATAGCCAACAAAGCAAATAGACATAAGTTAATATAATAAGTTTAATCAATAATAGTTTAAATAGTTATAATCTTCTATCCAATTGAGTATTCTTAAGTTGAACCTTAGACTTATTTATTAGAATCTGTATCAATTATAAATATGTTCGATCGGAACTAAAACGTCCCCCTTATCTTGTATATTATTGTATATTAATGTATATTATTATTGTATGTTAATTGTATATTAATTAGGAATAGATAGATAATTAGTTATAGATTAGAATCACCTTCCCTGTGTTCGAACTTGGACTTACTTAATAAGCGATATTATACGAACAGGTTAATACTTGCCTGCATTGTGTGATAGTATTATTTAGTATTTCTTAATTTAAAACTTGTGATTATCATTGCCTATACTTAGCACACATCAAAGTTTTTGGCACCGCTACCGGGGAGCGGTGTATTTTAATTAAACTAATTATTTAATCTGTATAAATTGTAATTTTTTTATATATATTTAAGTCAATCGAAAAATCGGCTCACCCATTTGGAGTACTAACAAAAACAAAGGTTTAAGAAGAGTTCTGCTCTACCTCATTGATTTATCATATAAGAGGTAAGGTGCTTCTCGAAAGAAAGAGGTTTTTAATAAGCTTCGCGCTGACCTATTTCTCCGCTTTTGTGTACAATATTTGGAGCTACTGAGAACTTTTGACTAAATTGGTTAAAATTGTGTAATTATTTATCTTATCTGTAGAATATGTTGAACACGTCGTATATGTATTCTAAATTAAGTGGTAATTTGTGTATAAGAATTCGTTAACTGTTAGTGAAATGGAAAATAAGCAAATGGAAATTTTGAATGAAACTGTGGAATGCAAGGATGTGTGTGTTGATGAACATTCTCTTAGGATATTTGATAACCCTACATTAGATGCTCTATCTAAAGAAGAGGAAGAAGATTTAGAAAGTATATCTGAGGAAGAAGGTAGTGAGTTAGTTATTAGCACTTAGAGTGAAAATACTAATTTAGGAAGGATACCTGTACCAGTAGTTAGTACAAGAGATGGAATGATTCAGCTTTTAGAAGTTGGAAAGGATGATACCTATCACATTATGGCTGTTATTAGGGCATCAACTATGAACTTTACACCTGTACAAAAATACATAATTGAGAAGATTGAAAAAGAATATGAAGACTGGTATAATCGTAACCGAACTCAGATGGTGAACTATTTTGATAAGTATATAACTGAACTGAAGGTTATGCTATATCAACGAGAAGCTCAAGAGGAAGATTTCTTTGAAAATCAGAAGATTCTGTATTCATGTATTTACAGAACTTTGACAAGATACCTGTTTCCTTATTCTGATAAACAAATGAGTTTATTGGAATCCTATAAAAATCAAATGGAATGGGCAACTGGAGATCCAACGCAGATGGCAGATGTTTGTTTGATAGAAGAATTTTAGAAGATAATGAGCTTAATGGAATGAAAGGATTATAAGAATTGCAACACTTATTATGTAGACTGCACGGTGAAGTATTATGTGCAGCAAATAATCGATGATTTGTACTATCCAGCACAAGATGAGCTGACGAGGAAAGTTTCAGATGGGATATCTGCTATGTGATTAGTTAATGTGGTAAATTATGTGATTATGAAGCTTAAGTCAATTTTTCATGGGGTGAATCGTTTTTGTCATACTGATCTGTTTCATTTGGGATTATCTCAAATTTATACGAGAATGATGAATATGTTTAGGTTTTCAGGATTATTATTTCCTAAGCATCAGAGGGAGTTAATGAAAGGATTGCTATGGGAAATTGAAGAGGTAGTTAGAAATCCTACAACTGAAAAGTATGAAATGTTACATTTAGGGTTTTATGGTTTTATGGATGAGTTAAGACGTAATCATCAAGAGCGGGAAATAAAGGAAGTAGATGGATGTAAGATGATTGATAAGGAAGGACATGTAGCTAATACAATAAAGAAAATAACGAGGGAATTTTATGAATTACAAATAGCGGCTGATGAACATCACCGACATTTCGAAAATTTCATTGCTCAAGTACCTGATATCACTAAGACTATGTTTAGATACTTTCTGAGAATCTTTCCACCTGATCGGAAAATCCCTATAACCTTTATGCTACCAAATGGCTATTATGTTTCACCAATTGCTCGAGAATGGGTTCATCAACCTTGAAGACATTCACAACATTCTTATTCCCATTTGTGTTTTCATTTTGTTATTAGTTATGATTGAACGTTTTTTTTATTTGATTATTGACAGTTATTAAGTTTTTAAAATATGTGTTATTTTCATATATATGTTGAAATGTTATTTCTCTAGTAATATTTGCATGGTTAAATGTTTTCAAATTAATCTCGGTTATATTATATGCGGTATGGTACTTTTCAATTTAATAACCATATTTTATCATTTTAAGGTTCATATTGGATTTTATCCTCACTTTTATTAGTTTTTTTTTATGAAATCATAAAATGTTTTGACGAGTATGAGTTATTTTATAAGAATTGTTAAAATATTTAGATAAAATAATGGAAGTATGTATGAAAATTTTAGCTATGTTTTATGCTACATAACATATTCTTAACTTAGTAAATGATTGGTTTTTCTTCAAATATTGATATTATGTTCTTACTAAGGTATGGATACATTAATCTAGTTTATGCTTTTATTTAATTATTCTTTATAGTTAGGATTTTGGAATCTGAATTGTATATATGTTTTTGCTATAAAGATAATTTTTATAAAATGTTTTACTAGATGATGCGATGAAATAGTTATGAAGAAACGTTTAGCCATATTTGAAGTAAATAAAGTTTGTTTATTAATTAGGAAATAAGTGTGGAAAATATGATAATTAAAAGATACGTGTTTCTTTTACTTAAAGAATATTTTAGTTTTTATTATCTGGTATGTTTAGTTTAATGATGCTATTTGTCGGAATTAGAATATAGTATAAATAAATATTTGATATGAAGCTACAGTGTATATTTAGTACAGCTTACCAATGCATTAATTGGAAAAATATGAACTTTGTGGGTGTGTTCCCTGGAAACCCTCACGAGACTATAACTCGTCCACTCGGGATACCGAGGGGTTTAAAGGCTTATTGCATATGCTAAATGCAATCGTGATTAACTACGAAAGTGTGGATGTTGTATATTATTTTTCAAGAAATCGAGGAATCAATCAAGCAGATTTTTCTTAGCTAATGATGAAATTCATAATTTCAGTCAGGGGAGTTTTTCTGTTCTAATTTTCTTTCCCTTACTCACTTTTGTTTAATAATTTTTATACAATGAGGGCATTGTATAATTTAAGTGTGGGGATAGGGTTCGTAAGAAAAAGAATTTCTTTAATTAATTATATAAGTTTCTATTGTTTTTAAATTTCATTGAAATTTAAAATTTTTAAGTGAATAACTAAGTATTTATTAGTTAGAATACTTTTGTTAAAAAATTTGTTTTGTATTTAAGAGTTTAGACTTTAATATGGATTAACTGTTTTGTATATATAACGTAAGCAATTTAATAAGGAGTAATATTTAGTTATATGATATGATATACTAATAGGCAATCTATATGAAAATTTCTGGTTTTTAAAAGAAATTGATAAATAATTTGTTTATTATTTTATGGTACATAATATGATGTATGACATAAAAGTCTTAATTCTTAGATTTATCATGCGATAATTTTATATATCTTTTTACTTATATAAAGACATTTGGGGGTTTACTAATTGTTTCTTCTGTTGTACGTAAGTACAGACCTGGTCTCTAATTAGTATTCTTAAAATAAAGCAAAAGGAAGAACAAATTCTTTCAAAATATAAATATAAATAAATAAAAGTCAAACTACGTCGCTTTGTTGTACGGAAATGCAGACCTGTCAGCAATGTTGTACGGAAATGCAGACCTGTCACCGCTGGTTTGATTTGAAATTGCTTTACCTGAATCAAGTTATGTCGCTTTGTTGCATGGAAATGCAGACATGTCAGCAATGTCTTGATTCTTAAAAATGGATTTTATATATGTATTTGGAGTATAAAAGTAAATTGCATGGTTAAGTTTAAGAGTATATCATATATGGAAATCATAAATAATATACATATTCAGAAATATAAATATAGATTGTTCAAATATATATATTAGTAATCATTCATGAGCTATATGTTACACAAATAATAATAATTTTTATTTATACATTATAGTTATCCATGTTAATTAAATTGTTTAAAATTTTAAGTTATGAAACAGGTGTTTAGTATTGGTATTCAGATTTTTTAAATATTAGTTTGATGCTTATTTTAAATTTTATTCAGGTGTCTACTTGAGGACAAGCAGAACTTAAGTGTGGGGATATTTGATAAGCATCAAATAGATACTATATTTTATACTATTTATCCTTGTATTTATATACATTTTAATGCATTTATATGATTTTAGATACTTATTTAGTTAATATTTGCAGAAATGTATTTTAATTAAAGATTGAAGAAAAAGGAACGAAAACAAGTCCAAAACTGAAGAAAATAAAGCATTTGAAGAAGTTGAAGCTTAAACCTTAAAGAATTGAAGACCAAAATAATAATATTGAAGAATTGGGCTAAAATAAGAGTAAAGACCCGAAGAAATAAAGAAGAAGCCCAAAAATGAAGCCCAACCCGAAGTTGGAATATTCTGGAAAGAAGTCCAACCGGCGATTGGATAACCCAACCGGCGGTTGGGGTATTAAGGTATCAAAGGCGGTTCCAGACGCGAGTTGGATTGGGACTCAAGAAAGCCCAACCGGCGGTTGGAGTACCCAACCGGCGGTTGGAATGCCGGTTATGAAAACTATAAATAGAGGCTTAGGTTAGGGTTAACGATATACGATTCTTAGAATACAAACACGAATATTAGGGTTTTAGGTCGACTTTAGGTTCGATTTGGAGGCTAAGGAGCTAGGGTTTGAAGGTTTTCAACCCTAGGAAAAGCTGGTTCAACAATTGGTTCAGTTTCTTTATCCGGGTAACTTTATTAACCTTTTGGGTTACTTTTGGATATTGTTTATTTGAATTACTTGTTAATTAAGTTTTCATTATGAATATTTAAATGAATGATTGATTGAATTTATTATACTAATTATATGTTTATGTTGAAACTATATTATTGAATGTTTGTTATGCAAGAATTGTCTGTGTTATATTATATTAATAATGATTCTTGACATGATTAACTGATTTATATCATAATTTTATTAATCTTTTGGGTTTTATAAATTAAGTGATTATGTTTATGTCTTGATCTTAACCTTTACGATAGACGAAGAATATCATTTATTAATGTTTAGTAACACTGTAATTCAACCAAATCAAGAATTGTAATAATAAACTGTTGATAAATCTTAATAAATAGTAATACTTTTCTTTAACTTTGATTGTATTACTATATGAAAATTATCTTAACCTTTGTGATTTTCTACATTAGCAATTCACCAATAATAATAGCCAACAAAGCAAATAGACATAAGTTAATATAATAAGTTTAATCAATAATAGTTTAAATAGTTATAATCTTCTATCCAATTGAGTATTCTTAAGGTGAACCTTAGACTTATTTATTAGAATCTGTATCAATTATAAATATGTTCGATCGGAACTAAAACGTCCCCCTTATCTTGTATATTATTGTATATTAATGTATATTATTATTGTATGTTAATTGTATATTAATTAGGAATAGATAGATAATTAGTTATAGATTAGAATCACCTTCCCTGTGTTCGAACTTGGACTTACTTAATAAGCGATATTATACGAACAGGTTAATACTTGTCTGCATTGTGTGATAGTATTATTTAGTATTTCTTAATTTAAAACTTGTGATTATCATTGCCTATACTTAGCACACATCAAAGTTTTTGGCACCGCTACCGGGGAGCGGTGTATTTTAATTAAACTAATTATTTAATCTGTATAAATTGTAATTTTTTTATATATATTTAAGTCAATCAAAAAATCGGCTCACCCATTTGGAGTACTAAAAAAAACAAAGGTTTAAGAAGAGTTCTTCTCTACCTCATTGATTTATCATATAAGAGGTAAGGTGCTTCTCGAAAGAAAGAGGTTTTTAATAAGCTTCGCGCTGACCTATTTCTCCGCTTTTGTGTACAATATTTGGAGCTACTGAGAACTTTTGACTAAATTGGTTAAAATTGTGTAATTATTTATCTTATCTGTAGAATATGTTGAACACGTCGTATATGTATTCTAAATTAAGTGGTAATTTGTGTATAAGAATTCGTTAACTGTTAGTGAAATGGAAAATAAGCAAATGGAAATTTTGAATGAAACTGTGGAATGCAAGGATGTGTGTGTTGATGAACATTCTCTTAGGATATTTGATAACCCTACATTAGATGCTCTATCTAAAGAAGAGGAAGAAGATTTAGAAAGTATATCTGAGGAAGAAGGTAGTGAGTTAGTTATTAGCACTTAGAGTGAAAATACTAATTTAGGAAGGATACCTGTACCAGTAGTTTGTACAAGAGATGGAATGATTCAGCTTTTAGAAGTTGGAAAGGATGATACCTATCACATTATGGCTGTTATTAGGGCATCAACTATGAACTTTACACCTGTACAAAAATACATAATTGAGAAGATTGAAAAAGAATATGAAGACTGGTATAATCGTAACCGAAATCAGATGGTGAACTATTTTGATAAGTATATAACTGAACTGAAGGTTATGCTATATCAACGAGAAGCTCAAGAGGAAGATTTCTTTGAAAATCAGAAGATTCTGTATTCATGTATTTACAGAACTTTGACAAGATACCTGTTTCCTTATTCTGATAAACAAATGAGTTTATTGGAATCCTATAAAAATCAAATGGAATGGGCAACTGGAGATCCAACGCAGATGGCAGATGTTTGTTTGATAGAAGAATTTTAGAAGATAATGAGCTTAATGGAACGAAAGGATTATAAGAATTGCAGCACTTATTATGTAGACTGCACGGTGAAGTATTATGTGCAGCAAATAATCGATGATTTGTACTATCCAGCACAAGATGAGCTGACGAGGAAAGTTCCAGATGGGATATCTTCTATGGGATTAGTTAATGTGGTAAATTATGTGATTACGAAGCTTAAGTCAATTTTTCATGGGGTGAATCGTTTTTGTCATACTGATCTGTTTCATTTGGGATTATCTCAAATTTATACGAGAATGATGAATATGTTTAGGTTTTCAGGATTATTATTTCCTAAGCATCAGAGGGAGTTAATGAAAGGATTGCTATGGGAAATTGAAGAGGTAGTTAGAAATCCTACAACTGAAAAGTATGAAATGTTACATTTAGGGTTTTATGGTTTTATGGATGAGTTAAGACGTAATCATCAAGAGCGGGAAATAAAGGAAGTAGATGGATGTAAGATGATTGATAAGGAAGGACATGTAGCTAATACAATAAAGAAAATAACGAGGGAATTTTATGAATTACAAATAGCGGCTGATGAACATCACCGACATTTCGAAAATTTCATTGCTCAAGTACCTGATATCACTAAGACTATGTTTAGATACTTTCTGAGAATCTTTCCACCTGATCGGAAAATCCCTATAACCTTTATGCTACCAAATGGCTATTATGTTTCACCAATTGCTCGAGAATGGGTTCATCAACCTTGAAGACATTCACAACATTCTTATTCCCATTTGTGTTTTCATTTTGTTATTAGTTATGATTGAACGTTTTTTTTATTTGATTATTGACAGTTATTAAGTTTTTAAAATATGTGTTATTTTCATATATATGTTGAAATGTTATTTCTCTAGTAATATTTGCATGGTTAAATGTTTTCAAATTAATCTCGGTTATATTATATGCGGTATGGTACTTTTCAATTTAATAACCATATTTTATCATTTTAAGGTTCATATTGGATTTTATCCTCACTTTTATTAGTTTTTTTTATGAAATCATAAAATGTTTTGACGAGTATGAGTTATTTTATAAGAATTGTTAAAATATTTAGATAAAATAATGGAAGTAGGTATGAAAATTTTAGCTATGTTTTATGCTACATAACGTATTCTTAACTTAGTAAATGATTGGTTTTTCTTCAAATATTGATATTATGTTCTTACTAAGGTATGGATACATTAATCTAGTTTATGCTTTTATTTAATTATTCTTTATAGTTAGGATTTTGGAATCTGAATTGTATATATGTTTTTGCTATAAAGATAATTTTTATAAAATGTTTTACTAGATGATGCGATGAAATAGTTATGAAGAAACGTTTAGCCATATTTGAAGTAAATAAAGTTTGTTTATTAATTAGGAAATAAGTTTGGAAAATATGATAATTAAAAGATACGTGTTTCTTTTACTTAAAGAATATTTTAGTTTTTATTATCTGGTATGTTTAATTTAATGATGCTATTTGTCGGAATTAGAATATAGTATAAATAAATATTTGATATGAAGCTACAGTGTATATTTAGTACAGCTTACCAATGCATTAATTGGAAAAATATGAACTTTGTGGGTGTGTTCCCTGGAAACCCTCACGAGACTATAACTCGTCCACTCGGGATACCGAGGGGTTTAAAGGCTTATTGCATATGCTAAATGCAATCGTGATTAACTACGAAAGTGTGGATGTTGTATATTATTTTTCAAGAAATCGAGGAATCAATCAAGCAGATTTTTCTTAGCTAATGATGAAATTCATAATTTCAGTCAGGGGAGTTTTTCTGTTCTAATTTTCTTTCCCTTACTCACTTTTGTTTAATAATTTTTATACAATGAGGGCATTGTATAATTTAAGTGTGGGGATAGGGTTCGTAAGAAAAAGAATTTCTTTAATTAATTATATAAGTTTCTATTGTTTTTAAATTTCATTAAAATTTAAAATTTTTTAAGTGAATAACTAAGTATTTATTAGTTAGAATACTTTTGTTAAAAAATTTGTTTTGTATTTAAGAGTTTAGACTTTAATATGGATTAACTGTTTTGTATATATAACGTAAGCAATTTAATAAGGAGTAATATTTAGTTATATGATATGATGTACTAATAGGCAATCTATATGAAAATTTCTGGTTTTTAAAAGAAATTGATAAATAATTTGTTTATTATTTTATGGTACATAATATGATGTATGACATAAAAGTCTTAATTCTTAGATTTATCATGCGATAATTTTATATATCTTTTTACTTATATAAAGACATTTGGGGGTTTACTAATTGTTTCTTCTGTTGTACGTAAGTACAGACCTGGTCTCTAATTAGTATTCTTAAAATAAAGCAAAAGGAAGAACAAATTCTTTCAAAATATAAATATAAATAAATAAAAGTCAAACTACGTCGCTTTGTTGTACGGAAATGCAGACCTGTCAGCAATGTTGTACGGAAATGCAGACCTGTCACCGCTGGTTTGATTTGAAATTGCTTTACCTGAATCAAGTTATGTCGCTTTGTTGCATGGAAATGCAGACCTGTCAGCAATGTCTTGATTCTTAAAAATGGATTTTATATATGTATTTGGAGTATAAAAGTAAATTGCAAGGTTAAGTTTAAGAGTATATCATATATGGAAATCATAAATAATATACATATTCAGAAATATAAATATAGATTGTTCAAATAAATATATTAGTAATCATTCATCAGCTATATGTTACACAAATAATAATAATTTTTATTTATACATTATAGTTATCCATGTTAATTAAATTGTTTAAAATTTTAAGTTATGAAACAGGTGTTTAGTATTGGTATTCAGATTTTTTAAATATTAGTTTGATGCTTATTTTAAATTTTATTCAGGTGTCTACTTGAGGACAAGCAGAACTTAAGTGTGGGGATATTTGATAAGCATCAAATAGATACTATATTTTATACTATTTATCCTTGTATTTATATACATTTTAATGCATTTATATGATTTTAGATACTTATTTAGTTAATATTTGCAGAAATGTATTTTAATTAAAGATTGAAGAAAAAGGAACGAAAACAAGTCCAAAACTGAAGAAAATAAAGCATTTGAAGAAGTTGAAGCTTAAACCTTAAAGAATTGAAGACCAAAATAATAATATTGAAGAATTGGGCTAAAATAAGAGTAAAGACCCGAAGAAATAAAGAAGAAGCCCAAAAATGAAGCCCAACCCGAAGTTGGAATATTCTGGAAAGAAGTCCAACCGGCGGTTGGATAACCCAACCGGTGGTTGGGGTATTAAGGTATCAAAGGCGGTTCCAGACGCGAGTTGGTTTCGGACTCAAGAAAGCCCAACCGACGGTTAGAGTACCCAACCGGCGGTTGGAATGCCGGTTATGAAAACTATAAATAGAGGCTTAGGTTAGGGTTAACGATATACGATTCTTAGAATACAAACACGAATATTAGGGTTTTAGGTCGACTTTAGGTGTGATTTTGGAGGCTAAGGAGCTAGGGTTTGAAGGTTTTCAACCCTAGAAAAAGCTGGTTCAACAATTGGTTCAGTTTCTTTATCCGGGTAACTTTATTAACCTTTTGGGTTACTTTTGGATATTGTTTATTTGAATTACTTGTTAATTAAGTTTTCATTATGAATATTTAAATGAATGATTGATTGAATTTATTATACTAATTATATGTTTATGTTGGAACTATATTATTGAATGTTTATTATGCAAGAATTGTCTGTGTTATATTATATTAATAATGATTCTTGACATGATTAACTGATTTATATCATAACTTTATTAATCTTTTGGGTTTTATAAATTAAGTGATTATGTTTATGTCTTGATCTTAACCTTTGCGATAGACGAAGAATATCATTTATTAATGTTAAGTAACACTGTAATTCAACCAAATCAAGAATTGTAATAATAAACTGTTGATAGATCTTAATAAATAGTAATACTTTTCTTAACCTTTGATTGTATTACTATATGAAAATTATCTTAACCTTTGTGATTTTCTACATTAGCAATTCACCAATAATAATAGCCAACAAAGCAAATAGACATAAGTTAATATAATAAGTTTAATCAATAATAGTTTAAATAGTTATAATCTTCTATCCAATTGAGTATTCTTAAGTTGAACCTTGGACTTATTTATTAGAATCTGTATCAATTATAAATATGTTCGATCGGAACTAAAACGTCCCCCTTATCTTGTATATTAATGTATATTATTATTGTATATTAATTATATATTAATTAGGAATAGATAGATAATTAGTTATAGATTAGAATCACGTTCCCTGTGTTCGAACTTGGACTTACTTAATAAGCTATATTATACGAACATGTTAATACTTGCCTGTATTATGTGATAGTATTATTTAGTATTTCTTAATTTAAAACTTATGATTATAATTGTCTATACTTAGCACACATCAGCTAATTCCCTACTTGAGTGAATTCATAACACATTTTAGAGATAAGTCTAGCAAAGCCCAACTAGTTAATACGCCTAGTATTACGTTTTGTAATTAGTTGTAATTACGTACGAAACAATTGGAACAAACGCGATAAAAATATATGAGTGTTGGTGAACAAAAATTATTTAATAAAACGAAATTATTAAATAACACTAATGTTTATTAAATATTATGTTGATAATATTTACAAAGTATTTTATAACGTATAAACGTTTATTTCGTAAACCGAAACAACTCGAAATGTACCCGTAAAACCGAAACAAAACAAGTTATAATTTTATAACTCAACTAAATTATTTCTATAAAATATCTCAACTAAAGATATATTCGAATACGTATTTAAAAAGTTACCAATTAAAATTATTTTAACATTTAACGATCGGGTAAACGAACACGGGTAAAATACCACAAATTTGGGACAAAATTCCCTCCCTTTTGGCACCTAAAATCAGCCAAAAAACCCCACCCCAACCCCACTTTCCTTTCATTTTTCATTTCTGTTGAGACATAGATTGTGACAACAGATCTAGCTTGAAATAGGACTGGTGTAAATATTATTATGTTTGTGTATTGGTTTAGATTTGTAAATGAATATTTCGTTATTAAAGATAGACGATATTTTGTTTTTAAATATATACGTTTGTTGCGAGTCGAGATCTCAGGTCGCAAGTGTTGCGAAGCGAGGTGAGATCTGAACTCGCAAAGCTATGGACATAAGGAGCTTGGTGAGTCGAGTTCATTATGGGCTTGGGCTGCGTAGCGAGTCGAGTCAACTCGCAGGCCCAAAGGCTGCGAGTTGCGACGACATATATATATGTTTTTAATACGTGAAAAACATAACAACTTTTGATTAGAAATTTTGCTATCACAATCATAACCTGCGAATCCAATTTCCAGAGAAAAAGAAAATAAACCTAACGATTAGGTTTTGACAATTATTCATTAAAAGCAAAGTAATTAGTTAACCGAAATGCGAACTTCTTTGTTATTAGTAAGATAACATCGTATTGAGGAATTCCACACCTTAATACTACAGATGACGAAGTTATCGATCCTAGAACTAGGGACTTACAATTGGTATCAGAGCTTTTGGGCTAGATAACGAAAGTAGTTCGAAGTTTTCGGGTTAATCGCGTGTGATTTAGGATTGTTTTGACGTGCATTAGTGTGTAAAAACGATTAAAATCACTCTCTGGACGATTTAGGGTTTGTTTACGGTCGAAATTTCCTGTTTCAATCATAAAATTACCAAAAACTTTTGTTTTTTGCGTTTTTCAGCCGTTTTGCGAGTCGAGATTAGGGTTTCAAATAAGTCTGCGAACCGAGTTGAACTTGCGAGTCGACATTCTTGCGAGTCGACATTTTGCAAGTCGAACTTAGTTGCGAATCGAAATACTCTGCGAACCGAGATCTCCTGCGAAACGAGATCACTTGCGAGTTGACATCACTGCGATCTGAACTGAGACTTACGAACCGAGATTCTGCGAGTCGAGCTGAGATTGCGAGTTGAACTGAGTTCTTGCGAGTCGAGAATTTTTCTGAATTCACGAATACATTTTAACTTTAAACTTTACGATGTCTGACCTTAGCAAAATGATTGAGATGGACCACGAGATTGGCAAATCTAATGTTCCACCTAAATTGTTGAGAGTTGAGGATTATTACAGCTGGAGGGATAGGTTTGAATCTTACTATAGATTCCATGATCTATCTATCTGGATGTGTATCAAAAATGGATACACAGCACCTACACAATCTGTTGAAAATGCTATTGTGGTTCTTACTTATCAACAGATGAGTGAAGCACAAAAGAAGGAATTTGAGGTTGAAAACAAGGCTCATTCTTCAATTAAGATGAGTCTTCCTAAGGAACTTAATCATCAACTAAAATCCTTCCATACTGCTAGAACTTTGTGGACAGCTCTTGAGAAGAGGTGTGAAGGTAGTCCACAAGTTAAAGCAGGCAAGAGGAATCTCCTGAAAAAGCAGTTTACTGTGTTCAAAGCTTTGAAAGGAGAAGATCTTGATGCTTATACCACAAGATACTACCATTTGTTGAGTGAGCTAGATGACCATGAGATTGTAACTACCGAGACTGAGAAAACCGACAGGTTTATTGAGGGTTTACCGTCTAAGTGGGATTTTGCATGGCATAATGCTTAAAGACAATGATGAGAGGTATGCAACCATGACCTTAGAGCAGGCAATTGATAAGCTCAGAGGTTATGATTTCACCAAGAAAACTAGAGATACTGATTCTTATAAGGCTCAGGATCCGGGACTATATCATGGAAAATCTACTATCTCTACTTCTTCCTCGAGCTCGACCATTGCTTTATTTGTTGGTAATGCTGATGGAAAGGGTGAAATGATTACTGATGATCTGTGTCTTGTTACCTCATCTGGTAATGAAGCAAAGGGTAAACCAACTGAGAAGTCACCTCAAGAACATCAAAAGATGCCTATGAGTGTGAAATCTGCAGAACAGCAATTACCTGTTCTTGCTTCCTTTGTAGCTTCGTATGAAAACTACATTCAGGGTAAAATCAATGATCCAATTTTGTTTGAAGAAGATTATGATCAGATAGACCCTGAATATCTTGAAGAAATAGAACTTCAGGATCAACTTGCAATGTTGTCTAGAAGAGTAAAGAATTTCTTAAAGAAAACTGGTAGAAAGGTAGTTGGCAATCAATCAGGGTTTGATAAGACCAAGATCAAGTGTTATAACTGTCAGGGTTACGGACACTTTGCTCGAGAATGCCAAAGACCTAAGGTGGAAGCTGGCAATGGAAAACAGGGTTCGGGAAGCACACTCGCTTCCAAAGCCTTGGTTGTGAAACAGTTGGACGGCTCATATGAATGGAAAGCTCAGTCTGAGGAAGCTTTCATGGCTGAGATTGATGAGTCTACATCCTACATGCCTACTGATGCAAAGTGTGATGTAAAGGTGCCTGAGGTTGAAATGAAAGCAAGTGATGAAGACGTGTTGTACATGGAGTCAACTGAAAATATGATTCCTGAAGACTTTGTAGCACGCATGGCTGAAATTCAAACAGACAAGAAAAGGGTATGTATTGATATTCTTACTCTTGCTGATGTCTGTTATTTGGTTACTGATTTACAGTCACAGGTTAGTGTTTTAACTGTTTCAAACAAAAACTTGTCTTCTCAAGTTAGCATATTGACTGAATCTAATAAGACTGTTAGATCTGAACTTGAACTAGCTAAGATTGATGTGCGTAGGTTAAGTGATGTTAAACAGGACTTAAAAGATAAAATTAAGTCTAATGCTTCTGATAGGAGTGCACTTAGAGATACCATTAATGAGAAAGCTGTCATCATAGATGGTCTCTATATGAACCTAAAAGACTTAATTCAGACAATTGCTAATAAGGAGAAAGAGATAGCTGACTGTAAGTTGAAGTTAGTTGAGCAAAATCGAAAGATAGAAAATTATAGAACCACTGAGATAGACAAGATGCTAGATGCTCAACGAAGTGTAAAGGATAAGTCAGGACTAGGTTATAATGAGACACCTCCTCCTTTTAATTCGAATTACACTAGACTTCCAGAAGATACTGAAATGACTGAAGTATAGTCTGAAAAACCAGTAGCTAAACCTGATCAGTCAGAGGCACAGAAGATTGTTATTAAGAATCCTTCATCTGATGATAGTAAGAAAATTCCTCACACCAAAGTACATTTTGTACCGGGTGGAGTAATTAATGTTACTAAGACTGATGAAGTGATTAATAAAGAACATGTAATTGAACCTTTAGTGCCTAAGACTCCGATAGCGGATGCAAAAGTTAGTAAGTCACGGAAACAGATGTCTTGCTTCAAGTGTCACCAAAAAGGACACGTAGCTTCTTGTTGCCCAAATAAGAAGTTGGAAGCATCACATAAGTTAGTGAATACTGAAAAGACACCGACCACTTCTAGTTCGATTGTAGATAGGTTAGGCTCCAAACCGGGATTAGGAAGCAAACCTGTAAACATTCTGAAAAGAGATGGTAATCATAGTGTCTCTCCACCTAAACCTAAAAGGGTTTATACTCTAAACGAAAATACTTTCAATAAGCCAAGAGATAAGACACCTTCGAGGTTTAGGACCCCAAGTAGAAACCATAGTCAATTTGAGAATGGCTCTACTTCGAGTGCACAGGGAACTAAGTTTGTGCCTAGGAGGTTTTCTACTCACTCTCCTCATAGGCCTAAGAATACAGATCATCAACAATCTCAAGCTTCTGTGAAGGTTACCAAGACTCCCGATGGGAATAGTTATGGTTACTTTAAGGAGGTTCAGATTGTAGATGATCAGGGACAAACCAAGACCATAATGGCTTGGGTCCCTCTTGATAACTAACTGTGTACAACTTGTTATGTGTAGGAGCAGACTGTGAACAAGGACAGCTGGTGGTATGTAGACAGTGGATGCTCAAGACACATGACAGGTGAACGAAGTCTACTGAAGGACTTCAGAGAAGGTTTCAAGCAAAAAGTAAATTTTGCAAGAGACAAAGGAGGAGTAATTACTGGGAAAGGAAAAGTTTCAAATGGAACTTTGACTCTAGAGGATGTGAATTATGTTGAAGAACTAACTCATAACCTAGTGAGTGTTTCCCAAGTCTGCGATAAAGGTCATCCAGTTCATTTTAATGAAAAGGAGGCTTTAGTCCTGAAGCCAGGCTTCACAATTCCTAAAGAATGGATATTTATGAGGGCACCAAGGAAGAAGGACATCTATGCTATAAACATGGGTGTTTCTAATTCTTCAATGGTGTCGACATGCTTACTATCCAGGGCTTCAGAAGCAGACTCACTTTTATGGCACAGGAGAATGGCACATCTGAACTTTCGAAAAATGAATTTTATAACCAAAAATGGTTTAGTTCTAGGTGTACCACAGAAATGTTTCGAGTCTGAAGACAAGTGTTTTCCTTGCCTAAAAGGAAAGCAGCACAAGAAACCACACAGGTCTAAGACTAAAAACACAATCTCCTCGCCATTTGAACTACTACACATGGACCTCTTTGGCCCAATAAGCAAGAGAAGTCTAGGTGGCATGTGGTACTATTTAGTTATCACAGATGATTACTCTAGATTCTCATGGGTATTCTTTTTGGGATCTAAAGATGAAACTCCTGGAATTTTAATGGAGTTCTTTGATCTAGTAGAGAATATCTATAAAACAAGAGTTAAGCGTATTCGTAGTGATAATGGAACGGAATTCAAGAACTCAACGTTGAATATCTATTGCTTAAGCAAAGGGATACTACATCAATTCAGTACACCATATGAACCTCAATAGAATGGTGTTGCTGAAAGGAAAAATCGAACGTTGATTGAAGCTGCTAGAACAATGCTTGCAGATTCAAAGCTTCCGGTCATCTTTTGGGCAGAAGCAGTGAATACAGCATGTCATGTTCTAAATAGGGTTCTTACGGTCAAAAAGCGTAACAAGACATGTTACGAATTATTGAATAATAAGAAACCCAATCTGAAGGGATTTGAACCCTTTGGAGTTGCATGTACAATATTGAAAACAGGAAATCAAGCTAAATTTGGTGAAAAGGCTGACGAAGGATTTTTCCTAGGTTATGTGCCCAACTCACCAAATAAAAGAGTTTTCAATAAAGTCACGGGACAACTGGAAATCGTTTACAACATTGAAGTTACGAGCTATGTACCTGCTATGCATAAGGGATTAGATTGGCAATTTGACTATTCAGATCTCTTTCAGTCATTTAAAGTTCCCATAAGTGACTTTGTCAGTGATTCAGAGATTTCTCAGCACTTATTGAATGGAGACTTGGACAATGGTCCGTCTTCAACATCGAGTGTTCCGAAATCTGGAATCATGACAACAGATGACTCAAATGAAGCTTCTTCAAGTGGGTCTCAACAATTTTCAAAGGATAAGTATCAAGAAACAGAAGATTCTGAAGAGGATCTTCAAACGACGTTTGATGATGTACTTACTTCTTTGAACCATTTAAGGATCTCCTCAGCAAGTTCAGAAGAGATGCCTTCATTAGAAGAGATTGGTACTAACTTAGGAGATGAGTTAATAGTTGACCCTATACCGGTTACAAGAATGAGTAAGAATCATCCCGTTGAAAACATCATCAGTGATATTAATACTCTTGTTCAAACTACGACTCAATCTAAAGCTAGTACATATGAAAATTTAGAAAGCTTGTATACTGCTATGAAAGAGACAGGGATTCCTAATCAATGTCTATATTCATGCTTTATCTCACAAGTTGAGCCTAAAAATGTGCAAATGGCTCTCAAAGAAAGCTCGTGGGTTGAAGCTATGCAAGAAGAACTGCAACAGTTCTCAAAATTACAAGTTTGGGAGTTGGTTGACCTTCCAAAGGGAGAATATCCAATTGGAACTAGATGGGTATTTAAGTGTAAGAGAGATGACCGGGGAGTCATTACTCGCAATAAAGCTCGTCTGGTGGTTCAAGGGTTTAATCAACAAGAAGGGATAGATTACAACGAAGTGTTTGCACCAGTTGCTAGGCTAGAAGCAATTAGAGTATTCTTAGCATTTGCCTCTTTTAAAGGTATCAAAGTTTATCAGTTGGATGTTAAGAGTGCCTTTTTGTATGGCAAAGTTGATGAATTGGTGTGTGTTTCACAACCGCCAGGGTTTACTGATTCTGACTATCCAGATAGAGTATATCATTTGAATAAGGCTCTATATGGATTACATCAGGCTCCTAGGGCATGGTATAGAACACTATCAACTTATCTACTTGAGAATGGATTTACAAAAGGATCAATTGATAGTACACTTTTTGTAAAATGGAACAAGAATGACTTTCTATTAGTACAAGTATATGTTGATGATATTATCTTTGGATCTTCTGATGAAAAGATGTGTCAAGAATTTGAGAAAGTCATGAGAAAAAGGTTTGAGATGTCTGCAATGGGAGAGTTAAATTTCTTCTTAGGATTACAAGTTGATCAAAAGAAGGATGGACTCTTTATTCATCAATCTAAGTATACATATGAGCTATTGGAACGCTTTAAGATGAATGAAAAGTAAGGTCTATAATACTCCAATTCCAGTCAATCACAACCTTGGACCAAATACATCGAGTGATAGCGATGTGGATCCAACTCTTTATAGAGCCATGATCGGATCACTAATGTATTTAACTTCCTCTAGGCCTGACATTATTTTTGCTGTTTATATATGTGCAAGATATCAGGAAAATCCGAAAGAGTCACATATGCAAGCTGTGAAACGGATCTTTCGTTACCTCAAAGGGAAACCGAAGTTGGGACTTTGGTATCCGATTGATGGAGACTTAGATCTCCTAGCTTATACTAATTCGGATTATGGGGGATGCAATCAGAATAGGAAATCAACAACTGGAGGATGTCAATTCTTAGGAGGTAGATTAGTTTCTTGGAAGTGCAAGAAGCAAAGCTCAGTTCCCATTTCTACATGTGAAGCTGAGTATGTTGCAGCTGGCAGTTGTTGTTCTCAAGTTCTTTGGATCCAACAGCAACTGCGGGATTACGGGTTAAATGTAACCAATACTCCTATGATGATTGATAATGAATCGACAATGTCGATCACCAACAATCCGGTGAAGCACAGTAAAACTAAACACATTGATATTCGACATCATTTTATTAGAGACTGTGCTGAGAAGAAATTGATAAAGTTAGTTAAGGTTCCATCTTTGGATAACTTAGCCGACTTATACACCAAGGCATTCGACAGAGCTTGATTTGAGTCGTTGGTTCAACTTAACGGAATGAGAAATCCAGAGTGATTAGTCTTCCAAGAGTATCTTTGTAATAGTTAGTAGTCAGTTTTATGTTTATTTTTTTTTAAAAAAAAAGGGTGGGCGTATGGCATTCATTTGCTTGTTACCTGAGGGGAATCGCCTCCAATAAAAGAACAGTCGAAGTTCTTTTAGAAAAAGCTTTAAGTTTTGGCTGTAAAAACTTGGGAAATGATAGTACATTAGGAGAATGAGCTTAAGAATAATACATCTAAGTGCTAAGATTGATATGTTAGTAGATTCCTATAAGTTTCATTAGAATTGCATACTTATCTAGGAGTTTATTTATATTTATCTGATTATACACCTATATCCACTTATGATAACTCGTGTCCTTTATATAAGTGATAAGAATAACTAAAGTCTATTCAGCTTCATTATATGATATACTGGTAGGTAATTATTCTAAGATTTATGAGCGATTAAGAAATCTTAATTTTGTGTGTCATTTCTTTTGTGAACTATTATATACTGTATAACATTTGTCTTAATTGATGAATGATGGTACTGCCATACACTGTTATCTTGCATTTATCTACAGATGACAAATAGTTCAAAATATGGTTATTAGTAAAACTAATAGATAACTCTGTTGTACGTGAGTACAGACCTGTTGCCTTTAGTTTTGCCAATAGTCTCAAACTTATTTTAATTATACTAAGGGATCCTCTGTTGTACGTAAGTACAAATCTGGAACCACTAGTATCTTTAAAGTATGTTTGATATTTGTCAAAAATTTAAACTCAAGTGTATGTTATATGTTTCGAAAAGATACATCATTTAGTAACCTCTACCTTGAAATTAAAAGATGCAGTGTTATGTGTTTTACTTAAGTTCTTCAGTATATTGTATAACAGAACACTTTAGATATTGTTCAGATTAATAATAATAGGTTTGCTCAAGAATCTATGTCTAATTTGTTTATGTGGATCATAATACCGGTAATCATCTTGGACTGTTTAAGACATTGGAACATTCACTTTTTGTGAATATTTGGTTCTAAATATATAAAAAGTTATTTTAATATCAAAGTTATGTTCGTGGATAAAGGTAAATAAGATATAATTTTATAAATATAAGTCTAATACTGGTTAAGTTGTAATTTTATTGTACTTATTTGAATTTCATGAGGTATGCATACTAGCAATCGTCTTGTTCTTATTAACATATAATTTTAAATGACTTGTTCTTCCTAACATGATCCCAAAGCAGTTAAAATTTTAAACATGATAATTTTAAAATTGTTTGCTTTCATAGATGTTATTACTTTTAAATGTTTATTTCTTGTTTTGTATTTTTGTTTAAATGATTAATAAAACATTTTACTTATTTTTATGTGTTACCCTTTGGAATTGAATTATACTGGATATTTATTTTATGTTGAACGAACGTGTGTTGACAACTGAAAAATATTATATAGGTTAAGTGGAATGTTAATCGAAAGTCTTCCGACTCACAAGTAGTCGAGAAGCGTGTCCTGATTTTATATCGGCGGTTAATTTTTCTATTATAACTTATATACATATTTTAGACTTGTCGTTATACTTAAGACCATAAGGTATATAAGTACATAATTTTGGCTCGAGATTTTTCTTTATACAAGATTAACTGTATCACGGGTTTAGTCGGTTAATATATGTAAGAAGATTATCATTGAGGAAAAATTAAGCGAAAACATTTTCATTAAAATGTTTAGGCTACATAGTTACAAAGTTAACTATATAATTGTGAATGGGGTTATATTCATACTTTGTATTTAATTTGCATTTTTATTTAAATCTGCGAGTTTGACTGGTCAACGCTGCGAAGCGAGTTCAATCTTGCGAGTTGAATTTAACTTGCGAATCGAGTAACTGTATAAAAGGTGCGAGGTCAAACGAGTCAAAGCTACCGAACCCATTTCACTTGCGAACTCACTTATACTTGCGAATCGACAACTGGTGAAATGAGACGAACACAGTGTTTCGTTTGATTTCGAAATTTCGATTACAAGAAACGAGTTTTTGATACGTAGTTTATATACACTTTCAAATTGCGAACATTTAGAGGTATAAACCAACGGAATTCACCGTTTAAATTACATGAAATCGATGGTTTTCTTGACTTAGGGTTTAGTTCTAAATTTTAAACGGTTTTCGTAGATTAAAGGTGTTATTTGACAAGAATCTTGTGGATTAATGTTAAACGAACCTTAATGAACGTAAACAAGTTGATAGATCTTAATAAAATTGAGAGTTTAATCGATTTTTTTTTCGACTCGCAACCACAGTTCATGTTGCGAGTTGACCACAATTTCGATTCGCAGATTTCACTTTACGAATTGAACACGGACTCAACTCGTAGATTTACTTTAGCGAGTTGAGATTCTGCCTTGTAGACTTGCGGACCAAGTTGCTTAGCGAATCGACTTGCGAGTCGAGTTGCGGATTGACTTGGTAAGCGAGTTGACATGGTTGCGAGTTGAGTTGCGAACCGAGTTGAACTCAATTCGCACATGATACTTCTGCGAGTCCAGTACTTAGAAAATTTTTAAAATTTTAAAGTTTTTATATGAATGTTAAGATTTTTTTTCAGTAATAATGTTTATATTATGGACTTGTATTAAATTATATATGTTTATATCGAAAGTCTACCAATTCAAGTGGAAATTGAGTGGCGTGTCCTAATTCTATATTAGCGGTATAACTTATATCTATCAAAAACGTTAATGACTTGAGAATTACAAATTAACAAGTAATTAATGAGACGTACATATTGAACTTACGACTTATTAGTAATAAGTTATATATGTTAGAAATAATTATATACGACTTAAGACTGTAATGTAACAAGTTATATATAATTTTTAAAACTAAGATATTTGATGAATTTTTATTCATAATACGTTATAGTTTAAAATTGATTAACGTACGTTAATTGTTTTTGTCATTTGTGTTTTTATAGATATGGCAAGACAATTCGATAAAGGTCACAATATTCTTGTTGATCTGGATCTTTCAGCACGTGGAGCACATCAAGTTGCTCAAGTGTTGACATTTTTTTTTTGCATGTTCACGTATTCGGTATGCGATTACCGAGTCTCCTCAGATCTCTCAGACGATACTGAATGATTTTTGGATGAATATTCAGTATGATCAGACAGTCAATCCACCGGTGATACGCACTACGGTCAATCAAAGACCGGTTGTTTTCTCTGCATCTGATATACGTCAGATTTTGCAACTGGGAACAGTAGACCAAGAAAATTGTCCGACTGAGTATCCTAGTGATTTTATTGAGGGAGCTATAGGTCGTATGGGATATACGGGTGATAGAAGAGGACGACAGTTCCAAAAACCTATGGTTATTGGACAGTGGAGGTTTTTATGGCACGTGATTGTCACGGTTTTTGCACCAAAGAAGGGAGGATTCGATGAATTGAGCCCTGCCCTTGTATCAGCTGTACTGTCACTGGTTTACAACAAACCATATAGTTTTTGTGATTACATTTTTGGCGAGCTGGTTAGATAGATTTTGGGTTCTGTTAGATCACAGTTTCTGGTTTATCCACGTTTTTGTATGCTGATCATTCGCGCTTGTCTGCCAGAGCTTGTTATTCCTGGGCCATATTTACATGTAGATACTATTGGGCTCAGAGGATACAATGCGATGTTTTTGCAAACGGTGAGGAAGGAAGGGGTAGTGAAACCTGAGGAGAGAGACCTTTTTGGTTTTATTGTTGATCCTGCCTATGTGACGCCACCGAACAATGGTTGGTTAGATGTTGGTGCTGATGTTGCTGTTCCGGACCCGAGAGCTGATGTGGTTCATGCTGAAGATCCACAAGAGCTCATTGAGGATGTGTTGGAACAACCTGCACATGCTGGGGAACAGGTGAACCCAGATGTTGCTGCCCAGGTGATACAGGAGGTGCTGGTTGAGCTTGATGATGCTACTGATCCCTTGCTACGGGATATTGATAGTTGTGTTGCACCACCTGAGGTAATTCTATAATTATATAGTAATATAGATACTTATTTGTTACACTATTATCATATTATTATTATATAATGCAAATGTTATAGATATTTAGTTGATTAGATAATATTTCTGATTATAAAATATAAATATCATTATGATCAGGGAGCTGAGACTGCAGACCCAGAGGTCACTCGACCTGAGGGTGAGCATGGACAACTTGATAGATCTGAGGGTTTACCTTCTAAGGTAATTATCAGATTAATCATAAATATATAGAACTTGTATGATAGAGCTTTTAGCTAATCATAAATGTTTAATATATTTAATATTTAGGATTCTGATGTTGGTCCATCTGGAGGCCGTGATGGTGAATCGGCTTCAGATGATGATGATAGTACTCCTTCTCCACCTCCAGATGCTGGTTATATTAGATACCGATCTAGGATGATTCCAGATCCAGCACTGAAGGAGAAGAGGAAGGCTAAGGAAGTCGACCCAGACTTCAGTATTATTGACGAAGGTCCTAAGGAAGAGGATTTATCTCTTATTACTCAACGTCGTAAGCGTTCCAGGACATTGACCATTCAGGATGGTATGTATTCTTTAAAGTTAGATTATCTTAACTTGTTGTTTATCAGGAGTTCAACTGAGACAGTTAATTCTGTGACAGTTGCTCGAGATACATCGCAGGTAGAGACGATGCTACCGGTGGTTACTGAACCAGTATATGTACCATCTGAGGTATGAGATAAATGTTTAGTACTACGAGTATTATAAATATTAAATTAGAGATTGAGACAGAGTTATCTGTAACAATTACTTCTTTAATTATATCTAACTTTATAGGCTGAGAAACTGCTTGAGTCAGTGGAACCAGAAATGGTCTCTAAGACTATTAAGGAGGGAGTTGCAGAACTGGTGCATGGTGCTCAGTTTCCGACCAATAAAGCTAGTAGATTTGCAGCTAGTCTTCTCAATGAAGCGTTATCTCAAGCTATTCCACCACTTACATGTGAATCTTACATTTCTTTAGTGACACCACCTGGACCATCAACAATTTCTGTCATTCCGACGACTGATGCTAAAAGGATTACATCCTTAGAGTCAAGAGTTAAGAAAAAGGAACAGAGTACATCCAGGATTCCAGGGTTGTTGGCTGAGAATGTTTCTCTTGCTCAGCAGCTGGTTCATATCAGTGAATCACATTTGACTCTGCTGAAGACTCATGATACTTTGCTTGCTGATTTTACTGCCCAGCGACTGAAGCTTGAACACTTAGAACGTTTAGTGTTGAGAGTGCATTCAGGACAGTCAGCTCAGGGGGAGATAATGATATATCAAGAAGCTTGTAAAGAGGATGAGTTAGCTAAGAAGAGAAGAGATGATAAAGATGATGATCCCAATGCTCAGAAAGATGGTGAGCCGACTGGTCCTTCAAAGACTGGTGAGCAAGCTATTATTCAGAGGGAGTCTGCATGTGTTGGTGTTAGTGGTGATGGTGCTGGTACAAGTGCTACAGGTACAAGTGAAGCTGGTAAGATAGCTTAGACTTGTGTAGATATTTGTACTTAGAATTTAGTTGAATTATAATTGTAATTTATAATTGTAATTGAATAATTGTAACTTAATAGTTTTGGTAATATATTCGGCTTGAGATTATTATTAAGTTAAATATATTAGAAATTGTTTAAGTTATTTGATTCTGAAAAGTTAAATAAATTAGTGATCGAAAGTCTTCCGACTCATTGAGAAGTCGAGCGGCGTGTTCTGATCTATTTCAGCAGTCAAAGTTTATTTTAACTTAGACATTTTAAACTTGAGAGTTTTTATAACTGACAAGTTAAATATGTATGATTTTTAACTAGACAAATGATATATAATTTAAAGATATAATTGAAAGTTAAGTTTTATTATATAACAGTTTAATTAAATCTTGGAAATTATATAAGTTAATTAATTGTAAACTTAAATGTTTGGTGATTATTCACAGTACATTAGAGTTTAAATTTAATTAATGTTTGTTAAGTGTTTGATATAAGACTTAGGAAATCTTAGGTTGATTCAGGGTAATCAATAAAAGATTTATAAGTTATATATTTCGCGTTTATATTAATTACACAAAAGGATTAGTTTTGGAATTCTTAGATTGATTCAGGGAAATCAATAAGAGAATTTAAATCATTAATTTATTTGTGTTTATTTGTTTTCTCTAGGAATGGAAAGTCTAGATCTATCAGATTCAGAAAATGATATTTTGGATGAGATAGATGAAGAGATTGATTATGATCTTGAAGAGGGAGAGTTTCAGCCACCTGAAGATTGGACTGCTGTTTCTGAGATTGAGCAAGACATGGGTGTAGATCCAGATGCTAATGTTGATGAACACCATGTGAGCCCATCTAGGACAGAAGTTATTATTGAAAATGATGAAGGTCCAATTGTTGTTGATGTAGATGAAGAAATCGATGATTCAACCGATATAGAAGATGAAGAAGTTTTTATTCCTACAAATAATCCAGCTGTTGTGCTTAGGAAACTTCCAAAACAAAGAAAGAAAATTGGAGTTTCAGAAGTAGATATAACAGGAAAACGTATTCCACGCAGAGTGATTATTGGTTGGTACTTTGATTCTGAGCTGAGTTGTTTGCTATTAAAAGGTTTGATGGAGTTCAATATTTTGAGCGAAAGCTTGCAGTGTTTAGTTCTTTGCCTAGATTTGAGATTCGAGATTTGGCTCGATTATCTTTGAATAATCCAAGTGATGATTTTGTTGGAAGATATGTTGAACACATAATCAAGACTGAGGTTAGAGCTAATAAATTTGAAAAGATTAAGTCAAGAAAAGGAAAGATTATTAAACTGGCAGAGAGAAGTCAAAGGACAGGAAGAAGAAGAAGAAAGAAGATTTATCCGTCTGTTAAGTGTGTACAGCAGATTCCATTGAAGACAATGCCACATGATAGACCAAGATTGATCTAATAACCTTATTAGATTAACACAAGTTTTGAATTATTACTGAGAAGTTGCGGAATAACACTCAATAATATTATGAAGATCAATAATAAAATCAATAAAACAAAGTTACTATCAAAAGCTTCAATCTTATTAACAATATAAGACGAATACACTGAACTGTATTAGGGTTACAAAACCTTGAAGCTGCGTGAATAACTTAGTTAACCTAATCTAGGTTTAGGATCTCTATTTATATCCCATAGAGTCCTGCTAAACAATCTCCTATAATCATAGAAACAGTTACACTCCATAATTATTCAAACTTCATTTTTTCCGCCTATTCTATACATAAACAGTGTTAACTACCACAACTATACAAACAGTGGTAATTCCAATAGAACAGTGTTAACACTTGTACAATTTACTAGACTTACCAACCAACAGTGGTAAGTAGCCTAAACAGTGTTAACTGTTGTAAAACAAACTAACAGTTGTAACACTCTAACAGTTGAAACTATTACTAACAGTTGTAACTCTTGTCTTCACTTCAATCTTCAATAACAGTGTTAATCTTTACCCAACAGTTGTAACTCTGAAGACAGTGATAACCATTAACACTAACAGTGTTAATACCATTAGTAACATTAACACTAACAGTGTTAATGTCTTGTGCATTCTTCAATCAACAGTAGTAACAGTAGTAACATCACTTCCCAACAATCTCCCCCTAAACTTAATCTGTCCCCAACAGTATTAAGTTTCTCTATATTCTTCATGTTGACCTCTTTCAAATTCTTTCAAACAATCTATCACTGATCTCTATGCCTCCTCTCATACTCTTCTTTCTTGTGAATCTGATTCAATATCATATATACCAAATTTTCTGCCAAATCATTGTTGAATGAGACAAATAACTTGGCATGCTTTAAGCTTCTCAACAAACTCAGACTCATATCATATTCTCTGTCTGTTAACATCCAAAGCATAGTAGCATCATCCAATATCATTTGATGAACATCTGGATTGCTGTGATATATGCATTGTCTTACTGTCTGAAAAGTGTTGAACTCAAATGTAAATCTATCTGGTTCAAACATCATTGAAATCCATGACCAAGTGCACAACTCATAGACACTATCAAACTTCTTGGTACTTAATCCTTTCTCAGACCCAATCTCATACATCCTAACCAAATCTTCCCTTGTAAGCACCTTGATCAATTCCTTAAAAGACCTCCAAAATGATACAGAAGTATCTGCTCTTTCAATTCTGATTTTCTCACACTTAATAGGAATTGAAAATTGTTCAATAGACCAATCAATTATTCCAGGCAAGTTGTCAGGTGGAAGTTGTACCTGAAGAGGTTGCACCACAATCACATCATTCAAATCAATTTTATTTCTTGGTAGATCAGGAATTGATGCATATTCCTGCCTTAATTTCTCTTTAATCTCAGTACTCAGTCTTCCCATTCCTTTTCTTTTTCTATTTCTTTCTCAATCCTTTCTTTTTGTTTCTTTTCTCTATCTGCCTTCTTCTTAGCTTTCTGCTCTTCCTCTGCTCTTTTTGCTGCCTCAGGATTCAAAAATGTATCTCTGTCCCATATCCTTTGCAAACTTTCAAGTGACATAGCATTCAATCTAGAAGTTGGAATATTACCTCCTCTTAACTTTACAATCAAATTTCTTCTCTGTTGTGCTCTTGTTGGAGGTTTATTCCTTTTCTCAGCAGCTTTTGCAGCTCTGATCTTTTTCATCTCAGCAGCTTTCTTTCTCTTAATCTGCTCTACCAAGAACTCAATGTCATCTAATTTCTGCTCTTTCAGCTGAGCTTCATCCCATTCATCTACCTGAGCTTTAGTCATCTTAACAAACTGACCTGGTTCAATTTCTACATCAATTAATTCCTCCTGAAGAATATCAGCATTAATTTCTGCATGTAATCTCTGTGCATATTCATCATCATTAACTGTAGCTTCTTGTGGCATTGATCTCTGCTTTTTCTTTTTAGGTCCTTCTTTGAAAATGCCCTTACCCTTATCCTTTGGATCTATCTTGGGTAAATTTTGAGCAGTAGCAGTAGCTGCAGTAGGTTCTCTAATCTGAACTGGTGGTAAAGTTGTCCTTGTATTAACATTTTCTGGCACATTCTCATCAGCATTCTCATTCACACCAGCATCATCATTCTCATTCTCATTAATATTTTCCATCTCAATATCCTCATCCAACTGTTCAGAAACATTATCACCATCATCAATAGAAACTTTCTTTTTATCACCCTTATTAGTCCAAACTTTCTCCCCCTTTTTGAAAGCATCCTATGGAGAATCACCTTCAACCAAAACATATTCCTTGCCCTCTTTCAAAACTTTGATCACAAGTTTTTCCAACTGAGTAAGCCTCTGCTCCAAATTTGCTATCATTGCATCTTTTTCTCTATTCTTCCTTCTCTCCACCTTTAATTTCTCCCAAACATAATCAATCATTTTCGTTAATTCCAGGTTAGTTCTAGCCTCATCACCATCAGAATGTGACTCCCTAGGTGAATCATTGACATGTGCATCAAAATCTTCCTCATACCTGGTATGATCAGAAAATTCCCCTCTTTTCTTGGTACTGGGACCTCCAAAATCATCTACATGAATAGAATCATTTTCTGGAGTTGCCTCTGCTTGGGTCTTATTAATGTTACTTCTATCCTGCTCTGTCTGTGGACTAGAAGCAGTAGAAGCAGCCCTTGCAGAATGGTCACCCCACTCCTTATGGACCACATGCTGTTCATGACCACTGTCATTGGACTGAGATGACTGAGCAGCATGAGCCTCAGACACCTGATGTGTAGCCTTTTTGGCTTTCTGGTGTAGGTTGTGGTAAACTTGTCCCCTTGTTGTTGTACATTACCCCCAATTGCTGTGGGTTGAGAAGGAATGGGTTGTTCCATTCTCTCAGCAACTGGTTCAGCTTCAGTTGGTGGTACAGAAGCTGTGGTGGAGGGTGCAGGAAGCATTGTATAAAACAATGCTGTTACCCTCCCAGAAAAAATTGTACCTTTGATTGAGGTATCTCTCTTCATATTTGAAAACACTTTTGGTTTGAAAGAAGAGATACCTATAATTCTATCCAAGGCAGGCAAGTCAGCAATTTGTTCATTTAAAAACAACTGTACAAACCTTGGATACATTAAAATTTTGAGTTTGGGTTGGTTTAAGTTTCTAAGCATACCAACAAAAATAAATTTTGAAAAATTAAAAAGTTGGACAGTAGCTAGACATACCAAGGCATAACCTACATTACTACTAAATTGTTCAAAAGATGAACGTTTTGAAGATAGACAATGTAGTAATGTATGAATTAAAAATCGCCATTAGTAAGAAAAAAAAGTTTTCTGGAAAACAAACCCACCCAGATTTCCCTCATATCCCATTCGTTGTAAATTGGTATATAAAACTTCATCAGATATTGAAGTAATACCTTCTTCATCTTCAAGATGAAGAGAATAGCGAATGGTTGCTTCTGTAATCACCACTTGTTTCTCAGCAATAGTAGAAACAATTCTTTGAATGCCTGCTTCCTCTTCAATCCTAGAATTCACCCAGAACTCATTGATATAGTCGTGTGAAATTCTGGGGGCAACAGTTAGCGCATAATATATAGATGAATTGCGCAGAAAATCAATGATTTCAACATAGTCATTGGCGATTGAAGGTTTAACAAGAAAGGCAATCATGTTATGATCTTTGCCTAGTGGGAGTTGAGGGGTGGTTGACGAAGAAGAAGCCATGAATGATCTGTATAAGGATTTGCAAAAGCAGTGATTACAGGGTTTATGAAAGCAGTGATTATGAAAGCGTAAAGAATATGTACAAGTGTTGGGAGTATTTATACTGTTAGTTTCAATGACCTAATTTTGAAATAAAAATCCCAATTTTAATACTAACAGTGGAAACGATTTTAAAACAGTGGAAACAGTCTTAAAACAGTGAAAACAAAAGGAACTAACATTATTATACATTCATGATGATAATACTAACAGTGTTACACCTAGTGGATGGAAATAACTCCTGACCAAAGGAATTATAACTCAACACTAGTGAGATGGAGCATTAGTATTACTAACAAAAGTTTTTTTTTTTTTTTACCTGCAAAAGGAAAACTGAAAGATAAACAGTGATAGTGAAAGTTTTCAACTTGATAGTATAAACAGTGGTAACTGATATACTAACAGTGGTAAAAGTTACACTAACAGTGTGACAAACAGTTCTAACTGAATAGTGAAAACAGTGGAAACTGTTTACACTAACAGTTATAACTAAATAGTGAAAACAGTGAAACTGTTTACACTAACAGTGATGGTTGCTTCACTGACAGTGATAACCTACAAAGAGTTAGTTCAACAACAGTGATAACTATAAAACTAACAGTGTAAACAAAACAAAATACATATACAGTGGTAATTGAATAATAACAGTGATAATTAGGAAAGCAAAACAGTTGTAACTAAGACTATTATCACTGTTAGTATCAATTACATCTACCAGCATCTAATCCTTAAGCATTATAGAGATGTTTTACAAAATAGTAATGGAGAAACAATTTAAGGAGATTTAATCAGGCCAATACTTGTATTCAGAAATGTAAATCTGCCCACATCAAAGGCTTTGGTGAATAGATCTGCAAGTTGATTGTCAGTATGGACTTTTATAATCTGAATAAGTCGTTTTTCATTACAATCTCTGATAAAATGATACCTAATCTCTATATGCTTAGTTTTAGAATGTTTAACAGGATTATTGATGATGCTGATAGCAGAAGTATTATCAATAAAAATAGGAGTGTTTAAGAAAGTTAAACCATAATCAAGCATTTGATTCTGAATCCATAAGACCTGAGCACAACAATTTGCAGCAGCTACATACTCAGCCTCAGCAGTAGATGTTGATACAGTTGTCTGTTTCTTACATTGCCATGAAATTAACCTTTCTCCTAGAAATTGACAACCTCCTGACGTGGACTTCCTGTCCATACTAGCTCCCCCATAAACACTATCTGAATATGCTATTAAGTCAAAAGAAGAATCTTTTGGATACCAAAGGCCTATATCAGGTTGTCCCTTTAAGTATCTAAAAATTCTCTTTACAGCATACAGATGTGATTGCTTTGGACAAGTCTGAAATCTGGCACAGATACATACAGCAAACATAATATCTGGCCTGGAGGAAGTTAGATACATCAATGACCCTATCATAGACCTGTACAGATGTATATCTACTTTCTCCCCCTCAGGATCTGCAGCTAATGGCTTGTGTGTTTCCATAGGTGTGCTAGCCACTTTAGTTTCAGTGTAGCCAAATTTGGTGAGTATGTCTTTAACATACTTACTCTGATGAATGAAGATGGCATCTGAGCTTTGTTTGACTTGAAGCCCCAAAAAGAAATTAAGTTCCCCCATAGAACTCATTTGAAACTTCTGATGCATTAACTTCTCAAATTCTTTGCATAACCCATCATTTGTAGATCCAAAAATGATGTCATCAACATACACTTGTATCAATAAAATATCATTGTGATCCCTTTTTATGAACAGTGTCTTGTCAATGGTACCTCTTTTAAAACCATTCTCCAAAAGATAAATAGATAGAGTCTCATACCAAGCTCTGGGTGCTTGATGCAGACCATACAGTGCCTTATCCAATCTGCAAACTCTATCTGGATATGTAGGATCTTCAAATCCTGGTGGTTGACAAACATACACCTCATCATCAATTGTGCCATACAAAAAGGCACTCTTGACATCCATTTGATATACTGTGAAACCTTTATATGAAGCATATGCCAAGAATAATCTTATAGCTTCTATCCTTGCAACAGGAGCAAACACGTCATCATAATCAATACCTTCTTCCTGAGTATATCCCTGTGCCACCAGCCTGGCTTTATTCTTGATGACAATTCCCCTCTCATCCTTCTTGTTCTTGAATATCCATTTAGTACCTATAGCCCTTTTCCCTTTTGGTAAATCAACTAAAGTCTACACATTCTGTATTTTGAATTGCAACAATTCTTCCTGCATTGCTTCGATCCAACTAGGGTGTTTAAGAGCTTCTACTGTCTTCTTAGGTTCAACTTGAGAAAGAAAACATACATATAAAGAGGTATGTATCTCTTCTCCATTGACAGTAGACTGCTGTCTAGTTTGAACAGCAGAGTTAACATTCCCAATTACCTGTTCTAGAGGATGATCTTTGTGAACATGATAAGTAGATGTTGATGTCTCTGGAATGTTGGCTTCCAAGTTGGTAAGATTTCCTTCTTGTCCAGAACTCTCACTAGATGATATATCAGTAGAATCTTCTGTCTCAGTTCTCTGAGAGGACTGTGGTTGATCAGAGGAACACACCTCTGGTGGATCAGGAGTCCAAATTGGAAATACAATGTATTCCAATGAGTCTTTATTCTTTTCTGTGGACATTCCTGATACTTCCTCACTTGCTTCATCTGTTGTCCCTGTGTGGGTACTTGTACTTGTACCTGCACTAGAATTTACAGTTGCATATCTAAAAGCAGAATTAAGAGCATCAATATCAAACAATGACTTTGGACCTATCCCATCAGGATTAATGGTATTCTCATTAAAAGTGATGTTCATTGATTCTTCTATTACCCTGGTGCTTTGGTTGAAAACCCTATATGCTTTACTTTGGATGGAATACCCTACAAAAATACCCTCATCAACCTTGCTTTCAAACTTTCCTAAGTGATCCTTGGTATTCAGAATGGTACATGGACATCCAAATGATTTTAAGAAACTAATTAATGGTTTGTTTTTAAACAGCAATTCATAAGGGGTTTTGAAATGAGGCTTAACAACTGTAACCCTATTCTGAACATAGTAAGCTGTGCTAACTGCTTCTGCCCAGAAAGACATAGGTAATTTTGCATCAGCTAACATAGTTCTAGCAGCCTCAATTAGTGTCCAATTCCTTCTTTCAGCTACTCCATTCTGTTGAGGAGTTCTAGGAGCACTAAACTCTCTCTTAATGCCTTTTTCATCACATAATTTATCCATCTCATGATTTTTAAACTCTGTTCCATTATCACTCTTGATGATTTTAACCTTTTTATCTAATTGATTTTCCATCTTAGTTATAAATGATCTAAGTATTTCACCTGTCTCATCCTTTGTTCTAAGAAAGAAAACCCATGTAAATCTAGTATAATCATCAATTACTACAAGGCAGTAAGATCTCTTTCCCATACTTCTTATACTTGTTGGTCCAAACAAGTCCATATGTAACAAGTGTAAAGGAGTACAGTTTGAATTCACAGATTTGGACTTAAAAGAAGTTTAGTGTTGCTTTCCCTTAAGACAAAAAACACAGTGATCATCACATGAATATACCTTTTCAGGTAAACCTCTAACAAGCTTGTTTTTGACAAGTTTATTAATGGTTTTATAATTCATATGACACATCCTTCTATGCCACAAATTAGATTCATTCAGATTTGCTTTTGAAATCAGACAGTTTAAATCAGGTTGAGGTGCCATATTTGCTAAGTCACACTTATATACATTATCTTGCCTAGGAATTCTCATTAAAATCATGTTTTCTGGAATTTTGAATTCCTTTGACAAAATAAGGCATTCAGTGTCAGTAAAATGAACTGGATTCTTTTTATCTGTAATTTGACTTACACTTAGCAAATTATACCTCAATTGTTCCACAAAATAAACATTTTCAAAACTTAGCTTGGTACTCTGAACTGTTCCTTTGCCTGTAATTTTTCCTCCTTTGGGATTGCTTCCAAATGCTACATATCCACCATCAAATGATTTGAAACTCTATAGCTTTTCCTTATCTCCAGTCATGTGCCTTGAGCAGCCACTATCAATATGCCATAAGCTTCTTGGCTTGCCCTGCACACATTTAAACAAAGAGAAAAATTAATTTCTCTTGGGAACCCAAACCAATTTGGCTTTGGGTTTCCCATATGTATCAAAGTAATCAACTTTCTTGAAGATCATTGATTTTGATACATTGTTGGATTTTGGACCTTTGGATAAATTAGATTGAAAAGGTGTCCAAATCTAACTAATTTTAGAGTTAACAGTGGGTTTTGGTCTAACAGTGTTAATTGAAGGACCATAGTTATAATGCCTAACAGTGTTAAATTTGTTATAACTGTTATGTCTAGCAGTGGTAAAATAATTAACACTGTTAGTTTTCCTTACAGTGTTATTTACTCTACCAGTGGTAACTGTTGAATTAACAGTCCTAACAGTTTTAAAAGATTTACCACTGTTTACATTATACTCTTTTGCCACTGTTTTAGCCTTATTACTGTTGGCTAAATCTGTAACTTTTGTTCCTGCAGTGGAAACCTTTGCAGCAGCCTTAGCTTGATTTGCCATATAATTCATCTTTCTGACAGCAGCAATATGATTAACTTTAGATTTAAAATTTTATTTGTTAATCATATTAGCTGATGTCCATGGCTGTTTTACATTCTTTTGAATCGATTTTGGATTATGAAAACAGTCATGTTGAAGATGATTATTCCTGCCACATATAAGACATAACTTTTCTCTAATCACTGTTACATTATTTCCCATTTTTTGAGTTACCATTTGATTCCAATTTCTTTGATTACCTCTGGGAATATGTTTTTGAATATTTTGTGATTTAGAGAAGTTATCCTTACATTTGCAATTATCACATTTATTCAATGCAGATGTAGTACATACAGATACAGATGATTTCATTGCATTCCTAACACTCCTTTGAAAATTTCTAGGTGTGTTAGGTGTGGCTCTCACATGTTCTACTTGATGTTTAGCCTTCTCCACAAACATTTGCTTACCCTTTTCTAGTTTATTACCCTTAAGTTCTAAAACTAGATCAGTAACACTTTTGCTGCTCTCACTTGTTGACTTAGATGAATTATTTGTCACAGTGTCCTCACTTTCAGAAGTATCATTATCCTCATCATCTTCTTTACTCCACTCATGAATTTCAACTTTATCCAAGTTCACTTCTTCTTCTAAACTCTTAACAGGATCAGCCTTTTTAACATCATCCTTCATTCCTTCTTTAAGTGAATTGATATCAACATCAGTTTTAGAAGGAAAGTAGTTGTTGTTATAAGGAGGAGGTACATTACTGTATCCTAACCCAGTTTTAAGTTTATCATGAATCTGTGAATTGATAAGTTTATGTACACTCTTAGATGCATTTTCTAAGTTACTTACATTAAGTCTTATGCTATCTCTTTCACATGTGACCTCAGCAATTTTCTTAGTTAATAATTCTACCTTATCTTTAAGAGTATCTCTCTCCCACCTAGCAAATTCAATATCATATTTAAACTGTGTTGCATTTTCTTCATATGCATGAATCTGTTTTTCTAGATTATCTATTACTGATATTGTGTGTTTACTCTTGATTTCACATTCTTTTAATTCATCACACTTTCTGATTATGATCTCTATAATGTTTAACTGTTTGTTTGCACACAGTAGAACATAATTTGATTTGTACCTCATAAGGAATCTCTGACTGTTTGTCAGATTCAGTAGTAGCCATGAGACACTGATTCTTAACTTCATGCTCTTCTTGGTCACTCCAGTCCCAACCACATCCATCCACAGATACAAGGGCATTGGATGAAGTACCCTGGATTGGTACAGATCTTGTTTGACTCACATTTCCTCCACTTCTTTGATCATTCCCTCTATCATTCTGCTCATTCTTTGGACTTCTGCATTCCCTAGCAAAATGTCCCATTTTGTGACAGTTGAAACATTCAACTTTGCTCTTATCAAACCAACTTGCATCATTCCTCTTCTGTGCAAAGTTGTTCCTGCCAGTTCTTTGCATAAACCTTTTTGCCCTTTGAGTGATTAAGGCAATTTGTAACTTAATATCCATTTCTTCTAGATCATCTGATTCAAATTGATCTAAGTCTTCATTAGTAAGTGAAGAGTTCACATTACTAGCAAAGCAAGATTCTAAGATTTGATCATTAGAATGATTTGATGATGATCCACCTCCACCAGACCCATAAGAAGAACCTTTCTGACTTGATTCTTCCTTAGTTCCAGCCATTGACATAAACGCAGAATTGTTGTTGTTACTTCCTGATCCAATCTTCTTGCTCTCCACTTCAACTTCAAAGTTTCTCAGATCATTATATATGTCTTCCAGCTCTTTTGATTCCAGATCTGCACTTTGTCTTAAAACCAACTGTATAAATTGTCCACTCATCTCCCAAAGATCTCAAAAACTTCCTGTTTAAATCATCCCTATCAATCTTCACTTGATGATTTTCCAGATCTCCTACTAACTTTGAAAACCTATCAAAGGTTTGAGTCAAAGTTTCTGACTTTGCAGAATTAAAATTCTCATATTGTTGTTTCAACAAAGACCTTTTATTCTTTTTGGTGTTATCATTACCACCAAATCTCTTCTCTATAGCTTCCATGAGAACTTTAGCATCTTGACATGCTTCAAATCGTCTCTGATATTCATTTGGAATAGATAACAATAAAGTACTTAGAGCTTTGTACTATATAGATCTAACCTTTCTTTCTGCCTCAGATGTTGGTAGTAATCTAGCCTGTGCAACACCATCACTATTAAGAGTCACTGGAGGACCATTAACAACCACTTCCCACATCTGATAATCTGTGAGAAGCATGTATTGTCTGATTCTGTTCTTCCACAGATCAAACTCATCAGGTCTAAGCATGGGTATCTTTGTGACCTGAATTCCTTCATTGCTTTCTGCCATTGATTTAATAAAAAGATATTGAAAATAATCAATCAAACAGTGATCCTAGATCTTCTTGTATTCAAAACTTAACAAAAAGCTCTGATACCACATGATAGACCAAGATCGATCTAATAACCTTATTAGATTAACACAAGTTTTGAATTATTACTGAGAAGTTACGGAATAACACTCAATAATATTATGAAGATCAATAATAAAATCAATAAAACAAAGTTACTATCAAAAGCTTCAATCTTATTAATAATATAAGACGAATACACTGAACTGTATTAGGGTTACAAAACCTTGAAGCTGTGTGAATAACTTAGTTAACCTAATCTAGGTTTAGGATCTCTATTTATATCCCATAGAGTCCTGCTAAACAATCTCTTATAATCATGGAAACAGTTACACTCCATAATTATTCAAACTTCATTTTTTCCGCCTATTCTATACATAAACAGTGTTAACTACCACAACTATACAAACAGTGGTAATTCCAATAGAACAGTGTTAACACTTGTACAATTTACTAGACTTACCAACCAACAGTGGTAACTAGCCTAAACAGTGTTAACTGTTGTAAAACAAACTAACAGTTGTAACACTCTAACAGTTGAAACTATTACTAACATTTGTAACTCTTGTCTTCACTTCAATCTTCAATAACAGTGTTAATCTTTACCCAACAGTTGTAACTCTGAAGACAGTGATAACCATTAACACTAACAGTGTTAATACCAGTAGTAACATTAACACTAACAGTGTTAATGCCTTGTGCATTCTTCAATCAACAGTAGTAACAGTAGTAACATCACTTCCCAACACCACAAGATATTTTGGAAAATATGAAATATTGGTATGTGGATTCGGAAACAGGAGAAGCTGTCATGGTTGAAGCAGATGATGAGGTTGAGAGTGGTGAGCGTGAGATTTTTAAAGTTTATGACCATCGACACCTAATGAATATGTCGAAGAAAGATTTGTTAAAGTTACATGAAAATAGAATCTTGATGACAGAAGCATGGGGTGATTTAGCACGAGATTATCAGATGATGGTTAAGACTTGTATCAAGATGAAGATGTACGCAGGAAGTAAAATTTACAAATGAAGACTAAAGACAAGCGTGAAGATAAAGACGCTAGAGCTATTGTCAAGGGGAGTCTGTTGAGACATAGATTGTGACAACAGATCTAGCTTGAAATAGGATTGGTGTAATTATTATTATGTTTGTGTATTGGTTTAGATTTGTAAATGAATATTTCGTTATTAAAGATAGACGAAATTTTGTTTTTAAATATATACGTTTGTTGCGAGTCGAGATCTCAGGTCGCAAGTGTTGCGAAGCGAGGTGAAATCTGAACTCGCAAAGCTATGGACATAAGGAGCTTGGCGAGTCGAGTTCATTATGGGCTAGGGCTGCGTAGCGAGTCGAGTCAACTCACAGGCCCAAAGGTTGCGAGTTGAGACGACATATATATATGTTTTTAATACGTGAAAAACATAACAACTTTTGATTAGAATTTTTGCTATCACAATCATAACCTGCGAATCCAATTTCCAGAGAAAAAGAAAATAAACCTAACGACTATGTTTTGACAATTATTCGTTTAAAGCAAAGTAATTAGTTAACCGAAACACGAACTTCTTTGTTATTAGTAAGATAACATCATATTGTGGAATTCCGCACCCTAATACTACAGATAACGAAGTTATCGATCCTAGAACTAGGGACTTACATTTTCTAAGAAAAACAAACACACACCTCTCTCTCTACACCATCACCTCCACCGCCCACTTCGGCCACCGAAACCACCATCAAACGACCTCCAATCACCTCACTCATTTAGAGAAAAGTGACCACGACAATGAGCTCTACATTTCCAACTTTTCAAATTTCTCGCGCGACGACTTGTAAGTTTCCGATAATTCTCGAAAACTCTTAAATTTCGCCATTTCTTTTGATATTTCATATTTATAATACTTAATACATCATTTTTAGTGTTAAAACAACTTATTATGCCCAAAAATCAACTTAAAAATGCTTTAAAAATCGAAATCTGCACAAAAATCGCGAACAGCGAATTTCACAAGTTGAGATTCAATCTCAACTCGCGAGGAAATCTCAACTCGCGAGGCAATCTCAACTCTCGAGGCAAACTCAACTCGCGAGGCAATCTCAACTCGTGAGGCAAACTCAACTCGCGAGGAAATCTCAACTCGCGGTCAACTTTCGTCAACATTTTTCAGCACTTTGAAATTTACTTAAAATGGTTACCAAATGTTGATAATTAGTTAATACGATATTAAACCAATGCAAGAACAGTCAACACTCATTTTTATGAGTATACAAATGAATCGAAACATAATAATAATGTTTTTGAGAATTATTATTACACACCGTCACCAACGGGCCGTACATGTTTTCAAAGCTACAAAACTAAATGATAAACGAATACTTGGGCATATCTAGTTGAATGGACACTAGCATGGATGGTCGACTTAGATATCTACATACTTATTAAAATCTCATACGTTTACGACGTTAGGAGATTTCAGACTAGACTTGGACTTAGGCTTTGCTAGCACTCGAACATACTTAACTCAACAGGTGAGTTCACAGCCCTTACTTTTACTGCCTTACTACTTTTGAATAGGGGTGGAAAACATAGTCAACTTTATTGCCACGGGTGCAACTTTTATACAACTGATTTGATGCAAACTATTTATGACTGTGGTCAACTGTTACAACTTTTGTTTATGAAATGGGATTTCATACGAAAACTAAATTAGGAATACACTGGAGAACGACTAGCCACACACGCTTTTACAAACTGACTTTTATGAAACAACATTTGCATAAACATCTGAAAAGTCCCTACTTCTTGGGCACACACACACAGAAAGTCCCTACATCTTGGGCACCCACACAGAAAGTCCCTACGTCTTGGGCACACGTACAACAAGTCCCTACTTCTTGGGCACACTTATACAAGTCCCTACGTTTTGGGCAAACAGAAAGTCCCTACCTCTTGGTTAAGGTTCCATCCAACGACTTGGGTGAAGGCTCTACTTCTTGAGCAGTGGGTCCTACGTCTTGGATGCCAGTCCTGCTTCTTGGACACAACTTATACAAGTCCCTATGTCTTGGGCACATAGAAAGTCCCTACTTCTTGGGCAACTATTGGTAGATCCTACTTCTTGGACAAACTGTTTAGACTATACTATGGGCAACATCCCATGTTATTTGTATTTTGGGCAACATCCCACGTAAACCGTAGTTTGGGTAACATCCTAAACTAAACTTTACTTTTGGACAACATTCCAACAAATGTTATTCAACTATGATGGCAAAACGTTACAAACATATTGGTTGATCAAACTTTATACGCAAACATAAAAACCTGTGAATTCACTCAACCTCGTTGTTGACTTTTACTATGTTTTTAGGGAATTACCTGCACATAAGACTACCGCTTGTACAGATGGAAACTAGGCGACCCGTGAAGCTTTAGGATGCCAACTTTTTGTAAGCACATGGATTTCTTTTGTATAACTAATTTATTTTAGTCATATTTACGAAATCCACTTTTGTAAAACTTAACTATTTTTACATTTGAACGATTCGATGAATCGTAAACTTTATAACTATTACTCATGGTATCTTATTATATATGTTTAGTTGTAACCATATGCTCTGATATGTATGCATGTAAATGTTGGCGTCGTTACCCCCATCCTTAACTAAATGCTTCCGCTAATCAAAATCAACGAATTTAGGGGTGTGACAGATTGGTATCAGAGCCATTGGTTATAGCAAACTAGATTTCTTAGGTGACTTAGAGACCTTAGAGACCTAGACTATAGCCTTGGATAGAACGCACATGCATACACACATTTGCATACGTCTAACATCGATACGACATAGCTATACCCGTGATTCGTTCATTGAACTGTACTACGTTCGAACCGTTCACTTTCACTCTGATCTCATACGAACCTGATTGTATTAAGCGGTTGATGAAAAGAAGTATGTATTTAGCATCATATAATGACGCCTGGTCAACGTGATTATATAATACTAAGTACATATGGGCGTTTCATAGACGTAAGATACGTGATGGGGATCTTGTCAATCCTTCCTAATGATCTATAACTAAAAATATGTGAAACTTCATTCTTCACATTATTTTCATTGGCATTGACTTCTGCGTTTCCTTCATCGCAGAACGTCATCATGCCGCCTAAACAAAGAAAGACCCGAAACAATCGCCAAGCACCTACACCTCATGTCGTTGAAAACACTGAACAGATCATCAAACGAAGTGTGGCAGAAGCAATCACCCAGCATGAGGCAAGCCGCAATCGTGACAACGTGGTGCACAACGATGGAACCACTCCCGTCAATAGTGAAACACCTGCTAATACCCAACGAGGGTGTTCATACAACACCTTCCAAGCTTGCAAACCGAGCACCTTCACCGGGACTGAAGGGGCCATCGTCCTAGTCCACTGGATCGAGAAAATGGAATCGGTCCTCGACATCAGTGACTGCGCACCCGAGAACATAGTGAAGTACGCCACTTGTACTCTAGCTGACAAAGCGTTGACATGGTGGAACGCTCAAGTCCAAATCCTTAGACGCACAACTACTTACTCCATCTCATGGGAGACTTTGAAACAGATGATGATGGAAGAGTTTTGCTCTCCTAGTGAGCTTCAAAAACTCGAAACTGAACTATGGAACATCCAGATGATCGGTGCTAACATTACCAGGTACACGACAAGGTTCCAAGAGCTTGCACGCCTGGTACCTCACATGGTGACTCCTGAGAGCGAACGCATTAAGCGATACACCAGAGGTTTGGCACCACAAATCAGAGGCATGGTGATGTCCCAAACCGACTACCTTTAGGAGCGCAGTTGATCTGGCTCAAAGCTTGACCGATGATGCGGTCCTGATTTGAACTTTGAAAGCTGTCACTGGGAAAAGTGAACCCGCTTGTGCTGAAGCTGGTGATTCCGGGTAAAACAAACGAAAATGGAACAGTGAGGGTAATGACCATCAGGTTCAACAAAACAGAAATCAGGGAAACGCCAGAGCATACGCCGCAATCACCAACACTGATCCGAAACCTTATCTAGGCATGAGGCCTAAATGTGGAAAATGCGAGAGGTATCATGAGGGTGAATTTACTATATGTGGTAAGTGCAGCCAATGGGGACACCGAGCCAACGCATGTAGAAACAACCCTCTCACTCAAGCAAACCCTGGGTGACAAAACACTGGTTGTTTCGAGTGTGGCGAACAAGGACACTACCGAAATCAGTGCCCACAACTCAACAACGCAAACAACAATCAGTACAACAACCGCATCGCCAACAACGAACCCGCTCACGGACGATCATACGTCATTCGTGCACAGGATGCACAACCAGACCCCTATGCCAACATTGGTACGTTTTAACGAACTATTACGTTTTAACGTTATACTATTTGAATGTCGACTCAAACCTAACATTGGTAAACTTTGAGCACTTATCGAACACACAACTTATCAAACTATACCGCGAGTATACATGAACCGTAGAACTTTATGGCAACTTAGAGCGCCACGCAAACTATTATTATTGTTAACAACATGACTATTTGGAAAACATACGCGGATGGCGTTCCGACTTGATTTTAAATCTCGGGACGAGATTTCTCTAACATGGGGAGAATGTAACACCTCGCAAATTTAAACGCAATTACGAACGCTAAACACTTGCATTATTAGGCTAATTCCCTACTTGAGTGAATTCACAATACATTTTAGAGGTAAGTCTAGCAAAGCCCAACTAGTTAATACGCTTAGTATTACGTTTTGTAATTAGTTGTAATTACGTACGAAACAATTGGAACAAACGCGACAAAAATATACGACTGTTGGTGAACAAAAATTATGTAATAAAATGAAATTATTAAATAACACTAATGTTTATTAAATATTATTTTGATAATATTTACAAAGTATTTTATAACGTATAAACGTTTATTTCGTAAACTAAAACAACTTGAAACGTACCCGTAAAACCGAAACAAAACAAGTTATAATTTTATAACTCAACCAAATTATTTCTATAAAATATCTCAACTAAAGATATATTCGAATACGTATTTAAAAATTTACCAATTAAAATTATTTTAACATTTAACGATCAGGTAAACAAACACGGGTAAAATACCACAAATTTGGTACAAAATTCCCTTTCTTTTGGCAACTAAAATCAGCTAAAAAACCCCACCCCAACCCCACTTTCCTTTCATTTTTCATTTCTAAGAAAAACAAACACACACCTCTCTCTCTACACCATCACCTCCACTGCCCACTTCCGCCACCGAAACCACCATCAAACGACCTCCAATCACCTCACTCATTTAGAGAAAAGTGACCACGACAACGAGCTCTACATTTCCAACTTTTCAAATTTCTCGCGCGACGACTTGTAAGTTTCCGATAATTCTCGAAAACTCTTAAATTTCGCCATTTCTTTCGATATTTCATGTTTATAATACTTAATATATCATGTTTTAGTGTTATATCAACTTATTATGCCCAAAAATCAACTTAATTAAAAATCGAAATCTGAACAAAAATCGCGAACAGCGAATTTCACGAGTTGAGATTCAATCTCAACTCGCGAGGCAATCTCAACACGCGGTCAACTTTCGTCAACATTTTTCAGCACTTTGAAATTTACTTAAAATGGTTACCAAATGATGATAATTAGTTAATACGATATTAAACCAATGCAAGAACAGTTAACACTCATTTTTATGAGTATACAAATGAATCGAAACATAATAATAATGTTTTTGAGAATTATTATTACACACCGTCACCAACGGGTCGTACATGTTTTCAAAGCTACAAAACTAAATGATAAACGAATACTTGGGCATATCTAGTTGAATGGACACTAGCATGGATGGTCGACTTAGATATCTACATACTTATTAAAATCTCATACGTTTACGGCGTTAGGAGATTTCAGACTAGACTTGGACTTAGGCTTTGCTAGCACTCGAACATACTTAACTCAACAGGTGAGTTCACAGCCCCTACTTTTACTGCCTTACTACTTTTGAATAGGGGTGGAAAACATAGTCAACTTTATTGCCACGGGTGCAACTTTTATACAACTGATTTGATGCAAACTATTTATGACTGTGGTCAACTGTTACAACTTTTGTTTATGAAATGGGATTTCATACGAAAACTAAATTAGGAATACACTGGAGAACGACTAGCCACACACGCTTTTACAAACTGACTTTTATGAAACAACATTTGCATAAACATCTGAAAAGTCCCTACTTCTTGGGCACACACACACAGAAAGTCCCTACATCTTGGGCACCCACACAGAAAGTCCCTACGTCTTGGGCACACGTACAGCAAGTCCCTACTTCTTGGGCACACTTATACAAGTCCCTACGTTTTGGGCAAACAGAAAGTCCCTACCTCTTGGTTAAGGTTCCATCCAACGACTTGGGTGAAGGCTCTACTTCTTGAGCAGTGGGTCCTACGTCTTGGATGCCAGTCCTGCTTCTTGGACACAACTTATACAAGTCCCTATGTCTTGGGCACATAGAAAGTCCCTACTTCTTGGGCAACTATTGGTAGATCCTACTTCTTGGACAAACTGTTTAGACTATACTATGGGCAACATCCCATGTTATTTGTATTTTGGGCAACATCCCACGTAAACCGTAGTTTGGGTAACATCCTAAACTAAACTTTACTTTTGGACAACATTCCAACAAATGTTATTCAACTATGATGGCAAAACGTTACAAACATATTGGTTGATCAAACTTTATACGCAAACATAAAAACCTGTGAATTCACTCAACCTCGCTGTTGACTTTTACTATGTTTTTAGGGAATTACCTGCACGTAAGACTACCGCTTGTACAGATGGAAACTAGGCGACCCGTGAAGCTTTAGGATGCCAACTTTTTGTAAGAACATCGATTTCTTTTGTATAACTAATTTATTTTAGTCATATTTACGAAATTCACTTTGGTAAAACTTAACTATTTTTACATTTGGACGATTTGATGAATCGTAAACTTTGTAACTATTACTCGTGACATCTTAATATATATGTTCTGTTGTAACCATATGCTCTGATATGTATGCATTTACAATGTTGGCGTCGTTACCCCCATACTTAACTAAATGCTTTCGCTAATCAAAATCAACGAATTTGGGGGTGTGACATAACTAGTTGAGTGAACAACTAGCATGAATGATCTTTTGAGACATTCACTCATACATGCAACCTTATGTGCTTAGGGCATTAGAAGGTTGCGAGTTCGGAGAACCTACAGATTATTTATATCGGATACACGTTTATTGATTTAAACGTCTGCTTTCAAGACTCAGGTGAGTCTCATGGCGCCTCTTTTACTGTTTTCACTCAGGGGTGGGATACATTGCTCTATTTGTTTTACATATGAACGCAAGTACTAAAACCTCGATATGTACTACATGAGTTTTCACACTAATCATTTTTAAAGCCCTCCATAGCATAGTTTGGTAATACTTTTGTAGCGTGAATGTTAGTGTATGGTACCATATGGGATTGACAATCCCCGTCCGGGTTGGAAGCCCCAACTGGTCAACGGACGCATTATCATTTGTTCATACGAGTGTAGATTAGTCACTCGCAAGGAGGCACCCTCGATCAGGCACTGGATTGTGATCCTGACACCTCAGTTAAGCTCAGACTATGTGCTCATGGCTGTATATACACTCATTTATTTATTTGCTTCGTTGCAAATCATGATACTAAATCTTGCGATTCATACATATTGCTTTATTATACAAACCTGTGAGCTCACCAGCGTTAGCTGACATTTTTAGCATGTATCTCAGGTACACAACAGTAGATTTGGATTGCCCATCAGGATGCATATTAGCTCGAGTCTCCATGCAAACCTCAGAGATTTCATTGCATTATTATCTTTTGCATAACTAATTATGTTTTTAAATCTCTCATATTATGAACACGAGCTAATGTAACTAGCTTAATTGATGTACACTTTTAAATTATCAATGTAATGTTTAAAACGGAGCATATAGAGTCGTTCATTATACCTTGTGTGTTTTGATTATTGATTAGTAGCACCTCAAAGTATGCTTCCGCCAAACAGTAAATTTGGGGGTGTTACACTGTGATTACTTGGCCATTGGGCATATGTGATTAGTCAGAGGTCAACGAGGTTTGGGCTTGGTTACTATTGTTGGACGACAGGAGTTTCCTTGTACATATCGTTAATAGAAAATTAGGTCGTGTGAAAATAGTAACAAGCTATCGGTTAACCGCTGTTTTGGCCTGCAGCTCAGTTGGGTTATGATTAACCGCTGTTTTGGCCTACAACTCGGTAGGGTTACTAAGTGTTGCTTGAGGGGCTGCCGTGTATATTTGGGCTTCCTCAAGAACCACCGATCCTCTGAAGTTGTGTGATATTGTGTGCTTATGATTATTTGTTGTAAACTGATTTGTTATTGTTAAGTCAGATTGTTGGGTACATGTCTTCTCACTTAGCGTTGTGCTAATCCCACCATTTTAAATACTTCTTGCAGGCTCTGATATTTTGGATATAACGGGCTGGGGGCAAGAAGTTAGGAACTGGAAGGAATGTTTGACAACCAGACGCTTTCTCTGATATCTGATTTGTATAAATCAATGTGTATGTTTTGGAATTATATAACACCCAGATATTGTGTTTTATTATTTTATAAGTTTAAAACTTATTTGTATTTGTTAAAATAGTTGGACTTTATACATATTATAAAATATATGTTTTGGGACTAGCGCTTCCGGTGTAAAAATACATCTAAATAAATGTTGTGAAAAGTAGGGCGGCTAGATTGAAATTGTTATAAATTTAAAGTTTTATTTTGACTTTTTTAATTAAATCAGTTAGTATACATGCATGTTAATGTGTTAAATATAAAGTATTATAATTCGAATATGTATAGCTTTAAGACCCGCGATAACGCGAGCGACTAAATTAAAATTGTTACAGATATTCAATTGAATACGAGTGTATACATTGTTGTGGATTGAAATTGTCATATATAAAAAAATATAAATTTAAAAATGCATACATTATACCTTCCAATATTTGTCAACTTTTGAGATCTTGAACTACCGTTTGTTTTTTATCGGACGGATGTACAACTACATTTGATTTTTTAGATGAAATTTTTTTTGAAGGATGTTGAGTTCTTTGTGGATTTATTGATATCAGATGAGAAAAAATGTAGAGAATGATGAATCGTATATAGAGGGTTACAAAATAAAGAACTATAATTAAGAAAAGATTTATATTGAATAATATGTAATATTTAAGTGGAGAAGTTTAATTATTTTAATTTAAATATATGTCGTCGTATCATATTGAAAAATCTTATTGAATGGCTCAAATTATTTTTTGAGATTTTGATTTAATTATATGTATGTATAAGATAAGATAAGATAAGATAAGATAAGATGATAGGTAACTTAGATTTGCTATTTGTTAAACAATAAAATCCAATCCAATCCAAGAAATTACAAGAAGACATGCGGTAAATGTCATATTGTCATAATATAATAAAATAATAGTCTGTTGTCTAGAAGGAATGCGATATGTTTTTTCCGTTGAGAAAAAGTTAATTACTTGACAACATTACGCAAACATAATTTAAATATAAAAGTCTTTTTTTATGTAAAATTGTTCAATAAAATGTGTCTCGAATATAATCTGATTCATAAGGCTTTATAAAACCTTTCTATAATTCAAAAGTAATACTATATATTACATTATTAATCGGTAAAAGTTGTGTGTTATATATGGATCAATTACTCTCTCCGTCCGATAATAAACGCTCACAATCACATTCCACAAAGTTTAGAAATGACATAAATAGTAGGGATAATATCATATATCCCTCTCCTAATTAACCTATAAAATAACATATTTACCCAACTAAACTTCATAATATCAAATATACCCAATATAAATTTTCAAATTATCATATTTACCCATTTTATTGATCTCATCAAACCAAATATTATGAAGCACTTAAATAAAAAAATCTAACGACTCTTATAACCCTTGTAAGTTAGCTGTGTACTTTGAATTCAAAGATACCACTCAATTTTACGACGAATAATGCCTTTTTTTCAAGAGTCCCTCATGGGTTCTTCAAACATATCCCTAGCTTTGCTTAGGAACATATCTAGTTTTTGTTATTTCAATTAAATATTCAAACTGAAAGCTTCATTTTCATTCTGTATGTTTGATACATAAAGCATCGATTTCACTTTTTTTCTTGTTAAAATGTTAATCATTCTAATGAAATGCTATTATGTATAATATCATGAATCGGTCTAGTACGTACAATGCTTGGTTATTCAAATCACGGTACAATCTAAATGGTGATTGATTCAAATCTTCCATTATTAATCCAATAAGATTTGGGGAGAGAAAACTAGAAGAATAAGTGACGTCTTTGTATTTTGCAAAGAGAATAATTGGATAAACACATAGGTCGCTTATTCTTATTTTATTACTCGTATTTTGTAAATGGAGAGGTGATGGAAACGGGACCGTGTTGATAGATCACAAGAATTGAAGTAAAAATGGCCGGAGGTTCTGAAGGGAGTGGATAAGGATATAATGGTCATTTACTTTTTGATTTAATAACTTTAAGCTATCAATAATGAATAAATTGATGAAATGAGTGAATATGAGAATTTTAAAGTTTATATTGTGTGTATGTGATTTTATGTTGTTTAGTTGGGTAAATATGTTATTTTGAAGGTTAGCAGAAGGATATATGATATTATCCCTAAATAGTAGGGAGGTGACGTATACACCAAACAATTTGATTCAAACATCAAAGTCATGTAGTAGTATACTTGTACATTGAACGACTTCTACCGAATAGTATGGTGCATGAAACAATTTTGGTGATGTATCTATTACCTCCATGGCTCCATATATAATACATTAGGTAAGAGAAAAATGATAGTGTTACCTTTATTTTTTGCACACTTTTTTATGAATCGTTTTGTGAAAAAGTAAATTATATGTAAATCGGTAAAGTTGGTATATTACTTTTGAAAGTAACACTTATTTTTGAATAAACTAAAAAGTTGACACTTATTTTAAGGAGTTCGACCGTAGTTATTTAGTATATATTAAATTAAATAATTTTTGACATAATAAGAGGTGATAGATGAATTTGGTGAACTATCAAAGTGGTAAAACAGAAAACGTGGCTTTTCCAGAAGACTATATAGTGGAAATCAGGTACATGACAACATCATACCGCAACATATATGTTAGGTCAATCAAGATCATTTTTTTTCATTTCTTTTTGCTTTTTAATTTCTCTAACGTAAAATGGACCTACATTGTGTGTAATGTTGCTGATGATACATTGATTCTAATTGCATCGTTTACACATAGTTTTTTTTCTTTCCTGAATTACGTATTTAGCGTAACTAGTAGCAAATGCATTATGTGATGATACTATACGGTCATGACCGTGGTTAACTTTGTTTCAGATTTATAATCATAATTCAGAGTAGTCCTTTTTAAGTTGGTCAGCGGTATCACTGTGCATACCATTTTTCATTATTTAGGGGCAGAGCTAGGACGGGGTAGCGTAAACAGTTGTCACCACAAGAATTTTTTAATTACATAAAAATGAATTTTTTAAGGTATTAATAACATTTTAAAATTTGCACCCTCACTAAACTACAAAAAATAATAGAAATATTTTTTTTCCCCTCTTCCACTTGGATTTTCTAACACTTACAACATGTATGGCTTCTCCGAAATTGCGTGAATAATTTGAAGTTGCCCTTGGTAGGTTGTTGTTTGAGTATAATATATGAAAGGGATTTTGAGTCTGCATTTCTTCATTTAGTTTTGTATATTGAGTTCAGCTTTCGACGTGCCATTCCATTTTGACATCTTGGAGCACAGTCGATGTCAGTTTTTGGTGAACTTACTACACCAGTAAAGATTGTTTGTCACTGAAGGGTTAACTTGTTTGATTTCATTGGTTTGTCTTTTTTTTTTTTTTCCTCAGTTTTTATTATCATCATTATTTTTTAAGAAATGCTACAATCACATTAAATTCACAAAGAAAACTTCACAAATTGATGTGGAGCATTAGATGGACCAATCAAAATCACTTTTTGAAAAGCAAAGAACTTCCATTAGAAACCAAATATACAAGAGGTATAAAGGAATTACAAATGAACACCCAAAGATTACAAGGGACTACAAAAAACTAGCACAAGCTCATGGATCAAAAGAACCTACAAAAACACCAAACTTAAGACATCCAAAATAGAGAATCAAGAACCAACATCACCCATGATATAAACTTCTAGGCCTAGAAATCCAAGTAGACCAATCAAGCTTAACATTAGAGCAACGATACTCTATCCATTGACGTAAGACCCGTTGAATAAAAGGAAAAAGATCTTCCTTTTGGATTAAATGACCCACATCTCCTTCTGCGTTAATAACCATGTTCCTCCAATTCCATATCACCCATAAAATAACCAAGCAAACTGCGTGAAAAATCTTGTCCAGCACCTTACGTCAATGGATAGAGTAAATGTCTCTTAATACTATTGATCAGTATCATTTTATAAAACATATTTTGTAAAAATTTTAGGACTATAAAAAAAAAAAAAAATTCTCCTAGGTCAGCCTTCATCATAGATATATGATTATCATTATCAGTTAGTTTATACGAATTAAAAGTCGAAAGTACATAATTTGCCTAAAAGATTGTCTAAATCTAGGTCTATAGGTTTAATTGGTGGTGGATATAACTGATTGGTCGGTAGATAAACAAAAGGGAATAAGTGAAATTTATGTGTGTACGAATTATACCTAAAGTTAAATTATATATTTAGGCACTTTAATGTTACTTTTCAAAGTTACTCCGTATTTGCTAAGGTTATGTTTGGCACGCTCGTTTTAAGAGCTTATGAGAGCTTGTAGCTTGTAACTTATGGTTTTCATAAGCTCTGTTTGGCTTTCAAAATTTTGAGTAGCTTATGGTTTCCATAAGCTCCAAAACCATAAGCTACTTGAAGTAGCTTATGGAAGTAGCTTGTAGCTTATGAAAAATGAAATTACATAAATACCCTTCATGTAATTATATTTCATCTTTTAAAATTAATATATTTGTCCTTTTATGTCATTTTACATTCATAAGCTACAAGCTCCAGCTACTCTGTCAAACATAAATATTACCAAAAGCTACCAGCTCCAGCTACTAGCCATAAGCTACCAGCTCTAACTACCAACTACAAGCTATCAGCTCCAGCTATAAACTTCAGCTACCAGCTAGTTGTGCCAAACATACCCTAGCATTTAAATAATTTTTATGATATCCATTAGATTTGGTGAAATGGTTCACTGGGTTGTAGTTCTGTTTTAATTGATGTAATACCGTTGGGCTTTTGGTCTATATAGAGCCGGTAATTGGGCCGATCAGATTTGAGTGGTCCATGATAGTTTCTAGACATGGGTTTCAAATACTAGGTCAAGTTGACCCGTTTAGCTGTATTATTGAAACTTAAACTATACTCTATAAGAGAAGAGTTCAAATGAGTCCATCCATTTCTTGTGAGAATAGGGGAACAAATTTGGGTTATTGGATCTAGCGGATCAAGGGCTTATATTAATTCCCCATTATTTAATTAAAAAAATCAGAAAAAATAAGATTTTGGATGGAGGGGCAAAATGGTCATTTCACCAACCAATTAAATATTGTATTTTTTCACTTTATTTCAAACACACAAAATAAAAAACACACACAAAAGTTTCCTCTCTCCCGCTTATTTTTCCGTGCGTTTCCTGTTCTATAACCCTAGATTACCAAAATTCTTCAAATAATCAACTGATCTTTGTAGCTTTTTTGGAGAAATCATCGTTTTATCATCTATATCCTTCGATTAAACTATCGATCCGTTCAATTTTTACTGCGTGTCCGTTTTTTAGAAACCCTAGTTTGCAGAATCGTTCAAAATCGAAGTAGGAAGTATTTGTGTAACCCTAGTAACTTTGTAAATGGATATTCGTAAAGAGATTCCGGCAACAAGAACTACAACAAGTCCAATTAATGCTCGACCTATCAATACCGTACCATCACGTTAGTTTGTTTTCGATTTATGTTTTTTAGTCTTGTTTACGTTTAATACATTAATGTTTTGTGTTATATCGTGTGTGTTGATGTTTGTGTTTACGTGCTATATGTGTAATTATGCTTTGTTTGAAATCAGGGTTTGTGTAACACAAGTGTTACACTTATATTAGGGTTTTGCAAATGGTTAAGAATGATTTCGGATTGTATTTACACACGTGATAATTATGTTCTTAGTTTCTACTTTTATGATTTTTGTTGCTGAAATTGTTGTTGTGTTTGGTGTTGGTTTAGTTTTTTTTTATAGTAACACAAGTGTTAGGTGTGTTTAGCTGTTTATATATGTTGTGCATTTGTTGTTATGTATAACGTGCTTTGAATTTAACACAGATGTTATGTATTTTTTATGTGATGTATAGGTACTGTACATTTAGCGTAAAAGCTATTTGTATTTTTTGTATAGTATCACTATCATGTGTGCTTTTTTGTCCATTTTTATTTAAAGTATTTTTGTGTGCTGGTTTTTATTTGATAGCTATACATATCGGAGATTGCATCGTTTCAGAAAATGATCCAGACGTTTTGTCTTCACTAGAAGGTTTAAATTTGTTATTCAATAGTTTTATTTGTTTATGAACCATACATGATAGTTATATGTGTTTCAAGTTTTTATGTGTGTTATGTTGTGTTTGTTTATTTTTCAGTTGTGATGTCATTACCCTTTTGGATGCAAATGCTTTAAAGGTTTATAATAGAAAAAGGGGGAAAAAATAAAAAATTAGTCATGTTGATCACGAAGGTAAATGTCCTTTTTAACAATCACATGTTTTAGTGTAGTTTTTAACTGTTGGTATCACATTTTTTCCCTATTTTTGCATATGATTGTTGTTTTTTTGTCTGTTTTTTTGTTTTTGTTTCATTATCACATGTGTTAGTAATATGTATCACATGTATTAGGTGTACACTCTTTTTCATTCTTGTATGTTTCTATTCTTAGTTATGCTAATATAAATTTAGACATTCTTATTTTATTTTATTTTTGTTAGGGAATAACCTTCCTTCACCTTATCCAACTATTGCTGATATTTTAAATCAAAAACAAAAAGAAGGCAGAAAGTTGACTCGTGAAGCTATAGCTGCTAAAGCTGCCAAGTCTGACTCGACAAGTGTTGGTCCACCAAAGGCTCTGCTCACTAAATCAACTGCTGCTCGTGTAGTTACAAAGGCAATCAGTCAAGAAAAAAATCTAGCTCAAGATAGTAAAATTGATGAAGGAGCGAAACAGACCAATGATGATGCAGCACAGAAGAGAGCAAATGATGCCATAGAGGAGGCAGCTAATAAGAAAGATGTGGATGAGGCAGCTAAGAAGAAAGCCGAACTTGAACAGAAGAAGAAAATGAAAGCGGACGAAGATCTTAGAAAAAAGAAACAAGTTGAGGAGAAGAAGAAAAAGGCTGAGGAGGATTATAATAGGAGGATGGCTAATCTTGAAGCCGAGCTTGAATGGAAGAAGGCTGCGGCAACAAAGAAACAAAAGGCTGCAGAAGATAAGGCGAAGAAAGTTGAAAAAAAAAGAAAGAAGATATCAATAAAAAGCCGAGAGATGATGATTTGGAGGACGATGGAAAGAAGACTTCCGGGAAAAAAGATGTTGTTGTGTTTGTAACTGGTACAAAAGATGATGTGAAGCGCAAATTGCAAGTTAAGAATGAGAAGAAGGAAGTAAAGCGTAAGAAGGTTGTTAAAGAAGATGTAGGGGCGGGAAATGTGAAGGTTCCGTCCATTAGGGTCCGGACTACACTGAAACCTCTGTTTGAGGCTGGGAGCACGTTGGCGTATGAGCAGAAAGAATGTTTGAGGGACATTGGGTTTGGTGCTTTTATCGAGCTCCCCATAAGTGTTCTTCCAGGTAATTTTCATGATTTAATGTTGTTATATGATTATTTTTATATCACTAACACATGTGTTACTTAATCACTAACACATGTGTTACTGGTGAGATGACATGTGTTATTTGATTACTTATTTTACGTTTATATATATTATGTATCACTAAAACAGGTCAACTTGGGTATTTTTTGGTTGATCATTTTGACCACAAGGCTATGCAAATAAGAATTGGCAATTCATGCATCAAAGTTACTCCTGATGCAGTACATGATGTTTTCGGAATACCCAATGGTGGAACCACAATAATGGAACTACAGGATGTTAACCATGATGATCCATGTATTGTACAGTTTTTGACTGAGTGTCCACAGTTTGTGAATGGGTACATGAGTGCGACAAATATGATTGAGAAGATTGTCAAAGATAAAGATCCCGATTTTTGCTTCAAGTTAAAATTCCCACTGCTTTTTGCGAATACAATGGGTAGGTGTTTGAGAAACGGAAAGTTTGTGTAACATTTTCTATACAAGTTTACTGAAGATATGGATTTGAAGAAGCTTGGCTAGTGCGGGTTTGTGATTGATTGTTTGAAGTACCCGACCAGCAGTTGGCAACATGATAGAACCACTCATTATTATGGCCCAACCACATTTCTAACTGTAAGTTAATTATCTTTTGTTATTTTTAATATATAAATCTTACTTATATAAATTATAACTTTTTATTTTACATTTTTGGTGAGTTGTTAGTGAATGTTTTTATTTTTCAAATGCTTTAGCTGCTGTATCTTGATTCTGTTAAGCCCACCTCTTGTTATGTTGTTCGTCAATGTCCGATCATTTCTAGTTGGAGTAACATGCTCATGAAACTTGTTCAAGAGGAGGAGATTTCTAATGGATCATTTGGATGTTTACCACTAGCTGGTAAATATGATCCAGATGCTGCATACGAGAAGAAGGTTTTGTGAAGCTAACAAAAGGAAAGGACTGTGGTGCAAGTGTAAGTATTGATATTCTGTTTTAATTACACATGTGTTACCAATTGGTTCCACAGTTGTTAACTGATGCTATCACTTGTGTTAGCTCGTGGTACCACATGTGTTACACCCTGATTGTATCACATGTGTTATATTGACTGTTAACAAATGTTTTTTGTTTTCATTTGAGTTTTTTATATATACAGGATTGCATTGATAACATATTGAAGATGATTGATTCTGTCAAGAAGACGCAATTTCTTATCGAAAAGAAAATGCATGATGGAATCAGGAAATTTCCCGGTGACAATCGTTTTGAGGAAGTTGGTTTAAAGTTTGATGAAGTTTTTAAGAGTCGTGTTTATAAGCCAGAGGTTGTTGCTGCTGATTACAAGGAATCCAATTGTGGTGGAGATAACCAAGAAAGTAAAGGTAAAGGAGATGGTGCAGAAGGTAACGGTGAGGACAATGTTCTTGGTGGAAAAAGAAATTCAGAAGGTAATGGGGAAGATGGAGGTGGCAAGAAGATTGAAGGTGATAAAACTGATGACTGCAACGTTGATGATAGTTTGAAGAATTACTTCATGATGGAAGATGAGATAGTTGAGGTTTTTGACATGACTACCTTTTTCTTTTTTCATCCTTCACAATTTCCAGTTGCAGACCCTCCTGTATCACCTATTTTACATACATCTGTTGACTTACCTACCTCAATAGCCTTACCTAGTTCTGAAATTCCTAATTTTTCACTTGGTCTAACTCAGGAGTTTGAGAAGGGTGTAGCTGGCGTTGATGGTGATGCTAGACTCGGAGTTGGTTATACGTTTAAGCCGTCCGTGTTTGATTTTTCACCATATGTGAGTTCCCTCTGTGATGGATCTAAGTGATGATAGACTGCGATTGAGTGGCGGAAACAATCAATCACACAAATAACTAATAAAAGTAAACCGAAACAATTGATTGAACAAAGTAAACGAGTTTATTAGCTTCAATAACGTATTGGAACTGATTACAAATAAGTTTAGTCGACAAATGGTGCTAGGGTTTCGTCAACCCTAGCCAAAAACCCATAGGTTTGTATTTATACTAAAAACAAAATCGGCAGACATGCGTCACTGGCAAGTGTCGCATGTGGCCGTCTTCATGCGTCATTTACCTAAGTGTCGCTATGCGTCACTTAGGCAAGTGTCGCCTAAACCAAAACTTAAGTGTCGCTAGGTACAAAATCTATATTTCTATTAAACGACTAATCGACACTTTACAACTCGATAGACCAACTGACTGACACATTAAATGTACCAACAAACTCCCCCTTGTCAGCACCTTGGTCTTCGAAAAAATCTTTGAGTCTTCAACTATTTCCAGCTAGCTGGAAATACACCACCAGCGTGTACCCCATTGGCTACACAGATATCGACAATCTTCTTAAATTTAATGGCTTTATCTCTATCATTTGCTTTGAACTGAATCTTGTTCTGATGTAGTCTCTTCATATCTTGTACAGAAAGATTAATCAAACTCAAAGGGTCAAATACACAAAATTTGTTTCTCTTCAGACCCCACATAGACCTCTTTTTAGGTTGAACAACATCCCAAGTTGTTTTCTCTTCATTGCCCAAATCTGCATCTAAAGACTCTGGATCCGTAGCTGGTTCGGATTTTGGAATAAACACAATCACAGCTTCTCCCGTAATATCATCGTATTCCCAATATAACAACCTATTCAAAAAATCCAAATGAATGATCTCTAAAGGTATCTTCTGTAAGCAGTTTGCTGGTGGATAGATCATCCTTACAATTGGTTGTCGTGTAACCGGATCCAACTTCTTCTAAAACTTATATCTCATACCCAAAGTCGGTTTAATCAAATTATATTTCTTGCTGTTAATTTCCCGACGAATAACCACTTGAAAGAAATCTGCTCGTGAATCTCGAGCACGGTTGATCAAGGGTATCTGAGATAATCTTTGAAGCTCGCATTTTGGCAAAGTACTTATTTTATAGAACTTTAAGTTGAAGTATTGAATGCCATCACTCCTTCTAATTATGAATACTGAATTATTTTCATCAAACTTTCAGCTTTTTATCAAACCCGTATAGTCAGTTCTGACTTTGTAAAATTGACACGTAACAGGTACCTCAACTCTAGGTTTAAGCACTATGTCAGGCTTTATCATTGAGGGTTCAGCCGTAGAAGCTGATGGCTCAGTAGTTTCTGCCTCAGAAACATGACCTGATTCATCTTCTGAAGAATCTGATTCGATAATAGGGGCATCATCATAACATTCATCACTTTGGAGCTGCTCCCCCTCAACCTCAACATCATCATTTCCTTCAAAGTAACAATCCTCTGCCATTGGATCATTTATCACATCTTCCTCAGGTATCGATGTATTTTCATTCATCATATTTTTAAGAAATGTAAGATCTACATACGAATAATCAACAGCAATTGGTCTTGCCTGACCCTGAACCTCAACAAAATAATCCAAAGAGATATTTTCATTAATAGCAGAAGGTTGTACATTTTCTGGTTCTGGGGGAGGAGTTACATTTGTTTCTAACTCCCTGGGACCTTCCTCCCCCGAAACAATTGTAACAGACTCCAACTCTAACACCCTAGATGACAGATTCGTCACTTGAAGCTTTAGGTTATCGACCTCAGCAGCTTTGAGCTCCAAATCTTTTATCTGGGAGACCTGAGCTTCAATAACAGCCTTCTGATCGTCAAATCTTTTTGCCAAAAGCTCCATCTGAGCAAGTAGCTGCTGAATCGACGGCATCTCAGACTGTGGCGGAGGTTGTGGTCGCTGAGAGGTATGCTGAGCTGGTTCCTCAATCACAACACTAGTCCTCTGGCATCTTCTATGAGGTAAATTAGCATACGGAGGAGAAGACCCAGTAGGACGTTTACCTGTATTCCTCGGGACGTGAACCCTGCCCTCAGAAATCCTACGCAAAATACGCTTGAAGCGTCTAGGATTGGCAATCTGAATTCTGTCCAAAGCAGCCGGTGGGGGCACATCACCCTCAGAATCGGGCGGTGTGGACCCACCATCATCTGTATCCTCATCAACACGTTCAACACGATCAATATCGTCCAAATCCTATGCAATCTCAGTGTCAACCAGATCATCCTCATTTACCGGAGGAATCACATCATCCTCAAATCCGTCATTTATTGGCGCAACATAGTTTTCATTGACTATGTGCCCGAACAGTTCACGATCGGCCAAAACTTATTCACCCTTTGGTGCTAATTTGCAGTCATTGAAGACGCGTAGAAGCATTAGCGTTGGCACCAAAAGGGATCGTTGATCAGGAGCAATCTCAAGATTCAAATCGTTTAACAGTAACTGCATAAATCGTGGATATTGCAACCACTTATCCTTCCCAGCCCGAATGTTCTCAACCATGTTGCCAAAGATATATCCGCTAAAGTAATACGGCTTGTTGTAGATCAAGGCTAACATGAGAGATAGAGTCAAATGACTCGTGGCATCATATCCTCCCTTCCTCGGAGATAAGCAAACAATCACAATATGACACAAATATCTTCAAACCCGGCATAGATATTGTTTGCGGAAATCAGAAAGCTGATTCGCCGGATAACCCATACGTTGAAGTCCGCCGTAGATAAACGATGTCTCAAACATAGTCGGCATGGTATGGTTATCGTTGAATTGGAGAACCCGACGAATAGAGTTCTCGGTGATCTCAATCTCCTCACCAAACATCTTGGACACTATTCTCGGGAAGTCACCCTGAGTCCGAATACAAGCATGATCGTAGAACTCTTCAATCTGATTCATGTAGCGTAGCTTACCCTGACACTTACAACGTCACTACTGAAAGTGACGCAATATCGTATGCTTCACTAGTAGCGTCACTTATGAAGTGACGCAACAGGTCACTTTTAGTGAAAAGTTTGTGAATTTATCGATGTTTGTGGTGTGATTTCGGTACTCAAATTTGAAAAGGTAACTGTAACTTGAGTAAAATCAAAAATTAAAAGAACTTAGAGAAAATATAATAAAACATAAAGGAATGCAAATTTACAAATATAAAATTAACACATTCTTTTTGGTGACGGAGTTGATATAATCTGGTTAGGGATCATATCGGAATAACATGCATTTATTAGGAACAGTAAGTGTTATTTCGATCATCAGTATATTTGTCCACTTTAAATTTACTTGACATGCTAAAAACACTTTTTATAAAAATTATTTCAAAACGATTATTAGTATATTTGTCCACTTTAAGCATGTTACACTCACATCTAGGAGCTAAATTTATTATTATTGGTATGTACATTTCGTTGTGGTCCCCACCATAGATATACATCTTAACTTAAGACATAGGAAAATCAAATTTAAGAATCAAGTCAGCGGTGACAGGTCTGTACTTACGTACAACAGAGCGACATAGCTTGATTCAGGTTTAAGCAAAACCAGACTTGGTCAAACCATTTTGATGACCTTGTAAGGTATCTTAATTTTAAAGACTTTGCAAGTACTTTGACTTGAGTTTGCTTAACTTTTAAGTATAGATTAACAGAAACCAGGTCTATACTTACGTATAACAGAGGAAACTGTCAATATATACCCCCAAATGATATCAAATAAACTTCTTTCACAAAAACGTGTCTAGCATAAGGAAGAAATTAAGACTTTTGTCATACATCTAACGATGTTGTACCACTGGAAATAAACAATTAATTATTAGGCTTCTTAAGAGATCTCAAAGAGTTTTGCATAACATGCCTACTAATATATCGTATGATGAAGACAATGTTTATAAAAACTGTTTTCAACACGTCAGATAAATCTACTGACACATCCAAGATAAACCTTAAAATTACATTTTGTGCATGTCACCCGATGTACTATCATATCCCAAGTTGTTTACAGACACAACTTCAACGTCTATTTTAAAATGTAGCGACGGTGCATTTCTTTAAAACTAAAAAGTATAAAGAGTGGCTGTTTTTTTTTTTTTTTTTTTTTTTTTTTTTAACACACATAAAAGGAGATAAATTACGTTCCAAGTTACAAATTACCTTTTGGCTATAAAGAACCTTAAACCAATCATGTTGATTAGTTCATCAAATCGAGTACGCGAAAAAGCTTTTGTGAAAAGGTCAGCATTCTGCTTTAGGGTGTCTATGTGGACAAGGTCTATCAGGTGTTTTTCATAGCAATCCCGTATAAAGTGGAACCTAAGTTCAATGTGTTTAGTCTTAGAGTGCTGTACGGGATTGCGTGTCATAGATATAGCAGCAGTGTTATCTATGTGAATAGGAGTCATAGAAAGAAGTAACCCGTAATCGCGCAGTTGATGCTGAATCCATAGAACCTGAGAGCAGCAACTCGCAGCAGCAACGTACTCAGCTTCTGCAGTTGAAAGAGAAACTGTAGTCTGTTTCTTGCATTGCCATGAGACCAATCGAGATCCGAGGAATTGGCATCCACCAGTGGTAGATTTCTTGTCTATACTGCAGCTGCCATGATCCGAATCTGAATAGGCAGAAAGAGCGAATGATTTCTCGTTTGAATACCATAGACCAAGATTTAGTCTATGTTTGAGATAACCAAAAATTCGCTTGACCGCCTTCACGTGAGACACCTTGGGTTTGGCTTGAAAGCGTGAGCAGACGGATACTGCAAACACAATATCTGGTCGAGAAGCAGTCAAATACATCAAAGAACCTATCATTGATCGATAGTCATTTTCTTTGCAATCTTCCTCATCTTCAGCAAGTCTAAGGTTGTGATTAAGTTCGATAGGAGTCCCATAGGTTTTACAATTGAGCAGGTCATATCTAGTCAACATGTCTTTGACATATTTTGACTGATGAATATAAATACCTTTTGGAGACTGCTCAATTTGTACACCTAAAAAGAATTTGAGCTCCCCCATCGCAATCATCTCAAACTCAGATTTCATAATCTCCTCAAAATGCTTGCACATCGCCTCATTTGTAGAGCCAAAGATAATATCGTCCACATATACCTGCACAAGTAACAAATCTTCTCGATCCCCAGTCTGTTCTTTACGAATGAACAGAGTACTATCGATATTCCTTTGAACAAAGCCATGCTTGATTAAGTGGGTAGTGAGCCTCTCATACCAAAGCCGCGGAGCTTGATGAAGACCATATAACGCCTTGTTCAACTTGCAGATGTATTCTGGATGCTCAGGATCTTCAAAACCTGGAGGCTGTTTAACATACACATCCGTATCCACTTGTCCATATAGAAAGGCGCTTTTAACATCGAGTTGGTTAACACGAAACTCTTTGAAAGAAGCAAACGCCAGAAAGATTCGAATAGACTCAAGTCTTGCCACAGGAGCGAAGACTTCATCATAATCCAAGCCTCGATTTGACTAAAACCTTGAACAACCAATCGAGCTTTATTCCGAATCACTATACCCCGATCATCCATCTTATTTTGAAATACCCATCGAGTGCCGGTTAAGTGAGCACCTTTGGGTAACGGAACTATATCCCAAACAATGCAGCTTGTTGAACTGCTGTAACTCTTCTTGCATGGCCTCGACCCAGGATGGATCTTTTAAGGCCTCATCAACTTTCTTGGGTTCAATTTCGGATAAATGGCAAGAATTTATCAGAGCAACCAGATTCAACATTTCTTGATTTGGATTTTGTTTCACTTGTTACCTTGTTTGAACCGCAGCATTAGGATCACCGATAATATTATCGATGGGGTGATCCCTGTGTACACGTGTGACTGGGATTAAATCCGGTGCAAGTACTAGCTCCAAATTGTTCATATCCCCTTCAGTAACGAGAACCGTGTTAGTCTCAGGAGCAGTAGAACTTTCAGGTTGCACAGGTGGTTGGAGTTCCGTATCATCTTTATTAGAGAAGAGATGAGAATGAACCATTTCTTCTTCTTCCTCGTCTTCCTCTAAAGGAGGCATATAGGGATCATCAGGATGTTCTTTTGCAGTAATTGTTCTTGAAGTTGAAGGAACATCCGAAGGTGGGATAGTAGGAGATGGTGTGGGTGTTGGAGGTGATGGTGTGGGTGTTGGAGGTGATGGTGTGGGTGTTGGAGTAGGTGTGGATGTAGGTTTTGAGGTAGATGTGTCTTGACACAAACTGATGCCATGAAGTAAGGTAACCAACTCCTCCTCTTCATCATCTTGTTCGGGTATGTCAAAAGAGTTAAACACATCCTTATAATTAAACAACCATTCCGGACCCGTTCCATGAGGAGGATCCGTGTAACGCAGGCATTTTACCTCCAAATGCTCTTCCACCTGGGGTGTTGATTTAATGTAGACTCTTTTGTTTGGAGAGTTGACTGAATAACCAAGGAAAATCCCTTCAACAGCTTTAGCTCCAAACTTCGAGACCTTTTCTTTTGGGATCATAATCAGACATGGACATCCAAATGGCTCTAGAAACTGCAAAGTTGGCTTACGGTTATTGAAAAGTTCATAACTGTTCTTGTTCTTTTTCTTAACCGTGAGCACACGATTCAGAACGTAACAAGCAGTACTGACTGCTTCTGCCCAAAATATAATAGGAAGCTTAGAATCGGCCAGCATAGTCCGAGCTGTCTCGATAATAGTCCTATTTTTACGCTCTGCAACTCCATTCTGTTGAGGAGTTCTTGGAGCACTGAACTGATGATCAATACCTTTCGTGGCACAATATAACTCAAGAGTTGAGTTCTTGAATTCAGTTCCATTGTCACTTCGCAGTCTCTTTACCTTTAAGTTACACAGATTTGCCAACTTATCCAACAGATACACCAAAATATCTGGTGTTTCACTTTTCGCAGCAAGAAAGTATACCCACGAAAATCTAGAGTAATCATCGGTGACTACTAAGCAGTAAGATCTACCACCGATGCTCTTAGTGGAAATAGGACCAAAAAGATCCATATGTAAGAGCTCCAGTGGTGCAGCAATGGAATTCACTACCTTCAACTTATGGGACTTTTTGTGGAGTTTCCCTTTATAGCATGCAATGCAGTCATATTTTAGGGCAAATGACTGTTTTGTAACTCCATTTACCAAATCATTGTTTATTAGAAAATTCTTTTTGCGAAATGAATGTCCCATCCGTCTATGCCAAAGTAGTGATTCCTTTTCCGAAGCCTTTGACAGGAGACAAGTGTACTCATCTGTAGTCTCCATAGTTCGCATATTCATCACGTAGGTATCGTTTCTCCATGGTGCCCTCATAAGCACCCATTCTTCAGGGATAACGTCACCTGGCTTCAGTATCACACATTCCATCATTGTGAAAGCAGTGGTAAAATCCTTATCACAGACTTGTGAAACGCTCAGCAAGTTGTGAGTAAGTTGAGCCACATAGTTCACATTCTCAAAGCTAACATTCCCGTTAGTTAGCGTTCCCTTTCCCGTAATAGTTCCTCCAGTATCTCCAGCAAAAGCAACATGTCCTCCGGCGTGTGGTTTAACATCTGTCAAAAGAGACACATTGATAACACGTAAAAAGTCATGTTTTTACGTACGTTATCTTCCACATTTTAGACACAAAGTTAATAAAAACATACTTAAAAGGACATTATTCATAAAGTTTTGCTAACTAAGTCAAAACGGAGTCGATGTTTGAAAAATCACTAAAAATGGCATGAAAAACATAAGAAACCGGGCAAAACTGCTTTATCACACCACCGTTCACTCATTTCAATGCACTTTAAGCTACGCTCCGAGTTATGACCTCTAACTTATGTCATTCTCTTCGTTAGGAAAATACGAACGCGTGGGTATAAAGAACGCTCAAAACGGATAAACGACGAAGAAGTTACGCCCGAACGAAGAAACAGGAAACCGAGAGGCCAGGATACGGCTGAACCAGGCCGTATACGGCTGGTCCAGGCCGTATACGGCTGGACCTAGACCGTATACGGTCTGTGCAGGCCGTATACGGCCTATGCACAGCCGTATACGGTCCAGTTCAGCCGTATTCACCCAACGCGGAGCCGTATACGGTCCAATTCACCCGTATTCACCCTAACTCAGCCATATCGTGCGTTTGGGTGATAAAAATCTGATTTTTATTTGCCCTTGCGATACGGTTGTGCATTTTGAGGTTTGGATACGGTCTACGGATACGGTTGTGCGTTCTCTATAAATACTAGCCTCATTTCATCATTTCAAGCATCCAACATCCAACACTTCACACGTCTCATTCAACACACTTCAATTCTTCGTTTTCTTATATTTTTATATTTTTAGTCTCTCTCTAGAATAGTTTAGATAGTATCTCTCTCTAGAGTTTCTCTCTCTAGAGAGAGAGAGTTAGATAGTTAGTTGGTTAGCAGTAGAGAGAGAGAAAAGCTGGTATTGTAATCACGGTGTAATAAGAAGCATTCTTGGTGCAAGACTCTGCCTTTTCTTTTCAGCTGTTACTCTGCTCAATTTTATTGGTGATATCTCTCTTTTCATACTTATACTATGTCCGAATTATTTCTGCCTGTTTGTATGATGTATGTTACTGCTATTGCCATGTTTATTGAGTAGTATGCTGTTGCGGTTGTGGAAATGTAGATAGTTAGAAGTAGGGATGATGTTGAATTAATCTTTAAATCTATATAATTGGGAATTGTTATATTTGTTATGTCTAAACTTATCATGCATCTAGACTTAGCTATGGATCACCCTTTCCAGTCCTTCGCGTGACTGCTACTTTAGGCTTAGAACCTGATCAACTCTAGGTACAGTAGGAAGTTATCTGTGTTATAGTAAAGAAGCCGTGTTTGTCACTGTAATTCGGCTAAAGTACTGAGTATAGCTTTGGAAACACCACTGGTGGAGTACAACGTGGAAGCTCCGGAAAAAGCCGTCTGTGCCGATACTGTGGATTACCTAGAGACCCTAGAATATGGCCTAGAGACCAATATAGCTGTGGAAGTGCACAGTACACCGTCTGGCTACCCCTGTAACTGAAGCTATGGAAACACTTCGATAGTATACACCGTATATGTACCTAGGGATGAAAAGCTGTGGAAATATCATAGTACACCGTAAGTACATCCTCGGTTACACGAATCTGTGGAATTATCTAAGTGCGGTACATCGTAAACGGTTCCTAGGTTAGTACACTGTGGAAGGAGCATGCATTGTACCCCGCTGGTGTTCCTAGGGCTGAATGACTGATTGCAAAGGAGAGGCTAGATCATGACAAAAGTAGTGGAACTAATAAAACGTAAGGAATGAGTCTGGAGATGAAAGTCAAGCCCAGCAGTGGTTCAGGATTCTTAAAACCCCCAGACTCTACAAAACTGATAGTTTAGAATAACAAGTTAATAATCTGAACATATTTAGGAAATGACATTTACATTTAGGTGTTAAGAACGGTCAGAATAACCCAAGTGGCAGTCTGTTACCTTATTCCTGCACCCTTGAAGGGTCACTTGTCCAAAAAGACAGTGTGGGGGGTTGAGCAGCCTGTTCTGATCAGAATCACGATAGCCTAGGTCTCGTGACATACTAATTCTGGTACTTAACTAGAATAAGTAGGGTCCTAGTGTTTACACCCATAATGCATCTGTTTATTAACTGAAAATGTCCCCAATTATCTTTATAATAAGCATCATCCCCGCAACTGATTATTGAAGTATCAACCGCCGCAATTCTCTATCTGTCTACCTAGCTACCGATTCTACTCTATCTTATTTACTTTTCCTGTCTTTAGTTAATTAGTTAATTAAATTAGAAAAACCCCCAAAACCTACCTATCTGCACAAAACCCATCCTAAATGCAAAACTCTGTCTTTGGCAACGCTACGTTTCAATTCGCTCCAATTTAAGAACGACCTCGAGTTATACTTACTGCTTACTCACCCTGTGTGATAGGTAGTACTTATAAATTGAGTCCTCAGCTCTTTATAAATTTTAAAACCCACCGACGCGCGCTCCGACGGACGGTCCGACGACGGGGTAAAAACCCGATCGACCGTTTGGGCACCGTCACACATCGTATAACACCCCTCTTTCTATACAACAATATTATATTATTTTACTCGGAAGCGTATATTATAAAATACATTTCATAACTATATATTAAATATTATACATAAACAGTTTACATATTCAAAACACACCAAATTCAGACTGTTTAAAATTACATAAGACGGGGTATTATATATATCACAAAAACAAGGTTTATACAAAACCATATTCAGAGTCACAAGTCGTCAAACTTTCCCTGCCGAATCATCCACTTCCTGACCACCCACATAGTAAACAAAATCTACAGGAAGTTAAAGTAAGGGATTAGCACAAAGCTAAGTGAATGAATTTATCACACACAATTCAACTTAGCATAACAATCTGTTTACAGCAAATACTAGTAAACATATTCTTTTTCAATGAGCATCGGTGGCTCTTGGGATATCATAATACCCGGGGATTCCCAAAGAACACTTAACGTCAATCTGTATGGCCATTACAGAATAGACCGATAACTATTGGTTATTAAACTCATACACAGGTCTCAAACACAACAAATGAATCAAAACCTGTGTAATTCACATAATAACCAAAAAGTCCAACTACACGTTGACCTCAATAATCCGATACACATAGATTCACATATCACGTAGATTCATAATCAATAATACAGATTAACAATCGTATAATCAATCTACGTATACTTGTTGTAACCAAATAGTTACAACTAAATCGAAGGGTGAGTTTTAAATCCACTCACCGATACCTTTATCTTCACAAACTCAGAATCCAAGTGTCACTTATCTTTTGGAGGATCTGAGAATCAACAATCAAATATAAGTTAGTAATCTGAATCATCAATACTTAACTTATCTAATATCCAGCACAAGAAACTCAACATAATTCACATAATAAGTATAGCTTCCTAAATATTTTCTTGTAGTCATCAACATACTCATTATTATGCTATAACACTAATTTATCAACAGTACAGCATTTTACAAATCATTTAAATCAACTTCTGAAATATAAAGTTGATATGCTGACAAGGGTTGAGAAGCCGCCAGCTGGGCATCATGACCCACCAGGTCAACCATACAAGCCGCCGGCTTCACCCTTGGGCCGCCGGGTGAATTAGATTTTGAGCAAACAGAAGCTAATCGAGTATTAAAGGCTGTAGGAGCCGCCGGCTGGACCGACAACCCGCCTGCTTAGTGGCATAACCCGCCGGCTTGACTCTTCGAGCCGCCGGTTCTCCAACATAATCAAGAACCCGCCGGCTAGCTTATGAAAGCCGCCGACTTGTTCATTCAATACAGCAGCAGCAGAACTAAAAACTCTGCACGAACTAAAGTCACAATTTTCCTAACTTTCGACTACTAACTCACTCTAGCAATGTTTTTAGCATCAAAGGGGTGTCATATTACAACTACTAACTTCAAACAACATTCAACAATACAATTTTCATGTCCAAATCATACAATTCATTTTCTAGCCCTAACAACTTCAAAACTTGAAGAATTACACAAATATTCTTCATATAGGATCATAATATCAGTAGTAGCATCTTATAGCATCACAAGATCATTATCAATTCATCATTTAACCTAAAAACTAAAACTTGAGTTCATGGATTATCAATACTTACATTTTGATAGGAAAAGTGATGACAAGGAGAAGATGAACTTATAATCATACAATCACAACCTTAATCCTTTGGTGAATTAGATGTATGATTTCAATTTACTAGAGTTTAATCAAGGTTTGTATTTAGTTCTTGAAAGGATATGAAAATTAGGAAAGTTACAAATAAAGAGGTCGGTTTTCCTCTTTAAGCCGACTCAATATGTGGGTATTTTATACCCGTTCCAAATCTATTGTCTGGAACTTAAAATTCATTTGCGAGAAACTTATTTTATGATACTGTCAACTATAGTAAATTAAAACAACTAACAATTTACTATTCACAATAGGTCCTGAGACCTATTTATCTAAGTTTTTCAATAAACAAATAATATCAATTAATTTTCTAAAATAATTAAATAATCAATTTAAATAGATTATTACCAGACCCGACGAGAGGATGTTACACATCGCCAGTCATGTCTCGCGAGCAGCCACTATCCATGAACCATTCACTATCTTTAACGCGTTCTGACTGCTGCAACACATAAAGGTAAGGAGATTAGTGAGAAACAGTGACACAAGCCTTTACAGACTTAGGTCTACCAAGGTCATCAACAATAATCACATCGGATAGAACTTTATTTTTTAACAAATCAGAATTTTCATCTAATGTGTTATTGTTGATGACGGAAGAGTCATTAACAGACTCCTTTCATTTCCAAACTTTAGATTGTTCGGAAATTGGTTTGGGAGCAGTGTCGGGATTTTGTTTTGGCAAAGATTTTTGCCCAACATTACTTGGCTTCTCAGCAGGCTTGGGAGAGATTGAATAACGCCTAGGTGGAGATTTGGAAAATGAATTTCTATAAACTGATGTCCTAGGCATTTCTCTCCTATAGTGCTGATGAGAAAGTTTGGGACATGCACGAATTAAATGTCCTTGTCTTTTACAGTAAAAGCACGAATGAGTCTCAACAAATGGTTGAGGCTGAGGACTTACCACAGGAGGTGGGGAAACATTTCTAGAACATGAACATTGCGTGCACGTCTTAGAAGATGCTTGTTTTGGTTAAGAGGTTGAAGTGGAAGGTTTATCACAAAAATCCTTTTCATGTGTAATTTATGTTGCAAAATCTTTACAGGTGACTATAAGTTTGAGGTTTTGCATTTAAAACCTTGTCTTTTACCTTTTTAGGTTGAACCTTAATTGCAGGTTCAACCTTTAAAACCACTTTTTCAGGTTTAACTTCAACCTTTTTAAATTCAGGAAACTCCTGATTAGTAATGTCCTCAATCTCAACAATCTCCTCAATACTAACTGGAGATTCACATTTAGACTTAACAAACTGAGGCGAAGGATACTCTGGCCGCTTGGTTTTCTCCTTTACCTGTTTGTTTTGATTATTTACCTTTGACTTGACCCCATATAACAATGCATAGTCAACAGGAATCTATTCGGTGCCTTCCTTAACAGGCATAGGACAGTATTCAGTGGGAGGCGGGACTACAGTATAACCTAGTCCTATCTTAGTTTTTATATCTGTCCTCTGCTTGTTAAGGATTTCATTGAAGGCAACCGTAGAAGAAGAGGAACCTAGAATCTTATTTTTATAGTTGTCATATTCAACTTTCAAATCAGAGAGTTCCTTTCTTAAAAGTTCTATTTCAGCAAGATAGCTATTAATAGCATCCTGTTGACTAAAAACTTTAGATTTAAACCTTTGAGTGTCCTGTTTATAAGCCTCAATTTTCTTATCATACAGTTGTTCATTGGCCTTTAAGTACTTATTGGATTCATTAAGTTTTTCAACTTTTTTTCTTAATTCTACGTTGTCTTCTTGAAAGCACTTTAAAGTTTCAGTTAACTTAATGCACAAAATACAGTTCAAAGGTTCTTCTGGTTCATTGCGTACCTCATTAGAAATGTGCGCCATAAGACACTGTTAATACTTGTCAGCATACATGCTCCAGTCTGTGTTGGTAGGCTCAAAGACAACTAGTGCATCAACTGTCGCTTGCTTTACTTCTTCTTTCTCTGGAGTTCTAGGAGCATCAGGCTTCGTGAAACCCGATGGAGGAACTTTGGGTTTTTCACATTCTCTAGCAAAATGTCCCAAATTCTGACAATCACAACCTTAATCCTTTGGTGAATTAGATGTATGATTTCAATTTACTAGAGTTTAATCAAGGTTTGTATTTAGTTCTTGAAAGGATATGAAAATTAGGAAAGTTACAAATAAAGAGGTCGGTTTTCCTCTTTAAGCCGACTCAATATGTGGGTATTTTATACCCGTTCCAATCTATTGTCTGGAACCTAAAATTCATTTTCGAGAAACTTATTTTATGATACTGTCAACTATAGTAAATTAAAAAAACTAACAATTTACTATTCTCAATAGGTCCCGAGACCTACTTATCTAAGTTTTTCAATAAACAAATAATATGAATTAGTTTTCTAAAATAATTAAATAATCAATTTAAATAGATTATTACTAGACCCGACGAGAGGATGTTTCTTTCTAACACCATCGGTTTCCCAGGTCAAATTGGAACCTAAAATATGTCTCCATTTTTCTAACACCATCGGTATCTGTTTCTTTCTAAGTTTAGTAATTTTTCTATCAAGTATTTCAATCGGTTCTTCAACTAGTTTCTGGTCCTGGTCGACTTTCAAGTCTTGTAAAGGAAGAATCTGAGATTGATCCTCGACATTACACTTTCTCAAATAACATATATTAAATGTGTCATGAATACCAGCAAGTTCAGGAGGAAGATCCAATGAAACTGATTGATCATTAACCACCTGACGAATTTTGAAGGGGCCAATGTATCTAGGTGCCAACTTTCCTCGTTTTCCAAATCGAATAACACCTTTCCACGAGGAGACTTTTAAATAAACCAACTCACCTTCAGTAAAGGTAACCGGTCGCCTACGTGGGTCTGCATACTGTTTCTGTCTATCACGTGCAGCTTTTAACTTTTCTCGGGCGATAACCACTTTATCAGCAGTGATCTGTAGAATGTCTGGGCCTGCAAACTGCTTTTCTCCTGCTTCTAACCAACACGTAGGGGTACGACAACGACGACCATATAGCATTTCATAAGGAGGCATACCAATTCTGGAATGATAGGAATTATTATAAGCAAACTCCACCAAAGGGAGGTGAGAATCCCAAGAACCTCTATACTCTAAGACACAAGCTCTGAGCATATCCTCTAACGTCTAAATCGTACGTTCTGACTGACCGTCTGTCTGAGGATGATAAGCTGTGCTAAGATTAATACGTGTACCCAACTCCTGCTGTAAACTCTGCCAGAAATGAGAAATAAATTGAGAATCTCTGTCTGACACAATCGACAATGGAATACCATGTCTCGAGACAATTTCATTAACATACAACTGTGCGAGTTTACTGAGAGAGGCAGTCTCACTAGTAGCCAGAAAAATTGCACTCTTGGTCAATCTGTCAACGATAACCCAAATCATGTCATTACCTCGAGATGTGCGTGGAAGTTTAGTTACAAAATCCATAGTTAAATGTTCCCACTTCCACTCTGGAATCTCTAACTGTTTCAACGACCCGTATGGCTTTTGATGTTCAGCTTTAACTTGAGCACATATATGACAATTACTAACAAATTTTGCAATATCAGTTTTCATTGTGGGCCACCAGTACAAAGGTTTCAAATCATTATACATCCGTGTACTACCAGGGTGGACAGACAACCATGACTTGTGAGTTTCTGTCAAAAGCATATCTCGAATATTACCAATCAGAGGAATCCAAACACGAGACTGAAAAGTCTTTAATCCTCTAGAATCGTCAACCAATAAGTCTTTTCTTTTCAACATAATTTCTGACTTAAGATTATATTCCAACAAAGCTTCTAACTGTGCATCTTTAATTTGATCCACTAAGTCAGAAGAAACATTAACTCTCAGAAAATAAACTCGGTCAGAAGTACCTTTTCTGCTTAAAGCGTCTGCAACTACATTTGCCTTTCCTGGATGGTAACGTATTTCACAATCATAATCTTTATTTAATTCTAACCATTGCCTTTGACGCATATTCAGTTCTTTCTGTGAAAACACATACTGCAAACTTTTATGATCAGTATAAACAATGCATTTAGTACCATATAAATAGTGTCTCCAGATTTTCAAAGCAAACACAACTGCTGCCAACTCTAAATCATGTGTTCGACAATTCTTTTCATGCGGTTTCAACTGACTAGAAACATAAGCAATAACTCTGTCTCTTTGCATAAGAACACAACCCAAACCAGAATAAGAAGCATCACAATAAACAATAAAGTCATCTGAGCCATCTGGTAAAGCTAACACAGGTGCCTGACACAGTAACTACTTTAAAGTCTGAAAAGCTATCTCCTGTGACTCATCCCATTGAAATTTAACATCTTTACGTGTCAATTTGGTTAACGGACCAGCAATCTTTGAAAAGTCTTTAATGAGTTTTCTATAATATCCAGCTAGCCCAAGAAAACTTTTGATTTCAGAAGGATTCTTTGGAACATTCCAATTCATCACAGCTTCAACTTTAGAAGGATCAACTTTAACCCCATCATTACAAATGATGTGACCCAAAAATTGAACTTCTCGTATCCAGAACTCACATTTAGAAATTTTTGCATATAATTGTTCTCTTTTCAATGCTTCAAGAACTAACCTCAAATGCATGGCATGTTCTGATTCGGACTTAGAATACACAAGAATATCATCGATGAAAACAATTACAAACTTATCGAGAAATGGTTGACATACCCGGTTCATCAGATCCATAAAAACTGCTGGAGCATTAGTCAAACGAAAAGGCATCACCAGGAATTCATAATGACCATACCTGGTACGAAAAGCAGTCTTTGGAATATCCTGTTCACGAACACGAACCTGATGGTAACCCAACCTCAAATCAATATTAGAATATACAGAAGATCCCTGCAACTGATCAAACAAATCATCTATTCAAGGCAGAGGATATTTATTCTTTACTGTTCTTTTATTTAATTCCCGATAATCAATGCACATTCTGAATGACCCATCTTTCTTTTTAACAAACAAAACTGGTGTACCCCACGGGGAAGAACTCGGTTTAATAAACCCCCGATCCAATAATTCTTGTATCTGATTCATCATTTCACGCATCTCAGACGGAGCTAATCTATATGGAGCTTTAGCTGTAGGCAAGGAACCAGGAATGAGATCAATATGATATTTAACTTCCCTAACCGGTGGTAAACCAGGTCAATCATCGGGAAACACCTCTGGATATTCAGAAACAACCGGAACCTCAGAAGTGAACTTCTTTTCTAATTTGGCATCAATGACAAAAGCTAGATAAGACTCACAGCCTTTAGACAACGACTTCCTAGCTTTCATCATAGAAATCAGAGGAATACACCCACTATCTAGTTCTCCTCGAGCCACAACGTATGACTCTTCAGAGATTGGGATTCTAATCAGCTTATGGTGACAATCTATACTTGCTTTAAACTGACTTAACCAATCCATGCCAATAATCACATCAAAACTTGGAATCGGCATTAACAGAAATGAAATTGGAAAAGTCTGACCATCTATCACAATGTTAGCTCCAGTCACGGAGGTGGTAACAGGAACTAATTTGCCACTAACAATCTCTACTTCTAAGGGCTTAGTTATCACAATAGGGATCAGTTTCAACTTATCACAGAAACACACAGATATAAAAGAACAATTTGCTCCAGAATCAAATAGTACACGAGCTGGTACAGAGTTTATAAGAAAAGTACCGGTAATCACATCATCTGTGTGGACAGCCTCATCGACTGTCATCTGAAAAGCCCTACTCGTCGCTGGCGGAGGATTCTTCCGCTTTTAACCGGAAGATGATGAACTCCCGACCGAAACCGAACCCTGCTTTCCTGCCTCAGGAGACTGCCCAACTCGATGCCCTTCTTTCTTACAGTTCCAGCACACAAAATTGGAAAACTTACAATTCTTAAACTCATGACCCAATTCACCACATTTAACACATTTGTTCGTCTGAATTGTACATGGGCCAGTATGTTTGGATCGACAAGAACTACACTAGTTAGAACTTCCGGATGAACCACTTTTACTGTTGAATCTTTGACCCTGATGATTTCCTTGCCACCTGGACTTTCCTTTACCCGAAGAATCTATTCTAGCTCTTGGGAATGAAGAAGAAGTATTTCTAGCTTGAGATTCTTGAAAACCTCTAATGTCACTATCAACCGAACATGCAATAGTAAATGCTTGGGATAGATTACTAGCTAACCTCACTGTAGTATGATAAATATGAGGTAAGGTTTCTACAAACTGCTCTATTCTAGTTTTCTCATCGGGAACCCACTGTTTTACAAACCGTAGTTTCTCCGAAAACTGTGTGATTAACTCATCGATAGTCATCTTATCCGTTAATTGAAGATTCACAAACTCTCTCCTAATGCGTGCCATCTCAAAGTCAGAACAATACTGATTACAAACAGCTTGATGAAAATCAGGCCATCGAATAGCTTCTTTCTGCTGTTGAGTCAAATGACCAGTAATCGAGTCCCACCAAACCATGGCTTCATCTTTTAAACATTGAATAGCATAAAACACTTTGGATTCTTCTTCACAACGAGTAACATCAAATTTCCTCTCCATATCTCTTAACCAATTTAAAGTTACTGATGGATTGGTACTACCTCTAAACTCTGGTGGTTTACTTGCCATAAACGTTTTGAATGAACACTGTTTATTTGACTGAAAAGGAGGAATATTACCAAACACAGGTATCTGTTGCTGAGAACGTTGCTGAGATGATGCAGTTTCCGTATGCCTTTTATATTCTCTGAGATTAATCACCTCATCTTCTAACTGAAAAAGATAATCATCTCTATTCGATTCTTCACAAGCAGGAATAGAAGTACCCTCATGATCATGTCTCTCATTATGAATATCTAGAGGAGGAACATCGATCCGTGAGGCATTATTAGGGTTGGTGGTCGGTTGCTCATTATCTGCCATATCTATATTCAACACAACAACTTGAAACTTGTTAATCGTTAGTACCTATCTACTAACTGATTCATAACCAATGCTAAATCCCATACCCAGGAATGTTTGACATAACACAGTTCAAATTTGGGATTGAACACTTTACAATGCTCAATTCGCCCAAATCAATGCTCTGATACCAACTTATAACAGCCCTCTTTCTATACAACAATATTATATTATTTTACTCGGAAGTGTATATTACAAAATACATTTCATAACTATATATTAAATATTATACATAAACAGTTTACATATTCAAAACACACCAAATTCAGACTGTTTAAAATTACATAAGACAGGGTATTATATATATCACAAAAACAAGGTTTATACAAAACCATATCAAAGTCACAAGTCGTCAAACTTTCCCTGCCGAAGCATCCACTTCCTGACCACCCACATAGTAAACAAAATCTACAGGAAGTTAAAGTAAGGGATTAGCACAAAGCTAAGTGAATGAATTTATCACACATAATTCAACTTAGCATAACAATCTGTTTACAGCAAATACTAGTAAACATATTCTTTTTCAATGAGGATTGGTGGCTCTTGGGATATCATAATACCCGGGGATACCCAAAGAACACTTAACGTCAATCTGTATGGCCATTACAGAATAGACCGGTAACTATTGGTTATTAAACTCATATACAGGTCTCAAACACAACAAATGAATCAAAACCTGTGTAATTCACATAATAACCAAAAAGTCCAACTACACGTTGACCTCAATAATCTGATACACATAGATTCACATATCACGTAGATTCATAATCAATAATACAGATTAACAATCGTATAATCAATCTACGTATACTTGTTGTAACCAAATAGTTACAACTAAATCGAAGGGTGAGTTCTAAATCCACTCACCGATACCTTTGTCTTCACAAACTCAGAATCCAAGTGTCACTTATCTTTTGGAGGATCTGAGAATCAACAATAAAATATAAGTTAGTACTCTGAATCATCAATACTTAACTTATCTAATATCTAGCACAAGAAACTCAACATAATTCACATAATAAGTATAGCTTCCTAAATATTTTCTTGTAGTCATCAACATACTCATTATTATGCTATAACACTAATTTATCAACAGTACAGCATTTTACAAATCATTTAAATCAACTTCTGAAATATAAAGCTGATATGCTGACAAGGGCTGAGAAGCCACCGGCTGGGCATCATGACCCACCGGGTCGACCATACAAGCCGCCGGCTTCACCCTTGGGCCTCCGGGTGAATTAGATTTTGAGCAAACAGAAGCCAATCGAGTATTAAAGGCTGTAGGAGCCGCCGGCTGGACCGACAACCCGCCGGTTTAGTGGCATAACCCGCCGGCTTGACTCTTCGAGCCGCCGGTTCTACAACATAATCAAGAACCCACCGGCTAGCTTATGAAATCCGTCGGCTTCTTCATTCAATACAGCAGCAGCGGGACTAAAAACTCTGCACGAACTAAAGTCACAATTTTCCTAACTTTCGACTACTAACTCACTCTAGCAATGTTTTTAGCATCAAAGGGGTGTCATATTACAACTACTAACTTCAAACAACATTCAACAATACAATTTTCATGTCCAAATCATACAATTCATTTTCTAGCCCTAACAACTTCAAAACTTGAAGAATTACACAAATATTCTTCATATAGGATCATAATATCAGTAGTAGCATCTTATAGCATCACAAGATCATTATCAATTCATCATTTAACCTAAAAACTAAAACTTGAGTTCATGGATTATCAATACTTACATTTTGATAGGAAAAGTGATGACAAGGAGAAGATGAACTTATAATCATACAATCACAACCTTAATCCTTTGGTGAATTAGATGTATGATTTCAATTTACTAGAGTTTAATCAAGGTTTGTATTTAGTTCTTGAAAGGATATGAAAATTAGGAAAGTTACAAATAAAGAGGTCGGTTTTCCTCTTTAAGCCGACTCAATATGTGGGTATTTTATACCCGTTCCAAATCTATTGTCTGGAACTTAAAATTCATTTGCGAGAAACTTATTTTATGATACTGTCAACTATAGTAAATTAAAACAACTAACAATTTACTATTCACAATAGGTCCTGAGACCTATTTATCTAAGTTTTTCAATAAACAAATAATATCAATTAATTTTCTAAAATAATTAAATAATCAATTTAAATAGATTATTACCAGACCCGACGAGAGGATGTTACACATCGCCAGTCATGTGTCGCGAGCAGCCACTATCCATGAACCATTCACTATCTTTAACGCGTTCTGACTGCTGCAACACATAAAGGTAAGGAGATTAGTGAGAAACGGTGACCCAAGCCTTTACAGACTTAGGTCTACCAAGGTCATCAACAATAATCACATCGGATAGAACTTTATTTTTTAACAAATCAGAATTTTCATCTAATGTGTTATTGTTAATGATGGAAGAGTCATTAACAGACTCCTTTCATTTCCAAACTTTAGATTGTTTGGAAATTGGTTTGGGAGCAATGTCGGGCTTTTGTTTTGGCAAAGATTTTTGCCCAACATTACTTGGCTTCTCAGCAGGCTTGGGAGAGATTGAATAACGCCTAGGTGGAGATTTGAAAAATGAATTTCTATAAACTGATGTCCTAGGCATTTTGTCGCACCCCCAAAACACGTGGCAGCGGAAGTGGGAGGTGTCACGGGTGCGCCGACCAAATTAAATATCACAACACAAAGATTGAAGCAAACGACCTCTACATGAGACGTTTGAAAAATAGTTACATTACCATAAGTTAAATGTTTACAAAAGCATCTGGAGTTCGCATGATATAAGCAGATTTACATAGTTAGAACTATAAAATATAGGAATGCAATTAAATCTCTTGTTTGAAAATTTGCGACTCGAACTATGCTTCCCAAAAGCATCCTACTGTCTTGTTTCCTGTAGGTAGTCCTACTGCGTCTGTAAACCTGAGAATACATACTAAAAGGTCAACATAAAGTTGGTGAGTTCATAGGTTTAAACAGCTGAAAACATAAGTATGAAACACACGATTTCTTTTGCATTGCACGAATGCGAAAACAGTTGTAAAAAGTATCATGTTATCCTTTGTTAACCTTTGTTATCTTTTGTTATCCTTGTTATCCTTTGTTTTCATTTGTTATCCTTTGCGTCATGAGCTCATAGTTCGAAGCTTAACCCTTGTTGTTGCCTCGACAAGTGTCTAATCCGGAACACTCGTTTAAACAAATAGTACTGCGTCCGTTTGACCAGTTAGAGCAACCTAACCCGGACGGGGGTGTCAATCCCCGATAGATCTATCCAATAATATTCACGCTTCAAAATTAACGAACTACGATGTGCGAGGGCTTTGTTGGATTATGGTCTCACTCATGCGTTATCCTTGTTATCCTTTGTTTCCCATTGTTTATAAACAGTTGTATAAAAATAGTTGCACAACAACAGTTGTATAAAGCATGTATAAAGACAGTTGTATAAAAATAGTTGCACAACAACAGTTGTATAAAGTATGTATAAAGACAATTGTATAAAAATAGTTGCACAACAACAGTTGTATAAAACATGTATAAAGACAGTTGTATAAAACATGTATGTATGTATTCTCCCCCAAAACAATTTAAAAAAAGTAAAAAAGGGCTATCAAACTCACCAGAGTTAAGCAGGTAGCAAGCAATATCAAATATTAGCAAGTAGTGGGTGTTCTCGTTCCCGTGTGCAACCTCCTAACGCCCTAAACGTATGAGGTTGTATAAGTAGATGTCTCAAAAGACCATCTATAGCGATTGTATAAGTGGGGGTTAATGTCCACTTAATCCAATCGGGTAGGTGGGGGTTTTATGTCCACCTAAAGCTAGTTCATCAACTAGTATGTCCAAATAGTAGTTCAAGTTCGTTTATCAAAAACGTGTACGACCCGTTGGTGAAAGTTTGTAATAATAATTCGTTAAGACATTATCATTATGATGTTGTATCGTGTGCTTACAAAGCATGTTTATGTGTTATCGAGTTATATCGTATAAGATTAGATGTTACATGAAGTTCAACACTTAGTGTGAAATCTAGTTTTAAAGTTTCTGTTTAGGCGTCACTTAGGGCGTCACTCAGGGCGTCACTTAGTTGGTTAGCGGCACTAGGTCAAGTGACGTTAAATGTGATTTTTAAGTTGGCAGCATCACTTGGGGTAGTGACGCTATATGCGGCACTTGGTTCAGGCGTCACTAATGGTAAGTGACGCTATAGGCGTCACTTGGGTAAGTGCCGCTGGTAGGGCGGCACTTACGGCTGATCGGATTTCAATTTTTAATCCAAGTGTTCTAAGTGTCGGTTTTTCATTCGGGAAACTTTCTAAATTTAGTTTTTGGTCCAAGTTACTAATTAAGTCATCCAAACCCATTTTTGTTACCACTTTCCAAATATAGTAAGTTTTTCGAAAACGAGCCACTTTCGTTGACTTGGTCAAACTTACTCGGTTTGACCCGAAACTTTCACCCAACCCAAATATCAGTTTATAGGGTCTAAATATGTTGTCGGTTCATGTCGGAGTTCACCAATAGTCTTGGTTTTTATACAAGTCCAAAAACAGTCCATATTTATGTTTTTCGGTTTTGTCGGTTCACTTCCTCTATTTTTCTTAACTAGTTATATTCCGAGTTAGAGTCCAAAATTTTTACCAGTTGTTCTACCATGTGTCTAGAGGTTAACTTAATTTTTCCAGTAATTATAGTGTCCATCTTGATAGGTATAAAATTTATGGGTAGAACAATACTCAGTTTTCAAGCACATGCTGACCAGTCGCATAGATTCGTATTTATGTGAAAATCCGTAGATTTCTGGAAAGATCCATAGAAGAACTGTTTGTAGATCTTTTCAATACACAACTTTTAAAAAAAAATTCATCTTCTAATTCTTTGTAGAACTCAAGTTATGGTCGATTTACTAAACTGACTTTTCTGAGACAGATTATGTAAGTTTGAATATAATTTATAAAAACGATTTTTGTCAATGATTTTGGACATAAACATGATAGATGAACTTTATAACATGTAAATAAACATTATGTAAGTAAAACTAATGAAGAGTTTAGGTGATTTATACCAACAAGATGAAGAACAAGTGATGATGAGGAAGATGATGCTCTTGACCTTGAAAAACCCTAGCAAATGGTGGTGGTTGATGGTGATTTAGTGGTGGTGGTAATGGTGGTTCTTGGGTGGTGAAAGGGACTGAGTTTTCTAGAGTCTAGAGAGGGGAAGAGTGTGAGAGAGAATAGATAGAAAGTGGAAATGGGTGGAGTGTAGAATGAGGAGTGAGGTGGAGTGTGGGATTGATATCCTTGCATGAAATTTGAATGGGGGAGGGGAATGGGCAGCAAAAAGGGGAGGAGAGGGGTGGCTGGTCGTTCTCATGGGCTCCACCAAGGGCATTATGGTCATTTTTCATTCCTAGCTTAATTTGTTGCGTTTAACGTTCGTTTACTCGCTCGGTTTGGTGTTAAACGTTTAATACGCGTTTTTAAGTAACGATTTAAGTTTCAATATTTTTATTTGAAGTATTCAATCTAAATACTTGAAAAACATTTATAAAAACGATTCGTTAATTTAATGATCTCGATTTGCGCGTTCGTCGTACGGATTTTAAATGGCGTGACGTTTTATTTGGACGTTTTTCGTTATCGTTTATAGACACGATATATTAATTGATTGGTTCACTCTAAATAATATATTTTAGAGTCAAAGATGTATTTTGACTTTCGATCGCTTGTCGGGCGCGTTCTGCGAGTTTTCGTTGCGTTTGAGACGTTTTAATCGGAACGTCTAGGTTTTTCGGGTATTATTATATTAAAATAATAATATATGATAAATAACTTCTAAAAATGGATTCAAGTTATTTATAAAAAATGTTTTCACCAACGTCGTATTTTGTGTCGGACTCCGTCCGGTTGTTTTGCACAATTTCACCAAATTGCGTGAGCGTAATTACAACGAATTACGTAGCGTAATATAATTCAATTACGGAAGTGTATATTCACATAAATATACAAATAGATACAAGTAATTACAAGTATTTAGCCTAATACTAAAATAAACACACGTAATTAGGGTTTCTAGAGGGTTAATAAGTAACCCTAAATCGTTGGGTGTCACACATTTCTCTCCTATAGTGCTGATGAGAAAGTTTGGGACATGCACAAATTAAATGTCCTTGTCTTTTACAGTAAAAGCACGAATGAGTCTCAACAAATGGTTGACGCTGAGGACTTACCACAGGAGGTGGGGAAACATTTCTAGAACATGAACATTGCGTGCACGTCTTAGAAGATGCTTGTTTTGGTTAAGAGGTTGAAGTGGAAGGTTTATCACAAAAATCCTTTTCATGTGTAATTTATGTTGCAAAATCTTTACAGGTGACTATAAGTTTGAGGTTTTGCATTTAAAACCTTGTCTTTTACCTTTTTAGGTTGAACCTTAATTGCAGGTTCAACCTTTAAAACCACTTTTTCAGGTTTAACTTCAACCTTTTTAAATTCAGGATACTCCTGATCAGTAATGTCCTCAATCTCAACAATCTCCTCAATACTAACTGGAGATTCACATTTAGACTTAACAAACTGAGGCGAAGGATACTCTGGCCGCTTGGTTTTCTCCTTTGCCTGTTTGTTTTGATTATTTACCTTTGACTTGACCCCATATAACAATGCATAGTCAACAGTAATCTATTCGGTGCCTTTCTTAACAGGCATAGGACAGTATTCAGTGGGAGGCGGGACTACAGTATAACCTAGTCCTATCTTAGTTTTTATATCTGTCCTCTGCTTGTTAAGGATTTCATTGAAGGCAACCGTAGAAGAAGAGGAACCTAGAATCTTATTTTTATAGTTGTCATATTCAACTTTCAAATCAGAGAGTTCCTTTCTTAAAAGTTCTATTTCAGCAAGATAGCTATTAATAGCATCCTGTTGACTAAAAACTTTAGATTTAAACCTTTGAGTGTCCTATTTATAAGCCTTAATTTTCTTATCATACAGTTGTTCATTGGCCTTTAAGTACTTATTGGATTCATTAAGTTTTTCAACTTTTTTTCTTAATTCTACGTTGTCTTCTTGAAAGCACTTTAAAGATTCAGTTAACTTAATGCACGAAATACAGTTCAAAGGTTCTTCTGGTTCATTGCGTACCTCATTAGAAATGTGCGCCATAAGACACTGTTAATACTTGTCAGCATACATGCTCCAGTCTGTGTTGGTAGGCTCAAAGACAACTAGTGCATCAACTGTCGCTTGCTTTACTTCTTCTTTCTCTGGAGTTCTAGGAGCATCAGGCTTCGTGAAACCCGATGGAGGAACTTTGGGTTTTTCACATTCTCTAGCAAAATGTCCCAAATTCTGACAATCACAACCTTAATCCTTTGGTGAATTAGATGTATGATTTCAATTTACTAGAGTTTAATCAAGGTTTGTATTTAGTTCTTGAAAGGATATGAAAATTAGGAAAGTTACAAATAAAGAGGTCGGTTTTCCTCTTTAAGCCGACTCAATATGTGGGTATTTTATACCCGTTCCAATCTATTGTCTGGAACCTAAAATTCATTTTCGAGAAACTTATTTTATGATACTGTCAACTATAGTAAATTAAAACAACTAACAATTTACTATTCTCAATAGGTCCCGAGACCTATTTATCTAAGTTTTTCAATAAACAAATAATATGAATTAATTTTCTAAAATAATTAAATAATCAATTTAAATAGATTATTACTAGACCCGACGAGAGAATGTTACAAATCTCCCCTCCTTCAGGAGATTTCGTCCTCGAAATCTAAACTCGATCAAATAATCCATGATATCTGGATTTCATAGATTCCTCGGTTTCCCAGGTCAAATTGGAACCTAAAATATGTCTCCATTTTTCTAACACCATCGGTATCTGTTTCTTTCTAAGTTTAGTAATTTTTCTATCAAGTATTTCAATCGGTTCTTCAACTAGTTTCTGGTCCTGGTCGACTTTCAAGTCTTGTAAAGGAAGAATCTGAGATTGATCCTCGACATTACACTTTCTCAAATAACATATATTAAATGTGTCATGAATACCAGCAAGTTCAGGAGGAAGATCCAATGAAACTGATTGATCATTAACCACCTGATGAATTTTGAAGGGGCCAATGTATCTAGGTGCCAACTTTCCTCGTTTTCCAAATCGAATAACACCTTTCCACGAGGAGACTTTTAAATAAACCAACTCACCTTCAGTAAAGGTAACCGGTCGCCTACGTGGGTCTGCATACTGTTTCTGTCTATCACGTGCAGCTTTTAACTTTTCTCAGGCGATAACCACTTTATCAGCAGTGATCTGTAGAATGTCTGGGCCTGCAAACTGCTTTTCTCCTGCTTCTAACCAACACGTAGGGGTACGACAACGATGACCATATAGCATTTTATAAGGAGGCATACCAATTCTGGAATGATAGGAATTATTATAAGCAAACTCCACCAAAGGGAGGTGAGAATCCCAAGAACCTCCATACTCTAAGACACAAGCTCTGAGCATATCCTCTAACGTCTGAATCGTACGTTCTGACTGACCGTCTGTCTGAGGATGATAAGCTGTGCTAAGATTAATACGTGTACCCAACTCCTGCTGTAAACTCTGCCAGAAATGAGAAATAAATCGAGAATCTCTGTCTGACACAATCAACAATGGAATACCATGTCTCGAGACAATTTCATTAACATACAACTGTGCGAGTTTACTGAGAGAGGCAGTCTTACTAGTAGCCAGAAAATGTGCACTCTTGGTCAATCTGTCAACGATAACCCAAATCATGTCATTACCTCGAGATGTGCGTGGAAGTTTAGTTACAAAATCCATAGTTAAATGTTCCCACTTCCACTCTGGAATCTCTAACTGTTTCAACGACCCGAATGACTTTTGATGTTCAGCTTTAACTTGAGCACATATTGTAACACCCCCAAATTTATTGTTTAGCGGAAGCAAGATTTGGGTGTTACTAATCAATAACAAAGCACATAAGATAAAGCGAACGACTCTAAATGCGTCGTTTAAAACCATTACATAGATAATATAAAAGTTTTACATTGTTGTTCTTGTTACAATAGCTCATAGCTAAAAGTAAAAGATTCTAAGGCATATCTAATTGTACAAAATATAGAAATGCATATGAATCTTCTGAAATCTGAATGCAACTCGAGCTAATATATCTTGAGCAGGTCTACTACTGCTGGGTACCTGAGAATACATGCTAAAAGGTCAGCTAAAAAGCTGGTGAGCTCACAGGTGTAAGTTGATGAAATCCATGTTATGAACCACAAGATTTAGTTTAGTGATTTGCAAACATGCAAATAAAATATGAGTGTATATTATTGCCATGAGCACATAGTTTGAGCTTAACTGAGTGTGCCAGGATCCACATTCAAGGACCTGATCGAGTTTGCCCCCGGCATGTGCCTAATCTACACATGTATGAACAAATGAAAATGCGTCCGTTCGACCGCAGTCGTGGTAGCGCGACTACCCCGGACGGGGATTGTCAATCCCATATGGTACCATACACTAGCATTCACGCTATCGCAATATAAACAAACTACGTTGTGAGGGACTTCATGATTAGATAAAATAACTCATGCAATCAATATATCGAGGTTTTGTACTTGTGTTCATATGTAAAACAAAATCGAGCATGTAATCCCACCCCTGGGTAAAACAGTAAAGAGGGGCTATGAGACTCACCTGAGTCTTTGCGTTTATATCAATAAACGTGAGTCGAGTGCTAAACAGCTGGTAGGTTCTCCGAACCCGTAACCTTCTAATGTCCTAGACATATAAGGTTATATAAGTAGATGTCCCGTAAGACCATCCATGCTAGTGTTCATCCCACTAGTTATGTCCAAATACATTTGGTTTGTGTTTGAAAGTGTATACGGCCCGTTGGTGATACGTTTGGTTATAATTGTAATTGTTCCGTAAGGTTTTCTTATGCTTATACATAAGTACTGTTTGGAGAACAATATGTACGACAGTAAGGTGCTTATATATATATATATGCGTGACTGTTGCATCCGAAAATAATCTTTCGTAAAGTATATATATTTATCCGTGATTATTTATCCGATAATAGGAAATCCGAGAATAAGGGTTCAGATTCTTCCGTGATTTATTTTCGACAATAATAGTATGCGACAATAGGGTGTATATGATATTAAGGTTTTTGTTAAATTGTTAATTGTCCGACAATAGTGCATTCACGGATATTATTTATCCGACAATTGAAGATTCTCGGGTTTGGTTTTCACGGAATAATAATATGCGATAATAGAGTTTAATGCGACACTTAGTCTTTTGTGATAATAAAATCCTTATGCGACAATAGGGATTCACGGAGTGTGTAACTCCGACAATAGGGAATTGTCGGATTGCATTATTCGACAATAGGGATTCACGGGTTTATTTGGTCCGATAATGGGGTTTCTTGGATTTTGGTATTCACGGAATGCCTAATCCGACAATAGGCATTGTCGGATTTGGGCATCTCACGGACAGCATGTTTTGTGACGCAGTTTAAGTTTTCACTCGATTTCTTTTTATTATTTGACCAAGTATGACTCCGTAAAAATTTATGAAATTTTTATATGTTGTTCCCCTATGTCTTAGCTCTCCAAAACATATTTTTATATCTAAAATGGTCAAACAATGCCCGAGATATGATTTTTAGAATGGTTAAGGTTCCAACAGCTACTTTTAGTGACATGCGTCTATTTAAAAATTCGTAACTCAAGTTTTACAAAACTTCACTGGATGTGTGAGTAGGGGAATTAAAGCTAACAAAATTATCTAACCTTTCCAACTGGTTTCATCGATCTTTGTTATGTATTTTTTTTTGAGATATGTCTCTTACAATTTGACTGAAAATTTGGTCAGAAAACACAGGCTGTACATGTACTTTCTTTTCTTTTCTTAAAAATATCAAATGAACGAATTAATTCATGAGACTTACAGATTATGAAACTAGACTCATTGAACTTCGTTCTAGAGCTAAGAGACATGAGATTTCGTTAAGTTATGGGTCGGATATCGTCGATCCAAGTCGTTGGTCGCTGATCTAAGTCGCTGGTCACTGATCTAAGTCGCTGAAGGGTCAGCGACTTAAGGGTTTAGTCGCTGAAGGGTCAGTGACCTAGGGTTTAGTCGCTGAAGGGTCAGTGACCTAAGATTTAGTCGCTAAAGGGTCAGTGACCTAAGAGGTCATCCCATCAGATTTTACTCGTTTTTGTCCTCTCGTTTCGACTAGTTCTAAGTCGAATCAGGACCTACCAAAAATCACACATCTTCCCCTAGATGTTTTGTTAAATTCTGCACTTTATGGTACCTTTATGAGTTCATTTACTATTTTAAACAAAAATGTTTTTGAAGGGTGGTCAGATTTGGTTCAAAATAGACATTCATCCAAAGATCGAGTTATACGCAAAAATACGTGAATTTCTGGAAGTCGCTGAAGAAGAACTTTCTAAAGTTAACAATTTTTCTGAGGTTTTGGCACTGATCTCATACATTTTAGTGGTCTAGAACTCAAGATATGGCCTCGAGAAGGAGGTGAATGTTTCTGTCCGCCGGAACAGTAATGCGCACCTTGACGGAAATATTATTTTAAAATAGTAAACAATGTCGATATGTTACGAAATTGGTGTCGTTGGAAAGATAACTTCACAAGCTACATTTTAGGCTTAAGAAAAGTCCATTTTAGTCAAGTTATGAACTTTATAAAAATCGTGGAAGTTGACCATATTTCTGGGCAGTAGGTTTAGCTAAAGATTACAAGTTTTAAATCGCGTTTCGGTTAAAGTTTTTGGACATGTAGAAGTTGAGTGAACACTAACACATGTCTATAACCATAAAGAGAGTAGAACTTATGAAAATAAAAGAGTCCTTACAATAAAATGGTGAGGAGAAGGAGAAAAGAGAGCGACGGCTTGTTTTCTTGAAGTTCCCGACTGGGCGGCCGACGACGGTTGTATGGCGGACTTATGGTGGCTCAAATGAGATGTTAGGGTGGTTGTGGGTGGTCTTGTGGCTGACTCCCACGTTTTTAGAGAGAGAGAAGAGAGAAGGAGGAGAGAAATGGAGGTTGAGTGTGTGAAAGAAAATGGAAAAGTGAGGAGGTTGGAGTGTGTAAGTTACCAAAGAAAAGGGGTGTGATTCCCCATGTTGTTGCAGATTTTCATGGGTCCCACCCACATGTGGGTGTTTAAATTATTTTCCAAAGCTTCATTACGCGCGGTGTTCGTTTACCCGATCGTTTTACGCTTTAGTTAATCGTATAACGTTTTACATAATACGTTTTGTTAACGATTTAAAGTATGATATTTTTACTTGAAGTATTTTGTCAAAATACTTAATAATGAATAACAAAAATATAACGATTTAAAGTATGTTTATCAAATAATCTCATATTATTTAATAAATGGTGTTCACCAACGTCCGCATTAATGTATCGGGATCCGCCCGATATGAGAATGCACGATTTATCAACTCGTGTACGTGTGTATTTATATAAATATATCAATACACATAATGATACATATAATTAATCCTAATTACATGTATTTACACATATGATTAGGCACTAAATATAGTCCTAATTTGACGGGTGTTACACATATATGACAATTACTAACAAATTTTGCAATATCAGTTTTCATTGTGGGCCACCAGTACAAAGGTTTCAAATCATTATACATCCGTTTACTACCAGGGTGGACAGACAACCGTGACTTGTGAGTTTCAGTCAAAAGCATATCTCGAATATTACCAATCAGAGGAATTCAAACACGAGACTGAAAAGTCTTTAATCCTCTAGAATCGTCAACCAATAAGTCTTTTCTTTTCAACATAATTTCTGACTTAAGATTATATTCCAACAAAGCTTCTAACTGTGCATCTTTAATTTGATCCACTAAGTCAGAAGAAACATTAACTCTCAAAAAATAAACTCGGTCAGAAGTACCTTTTCTGCTTAAAGCGTCTGCAACTACATTTGCCTTTCCTGGATGGTAACGTATTTCACAATCATAATCTTTGATTAATTCTAACCATCGCCTTTGACGCATATTCAGTTCTTTCTGTGAAAACACATACCGCAGACTTTTATGATCAGTACAAACAATGCATTTAGTACCATATAAATAGTGTCTCCAGATTTTCAAAGCAAACACAACTGCTGCCAGCTCTAAATCATGTGTTGGATAATTCTTTTCATGCGGTTTCAACTGACGAGAAACATAAGCAATAACTCTGTCTCTTTGCATAAAAACACAACCCAAACCAGAATAAGAAGCATCACAATAAACAATAAAGTCATCTGAGCCATCTGGTAAAGCTAACACAGGTGCCTGACACAGTAACTACTTTAAAGTCTGAAAAGCTATCTCCTGTGACTCATCCCATTGAAATTTAACATCTTTACGTGTCAATTTGGTTAACGGACCAGCAATCTTTGAAAAGTCTTTAATGAGTTTTCTATAATATCCAGCTAGCCCAAGAAAACTTTTGATTTCAGAAGGATTCTTTGGAACATTCCAATTCATCACAGCTTCAACTTTAGAAGGATCAACTTTAACCCCATCATTACAAATGATGTGACCCAAAAATTGAACTTCTCGTATCCAGAATTCACATTTAGAAAATTTTGCATATAATTGTTCTCTTTTCAATGCTTCAAGAACTAACCTCAAATGCATGGCATGTTCTGATTCGGACTTAGAATACACAAGAATATCATCGATGAAAACAATTACAAACTTATCGAGAAATGGTTGACATACCCGGTTCATCAGATCCATAAAAACTGCTGGAGCATTAGTCAAACGAAAAGGCATCACCAGGAATTCATAATGACCATACCTGGTACGAAAAGCAGTCTTTGGAATATCCTGTTCACGAACACGAACCTGATGGTAACCCGACCTCAAATCAGTTTTAGAATATACAGAAGATCCCTGCAACTGATCAAACAAATCATCTATTCAAGGCAGAGGATATTTATTCTTTACTGTTCTTTTATTTAATTCCCGATAATCAATGCACATTCTGAATGACCCATCTTTCTTTTTAACAAACAAAACTGGTGCACCCCACGGGGAAGAACTCGGTTTAATAAACCCCCGATCCAATAATTCTTGTATCTGATTCATCATTTCACGCATCTCAGACGGAGCTAATCTATAGGGAGCTTTAGCTACGGGAGAGGAGCCAGGAATAAGATCAATATGATATTTAACTTCCCTAACCGGTGGTAAACCAGGTCAATCATCGGGAAACACCTCTGGATATTCAGAAACAACCGGAACCTCAGAAGTGAACTTCTTTTCTAATTTGGCATCAATGACAAAAGCTAGATAAGACTCACAGCCTTTAGACAACGACTTCCTAGCTTTCATCATAGAAATCAGAGGAATACACCCACTATCTAGTTCTCCTCGAGCCACAACGTATGACTCTTCAGAGATTGGGATTCTAATCAGCTTATGGTGACAATCTATACTTGCTTTAAACTGACTTAACCAATCCATGCCAATAATCACATCAAAACTTGGAATCGGCATTAACAGAAATGAAATTAGAAAAGTCTGACCATCTATCACAATGTTAGCTCCAGTCACAGAGGTGGTAACAGGAACTAATTTGCCACTAACAATCTCTACTTCTAAGGGCTTAGTTATCACAGTAGGGATCAGTTTCAACTTATCACAGAAACACACAGATATAAAAGAACAATTTGCCCCAGAATCAAATAATACACGAGCTGGTACAGAGTTTATAAGAAAAGTACCGGTAATCACATCATCTGTGTAGACAGCCTCATCGACTGTCATCTGAAAAGCCCTACTCGTTGCTGGCGGAGGATTCTTCCGCTTTTGACCGGAAGATGATGAACTCCCGACCGAAACCGAACCCTGCTTTCCTGCCTCAGGAGACTGCCCAACTCGATGCCCTTCTTTCTTACAGTTCCAGCACACAAAATTGGGAAACTTACAATTCTTAAACTCATGACCCAATTCACCACATTTAACACATTTGTTCATCTGAATTGTACATGGGCCAGTATGTTTGGATCGACAAGAACTACACTAGTTAGAACTTCCGGATGAACCACTTTTACTGTTGAATCTTTGACCCTGATGATTTCCTTGCCACCTGGACTTTCCTTTACCCGAAGAATCTATTCTAGCTCTTGGGAATGAAGAAGAAGTATTTCTAGCTTGAGATTCTTGAAAACCTCTAATGTCACTATCAACCGAACGTGCAAGAGTAAATGCTTGGGATAGATTACTAGCTAACCTCACTGTAGTACGATAATTATGAGGTAAGGTTTCTACAAACTGCTCTATTCTAGTTTTCTCATCGGGAACCCACTGTTGTACAAACCGTAGTTTCTCCGAAAACTGTGTGATTAACTCATCGATAGTCATCTTATCCGTTAATTGAAGATTCACAAACTCTCTCCTAATGCGTGCCATCTCAAAGTCAGAACAATACTGATTACAAACAGCTTGATGAAAATCAGGCCATCGAATAGCTTCTTTCTGCTGTTGAGTCAAATGACCAGTAATCGAGTCCCACCAAACCATGGCTTCATCTTTTAAACATTGAATAGCATAAAACACTTTGGATTCTTCTTCACAGCGAGTAACATCAAATTTCCTCTCCATATCTTTTAACCAATTTAAAGTTACTGATGGATTGGTACTACCTCTAAACTCTGGTGGTTTACTTGCCATAAACGTTTTGAATGAACACTGTTTATTTGACTGAAAAGGAGGAATATTACCAAACACAGGTATCTGTTGCTGAGAACGTTGCTGAGATGATGTAGTTTCCGTCTGCCTTTTATATTCTCTGAGATTAATCACCTCATCTTCTAACTGAAAAAGATAATCATCTCTATTCGATTCTTCACAAGCAGGAATAGAAGTACCCTCATGATCATGTCTCTCATTATGAATATCTAGAGGAGGAACATCGATCCGTGAGGCATTATTAGGGTTGGTGGTCGGTTGCTCATTATCTGCCATATCTATATTCAACACAACAACTTGAAACTTGTTAATCGTTAGTACCTATCTACTAACTGATTCATAACCAATGCTAAATCCCATACCCAGGAATGTTTGACATAACACAGTTCAAATTTGGGATTGAACACTTTACAATGCTCAATTCGCCCAAATCAATGCTCTGATACCAACTTATAACAGCCCTTTTTCTATACAACAATATTATATTATTTTACTCGGAAGCGTATATTACAAAATACATTTCATAACTATATATTAAATATTATACATAAATAGTTTACATATTCAAAACACACCAAATTCAGACTGTTTAAAATTACATAAGACAGGGTATTATATATATCACAAAAACAAGGTTTATACAAAACCATATCAGAGTCACAAGTCGTCAAACTTTCCCTGCCGAAGCATCCACTTCCTGACCACCCACATAGTAAACAAAATCTACAGGAAGTTAAAGTAAGGGATTAGCACAAAGCTAAGTGAATGAATTTATCACACATAATTCAACTTAGCATAACAATCTGTTTACAGCAAATACTAGTAAACATATTCTTTTTCAATGAGGATCGGTGGCTCTTGGGATATCATAATACCCGGGGATACCCAAAGAACACTTAACGTCAATCTGTATGGCCATTAAAGAATAGACCAGTAACTATTGGTTATTAAACTCATATACAGGTCTCAAACACAACAAATGAATCAAAACCTGTGTAATTCACATAATAACCAAAAAGTCCAACTACACGTTGACCTCAATAATCTGATACACATAGATTCATATATCACGTAGATTCATAATCAATAATACAGATTAACAATCGTATAATCAATCTACGTATACTTGTTGTAACCAAATATTTACAACTAAATCGAAGGGTGAGTTCTAAATCCACTCACCGATACCTTTGTCTTCACAAACTCAGAATCTAAGTGTCACTTATCTTTTGGAGGATCTGAGAATCAACAATCAAATATAAGTTAGTAATCTGAATCATCAATACTTAACTTATCTAATATCCAGCTCAAGAAACTCAACATAATTCACATAATAAGTATAGCTTCCTAAATATTTTCTTGTAGTCATCAACATACTCATTATTATGCTATAACACTAATTTATCAACAGTACAGCATTTTACAAATCATTTAAATCAACTTCTGAAATATAAAGCTGATATGCTGACAAGGGCTGAGAAGCCACCGGCTGGGCATCATGACCCACCGGGTCGACCATACAAGCCGCCGGCTTCACCCTTGGGCCTCCGGGTGAATTAGATTTTGAGCAAACAGAAGCCAATCGAGTATTAAAGGCTGTAGGAGCCGCCGGCTGGACCGACAACCCGCCGGTTTAGTGGCATAACCCGCCGGCTTGACTCTTCGAGCCGCCGGTTCTACAACATAATCAAGAACCCACCGGCTAGCTTATGAAATCCGTCGGCTTCTTCATTCAATACAGCAGCAGCGGGACTAAAAACTCTGCACGAACTAAAGTCACAATTTTCCTAACTTTCGACTACTAACTCACTCTAGCAATGTTTTTAGCATCAAAGGGGTGTCATATTACAACTACTAACTTCAAACAACATTCAACAATACAATTTTCATGTCCAAATCATACAATTCATTTTCTAGCCCTAACAACTTCAAAACTTGAAGAATTACACAAATATTCTTCATATAGGATCATAATATCAGTAGTAGCATCTTATAGCATCACAAGATCATTATCAATTCATCATTTAACCTAAAAACTAAAACTTGAGTTCATGGATTATCAATACTTACATTTTGATAGGAAAAGTGATGACAAGGAGAAGATGAACTTATAATCATACAATCACAACCTTAATCCTTTGGTGAATTAGATGTATGATTTCAATTTACTAGAGTTTAATCAAGGTTTGTATTTAGTTCTTGAAAGGATATGAAAATTAGGAAAGTTACAAATAAAGAGGTCGGTTTTCCTCTTTAAGCCGACTCAATATGTGGGTATTTTATACCCGTTCCAAATCTATTGTCTGGAACTTAAAATTCATTTGCGAGAAACTTATTTTATGATACTGTCAACTATAGTAAATTAAAACAACTAACAATTTACTATTCACAATAGGTCCTGAGACCTATTTATCTAAGTTTTTCAATAAACAAATAATATCAATTAATTTTCTAAAATAATTAAATAATCAATTTAAATAGATTATTACCAGACCCGACGAGAGGATGTTACACATCGCCAGTCATGTCTCGCGAGCAGCCACTATCCATGAACCATTCACTATCTTTAACGCGTTCTGACTGCTGCAACACATAAAGGTAAGGAGATTAGTGAGAAACAGTGACCCAAGCCTTTACAGACTTAGGTCTACCAAGGTCATCAACAATAATCACATCGGATAGAACTTTATTTTTTAACAAATCAGAATTTTCATCTAATGTGTTATTGTTGATGACGGAAGAGTCATTAACAGACTCCTTTCATTTCCAAACTTTAGATTGTTCGGAATCTGGTTTGGGAGCAATGTCGGGCTTTTGTTTTGGCAAAGATTTTTGCCCAACATTACTTGGCTTCTCAGCAGGCTTGGGAGAGATTGAATAACGTCTAGGTGGATATTTGGAAAATGAATTTCTATAAACTGATGTCCTAGGCATTTCTCTCCCATAGTGCTGATGAGAAAGTTTGGGACATGCACGAATTAAATGTCCTTGTCTTTTACAGTAAAAGCACGAATGAGTCTCAACAAATGGTTGAGGCTGAGGACTTACCACAGGAGGTGGGGAAACATTTCTAGAACATGAACATTGCGTGCACGTCTTAGAAGATGCTTTTTTTGGTTAAGAGGTTGAAGTGGAAGGTTTATCACAAAAATACTTTTCATGTGTAATTTATGTTGCAAAATCTTTACAGGTGACTGTAAAGTTTGAGGTTTTGCATTTAAAACCTTGTCTTTTCCCTTTTTAGGTTGAACCTTAATTGCAGGTTAAACCTTTAAAACCACTTTTACAGGTTTAACTTCAACCTTTTTAAATTCAGGATACTCCTGATCAGTAACATCCTCAATCTCAACAATCTCCACAATACTAACTGGAGATTCACATTTAGACTTAACAAACTGAGGCGAAGGATACTCTGGCCGCTTGGTTTTCTCCTTTGCCTGTTTGTTTTGATTATTTACCTTTGACTTGACCCCATATAACAATGCATAGTCAACAGGAATCTCTTCGGTGCCTTCCTTAACAGGCATAGGACAGTATTCAGTGGGAGGCGGGACTACAGTATAACCTAGTCCTATCTTAGTTTTATTATCTGTCCTCTACTTGTTAAGGATTTCATTGAAGGCAACCGTAGAAGAAGAGGAACCTAGAATCTTATTTTTATAGTTGTCATATTCAACTTTCAAATCAGAGAGTTCCTTTCTTAAAAGTTCTATTTCAGCAAGATAGCTATTAATAGCATCCTGTTGACTAAAAACTTTAGATTTAAACCTTTGAGTGTCCTGTTTATAAGCCTCAATTTTCTTATCATACAGTTGTTCATTGGCCTTTAAGTACTTATTGGACTCATTAAGTTTTTCAACTTTTTTTCTTAATTCTACGTTGTCTTCTTGAAAGCATTTTAAGGATTCAGTTAACTTAATGCACGAAATACAGTTCAAAGGTTCTTCTGGTTCATTGCGTACCTCATTAGAAATGTGAGCCATAAGACACTGTTGATACTTGTCAGCATACATGCTCCAGCCTGTGTTGGTAGGCTCAAAGACAACTAGTGCATCAACTGTCGCTTGCTTTACTTCTTCTTTCTCTGGAGTTCTAGGAGCATCAGGCTTCGTGAAACCCGATGGAGGAACTTTGGGTTTTTCACATTCTCTAGCAAAATGTCCCAAAATTTGATAATTATAACAGCGAACCTTGCTCTTGTCAAAACCAAAACTGGTTTTGCCATCTCCTTCCAAACTCTTGTGCCCAGTCCGTTGCAAGAATTTTTGAGCTCTCCTTGAGATCATGGCAATATTCTAGTTTAAATCCATTTGCTCAAGATGATCGTCATCTAATTGATCATAATCTTCTTTAGCAAGTTCTAATGTAGAATTTGGTTGTGAAACCAAATCCTTGTAGGAGCTAAGAAAAGCTGTATAGATAGCAGTCTGTTCTTGAATAGCAGGGGAAATTGGAACTTGTTGTTGTGACCCTTGTGAGGGTCCAGAAGCATACACCGGATGATGAGCACCAGTAGGCTGCAATGAAGGCTGCAATGGAGAGCTTGTAGCAGAAACGAAAGCCATTCCACCATAAGTCTTCCCGCTGTTGACCTTTCCTCCATATAATGTCGAGTCTTGAACAAAACCACCCGATTTACATTCCTTCTTCTTCAACTCCATTGCATGAGCTTGAAGAACGCCAATTAGCTTATCCAAGTTCATTGTTGCTAACTCTTGGCTCTCTTTCATAAATTGCACTTTAACGTCCCAACAATTAGGTAGAACGTCCAACAGCTTCTTATTTACCTCAATCTGAGGGAAATTGTAACCTCCCTCGGTTAACTCACTAACTAACTGTAAGTATCTTGTAAATACACCAGATGCTGTTTCATTAGGAAGAGAATCAAACAAATCATAATGTTTCTTGATTAGTTCTAATTTAGCCTCCTTGTACTTCTGATTTCCACCACATCTCGTCTCAATAGCCTTCCAAAGATCGTATGTTATGTCATGAGTTTTGAAGAGGCGTAAGACATCTTTAGTAAGGCACATACAGATGGCCGAATAAGCCTTTCTTTCAATATCATACTCCTTTTTCTCTTCAGGAGACATAGCTTTGTAAGTTTTGGATGGAGGGATACCACGATAGTCTCCCTCAACTACTGGAGCTTCATATCTTTCTCTGAGTGGACCCCAGAGCTCTTGATAGTGGAAATCTACGTATTGTTCAAATCGGTCACGCCAATATACGTAATCCATATCATCAGTGAACAGAGGAGGTTTATTATTAGAACCGACATCATGATTTTGCTTAATCATATCCCTAATTCCCCGAATAACTTCTTTATCAGCAGTAGCAACCATTAAAGAATATCCTGAAAATTAGCTCAAAAACAAGAACTTGAAAACTTATTAGTACCAAAGGCGTCACTTGGTAAGTGATGCACTCAAGTGTCGCAACGACTAGCGTCACTTAATAAGTGATGCTATCGAGTGACGTATGAAGTGACTGATGACACTTTAAGCAAGTGTCGCTCAATCTAGCAAGTGACGCACTCAAGTGTCGTACTTGAGTGACGCAATAAATCAAACAGGCGTCACTAGCGGAAGTGACGCAAGAAATCAAACAGGCGTCACTAGCAGAAGTGACGCAAGAAATCAAACAGGCGTCACTAGCAGAAGTGACGCAAGAAATTAAACAGGCGTCACTAGCAGAAGTGACGCTTGACAAGCAAGTGACGTGCTAAAGTGACACACGTGAGTGACGGTGGATTAAAGTAGACGACACTTATGTTAAGTGTCTTATTAATCCCAAATGACGCTCTAAGTGATGCACCATAGTGTCGGTAAAACCCTAATTTGGACTTACGAAGTGCAACACGAAGTGACACGTTCAAGTGACGCAACGAGTGTCGCAGAAACGGCTGTAAAATCCCAAAAACCCTAAAAATCGAATTTTCGTAAACCTAACGAAAATTCCTCAAACCCTAACGAACGAAACCTGTAGTAAATGATGAAAATCGTCTGGAAAGCACCTAATCAACCCGAAATCCGTGATTATTCTCGATTCTTTATACGAACAAAACCGAAATAATCCAAAACGTCTTCAAAGTGCCAATCGAATCACCTAAATTGCTCTGATACCAGTTGTGAGTTCCCTTTGTGATGGATCTAAGTGATGATAGACAGCGATTGAGTGGCGGAAACAATCAATCACACAAATAACTAATAAACGTAAACTGAAACAATTGATTGAACAAAGTAAACGAGTTTATTATCTTCATTAACGTATTAGAACTGATTACAAATAAGTTTAGTCGACAAATGGTGCTAGGGTTTTGTCAACCCTAGCCAAAAACCCGTAGGTTTGTATTTATACTAAAACAAAATTGGCAGACATGCGTCACTGGCAAGTGTCGCATGTGGCCGCCTTCATGCGTCACTTACCTAAGTGTCGCTATGCGTCACTTAGGCAAGTGTCGCCTAAACCAAAACTTAAGTGTCGCTAGGTACAAAATCTATATTTCTATTAAATGATTAATCGACACTTTACAACTCGATAGACCAACTGACTGACACATTAAATGTACCAACACCATATATGAACAAGAAAACTGAGATAACTACCAATGTTACGGTGCGCGAATATAGACTGTCTAACTGGCTTTTTGCGATGATAGTGGACAGCTCGTAAGTTTACTTGGTTAATTTTTTTATTTTGTATATAAATAATTAATTGCATTTTTGTTTTTGACACGTTACATTTTTTTTAGTGAAACAATTTTTGAAAATGAATTGGGGATGAAGGTTTCTCGTGAAGATTTTGAGACTCTTGCTCTGGGTTTGTGGGTCAGCAGTAACACATTTGATATTTGGGCATCAATTCTTAATCATGAAGAAAAGTCTACTAATCCTGAAGCTACAAAAAGACTTTTCTTTCCAACTTCAGTTTTTGTAAGTTATTTTTAAAAGTTCTATTTGTCCAGTTTTCATTAATTATCTGTTTTTCATTGTGATACTCTATTTTGTTTTCATTTTAAAACATTTAGCCGGAGAACATGTTTAGACTTACCAAAGAACAGAAAGCTGAGACTTTTAAAGCATCTTTGTCTGCTTTGTTGCGTGATGATCATCAGCTGTTGTCGTTGAAAAACATTGAAATGGTGAGCTTATTTTTGTTTATTGTTTTGTACAGTATCACATGTGGTACAGATCAAGTAACACATGTGGTACCATTAAGTAACACATGTGTTACCTTATAAGTAACACATGTGTTAGCATACAGTAACACATGTGGTATCTTGTAAGTTACACGTGTGGTACCATTTAAGTAACACATTTGTTACCATTTAAGTAACACATGTGGTAGTGTTCAAAATTGTCATTTTTGCATAAGTGTATGTTATACTTACTTAATTTGTTGACAGGTTTTCTTTCCTATCTTTCGGTCGAATCACTTCTAAGTGCTTGTTTTCATTTTGAAGAAAAAAACCTTCCAGGTTCTCGACAACACAGCTGAGTTTGATTACGATTTGAAGTACAAGGAAACATGCAATTTGGCTGTGAGTCACCATAGATGTTATATAATTATTTCGTTATTGTTTATAATATAACACATGTGTTATTAGAAACTAACACATGTGGTACTAGTAAAGTAACACATGTGTTACTTTGACTGTACCACAAGTCATACTTGTTTAGTACCACATGTGATACTGTCTAATAGCACATGTGTAGAGCCAAAGATAATGTCATCCACATACACCTGCACAAGTAACATATCTTCTCGATCGCCAGTCCGTTCTTTACGGATGAACAGAGTACTATCGATATTCCCGCGAACAAAACCATGTTTGATTAAGTGGGTAGTAAGCCTCTCATACCAAAGCCGCGGAGCTTGATGAAGACCATATAACGCCTTGTTCAACTTGTAGACATATTTTGGATGCTCAGGGTCTTCAAAACCTGGAGGCTGTTTCACGTACACATCCGTATCCACTTGTCCATATAAAAATGCACTTTTAACATCGAGTTGGTTAACACGAAACTCTTTGAAAGAAACGAACGCAAGAAAGATCCGAATAGACTCAAGTCTTGCCACAGGAGCGAAGACTTCATCATAATCCAAGCCCTCGATCTAACTAAAACCTTGAACAACCAATCGAGCTTTATTCCGAATGACGATACCCCGATCATCCATCTTATTTCGAAATACCCATCGAGTGCCGGTTAAATGAGCACCTTTGGGTAACGGAACTATATCACAAACGTGTTCTGACTACTGCAACACATAAAGTAAGGAGATTAGTGAGAAACGGTGACCCAAGCCTTTACAGACTTAGGTCTACCAAGGTCATCAACAATAATCACATCGGACAGAACTTTATTTTTTAACAAATCAGAATTTTCATCTAATGTGTTATTGTTGATGACAGAAGAGTCACTAACAGACTCCTTTTGTTTCCAAACTTTAGTTTGTTCGGAAATTGATTTAGGAGTAATGTCGGGCTTTTGTTTTAGCAAAGGTTTTTGCCCAACATTAATCGGCTTTTCAGCAAGCTTGGGAGAGATTGAATAATGCCTAGGTGGAGATTTTGAAAATGAATTTCTGTAAACTGATGTCCTAGGCATCTCTCTCCCATAGTGCTGATGAGACAGTTTGGGACATTCACTAATTAAATGTCCTTGTCTTTTACAGTAAAAGCATGATCGGGTCTCAACAAATGGTTGAGGCTGAGGACTTACTATAGGAGGAGGGGAAGCATTTCTAGAACATGAACATTGCGTGCATGTCTTAGAAGATGCTTGTTTTGGTTTAGAGGTTGAAGTGGAAGGTTTATCACAAAAATCGTTTGCACATGTAGCTTTAAGTTGCAAAATCTTTCAGGTGACTGTAAAGTTTGAGATTTTGTATTTATAACCTTGTCCTTTTCTTTTTTAGGTTGAACCTTAATTGTAGGTTCAACCTTTAAAACCACTTTTTCAGATTTTACTTCAACCTTCTTTTTAAATTCAGGATACTCCTGATCAGTAATATCCTCAATCTCAACAATCTCCTCAGTACTAACTGGAGATTCACATTTAGACTTAACAAACTGAGGCGAAGGATACTCTGGCCGTTTGGTTTTCTCCTTTGCATGTTTGTTTTGATTATTGACCTTAGACTTGACCCCATATAACAGTGCATAGTCAACTGGAATCTCTTCGGTGCCTTCCTTAACTGGCATATGATAGTATTCAGTGGGAGGCGGGACTACAGTATAACCTAGTCATGTCTTAGTTTTATTATCTGTCCTTTGCTTATTAAGGATTTCGTTGAAGGCAACCGTAGAAGAAGAGGAACCTAGAATCTTACTTTTATATTTGTCATATTCAACTTTCAGATCAGATAGTTCCTTTCTCAAAAGTTCTATTTCAGCAAGATAGCTATTAATAGCATTCTGTTGACTAAAAACCTTAGATTTATACCTAAGAGTGTCCTGTTTATAAGCCTCAATTTTCTTATCATACAACTGTTCATTGGCCTTTAGGTACTTATTTGACTCATTAAGTTTTTCAACCTTTTTCCTTAAGTCTACATTATCTTCTTGAAAGCAGTTTAAAGATTCAGTTAACTTAATACACGAAATACAGTTCAAAGGTTCTTCTGGTTCATTGCGTACCTCATTAGAAATGTGAGCCATGAGACACTGTTTATATTTATCAGCATACATGCTCCAGTCGGTGTTGGTAGGCTCAAAGACAACTAGTGCATCAGCTGTCACTTGCTTCACTTCATCTTTCTCTGGAGTTCTGGGAGCGTCAGGCTTTGTGAAACCAGATGTAGGAACTTTGGGTTTTTCACATTCTCTCGCAAAATGTCCCAAATTCTGACAGTTATAACAGTAAACCTTGCTCTTATCAAAACCAAAACTGGTTTTGCCATCTCTTTCCAAACTGTTGCGACCAGTCCGTTGCAAGAATTTCTGAATTCTCCTTGATATCATGGCAATATTCCAGTTTAAGTCAATTTGCTCAAGATCATCGTCATCTAGTTGAGCATAATCTTCTTTAGCAAGTTCTAACGTAGAATTCGGTTGTGAAACCAAATCCTTGTAGGAGCTGAGAAAGGCTGTATAGATAGCAACCTGTTCTTGAATAGCAGGGGAAACTGGAACTTGCTTTTGTGACCCTTGTGAGGGTCCAGAAGCATACACCGGATGATGAACACCGGTAGATTGCAATGAAGTTTGTAATGGAGAACTTGTAGAAGAAACGAAAGCCATTCCACCATAAGTCTTTCCGGTGTTGACTTTTCCTCCATATAATGTCGGGTTTTGAACAAAACCACCCGATTTGCATTCCTTCTTCTTTAACTCCATCGCATGAGCTTGAAGAACGCCAATTAGCTCATCTAAGTTCATTGTTGCTAACTCTTGGCTTTCTTTCAGAAACTGTACTTTAACATCCCAACTGCTTGGTAGAACATCCAACAGCTTCTTATTTATTTCAATATGAGGGAAATTGTAGCCTCCCTCGGTTTACTCACTAACTAACTGTGAGTATCTTGTAAACACACCTGAAGCTGTTTCATTAGGAAGAGAATCAAATAGATCATACTGTTTCTTGATCAGTTCTAATTTAGCCTCCTTGTACTTCTGATTTCCACCACATCTTGTCTCAATAGCCTTCCAAAGATCGTATGTTATGTCATGTGTTTTGAAGAGGCGTAAGACATCTTTAGTAAGGCACATGCAGATGGCCGAATGAGCCTTTCTTTCAATATCGTACTCCTTCTTCTCTTCAGGAAACATGGCTTTGTAAGTTTTGGATGGAGGGATACCACGATAGTCTCCCTCAGCTACTGGAGGTTCATATCTTTCTCTGAGCGGACCCCAGAGCTCCGGACAGTGGAAATCTACGTACTGTTCAAATCGATCATGCCAATATGCGTAATCCATATCAGCAGTGAATAGAGGAGGTTTATTATTAGAACCGACATAATGATTTTGTTTAATCATATCCCTGATTCCCCGAATATCCTCTTTATCAGCAGCAGCAGCCATTAAAGATTAACCTGAAAATTAACTCAAAAACAAGAACTTGCAAACTAATTAGTACCAAAGGCGTCACTTGTTAAGTGACGCTCTCAAGTGTCGCAACGACTAGTGTCACTTGGTAAGTGACGCTATCGAGTGACGGATGAAGTGACTGATGACACTGTAAGCAAGTGTCGCTCAATCTAGCAAGTGACGCACTCAAGTGTCATACTTAAGTGACGCAATAAAATAAACAGGCGTCACTAGTAAAAGTGACGCAAGAAATCAAAAGGCGTCACTAACAGAAGTGACGCAAGAAATCAAACAGGCTTCACTAGCAGAAGTGATGCTTGGCACTCAAGTGACGTGCTAAAGTGACGCACGTGAGTGACGGTGGATAAATTAGATGACACTTATGTTAAGTTTCATGTTAACCCCAAATGACGCTCCAAGTGACGCACCAAAGTGACGCACCAGAGTGTCAGTAAAACCCTAATTTGGACTTACGAAGTGCCGCAAGAAGTGACGCGTACAAGTGACGCAACGAGTGTCGCAGAAACAGCTGTAAAGTCCCAAAAACCCTAAAAATTGAATTTTCGTAAACCTAACGAAAATTCCTCGAACCCTAATGAACGAAACCTATAGTAAATGATGAATATCGTCTGGAAAGCACCTAATAAACTCTAAATCCGTGATTATTCTCAATTCTTTATCCGAATGAAACCGAAATCAATCCTAAACGTCTTCAAAACGTCAATCTAATCACCTAGTGGCTCTAATACCAGTTGTGAGTGCCCTATGCGATGGACCTAAGTGATGATCGACAACAATTGAATGGCAGAAATAATCAATTGCACAAATCACTAATAAACACAAACCGAAACGATTGATTTAAACAAAGTGAACGAGTTTATTAGCTTGAACAACGTAATAGAACTTATTACAACTAAGTTTAGTCGACAAATGGTGCTAGGGTTTCGTCAACCCTAGCCAAAAACCCGTAGGTTCTATTTATACTAAAACAAAATCGGCAGACATGCGTCGCTTGGCCAGTGACGCATGTGGCCGCGTTCATGCGTCACTTACCTAAGTGTCACTATACGTCACTTAGGCAAGTGTCGCCTAAACTAAAACTTAAGTGTCGCATCATACAAAATCTATATATCTATTAAACGACTAACGACACTTTTACAACTCAATAGACCAACTGACAGACAAACTGAAATGCATCAACAGTAGAAATCTCTGTTTGTGCAACATCTCAAAGATGTTAACCATCATACGTATGAGAAGCTAAGAAAGGTGGATAGGGCTACAGCCATGCAATTGAAGTGGAAGATTCGTGAAAACAACTGTGATTGCAGTGTGTTCGCGATGATGCATATGGATCAGTTTTTAGGCCAGATTTCCTCAAAATTTGCATGTGGTCTTGATCTCGAGGGTCGTGTTCAGAACTTGCAGCTTATCCGTCTTCGCATCAAGTATGCATCAAAGATGTTGCTGCATGAGGTAAACATTCTAAGCAATCATGTTCACACCCTTGTTGATCAGTTTATGCATTTGCGAACATGTGAGGTGGTTGAGAAGGAAATCAAAGCTGCCATCATAAAGCGCCAGAAGGAAGACAAGGAGCGTAAAAATGCAGAAGAAAACAAGGTTGTTCAAAAGTAAATATAGATGATGTGATTAACTGAAACTGATATTACAGTTTCTTTTATATGCTGATGTAATGGATATATCATAATCATTGGTACTGTTTTTTGAATGTTAATCTGATGGAATAGATTATTAACAATTTTGTAGATGGATATTTTGTAATGGATTATTTTGTAACTGTGGTATGAAAGTTATGGCTTTAACTACCTCTTTGTTTTATTGTAGTTTAGTTTTGTTTTTATGGAATGTTTAATCTGTGTTTTTTTCAAAACCTTACTTACACAGGTAACACATGTGGTACTAGTCAAGTAACACATGTGTTATAGTCAATTAACACGTGTTATTAGAAAGTAACACCTGTTATAGTAAAGTAGCATGTGTGGTACTAAACAAATAAGACTTGTGGCTTCAAATCTGGTAACACTTGGGCTAACACTTTACACATTGGAAACACGCACTAACACTTGTGGTAACCATCAATAACACTTTTTTTTCACTATACTCACACTTGTGTACTATAACCATAAAACTTGTGTTACATACCACTAAAAGATATTTCACATGTGTAAAAGTAAAGTATCCGTGATTGTCATAGTAACATATACATTACGTAAGAAAAAAGATATACGTGTGTTGTACATTTTAGTATACGTGTTAGTATTCATTAACACATGTGGTAATAGTTAACTAGCACAAGTAATACTAAACAAGTAAAACATATGGCTCTAAATAATTAATTACCATGTACCATGTCTTAATATAATTTGTTACAAAACAACTAAAGCATGTGTTAAAATCATTCATATAGACAACTAACATGTAAAGAATTAAACAAGTATATAGTAATACATGTGTTAGTATATAACAAAGTTACACATGTGTTAGAAAACCAGCAACAAAGATATTATTTAAAAATAAAAAATCATCATATAAAAAATGAGTATAAAAAATATAACATTCAACAATGAGTATCAAAAATGTAAACATTCAACAATGAGTATCAAAAATGTAAACCAAAATTTAAAGTCACCAACTTTTATATCATCCACTAACACATGTGATACAAAACATGTAACACATGTGTTAACATTCACTGTCCACTTTATGTAGTCTGCTTTTCTACTATCATCCTTGCATGTGCTTTCTCTTTCTCCCTCTTTCTAGCTTCTGCTTTCGCCTTAGCTTCTGCAGTCTTTCTTTCACATGACGTTGCGTTATGGCCTTGTTTTCCACACTTTCCACAATTATTTTTCCTCTTCCTGCAGCCTTAATTGCTTTTTCTTTTTTGCTCATTAAACGTTTATCCCTCCCGCATCCTTTGTATCTTAATACATCTGGATTTTGAATTTCAACTGCATCCGGTTTCTTAATCTTATGTAGTTCTTCAATTACGTCATTCTTACTTTGAGGTTGAGGCTCGGATGTTGAAGCTTCGATATCCATCTTCATCTTCTTCAACTTTGTAACAAAATCAGCCATTTTTTGTTGATTTTTTCCTATGAGCTACAAACATTTTTCAAGCAGGAAGCCGCCTCGCTTGACAGTTGCTCACACTCTGTTGCTATTCGTTTTCTTTTATGAACTTCAATAGGAATCAAGTTCTTCATATAGGTAAAAAACTTGAATCATATTGTCAAACAATACATGCAGCAGAAAATAGGATCACGTTGGAATAATTAAATCGGATTAAGAACTACCTTATTGCCTTTAATTATATGTAAGAAAACCTTTAGATCTAAGTGTAAGATCTTCCTTTGTTCACGTACACGACACCGTCTTTATCAATATGCTTGTATCCTAATACTTTCCCGATCTTAATCAAGTAGCTTGACTTGTTACCTCTTGTTTGTAAACCAAAAATCAAAACCAAAACCCCTAGGATTTGTGGTTCGGCCGAACTTCAAAGAGAGAAGAGAGAAAGACTTTGTGATTTTTTAGTTAGGGATTTTTTCCCTAATTAGAGAAAGACTTTGTGATTTTTTAATTAGGGATTTTTTCCCTAAACCCCTAGGATTTGCTAAGTTATCATCTGTGTGAACTTTGAGTACTTGAATTTCACCTTGATTGACTTGCTCACGAACATAGTGAAATTTCCTTTGAAAGTGTCTAGCTCCTTTCTGAACACCCAGTTCGTTGGCTATGATAATTGCACCAGTATTGTCACAATACATATCCATAGGAGACTTGGCTGTGGGAACAACACCAAGTCCAGAAATAAATTTCCGGATCCAAACAGCTTCCATTGTAGCTTCAGCAGCTGCTATGTACTCTGATTCTGTTGCAGACATGGCTGTAGTGGATTGCTTCTTGCTTTTCCAAACTATAGCTCCTCCATTCATGGTGAACACATATCCAGTTTGAGATTTGGTGTCATCATGATCAGTCTGAAATCCGGTGTCACAATAACCAGTAACTTTTAGTTCAGCCTAAGGATTTCCACCATACACTAGAACCATATCTTTAGTAGCCCTAAGGTACTTCAGTATGTTCTTTACAGCAATCCAGTGTCTTTCGCCTGGATTCTGTTGAAATCTGCTAACAACGTTTTGAGCAAAAGCAACATCAGGTCTTGTGAATCTTACCGCATACATAATAGACCCTACTGCCGAAGCATAAGGTATCCTTTGCATATGCTCAACCTCTTGAGGTGTAGAAGCACAATCCTTGATGCTAAGTTTAAGTCCATCTTGCAATGGTAAATATCCACGCTTAGAATTTTGCATACTGAAACACTTCAGTATTTTATCAATGTAAGCATTCTGACTTAACTCTATCAACCGCTTAGATCTATCTCTGGAGATCTTGATTCCCAAAATAAATGTTGCTTCTCGCAAGTCTTTCATGGCAAAACATTTTCCAAGATAAGATTTTACATCTTCAAGCATTGGAATGTTGTTTCCCATTAGCAATATGTCATCTACATATAAGACTAGGAAAGTAACATTACTCCCACTAGCTTTTTGATATACACATGGCTCATCAAGATTCTGAACGAAACCAAACTTTTTGATTTCTTCATCAAATCTTTTATTCCAACTTCGTGATGCTTGCTCAAGTCCATAAATGGATTTTTTAAGCTTACACACTTTGTTGGGATGTAATGGATCAATAAAACCTTCTGGCTCATTCATATAGACGTCTTCATCTAGATAACTATTCAGAAAGGCTGTCTTGACATCCATTTGCCATATCTCATAGTCATAGAACGCCGTTATGGCTAAAAGAATTCTTATAGCCCTAATATCTGCCACTGGGGAAAAGGTTTCTTCATAGTCTATTCCATAAACTTGAGTAAATCCTTTTGCCACGAGACGAGCTTTATAGATGTTTATATTGCCATCCATGTCGGTCTTTATTTTAAAGAGCCATTTGCAATCGACAGTTTTACCATTTTGGGGTTTATCCACCAAAGTCCAAACTTCATTATCTTTCATGGATTGCATCTCCATATTCGCAGCTTGAAGCCATTTTTCAGCATTAGGACCTGATGATGCAGCTTTCAAGGTTTGAGGTTCATCAAGAATCCCAGATACGCCATCCTCCTCTAGATTAACGTTTAAGTTCAATCTATTAGGTGCACGTACCGTCCTACGAATCGGAGTATCAGCAATTTGAGTTTGAGACTGAGGCATATCATGAGGCTCAATCGCAACTTGAGGATTAGATTGAGGCATGATTTGAGGCTCAATTCTATCCCCCCCCCCACAAATTGTTGATCACCAGTATGAGAAGAAGGTGATGTATCTTCCTCTTGAACCTCGTCAAGTTCCACAACCCTCCCACTGTTTCCATGACCGATAAGCCTAGTTTCGAAAAACTCAGCATACCGAGCAACTTTCACAGTATTCTCAGAAGGATTATAGAAGTAGTAACCCATCGTTTCCGTTGGGTATCCTACGAAAATACACTTAATAGATCTTTGCTCGAGTTTGTCAGGCGTATCGCGCTTAACAAGTGCCTCACATCCCCAGACCTTTAAGTAAGACAGATTAGGGGTTTTCCCATGCCATATTTCAGATGGTGTCTTATCAACCTTCTTAGTGGGAACCATGTTGAGAATGCGTACAACAGTCTCTAAGGCATAATCCCAAAAAGATAATGGTAAAGTTGTAAGGTTCATCATAGATCGTACCATGTCAAGCAAGGTTCGCTTTCTCCTTTCCGATACACCATTATGTTGTGGTGTATAGGGAGGAGTAAGCTGTTGGACAATTCCACGCGTTTTTAGATGATCCTTAAACTCTAGGCTTAAGTATTCACCACCTCAATCCGATCGGAGAATCTTGATGGTTTTTCCGAGTTGATTTTCTACCTCATTTTGAAACACTTTGAATGTTTCAAACACTTCATGTTTATGTTTAAGTAAATAAACATAACCATAACGGCTGAAATCATCCGTAAATGTAACGAAGTAGTAAGCTCCTTTCCTAGACATATGCCTAAAGGGACCACATACATCACTATGTATGATTCCTAGTAGGTCGGTTGCCCTTTGATTCTCATGAGAGAAGGGTTTCCTCGCCATTTTGCCCGATACACAAGACTCACACTTATCAAATGAATCATCACTTGATTTCAAAAGTCCTTCACGCTGAAGCCTTTCAATACGGTGTTTGCCTATGTGTGCAAGACGACAATGCCATAGGTAGGATGAGTCCAAGTTGGACTTGGCCTTTTTAGTGCTTATATTCAACATTGAATTATTAGTATGTGAAAGACGATCATGCAAATCAATTTCAAAAATTCTATTAATAGCAATACTATTAAAATAATGAACATTATTCTTTGAAACTGAAATACCAAAATCTGTAAATGTATTTTTAAAACCACTATCTTTCAATACTGAAACTGAAACAATTCCCCTAACAATAGAAGGAACATAATGACAATTTTCTAGTACAAGAATTATGCCCGAGGTAAATGTAAGTCATAACTTCCGATGGCTTCCACTGCTATACGTATGCCGTTGCCGACGTACACATACAAGGATCCATTCTTCAGCTTCTTCTTTGCTCTAAACCCCTGCAAGGAACTACAAATATGAGTACCACAACCAGTGTCATATACCCAAGTATTTGTTTTAGAGAAAGAAAATAATTCGATAGTCAAGATACCTGAAGATCCGGCATTGCCGACTCTCTTCTTTTCTTGCACCTCGGATAAATACTTAGGACAATTCCTCTTCCAGTGTCCCATCTGACCACAATGGTGACACCCATCATCTTTAGCGACCTGCACCTTTTTAGCTGGAGGGGTTTGCTTAGGCTTGGAAGAATAAACAACAGCTTGCTTATTTTTACTAGTCTTTGCAATCTTGCCCTTAGCTTGTAGCGGTTGATTTTTCTTCTTTTTCTGGGCCTGACCACCACCAATCGCAAGGATTTGGTTGTCATTTACCTTATTCTTGGAAATGCTCTTTTCGAATTCCACTAGCATAGCATGGAGTTCGTTAATTGACTTTTTCATACCCTGCATGTTATAGTTGCGTGTAAACTCATCAAACTCCGGTGAAAGAGAATTGAGGACAATGCTTACAGCCACAGGGTCATGATATGAGTATTGCATTCTATCCAAGCGATCAAACAAGCTTTTCATGACTAGAACATGAGTCCCCACTGATGTTCCAGATACATGTTTACATGCATGTACATCTCGAATTAAGTCGTTTAGCTCAAGGCCGACTTGTATCTCATACAATGCACTCAGCTCAGTGATCATCTGATCGGGCCATTTATTCTCGAATTGCTTACATAACTCAAGAGTCATACTGCTTAGCATGAGACAAGCAACTTCATTGTGAACCTTATAGGTTGCCTTATACTGATCACGCTCTGCTTGAGAAGCAGTGGCATTTGGCTCAGCGATCATAGGCGTAGTAACGATATCAAGTCTTTCCATCACTCTTAGGACAATCCTCAGTGATCGATACGAATCGTTAAAGTTTGGTCCAGAAAGCTTATTGCTTCTTAACGCTGTTTTGGTTTCATTTAAAATCTCATCAGTCGTGGATTTTTGTGCCATTTCAACAAAACAAAAAGAAAGTTCTTGTTAGTACTTTCAACATATAATATCTTAACAGAAATGTAAAATCCATGGTTTACTTTCCATTAAGTCTAGGATCCAAATGACATATCACCATTCCATCAGTTGATCTGCTAGGAACTAAATAATACTCAAAAGGTAAGTAACGTTCAGTAATTGCATTTACCGATGCAATTCCTAGATTATGGGACTTAATGTCATGGCTCAATCAAGCATCAAAAATGGTGATCGTGACATTAATCATGTTTCGTCGCATCTTATTGCCATCGGCATTTACAGTCTCACTGCATAACCCGATTTAAGTCATCTAACTGAAGACTGCAGATAGTCCACCACCGTCTCACGATGAGTGGTAATCCACCTTGGATACCCTTCACCCACGTCTCACGCAGAATGACGAGCAAGTACAATTTGTCTAAGCAATATGGATAGCAATATGACTTAATTCCATGGGTGACAAAATATATATGTACGAAGAGGCATGCATACAACTTCGTTACATAATTTTGGTGTTTTAAAAATAAAACGTTTTTCTTTCTGGTTTTTGAACGTGTTTCTATGATTGCCTAATTCCTATACACCAAGTGTATATAATAATGAAATGTACCATCGTCATCATAAAACCCTTTCGGTAGCTCTACAAAAGGTACGACCAGGAAAGCATGTGAGGGTAGGGGACGTCAAAGCATCACTTAAAACCTGACCTCATTTGGAGTAAAATACATCCGCATAACTTTCCTAGACATCGTCCTTTATGTAGGTGAGCCTCGTTGAGAATTATACACTGAGGATGTGCATTTAATTATGAATTACCAATCACACGTTTTATTAAATCGGTTACATAATTCTTTAGTCACATTAAAAAATTTTCTTTCAAAAACCATTTGACAAAAATAATAACATGAAATAAGGAATTAATCAACGCAACAAATTTTGGGTGAGCCCTAAAACAAAAAGTCTCTATGGTCATTGTTCACATATTGATTTACTCCCGTTTCTAAGGAAACGGACCACATACATCTGTTCAAATAAACAAGTTTGGATTGCGTAAGCTATCAATATGTGAACAATTCATATATCAAATAAATCACACACAACTTTTTATTAATCCAAAATCTTTAGGTGTCGCACATAATCCATTAACAATTAATATTATGTCAATCATTCAGGTTTTAATTTTTATTTAACAATATCAATATATCTAATTATGTCCATAAAGTTATGCATGTAACTTTACAAACATAATTTGCATAAAAATTAAATATGGCAAAAAGTAACATTATAAACATCAAATATTGCAAGGTAGATTGGTTTCAAATTAACTTCTTAATTTTATAAACATAAAGGTTTAAACTAATTACCTTTTAACTTTTAATAGATTAGTTTTTATCAATTTAACTAAACCTTTATATTATTTATATAATCGAAAAAGAAAAACAATTAATCACTTTGTTTACTTGACCTTTTACGTCAACTAAATAAACCCTGTCGGGTTTTTTTCTTGTCGACCGAAACTCAAGAAAAAAACAACCACTTTTGTTATACATTACAAGCGTCCGTACGAATATAAAACAAGGAATCGTCGGTGGGGTTTTTTTTATTATTATTAAACCAACCCTTAATCCCCCCACAATTTTTGATGTTTTCAATCCAAAATAAAAATTAACCTATGTTTTGGCTGATACCACTATAGGTAAACAACTTGAATCATATTGTCAAACAATACATGCAGTGGAAAATAGGATCACATAGGAATAATTAAATCGGATTAAGAACTACCTTATTGCCTTGAATTATATGTAAGAAAACCTTTAGATCTAAGTGTAAGATCTTCCTTTGTTCACGTACATGAGACCATCTTTATCAATATGCTTGTATGCTAGTACTTGCCCGATCTTAATCAACTAGCTTGACTTGATTCCTCTTGTTTGTAAACCTAAAATCAAAACCAAAACCCCTAGGATTTGTGGTTCGGCCGAACTTCAAAGAGAGGAGAGAGAAAGACTTTGTGATTTTTTAATTAGGGATTTTTTCCCTAACCCTAATCTATAAAGTTACATTTATATATAGGTAAAACTTGGTCCCCAAGTTTATTATTTTCACATTAATCCCTCTAGTTACTTAATTATTAATTTTAACATTTAACTTTAATAATTAATAACTTTAGGCATATTTAGCAATATCTGAATGTCGATGTGTGCGTTCCCAAAGGCTCACACAATTATGGACACATATTTGATAAAATCATTCAAATACCAACACTTCATCCATCTTCTTAAAATATACCGGCTTGGTGTCTCATCAATATTACGGTTTTTGAGTACACAAAAAATGTGCCTACATAAGAATCCACGCCTTGTGAACTTCTTGCAGTTACAATCCACGGTTCCATCCTTGAACCCGTAAAGCACCTAAAATTAAATTAAACCAAAATAGAGGTAGTAGTTAGTATCACGTGTGTAACTAGTTTGCGGACTGGTTCCTAACACATGTGTTATTATGCAGTAATACACTGGATAGCATCTTTAACACAAGTGTTAGTCATCAATATCACATGTGTTATTAGGCAGTACTACACTGGATAGCAACTTTAACACATGTGTTAGTCATTAATTTCACTATCTCTATCTGCACGCGATTAAAAACTGTTCTCGTGTACACCTTTGCCACGTGTTTTTCAATCTTAAGTTTTGTTTTGTACTTTATAGTCGTTTGCGTGGTTTGGTGGTCAAGTACATCCTGATTGTACCTCTGTTTTTCCATTGCATTCTCAAAACACAACATAAAATTCACTAGAGTTGATCTTTTGTTATTGAAGTTCCCGAAGAATGAATTCTCACTTTCTGATCTCGAGGTTGTCCTCATTAGCCCACACAGTTCAACGTCTGCAAAGTATGCCGGTATCTACGTAGACCTAATATAATATATCTTTTTGAGCCATTTGTGGTTTTGTGTGCTATAGTCGTCCATTAGCTTTAACCACTCTTCCTCAAACTGATTCAGCGTAATCCACATGTTCAATATAATATTATTGAACTTTTTCTTGAACTCTTTCTCTACAGGTACATCATAAAGAATCTGCAAACGCAAAGACATTCAGTAACATATGTGCTAGCTTAAAGTAACACATGTGTTAGCAATCGATAACACATGTGTTAGCAATTTATAGCACATGTGTTAGCATACTTTAATACATGTGTTAGAATACTGTAACACATGTGTTACCAATCTGTAACACATGTGTTAGCATACAAGAACACATGTGTTAGCATACAATAACGCATAGTAATAGCATATAGTTATTTTCTAACACATGTGACATATTATTGCATACAGAGTGTTATTCTCTAATAGTACAAAAAATACCTTTCCTGGTAGCTTCTGTGTGATGTGCCACATGCAAAGTCTGTGCTTTGATTCGGTTAGGATTGTTTCCACGGCTTTTTTCATTGATTTGTCTAGATCTGTCACGATAATCCTTGGCTGACCTCTAAACGTATTTACAAAGCCATTTAGCAGCTAAATGTAACTGTCAGAAGTTTCATTGTTTAGCAATCCTGCACCAAGTGTCACACTCCTCCTGTGGTTGTCTATTCCTGTGAAGGGTATGAACATCATGTTGTACCTGTTTGTAGAAATTATGGTTAATGTTTTATTTCTATATGAGCCAAATGTACACACGATATTAAACTGAGTTGTAACACACGTGTTACTCACTTGTAACACATGTGTTACTAACTGTTAACACATGTGTTACTAACGGTTAATACTTCTCTGAAATGCTTTTTTATTTTGATTCATTCGTACTTGTTGGTTGAGTAAGTGGCATCAAAAGAGATGATGCCACCAAATTCTCTGAAGTTACCCTTAGCAACTTCATCAGCCCAAAACAAACATGCTAACTTTCCCTTTTCGACTTTGTACTCAAATGAGAAGTCGGCTACGTAAGCTTTTTTGTTAAGCATCTTTGTCACAAGGATTTGTGCATCGCTGCCTCCCATAAACGTGTTCATATCTCTCCTAAAGTTCTTGAAGTCCACCACCATTCCATTTGTGAAATCATAAGATCCTTTGAGAGGCTTGTATATGTGGTGTGCCTTAGTTGGTCCAATGTTCATCGTTCCGCGCTTGAAAATGAACTGTTATTGCTGGAATGTTAACTTTCTCTCCTTTTTCATCAGATATTCATGCTCCTTTTGGCACATCATATGATTGTGCGTCTCCATAAACGAGATTATTTTGAACTTTCCATCTTCAATTCTTTTTAATATTATTTTTGCATTGCACCCGGTGACTGAGATGTTGGATACCCTATCTTTTCTTTTACCTTTTTTTGCCTTTTTTCCGGTTCTTTCAACGTGTCTCCATTATTTCTCTCGGGGTATCCAGCCTTGTTGCATATATAATACTTCTCGTACACCAATTTATTCTTTAGCCTCTTTTGAGTTGAGCTTCTCACACCACATCTCCCTTGAAACGCGTATCTTAGATAATACACGTAAGCATCGTCAAGCACATCAAAAACTTGCCCGATATGTGGCTTTTGATATCGCGTAAAAAGTCATGTTTTTACTACAAATATCTCTCTCATTCTAGAACGATTCTTGGCATTTTAAACTCAAAACCAATACAAATCAATGATATTATGCCAAGATGGTCAAAACAAGGTTGCACGATAAAAATCAAGCAAATCGGGTGAAAAACAAAGATTACACACACGTTTGAAGATTCAAGGCATCAAAATGATATTTCAAGACAAAAGTGCCCATCATCAACATCCATCTCATCCAAGATGTTCATTTTCAAATTATGAATCCAACAGAAGAAGAATCAATAAAAACGGATAAAGAATGAAGATTCTACGCCCGCCGGAAGATCCAAATAATTTCTACGCAATATCTGGAGATAGGAGACATATTTTTGGGATATATTTACATCAACGTCTTCGTTTTTGAATTACGAATCCAACGCAAAAAGAATCAACACAAACGGATGCATAACGAAGAAGATACGCGCGAATTAAGCAACGCAGCGAAAGACGACGGACCGGGGCGGGTAGCAGCATGCCGCCGCCGGCCAGGTGGTGGGCGGCGCCGCCTCCCCTACCCCCATCTCTTTTCCACTTTTCCATCCTTGCGTGTACTCGGTGCACCACCTTTCGCTACTTTTTCATACCCGGTGCACCAACTTTCGCTACTTTTTCGTACCCGATGCACCACCTTTCACTCTTTTTCTAATGTGAGCCTAGGGATGCTAACGTGAGCCACTTTTCACCTATAAATAGCAGCCCTTAGACCTCATTTGAAAACACACACTCAAATACACTCCTACATTCTAATACACTCACATACTCCTTTTCCATTTCCACTTTCTCATTCTAGAAATTCTCTTATAGTCTAGGATTATTGTAATTAATCTTCGGATTAGTATAGAGGCTAGAACGAACGTTAGGAGGTTTAAAGATTCATCTTTGTATGTGTAAACGAGTTGTCAATCATAATAATACCCTGTAGCGCATTTATTTCCGGGTGATATCTAAACCTTTATCATACTTGTTTTATTCCATATTTTAATTATGTGTTATTGCTTAGTATGTGATCTATTTGTTGCCATGAATTGCGAGTAGTTTATTATTGTAACAGCCGCCAAATTAGGACTACTAATTAGTTCCTAGTTAACTGTTAATACATGTAATTAGTTCTGTATTAGGCTAATTAATGTATCGAAATATATATTGTCGAATATATACGAATATGCGATTTGATTAAATCGCACGCGTCTCTAAATCGAATGTAATACGACTCACTTAAATACGGACGTTGGTGAACAATTTTATTGAATAAGAAAAACATTATTTAATGACGACCTTATATCCAAAATATTATTCTAATAATATTTCATATTCATTTCGTATAATTAACAACTTATGTGGTTAAAACGTAAACGCGCAAACAAAACAAAATAAATTAAAGTCATGATTTATGATCCAAATATTAAGTATTTTGATAAAATACTTCAACATAAATATCGAGTAATTAATTGCTCTTTAAAAATGTACAATTAAATATTTTAGATAATTATTTAAAGTTTAAACGAACGAGAAAACGAACATCGCACGGAGCACGACTGCAGGAGCTGAGGAAGTGAGGCTTTCAACAAAACCCCACTCCCTCCTCCATTCTTCTTCATTTCCACCCACATCTTTCTTTCTTCTCTCTCTCTCACCTTTTTTCTTTCAAACTACATCACCACCACCATCACCTAAATCTAGCAAATAACACCACCAAATGGCTTTAAATCACTGAAGTTCTTTGGAGAAAAATAATCACCACGCAACGATCTACACTCCTACCTTTCCGGAATCTTGATTCATTAACTTTAAGTTTCCGACGAAAACTCGAAACCTCTCGATTTTAAGTGTTTTTAAGTTTTAGTTGTTTCTTTAAGCTTAGAATGTCCCTATAAGGGTTGGGTAAAAGAATCAGACCAAACGGAAACCCGAAAACTCATTTTTGGCTCAAAAATTCGTTAACAGCCTTAAGTGTCGCAACGAAGGTGCAGTATAGCGTCACTTCATGCGTCACTTAAGTGACGCATTGAGTGTCGCTAAAAGCCCTAATCATGCGTCACTTGCAGAAGTGCCGCATAAAACCCTTTTTCCCGACACTTACCTCAGTCACTTGTTTAGTGACGCCTAGAAGCCTTAACCGACACTCATACTCGACACTAATGGAGTGACGCCACCTTATGCGTCACTTACCTAAGTGACGCCCTAAACTCAGAATTTCCAATTTTATGTGACACTTCTTAAGTGTCGCCCAAGCTACCTTAGTGACGCCTCAGTATGCGTCACTTCCGTTAGTGACGCCCTCACTCAGATTCTGCCTTTTCATGCGTCACTTCATGCGTCACTTCCTAAGTGACGCCTAAGCCCCTAAGTGACGCTATAAGTGACGCATAAAACAGAAGGTTTCAAACTAATTTTACACTAAGTATTGAGGCCCAAATTTGACACTAAGCTCGACCCCAGCCAGGGGCTCTGCCCCTTGGACCCCGCCAGGGGCTACCGCCCCTTGGACCCCGCTACCAGGGGCGCTGCCCCCGGACCCCGTCATTAACGGGCTTCACCCTTACCCTAGGTTCGCGAGTAACGGTGTTACATCTAAACTTTCACACAAAGTGTTAAACTTGTATAACATCAAACACGAATGCGGCACAACATCTAAAACACATTGGAACTTACTTTTAGGTATAACACTCCAAAATCATCAAAATAATAATGTGGGATTATTATTACAAACAAGCACCAACGGGTCGTACACATTTTTGAACACTTAAACAAACAACCAAATCATGGTAATTTGGGCATTCTAGTTGAACAAACAACTACAAGGGTGATCTTTGAGATACTCAATCATGTCATAACCATCGCGTGTCGTGGACACCCTCAGGTTACAAGTCGTTGGACTTCGATTCTTGGCTAATCAATCTAAGTTTATTAAGATAAACTCTTCAGGCTCAGGTGAGTCTCATGGCCCCTCTTTTACTGTTTTACTAGGGGTGTGATACATTGCTCTGTTTTTAACACATGAACGCGAGTACATATTTCAATATACTACATGACTTGTTTTCAACTAATCAAACCAAAGTCCTCCGTCAGTATAGTCTGGTAATATGAAAGTAGCGTGAATATTAGTATATGGTACCATATAGGATTGACCCTCCTCGTTCGGGTTAGCAAGCACTAACCGGGTAAACGGACGTACTAATATTTGGGAAGACGGGTGTAGATTAGGCCCTCGTGGAGGCACCTCGCTCGGAACTCTCTATATGGGACCCGACCCTCGAGTTAAGCTCAGACTATGCGCTCATGGTTGTATACATTATCTGTAACTTTATTTGCTGGATGCAAATCAATACTTAAATCTTGCGGTTCATAGAATATTATTTGATACTCAAACCTGTGAGCTCACCAGCGTTAGATGACCCATTTTAGCATGTATCACAGGTACTCAGTAGTAGATTTGGACTGCCCATCAGGATGCATCTTAGCTCGAGTCTTCATGCAAACCTCAGAGATTTCATTGCATTAATAGATTTTGTATAACTAATTATGTACTTAAATCTCTCATATTACGAACACGAGCTATGTATGAGTTCAAACTGTTGTAAACCATTTAATATTAATATATTTTGTTAAAACGACGCATATAGAGTCGTTTGCTATATATTTGTGTGCTTTGATTATTGATTAGTAACACCCAAAGTATGCTTCCGCGAATCATTAAATTTGGGGGTGTTACAGATTGGTATCAGAGCCTAAGGTTATAGTGAACTAGGCTGCATTTAGTGGGCCTAGACTATGACCGTTAGGCAGTATTCCTTATTAAGTATGATTAGGTTCAGTGACTACATGGTATTGGTTTAATTTAACATAGCCTGATCAACTATGTACAATTAAAAGGATATGATGTGGAATCTGAAAGGAATCATGATGGAACAGGATACACTAGATGACTCTGACCACGAGAGAAATTGGGACCCAAACATGTATGTGTTAGACACTTTAGGCTATTATGTAATATATATGCATATACATAGATAGGCCTCACTCTTTTAACGCTTTGTCTCAGAATGGCAGACACACCACCCAATTCGTCACACTCTCAATCCAGGTCGCAGAACCCGAGGGTAGCTAGGAGGAACTCCAGGTTGCCTCGAGCTGGCCCGTACCCCACTCACTTCACTCTGCCGGCCTTGGCCGCTAGGCTGGACCGTCACGAGCAACGACGTCGCACCATGGATGTCGCTTTGCAAGAAACTAATGAAAATTGGAGACTCACAGCGCTTGAGCGTATCAACCAAGTCTCCGAGGACCACGAAAACACCGTTAGTAACATGAACATACTCCACGACCGAGTGGTGGAATCAGGAATAGAAGTTGAACTTTTGCGACTCAGGTTGGAACAATGCGAGCAACGCCTGCAAGATGCTGAAGAATACTCAAGAATGCTGGTACAACGACTAGCATTGGCAGAAGACAACGCCCGACAAACCAGAAGACTCGCAGCCACCGTTGATCGACTCGTCACACTAATGGAAATGATCAACTTGCATTAGAACTAGTGTGGCTGTCATCTTGTAATCTATATCTATCTATGTAGGACTTTCACTATTCTAACCGGATGTAACAATTCCCGGTATCTTTTGTACTCCCCGTATTATGTAATCTTTTGAAAACTCGTGTCATGTACCAAACTTGGTTATTTAAATGAAATATGATTATCACTTTATATCGTATACTCCATCATATACACATGTGATACATCAGAATTTCACACAAGAATCTCATTGTCTTTTCTTGATCTTGTTCAGCAAGATGCCACCGAAGCGATTCACCTTCAGCGAAACTGAAATCGCCCAACTCATAGCCCAAAGCGTGGCTCAAGCTATGGCTACCCAACAACCCAGTTCGGGCAGCGAAGACACAGCTGCCAACGGGCCTCAATCCAAGCCTTGTTCATACAAGGACTTCCTGAGCTGCAAACCCTTGAACTTCAAGGGAACTGAAGGAGCCATCGGACTGATCAGATGGTTCGAGAAAATGGAGTCCGTCTTCCACATCAGCAAGTGTGCGGAAGAGGACAGAGTCAAATACTCCACCTGCACCCTCGAAGATGGTGCTCTCTCATGGTGGAATTCATATGCCCAGTCTGTGGGTATCGATACAGCCTACCTACTCCCTTGGGAGGAACTGAAGACAATGCTTACTGCTAAGTATTGCCCAATCGAACAACTCCAAAAGATGGAGGAAGAGTTCTGGCACCTAAAGGTGCAGGGAACTGACATTGACGGATATACCGTCAGATTCCAACAGCTTGCCATCCTTCTCCCAGCAATGGTGAGCACCGAACCTGATAAGATCCGAAGGTACATCCGGGGTCTTCCGGAACCCGTCCGGGGGAACGTCGCCTCTTCAAACCAGACCACCATTGATGGTGCCATCAGATTGGCCCATGAACTCATGGCCATGAACGAGGACCCAGAACCACCCACTTTGTAACACCCCCAAATTCGTCGATTTGGATTAGCGGAAGCATTTAGTTAAGTATGGGGAATGCCACAATATACAGTACATGCATACGTATCAGAGCATATGATTACAACAGAACAAATATATTAAGATGCCAAATGTAATAGTTACAAAGTTTACGATTTTTCAAATCGTGCAAATGTGAAAGTTATTAAGTTTACAAAAGTAGATTTCATAAATATGACTAAAACAGATTAGTTATATAAAAGACATCCAGTTGTCAAAAGTTGGCATCCTAGTTTCATCGTGGGTCGCCTAGAGTCCGTATGTGCAGGCGGTCCTTACGTGTGCTGCTAATTCCCTGAAAAACATAGTAAAAAGTCAACAACGAGGTTGAGTGAATTCACAGGTTTTATGTTTGTAATAGTTGAATCAAGTTTGTAAGCACAGTTGTTAAAACCAATACGTTCACAAATAGTTATTGCCATAATAGTCAAGTAATTGTTTTGTGGAATGTTATCCAAAATACAGTTCGCGTGGGATGTTACCCAAAATACCGTTTACGTGGGATGTTACCCGAAATACAGTTTACGTGGGATGTTACCCAAATACAGTTAAAGTTACCCAAACAGTACCGGTCGTTCTCCGGTCAAAAGACGCACGGGTCGTTCTCCCGTCCAATAAAACAGTTTACCGGTCGTTCTCCGGTCTAGATACGCACGGGTCGTTCTCCCGTCCAAACACTGCTGGTCGTTCTCCAGCGAAATACGCACCGGTCGTTCTCCGGTCCAGAATACGCACGGGTCGTTCTCCCGTCCACTTGGCCAGTCGTTCTCTGGCACTAAAATACGTAGCTGGTCGTTCTCCAGCATTTTTATAAAAGTACCGGTCGTTCTCCGGTATACCAAACAAAGTTTAACACGACATTCGTATAAAAATGTGGTATCATAAATTCCAGTTTTGTGTATGAGTTGAACAGTTCAAGCATTCTAATCGTGTGAGCAAACAAGTATGATAAACAATCATATGAGTAAAAGCAGTTATGGCAATAAGTAAAACAGTTGACTATGTTTTCCACCCCTGTTCAAAAGCAGTTAAAACAGTAAAAGTAGGGGCTGTGAACTCACCTGTTGAGTTAAGTAATGTGCGAGTGCTAGCAAAGCCTAAAGCCCAAGTATAGTCCGAAATCTCCTAACGCCCTAAACGTATGAGATTTGATAAGTATGTGGATGTCTTAGTTTTACCATCCATGCTAGTGTCCACGCAACTAGATTATGTCCAAGTATTCGTTTATCGTTTAGTTTTGTAGTTTTGAAAACATGTACGGCCCGTTGGTCACGGTGTGTAATAATAATTCTCAAAAACATTATTATCATGTTTCGATTCATTTTGCATACTCATAAAAATATGTGTTAACCATTCTTACATTGGTTTAATATCGTATTAATTAATTATCATCATTTGGTACCCATTTTAAGTAAATTTCAAAGTGCTGAAAAATGTTGACCAAAGTTGACCGCGAGTTGAGATTTCTCGCGAGTCGAGTTGAGATTTCTCGCGAGTCGAGTTGAGATTGCCTCGCGAGTTGAGATTTCTGCGAGTCGAGTTGAGATTTCTCGCGAGTCGAGTTGAGATTTCTGCGAGTCGAGTTGAGATTTCTGCGAGTCGAGTTGAGATTTCTCGCGAGTCGAGTTGAGATTGAATCTCAACTCGCGAAACTCGCTGTTCGTGATTTTTATGCAATTTTTGACTTTTAAAGCATTTTTAATGGTGTTTTTGGACATAATAAGTTAATATGACACTAATACATGGTACATTAAGTATTATAAACATGAGATAACAAAGAAAATACCGAAATCAAAGAGTTTGCGGGATTGTCGGGTTCTTACAAAGTTGTCGCATGCGAAATCCGAGAAGATGGATGTGTAGGTCTTGTTGTCGTGGTCGTTTTTCTCTAAATGAGTTATGTGATTTGAGGTGTTTTTGTAGTAGTTTTTGTGGTTTTTGTTTGGTTTTTAGAGAGAAGATGGAGAAAGTGATAGAGGTAGAGAGAGAGAGGTGAAGTGAGAAATGAAAGGAAAGTGAGGTGGGGGTGAGGGTAGTGGGCTGGTTTTGGGAGCCAAAAAGGGAGGGGACTTTGTCCCAAATTTGTGGTATTTAACCCGCATTCGTTTACCCGATCGTTAAATGTTAAAATGTTTTTAAACGATGGGTTTTTAAATATGTTTTCGATTATTCTTTTAGTTGTATTATTTTATTTAAAACAATGTAGTTGAGTAATAAAATTATAACTAAATTTTATTTTAAATTTTACAAATGGGTTTCAAATTGTTTCAGTTGTACGAAATAAATGTTAATTGTAATAAAATACATTGTAAATATTATCAACATAATATCTAATAATTAAATAAGGTTGTTTAATAATTTCATATTATCACATAATTTGTTCACCAACGGTCGTATTTATTCTGAATGTTTTGTACGCAATTATACTAATTACGAAACATGTAATACTACGCGTATTAACTAGTCGGGCTTTGCTAGACTTACCTCTAAAAGTAGTTGTGAATTCACTCAAGTAGGGAATTAGCCTAATAATGCAAATGTTTAAAGCTCGTAATTACGTTTAAATTTGCGAGTTGTTACATTCTCTCCTTGTTAGAGAAATCTCGTCCCGATATTTAAATTCAAGTCGGAACGCCCGTCGCGTATGTTTCCGAAAAGTCATTTTGTTAGAAATAGTAATAGTTTACATGGCGCTCAAGTGTTGCCATAAAAGTTTTAACAATCAATGTATACTCGCGGTATAGTTCGGTAAGTGGTACGTTTCGAAACATAGTCTAAGTTTGGTCAGCATCAGGTTCGGATCAACATCCGGATAACATAACGTTAAAACGTAATAATGGTTGTTTAAGACGTACCGTACTGATTTAGGGAACCACAGGCGCGTCCCGCGCTCCGATGATGTATGCGCGTCCGCGAGCGATTGGAACGTTGGCGATGCGGTTGTTGTTGTTGTTGAGTTGTGGGCATTGGTTTCGGTAGTGCCCGGGTTCGCCGCATTCAAAACACCCATTGTTCGTTCGAGCGGGAGGGTTGGTTTTACAGTTTTGGGCCAAGTGACCCCAGTTCCGACAGTCTTGGCAAAAGGCGCAATCGCCTGCGTGGTGCTTCCCGCACTTGTCACATTTCGGTTTGTTGTCAAGGTAGGGTTTGGGTCCAGTTGGGGCAGTGGCAACGTAAGCCCGCGAGTTACCCGTAGGTTTCTTGTTCGCTTGATTCTGGTTGTTGTTTCCCTCGTTGATCCATTTCCGTTTCTCTCCCCCGTGACCAACAATCTCAGTACTGATCGGTTCGTTCCTCCCAGTAGCAGTATTCAACGTGCCAATCAGAATGGCGTCGTCGGTCAGACTCTGAGCCAGGTCAACTGCGCTCCTAAAGGTAGTTGGTTTGGAGGACATAACCATGCCTCTGATCTGTGGGGCCAAACCCCTGATGTATCGTTTGATGCGTTCCTTTTCGGGAGTCACCATGTGGGGCACAAGACGTGCAAGCTCTTGAAATCTAGTTGTATAACCGGTAATGTCAACGCCGGTCATCTGAATGTTCCAGAGTTCAGTCTCGAGTTTCTGGATCTCGTTGGGAGAGCAAAACTCCTCCATCATCATCTGTTTCAAAGTTTCCCAGTTCATAGAGTAAGCAGCTGGGCGTCCAATGATCTGGACCTGAGCGTTCCACCAAGTTAACGCTTTATCAGCTAGGGTACACGTGGCGAATTTCACTATGTTGTTGGTAGCACAGTTGCTAATGTCGAGGACCGATTCCATCTTTTCAATCCAGTGGACTAAGCCAATGGCCCCTTCAGTCCCGGTGAAGGTGTTGGGTTTGCAGGCTTGGAAGGTTTTGTATGAACATCCCTGTTGGTTGTTTGCTGGCGTCTCACTGTTGACGGGGGTGGTACCACTGTTATGTACCACATTATCACGATTGCGGCTTGCCTCATACTGGGCAATCGCTTCAGCCACACGTCGTTCGATGATCTGTTCGGTAGTTTCGACGACAGGAGGGGTAGGCGCGCGATGACTGTTTCGGGTGTTTCTTCGTTTAGGCGGCATGATGACGTTCTGCGATGAAGGAGTGCAGAAGTCAATGCCAATGAAAAGGGTGTGAAGAATAAAGTTTCACATATTTTAGTTATCGAGTATTTATAAGAAATGATAGGCTTCCCATCACGTATCTCACGACTATGAAACGCCCATATGTACTTAGTATAATATAATCACGTTGGCCAGGCGTCATTATATGATGCTAAATACATACTTCTTTTCATCAACCGTTTAATATGACCAGGTTCGTATGAGATCAGAATGAAAGTGAACAGTTCGGATGAAGTATGGTTCAACAAGTGGATTACGCGTATCGATGTGTCGTAACGATAGTTAGTCGTATGCAAATGTGTGTATGCATGTGCGTTCTAGCCAAGGCTATAGTCTAGGTCTCTAAGGTCTCTAAGTCACCTAAGAAATCTAGTTCGCTATAACTAATGGCTCTGATACCAATCTGTAACACCCCCAAATTCGTCGATTTGGATTAGTGGAAGCATTTAGTTAAGTATGGGGAATGCCACAATATACAGTACATGCATACGTATCAGAGCATATGATTACAACAGAACAAATATATTAAGATGCCAAATGTAATAGTTACAAAGTTTACGATTTTTCAAATCGTGCAAATGTGAAAGTTATTAAGTTTACAAAAGTAGATTTCATAAATATGACTAAAACAGATTAGTTATATAAAAGACATCCAGTTGTCAAAAGTTGGCATCCTAGTTTCATCGTGGGTCGCCTAGAGTCCGTATGTGCAGGCGGTCCTTACGTGTGCTGCTAATTCCCTGAAAAACATAGTAAAAAGTCAACAACGAGGTTGAGTGAATTCACAGGTTTTATGTTTGCAATAGTTGAATCAAGTTTTTAACATAGTTGTTAAAACCAATACGTTCACAAATAGTTATTGCCATAATAGTCAAGTAATTGTTTTGTGGAATGTTATCCAAAATACAGTTCGCGTGGGATGTTACCCAAAATACCGTTTACGTGGGATGTTACCCAAAATACAGTTTACGTGGGATGTTACCCAAATACAGTTAAAGTTACCCAAACAGTACCGGTCGTTCTCCGGTCAAAAGACGCACGGGTCGTTCTCCCGTCCAATAAAACAGTTTACCGGTCGTTCTCCGGTCTAGATACGCACGGGTCGTTCTCCCGTCCAAACACTGCTGGTCGTTCTCCAGCGAAATACGCACCGGTCGTTCTCCGGTCCAGAATACGCACGGGTCGTTCTCCCGTCCACTTGGCCAGTCGTTCTCTGGCACTAAAATACGTAGCTGGTCGTTCTCCAGCATTTTTATAAAGTACCGGTCGTTCTCCGGTATACCAAACAAAGTTTAACACGACATTCGTATAAAAATGTGGTATCATAAATTCCAGTTTTGTGTATGAGTTTAACAGTTCAAGCATTCTAATCGTGTGAGCAAACAAGTATGATAAACAATCATATGAGTAAAAGCAGTTATGGCAATAAGTAAAACAGTTGACTATGTTTTCCACCCCTGTTCAAAAGAAGTTAAAACAGTAAAAGTAGGGGCTGTGAACTCACCTGTTGAGTTAAGTAATGTGCGAGTGCTAGCAAAGCCTAAAGCCCAAGTATAGTCCGAAATCTCCTAACGCCCTAAACGTATGAGATTTGATAAGTATGTGGATGTCTTAGTTTTACCATCCATGCTAGTGTCCACGCAACTAGATTATGTCCAAGTATTCGTTTATCGTTTAGTTTTGTAGTTTTGAAAACATGTACGGCCCGTTGGTCACGGTGTGTAATAATAATTCTCAAAAACATTATTATCATGTTTCGATTCATTTTGCATACTCATAAAAATATGTGTTAACCATTCTTACATTGGTTTAATATCGTATTAATTAATTATCATCATTTGGTACCCATTTTAAGTAAATTTCAAAGTGCTGAAAAATGTTGACCAAAGTTGACCGCGAGTTGAGATTTCTCGCGAGTCGAGTTGAGATTTCTCGCGAGTCGAGTTGAGATTGCCTCGCGAGTTGAGATTTCTGCGAGTCGAGTTGAGATTTCTCGCGAGTCGAGTTGAGATTTCTGCGAGTCGAGTTGAGATTTCTGCGAGTCGAGTTGAGATTTCTCGCGAGTCGAGTTGAGATTGAATCTCAACTCGCGAAACTCGCTGTTCGTGATTTTTATGCAATTTTTGACTTTTAAAGCATTTTTAATGGTGTTTTTGGACATAATAAGTTAATATGACACTAATACATGGTACATTAAGTATTATAAACATGAGATAACAAAGAAAATACCGAAATCAAAGAGTTTGCGGGATTGTCGGGTTCTTACAAAGTTGTCGCATGCGAAATCCGAGAAGATGGATGTGTAGGTCTTGTTGTCGTGGTCGTTTTTCTCTAAATGAGTTATGTGATTTGAGGTGTTTTTGTAGTAGTTTTTGTGGTTTTTGTTTGGTTTTTAGAGAGAAGATGGAGAAAGTGATAGAGGTAGAGAGAGAGAGGTGAAGTGAGAAATGAAAGGAAAGTGAGGTGGGGGTGAGGGTAGTGGGCTGGTTTTGGGAGCCAAAAAGGGAGGGGACTTTGTCCCAAATTTGTGGTATTTAACCCGCATTCGTTTACCCGATCGTTAAATGTTAAAATGTTTTTAAACGATGGGTTTTTAAATATGTTTTCGATTATTCTTTTAGTTGTATTATTTTATTTAAAACAATGTAGTTGAGTAATAAAATTATAACTAAATTTTATTTTAAATTTTACAAATGGGTTTCAAATTGTTTCAGTTGTACGAAATAAATGTTAATTGTAATAAAATACATTGTAAATATTATCAACATAATATCTAATAATTAAATAAGGTTGTTTAATAATTTCATATTATCACATAATTTGTTCACCAACGGTCGTATTTATTCTGAATGTTTTGTACGCAATTATACTAATTACGAAACATGTAATACTACGCGTATTAACTAGTCGGGCTTTGCTAGACTTACCTCTAAAAGTAGTTGTGAATTCACTCAAGTAGGGAATTAGCCTAATAATGCAAATGTTTAAAGCTCGTAATTACGTTTAAATTTGCGAGTTGTTACATTCTCTCCTTGTTAGAGAAATCTCGTCCCGATATTTAAATTCAAGTCGGAACGCCCGTCGCGTATGTTTCCGAAAAGTCATTTTGTTAGAAATAGTAATAGTTTACGTGGCGCTCAAGTGTTGCCATAAAAGTTTTAACAATCAATGTATACTCGCGGTATAGTTCGGTAAGTGGTACGTTTCGAAACATAGTCTAAGTTTGGTCAGCATCAGGTTCGGATCAACATCCGGATAACATAACGTTAAAACGTAATAATGGTTGTTTAAGACGTACCGTACTGATTTAGGGAACCACAGGCGCGTCCCGCGCTCCGATGATGTATGCGCGTCCGCGAGCGATTGGAACGTTGGCGATGCGGTTGTTGTTGTTGTTGAGTTGTGGGCATTGGTTTCGGTAGTGCCCGGGTTCGCCGCATTCAAAACACCCATTGTTCGTTCGAGCGGGAGGGTTGGTTTTACAGTTTTGGGCCAAGTGACCCCAGTTCCGACAGTCTTGGCAAAAGGCGCAATCGCCTGCGTGGTGCTTCCCGCACTTGTCACATTTCGGTTTGTTGTCAAGGTAGGGTTTGGGTCCAGTTGGGGCAGTGGCAACGTAAGCCCGCGAGTTACCCGTAGGTTTCTTGTTCGCTTGATTCTGGTTGTTGTTTCCCTCGTTGATCCATTTCCGTTTCTCTCCCCCGTGACCAACAATCTCAGTACTGATCGGTTCGTTCCTCCCAGTAGCAGTATTCAACGTGCCAATCAGAATGGCGTCGTCGGTCAGACTCTGAGCCAGGTCAACTGCGCTCCTAAAGGTAGTTGGTTTGGAGGACATAACCATGCCTCTGATCTGTGGGGCCAAACCCCTGATGTATCGTTTGATGCGTTCCTTTTCGGGAGTCACCATGTGGGGCACAAGACGTGCAAGCTCTTGAAATCTAGTTGTATAACCGGTAATGTCAGCGCCGGTCATCTAAATGTTCCAGAGTTCAGTCTCGAGTTTCTGGATCTCGTTGGGAGAGCAAAACTCCTCCATCATCATCTGTTTCAAAGTTTCCCAGTTCATAGAGTAAGCAGCTGGGCGTCCAATGATCTGGACCTGAGCGTTCCACCAAGTTAACGCTTTATCAGCTAGGGTACACGTGGCGAATTTCACTATGTTGTTGGTAGCACAGTTGCTAATGTCGAGGACCGATTCCATCTTTTCAATCCAGTGGACTAAGCCAATGGCCCCTTCAGTCCCGGTGAAGGTGTTGGGTTTGCAGGCTTGGAAGGTTTTGTATGAACATCCCTGTTGGTTGTTTGCTGGCGTCTCACTGTTGACGGGGGTGGTACCACTGTTATGTACCACATTATCACGATTGCGGCTTGCCTCATACTGGGCAATTGCTTCAGCCACACTTCGTTCGATGATCTGTTCGGTAGTTTCGACGACAGGAGGGGTAGGCGAGCGACGACTGTTTCGGGTGTTTCTTCGTTTAGGCGGCATGATGACGTTCTGCGATGAAGGAGTGCAGAAGTCAATGCCAATGAAAAGGGTGTGAAGAATAAAGTTTCACATATTTTAGTTATCGAGTATTTATAAGAAATGATAGGCTTCCCATCACGTATCTCACGACTATGAAACGCCCATATGTACTTAGTATAATATAATCACGTTGGCCAGGCGTCATTATATGATGCTAAATACATACTTCTTTTCATCAACCGTTTAATACGATCAGGTTCGTATGAGATCAGAATGAAAGTGAACAGTTCGGATGAAGTATGGTTCAACAAGTGGATTACGCGTATCGATGTGTCGTAACGATAGTTAGTCGTATGCAAATGTGTGTATGCATGTGCGTTCTAGCCAAGGCTATAGTCTAGGTCTCTAAGGTCTCTAAGTCACCTAAGAAATCTAGTTCGCTATAACCAATGGCTCTGATACCAATCTGTAACACCCCCAAATTCGTCGATTTGGATTAGCGGAAGCATTTAGTTAAGTATGGGGAATGCCACAATATACAGTACATGCATACGTATCAGAGCATATGATTACAACAGAACAAATATATTAAGATGCCAAATGTAATAGTTACAAAGTTTACGATTTTTCAAATCGTGCAAATGTGAAAGTTATTAAGTTTACAAAAGTAGATTTCATAAATATGACTAAAACAGATTAGTTATATAAAAGACATCCAGTTGTCAAAAGTTGGCATCCTAGTTTCATCGTGGGTCGCCTAGAGTCCGTATGTGCAGGCGGTCCTTACGTGTGCTGCTAATTCCCTGAAAAACATAGTAAAAAGTCAACAACGAGGTTGAGTGAATTCACAGGTTTTATGTTTGTAATAGTTGAATCAAGTTTGTAAGCACAGTTGTTAAAACCAATACGTTCACAAATAGTTATTGTCATAATAGTCAAGTAATTGTTTTGTGGAATGTTATCCAAAATACAGTTCGCGTGGGATGTTACCCAAAATACCGTTTACGTGGGATGTTACCCGAAATACAGTTTACGTGGGATGTTACCCAAATACAGTTAAAGTTACCCAAACAGTACCGGTCGTTCTCCGGTCAAAAGACGCACGGGTCGTTCTCCCGTCCAATAAAACAGTTTACCGGTCGTTCTCCGGTCTAGATACGCACGGGTCGTTCTCCCGTCCAAACACTGCTGGTCGTTCTCCAGCGAAATACGCACCGGTCGTTCTCCGGTCCAGAATACGCACGGGTCGTTCTCCCGTCCACTTGGCCAGTCGTTCTCTGGCACTAAAATACGTAGCTGGTCGTTCTCCAGCATTTTTATAAAAGTACCGGTCGTTCTCCGGTATACCAAACAAAGTTTAACATGACATTCGTATAAAAATGTGGTATCATAAATTCCAGTTTTGTGTATGAGTTGAACAGTTCAAGCATTCTAATCGTGTGAGCAAACAAGTATGATAAACAATCATATGAGTAAAAGCAGTTATGGCAATAAGTAAAACAGTTGACTATGTTTTCCACCCCTGTTCAAAAGCAGTTAAAACAGTAAAAGTAGGGGCTGTGAACTCACCTGTTGAGTTAAGTAATGTGCGAGTGCTAGCAAAGCCTAAAGCCCAAGTATAGTCCGAAATCTCCTAACGCCCTAAACGTATGAGATTTGATAAGTATGTGGATGTCTTAGTTTTACCATCCATGCTAGTGTCCACGCAACTAGATTATGTCCAAGTATTCGTTTATCGTTTAGTTTTGTAGTTTTGAAAACATGTACGGCCCGTTGGTCACGGTGTGTAATAATAATTCTCAAAAACATTATTATCATGTTTCGATTCATTTTGCATACTCATAAAAATATGTGTTAACCATTCTTACATTGGTTTAATATCGTATTAATTAATTATCATCATTTGGTAACCATTTTAAGTAAATTTCAAAGTGCTGAAAAATGTTGACCAAAGTTGACCGCGAGTTGAGATTTCTCGCGAGTCGAGTTGAGATTTCTCGCGAGTCGAGTTGAGATTGCCTCGCGAGTTGAGATTTCTGCGAGTCGAGTTGAGATTTCTCGCGAGTCGAGTTGAGATTTCTGCGAGTCGAGTTGAGATTTCTGCGAGTCGAGTTGAGATTTCTCGCGAGTCGAGTTGAGATTGAATCTCAACTCGCGAAACTCGCTGTTCGTGATTTTTATGCAATTTTTGACTTTTAAAGCATTTTTAATGGTGTTTTTGGACATAATAAGTTAATATGACACTAATACATGGTACATTAAGTATTATAAACATGAGATAACAAAGAAAATACCGAAATTAAAGAGTTTGCGGGATTGTCGGGTTCTTACAAAGTTGTCGCATGCGAAATCCGAGAAGATGGATGTGTAGGTCTTGTTGTCGTGGTCGTTTTTCTCTAAATGAGTTATGTGATTTGAGGTGTTTTTGTAGTAGTTTTTGTGGTTTTTGTTTGGTTTTTAGAGAGAAGATGGAGAAAGTGATAGAGGTAGAGAGAGAGAGGTGAAGTGAGAAATGAAAGGAAAGTGAGGTGGGGGTGAGGGTAGTGGGCTGGTTTTGGGAGCCAAAAAGGGAGGGGACTTTGTCCCAAATTTGTGGTATTTAACCCGCATTCGTTTACCCGATCGTTAAATGTTAAAATGTTTTTAAACGATGGGTTTTTAAATATGTTTTCGATTATTCTTTTAGTTGTATTATTTTATTTAAAACAATGTAGTTGAGTAATAAAATTATAACTAAATTTTATTTTAAATTTTACAAATGGGTTTCAAATTGTTTCAGTTGTACGAAATAAATGTTAATTGTAATAAAATACATTGTAAATATTATCAACATAATATTTAATAATTAAATAAGGTTGTTTAATAATTTCATATTATCACATAATTTGTTCACCAACGGTCGTATTTATTCTGAATGTTTTGTACGCAATTATACTAATTACGAAACATGTAATACTACGCGTATTAACTAGTCGGGCTTTGCTAGACTTACCTCTAAAAGTAGTTGTGAATTCACTCAAGTAGGGAATTAGCCTAATAATGCAAATGTTTAAAGCTCGTAATTACGTTTAAATTTGCGAGTTGTTACATTCATAATGATCTCACCATTCAGATTCACACTGCTCAACTCAAAGCTCTGAAACCCGATAGCATCAAAAACGAAGCCTTACGAGGCATTGATAAACAATTCAAAATCAAACCTAATGGCGTTAGGTACTTCTCAAATCGAATCTGGTTGCCTAGTTTTGGGAACCTGCGAGACTTAGTGATGGATGAAGCTCACAAGTCTAAATATTCTATCCATCCGGGAACCGACAAAATGTATCACGGCATCAAGGAATTCTATTGGTGGCCGAACATGAAAACCGAAATCGCCACATATGTCAGCGAGTGCCTTACTTGCTCGAAAGTCAAAACTGAACATCAAAAACCTTCTGGTTTACTTCAACAACCCAACATTCCGGAAACATTGGGCCCTTTGAGATCCCTGAGAGGATTGGCCCCGTGGCATATTGATTGCAGCTGCCAACCGAGCTCAGCAGTGTGCACCCTACCTTTCACATTTCTAATCTAAAGAGATGTCTGTCTGATGAGACACTGATCATTCCACTCGATGAGATTCGCGTGGATAACAAACTCCATTTTGTTGAGGATTCCACTGAAATCATGGACCGTGAGGTCAAACAACTCAAACAAAGTCGTATTCCCATCGTTAAGGTCAGGTGGAATTCGCGGCGTGGTCCGGAATTCACTTGGGAACGGGAAGACCAAATGCGACTCAACTATCCTCAGTTATTCCCTGACTCTACATCAAACGCCACCTCGAACTAAATTTTGGGACGATATTCTCCTAACAGGGGGAGAATGTAACACCCGCCAAATTAGGACTAGTAATTAGTTCTGTTAATACATGTAATTAGTTCTGTATTCGGCTAATTAATGTATCGAAATATATATTGTCGAATATATACGAATATGCGATTTGATTAAATCGCACGCGTCTCTAAATCGAATGTAATACGACTCACTTAAATACGGACGTTGGTGAACATTTTTATTGAATAAGAAAAACATTATTTAATGACGACCTTATATCCAAAATATTATTCTAATAATATTTCATATTCATTTCGTATAATTAACAACTTACGCGGTTAAAACGTAAACGCGCAAACAAAACAAAATAAATTAAAGTCATGATTTATAATCCAAGTATTAAGTATTTTGATAAAATACTTCAACATAAATATCGAGTAATTAATTGCTCTTTAAAAATGTACAATTAAATATTTTAGATAATTATTTAAAGTTTAAACGAACGAGAAAATGAACATCACACGGAGCACGACTGCAGGAGCTGAGGAAGTGAGGCTTTCAACAAAACCCCACTCCCTCCTCCATTCTTCTTCATTTCCACCCACATTCTTTCTTTCTTCTCTCTCTCTCACCTTTTTTCTCTCAAACTACATCACCACCACCATCACCTAAATCTAGCAAATAACACCACCAAACGGCTTTAAATAACTGAAGTTCTTTGGAGAAAAATAATCACCACTCAACGATCTACATTCCTACCTTTCCGGAATCTTGATTCATTAACTTGTAAGTTTCCGACAAAAACTCGAAACCTCTCGATTTTAAGTGTTTTTAAGTTTTAGTTGTTTCTTTAAGCTTAGAATGTCCATATAAGGGTTGGGTAAAAGAATCAGACCAAACGGAAACCCGAAAACTCGTTTTTGGCTCAAAAATTCGTTAACAGCCTTAAGTGTCGCAACGAAGGTGCAGTATAGCGTCACTTCATGCGTCACTTAAGTGACGCATTGAGTGTCGCTAAAAGCCCTAATCATGCGTCACTTGCAGAAGTGCCGCATAAAACCCTTTTTCCCGACACTTACCTCCGTCACTTGTTTAGTGACGCCTAGAAGCCTTAACCGACACTCATACCCGACACTAATGGAGTGACGCCACCTTATGCGTCACTTACCTAAGTGACGCCCTAAACTCAGAATTTCCAATTTTATGCGACACTTCTTAAGTGCCGCCCAAGCTACCTTAGTGACGCCTCAGTATGCGTCAATTCCGTTAGTGATGCCCTCACTCAGATTCTGCCTTTTCATGCGTCACTTCCTAAGTGACGCCTAAGCCCCTAAGTGACGCTATAAGTGACGCATAAAACAGAAGGTTTCAAACTAATTTTACACTAAGTATTGAGGCCCAAATTTGAAACTAAGCTCGACCCCAGCCAGGGGCTCTGCCCCTTGGACCCCGCCAGGGGCTGCCGCCCCTTGGACCCCGCTACCAGGGGCGCTGCCTCCGGATCCCCGTCATTAACGGGCTTCGCCCTTACCCTAGGTTCGCGAGTAACGGTGTTACATCTAAACTTTCACACAAAGTGTTAAACTTGTATAACATTAAACACGAATGCGGCACAACATCTAAAACACATTGGAACTTACTTTTAGGTATAACACTCCAAAATCATCAAAATAATAATGTGGGATTATTATTACAAACAAGCACCAACGGGCCGTACACATTTTTGAACACTTAAACAAACAACCAAATCATGGTAATTTGGGCATTCTAGTTGAACAAACAACTACAAGGGTGATCTTTGAGATACTCAATCATGTCATAACCATCACGTGTCGTGGACACCCTCAGGTTACAAGTCGTTGGACTTCGATTCTTGGCTAATCAATCTACGTTTATTAAGATAAACTCTTCAGGCTCAGGTGAGTCTCATGGCCCCTCTTTTACTGTTTTACTAGGGGTGTGATACATTGCTATGTTTTTAACACATGAACGCGAGTACATATTTCAATATACTACATGAGTTGTTTTCAACAAATCAAACCAAAGTCCTCCGTCAGTATAGTCTGGTAATACGAAAGTAGCATGAATATTAGTATATGGTACCATATAGGATTGACCCTCCTCGTCCGGGTTAGCAAGCACTAACTGGGTAAACGGACGTACTAATATTTGGGAAGACGAGTGTAGATTAGGCACTCGTGGAAGCACCTCGCTCGGAACTCTCTATATGGGACCCGACCCTCGAGTTAAGCTCGGACTATGCGCTCATGGTTGTATACATTATCTGTAACTTTATTTGCTGGATGCAAATCAATACTTAAATCTTGCGGTTCATAGAATATTATTTGATACTCAAACCTGTGAGCTCACCAGCGTTAGCTGACCCATTTTAGCATGTATCACAGGTACTCAGCAGTAGATTTGGACTGCCCATCAGGATGCATCTTAGCTCGAGTCTTCATGCAAACCTCAGAGATTTCATTGCATTATTAGATTTTGTATAACTAATTATGTACTTAAATCTCTCATATTACGAACCAGAGCTATGTATGAGTTCAAACTGTTGGAAACCATTTAATATTAATATATTTTGTTAAAACGACGCATATAGAGTCGTTTGCTATATATCTGTGTGCTTTGCTATATAGAGTCGTTTGATATAGTACTGGAAATGCTTTAAGGCAGAGTACAAATGTATGGTAGTCGGTAAACGACCGAAGGTAGTTATATCTCTGGAATCAGCTCTGATTTAATAGTTGGAATCTCGAATGGGTAATACAACTTCACAACTAACTGGTATATCCTACGAAAGTCAAAACACTATAAAATGATATTCGTGAAATACGTTCAGATAAAATAGGAATTAGTAACCTTTGTAGCGTCAAGACTTTATGAATTCAAGTTTAATTTATGGATTACCCTTTATGGTTATCCACGTGACTACAACCTAGTAATTAGGACCTGATCAACCTTAATTAGTGTAAGTAGTTATCTGTGCCCATGACATGCAATAAGTAAGATACATTGAAACCACTCGTTGTATATATTAGGTTTACATTTTTGCACTGCTTTACATTTAGTTATATAGAGTGTCACTTTCACTGTCAATTACTCTCAACCGCATGTTGATGTGAGAAACTGTGGAACTACTACGTAAAGTACACTATCTATCATTGAAAGGCATAGTCCGCATATGAAACACGTTTTAACAAATTGCGAATAATCCAAGGATGTATAACTGTTTGAAAAGGAGAGATTTGAATCATAAGTCGAAGTAACTAGAGCTTAAATGACTAATAACAGGATTTCGGAATAAGATCAAAGTTGTAATGACCTAGAATCATTAAAACAGCAAATCTTATAAAATCGGCGGTCTAAACGTACAAAGTTATTAATCTGCATGCTAATAGAACAGTAAACTATCCTAGGAGTTAAGAACGGTCAGACCTATGAGACGATACGCTACTGATTCATGAACCTCGGTATAAAACCAAAATAGGTTGCTTACCTTTCAACTAGATAAGTATTGGAAGTTTGCGTATTGCTCCGATCAGAATCATGATAACCTAGTTTCTAGTGACATGCCAATGGGAAATCGAGTTGGTAGGGGTCTAGAGTTTACGCCTAGTAGTTTGGTTGCCACATTAGTATCATCCCTATTTATTCTGTCATCCCGAAATATTAATTATCGAAATCTCAACAATCACAAATTTATCTTTATCTGCTTTCCTGTACTTTAATTTTATGCATTTTAATTACTTGTCTAAAACCCCCAAACCTACCTACTTTGTTCCATCCTAGATACTTCCCTACCGAAAGTACCAACTTTAATTGCCCACAAGTTTGGATTCATAGAACGATCTTAGGTTATACTTACCACTTACTAATCAGAGTAAGTAGTACATATAATTTAAGTCCCGCTAATTATAAATTTTAAAACCCCTGTTGGCGCCCGATTAGTTACCATCAACGACACCGACGCTTTCGGGTGCCATCAAGTTTTTGGCGCTGCTGCCGGGGAATCACAAACGTACAATTTAAAGCCACATTAAGTAGTAGTATTTAGGAGATCCTTCCGAACGAAACCTTTCCAGGTATCTTTCGGAAGTTAATTTGAGTAATTTAGTATTAATTATTAATTTAGTATTAGTTTAGTATTAGTTAGATAGGATAGTCTTAGTTAAAAATGACAACTCGAAAACCTACTTCTTACCTCATTTCAAAAGACGGACTGACGGCAATGCACGATACAGAATTCTTTAACTACTTAGTAGGAGAAATAGGATCTGATTTCTTTTCACCCTCTTCCTCTAAAGCTAAAGAAACCTCCGAAACCCTGGAAGAATTTAGGACCTCACTTTCTATTCCAAAACATTACCTGGACTTTGATGACACGGATCAGTTGCCTGACCTGTCATCATCTCCAGAATATCGCTTTCCAACTTTGCAATCGCCTCAAATACCAAATTCTGTCCACTTCAATAGTCCTTCCGAAGAAGATTACGAAGAAAAACCTTCGAAATTATGTGACTTAATCACCCTCATTCCTGAAACGTCAGTGTATGGCAGCACTCTGTCAAATTCTTGTAATGACGACATCTTTCCATTCCTTTCACAAGAACACAAATACACCATCTATCGAGTGGTGGATAAAGTTCCATCAGTCGAGCCAGAAAAACCTTGTTCTGAAGAACGCCACCTCGGCACATCCTTTAATCCTTCTCGCAGAATAGATGTTTATAGGGCATTCGTTAGGAAATTAGACTCCTCCGACTTTCCTTTTTCATATGACCAACGAGAAAAGATTACCAATCTTGACGAACAACTCAATTTCTCATCTCGCCTGTCAAATCATGAATGCGAAAGCACTTACACCAATTTCAGAGACCAAGAACTAACGTTTATAGCAGATTTGAATCTACTTTTTGAATCACTTGCCGACCTGGATTTCCATCCAATATCTATGATATTAATCAATCATAATGTTGATGCAATGATCAATGAACTTGAGTTCTGGGTAGAACGGGACCCGATGATCCCTACCATCATCCCTGGTAAAATTTCATTCTTTCTTGACCCCGCTTCTTACTTGATCTCAAAATTGCGAGACGTTTTTCCTGATTCCACCAAAAGACATGACACCGCTTTCTTCGTTAAACGGAAAGACCTTCACGTTAAGCTTGTTCAAATCTTCGCTTTCACCAAATACCCCTTCACTTCCACACAAAAAGCCCTAATCAGTAAACTCGTAAGAATAGTCAATTCTACAATCAGAGAACCCGATTCGCAAGAAGATAAAGCATTCTTGGAAATCATGGATAAACTCAATCACGATCTAAATTACAAAGATCAAGGAGCTCGCGACGGATTTTCAAAACCTAAGAAGATAAGAAAGGCATATAATAAGTTAATTAGTGATCTTGTCAATTTAGGATATGAAGAAAGAGAAACCCTAGGGGACATAGAGAACATTCATTATTTAATTTATAACGTCATCTGGGAGCTTTCAAAATGTTTTGTGCCTAAAAACATTCGTCTAAGGGAACAAATCTTGAACCTTTCCCTATGGAGAGATCGGAATGAATCATAAAATAATTCTTTCCTAAAAGGTCGAGGCTCGCAACTTTAAACGAACTTATTTTTTATATATATAATTTTTGAAAGTTTCTGTTAAATATATATATATATATATATATATATATATATATATATATATATATATATGTAATAAATAACTTAAGTTCAATATTTTAGGTTGATTATAATCGTCCCGCAAAAATGTGCACTTTCCCTAAATTATTTATAACGTGACAAGAAACTAACAAGTAACAAGTCACAATAAATACACTTAGTATTCATAATCATTATTAACAAGACATTAGAAGTTAACTTAGATTATTAGCTTAAAAGTACATTAGGGACCATGTAAGGAATATGGTACTTGGAACTAGGACATATATTCCTAGGGGACCATTAAGACTTTCATGTACTCTCATAATTCAAAAACAAAAACACTTTCTTCCTCCCCTTTGATCCCCCATGGCCGGCCACACCTACACACCCAAACCCACACCACCATGAACCACCATTAAATCTCCATCAAACTCTATAATTTTGCGTCCTTTTGAACTCCTCGTTGCATATTATTCTCGGTTGTACATTTGTTTTGAAGTTTTACGCACTACAATAAAGGTATGATCATGAGAAACCTACTTTGAACTTTGAATATCCTATTTTATGAAATTAGCTAAGTTAGTAACTAGGAATTACTAATTTTCTTGGTTAGATGCTTAGAAATTACATACTACTACCACTTACCCATGCTAATTCACACATGTTTGACTTTATTAAAAGGTCGAACTTTGACCTATTAATTAAGTCTATAATTTTGCGTGATTAAGTGTAGTTGTTAGGTATTTAAATGATCATCGTGATTTGAATGATTACTCTATGTTAATTGCACGATGCAAATGAATTACGATTAGCAAGTGACTTTTGAAAGTCTACAAAAGATTAGCTAGCTTGCTTGAATAGAATGGTAAATTAAGATCACTAGACAATTTTTGGTCACTAGAATCTTGTACTTGCTTGACTAGTCAAAGTAGGCAAAATAACTAGAAAATCATTATTGTGAAAATAAAAGTCTTGAATAAAATCAAACACATGGATGACATAACTCTTATTGCATGACCTAACTTGTTCACCAATTTTTTTTTTTGGGTAAAGAGGACAGTACCCCGGCAAATGTTATTAAAAACAAAAAAATAGTTACACGTTTACAACGGGTATACCCGAGGAGACGTTTTTAAGTGAACGTCTAAAACACATACAAAAAACCTATACTAGCGTAATCTCACCCATTTCCTATGTCAACCGTTTTTACAAAAATTCCTACAAAATCTAAAACGGTCAACACTAGAAAAACAGAAATAAAATACCAATTTAAAATAGTCATTAACATGACCATTTTTACAATTATTCCTATGAAACAAAAACAAAATTATCTTCAAGTTTTCAATCTTCAAGTCTTCAATCTTGATTCTTCTAGTCTTCAAACTATCAAACTCTTCAATATTCAAATGCCTCTGTCCAAACCATCCACTCTGATCCAATCCATTAACCCAAGTGCCATTCAAACCAGCAGGCCCAACCCGTTTCCTTAGAAGCAGATTTGCAGCTCACAAAATCATCCATCTTATTCCCATTTTTCTCATCAATAACCCCGGAATAAGAGCATACATCATACTTATAGCAGGTATTAACAAAGTTACTGCCATGTAGCTTTGACTTCCATGCTTGATGGCTAATCCATCCTGCTTCAAAATACTTGCCAACTTCAAGATTAGCATTAATACTGATTCCTGCCATCACTACCATCCTGATTTCTCTCCAATGGCAGTTCCCAAATTTCAAATGCATCAACAACTTGCTTTGAAGATCTAACCTTCAATCCCATAAGCTTTAATCTGATAACATTCTTGATTTTCCCAACCAATATTTTAACAGTCCTCTTTTTTCCTTGGAATAACCTCCAATTCCTTTCTTGCCATATAAAATATACACAAGCACCTAACACCAGTCTTTGCAAAACACTCCAGATAGATTTGTCAATTGGTCTCTGACATAAATACTCAAAAATATTATTCCATGAACAAGGAGCATGCTCCATTCTTACCATGTTTTTAAATACAAACCAAACTTCACAAGCAAATTCACACTCAAAAAACAAGTGTGCATGGCTGTCTTTTTGCAAACTACAAAAAGAGCAAACCAAAGCATTTGGGGTGTCTCCAACACCATATTTATCTTGAGTCCTTAGTTTACATTGAATAGCCATCCATAAAATGAAAGCATGTCTAGGTATGCATTGACTGAACCATACCAGACTTGCCCATTTTACCTCTGTTGTACCTTCAGATAAATCATTCCATGCACTCTTAACAGAAAAAGGAACCAATTTACCTTTAGTAGTCTTCCAAAATACTCTATCATTTCTTCCCTGAATTAAAATAGGAGGAGGGTAAACAAAAATCTCGGGAAATTTATTCCTTAGCTCATCATTTACAATCCATATTCCATTCTCAACAATATCTGCTACAGTAGCTTGAGGGTCCATATCAGCATAATATCAAATTTGGGTAACATCCCTACATTCAATAATTTTCCTCCAGCTCCAACGAACATCACCTGGCATATGGTACTCCCAAAAATTTCTTTTTTTCACCCTTTTAACCTTGATCCATCTCACCCATATGGACTTTTTATTTGTTACCACATTCCAAATGTGTTTAGACATGAGAGCAATATTCCATACATGCAATCTTTTGATACCCAATCCCCCCTGATTCCTTGGTTTACATACATCCTTCCAACTGACCTTTGCCTTGCCTCTTTTGAAATATCCTTGACACCACAAAAAACTCCTTATTAATCTTTCAATATCTTGTGAAACTGCCTTAGGTAACACAAACATTGAAGACCAATAAATTTGTAAGGAGCACAAAACAGATTTAATTAGTTGCATTCTACCAGCAAAAGAGAGTGATTTGCTCATCCAATCAAAAATCCTTTTTTTCACCTTATCAACTAAAGCCCCACAATGAGATGATTTTAAACTAGATGACAGTAAAGGTACTCCCAAATACCTAATTGGTAAAACCCCAACAGAAAATGGCATAATGCCAAGAATAGAATCCTGTACAGCTCTGCTAACATTACCAAAGAAAGTTGTGCATTTGTCCATACTTGGAAATAAACCAGATACATTCCCAAACTCATCTAATGATCTCCTTAAAACAGCAGCAGAGTGACTATCTCCATTACAGAACAATATGAGATCATCAGCAAAACATAGGTGTGTAATTTGTAACTCCTTACAACCCCAGTGATACTGAAATCCATCATCTTCTTCAATCTGTCTCTTCAAAATTAGTGTAAATACCTCCATTACCAGGGTGAGAAGGTAAGGTGACATAGGATCACCTTGCCTTAATCCTCTTGCACCTTTGAAATAACCCTTATGCTCCCCATTCACACAAATGGTAAACGAAGTAGAGGTCACACAATTCATAATCCACATTATCATCATAGGATGGAACCCAAAATTAACAAGGCAACTCCTAAGAAAACCCCATTCCACAGTATCATATGCCTTTTGTATGTCTATTTTAAATGCACACCTAGGAATCCTTCTATTCCTATGATAACCTCTCACAAGCTCTTGGGTAAGCAAAATATTGTCACTGATTTGCCTACCAGGAATAAAAGCACTTTGGTTTTCATCAACAATTATATCAAGCACACCTTTAATCCTATTTGAGATTACTTTACTAATACATTTATACAAGACATTACAGCATGCTATTGGCCTATATTGTGCAACATTCTGTGGTGTAGTTAGTTTAGGTACCAAGGCAATAACAGTAGCATTGATCTCTTTAAGAAGCTTACCTGTTTGGAAAAACTCCCTAATAGCTTTACATATCTCAGCTCCAATAACACTCCAAGTATCCTTGAAAAATCTGGAAGAATATCCATCAGGCCCAAGTGCTTTGTCATCATCAATATCAAACATGGCCTCCTTGATCTCCTTATCAGAAACAAATTTAACCATATCATGAGCATCCTGAATAGGAATCTTTCTGGTAAATAGATTTACAGGATCATTTAAAGGTGCAACATTCCTGCAAGTACCAAGAACATTCTGAAAACGGTTAACAAACTGGTCAGCAACCTGCAAACCAAAAAATCTATTACCCTGGTTATCTTCAATTGACTCAGTTATGTTTTTACTCATCCTTCCCTTCACAGCCTTGTGAAAATACTTGGTATTTTGGTCACCCTCCTGCAACCACTCCACTTTTGCTCTTTGCTTTAAAAATAATTCTTCATCTAAAACAGCTTCATTATACTCCTTAACATAACAAGCCTCTCTGTCCCTAATCTCTTTGTTGGTAGGATCTCTTACAACTTCTCTTTGCACCTTTTCAAGTTCTTCCTTAACCTTCTTGACCTTTAGAAACAAATTGCCTTGTTCAAAACTAAACTTTCTTATAGGTCTTTTCAATCTCTTTAACTTTGTCACCACCTTAAACATTTCACATCCTGAAACATCACCTCCCATTCATTCCTAACCATATCAATGAAATTAGGCTTTCTAGTAATATAGTTAGGAAACTTAAAGGGCTTAGCTTTAGCTCTAGTAATTTCAGGAATGGTCAAAATCATAGGAGTATGGTCTGATTGAAGAAATGGAACAAACAAAGCATGTGCATTCTGAAAGTCAGCAATAAACTTAGCATTTTCCATAACTCTATCAAGCCTTTTTAACACCCCATCACTTTTTCCAGGTTTTTGATTCCAAGTGAAATGTAATCCAGAGTTGCCTATATCATCCACCTCAATCTCACTTGTGCACTCCATAAACTCTGCCATGCTCTTGGTAATAAATGAGGGACCAGCAGAATGTTCACAAGGGTCTAAAGTGGCATTAAAATCACCTAATAGAACCCAAGGTGAGTCCCTAACAACCGTAGCATGAATTCTCAAGCTTTTCCAAAGTTGCCTTCTAGGAACCATTTTATGATACCCATATATAAATGAACAATAAAAACCATTTTGTCCATTAATAGGCTCTACAAAACAATGCATAGCCTGTGAATGTTGATCAATAAGCATTAGTCTAACAGAATTTGGATCCCAACCTACCATGACTCTAGTACCACCTACACAACTAGAACCATTAGAGATCCAATCCCAATGACCAAACATCTTATTACCAATCTTAGCCAGATTATTCTTATACACATGGGTCTCAATTAACCCACATATACTAAAATTACCATCTCTCATATACTGCAAAACTTGCTTCTGATTAGAGGTATTATTAATACCTCTCACATTCCATGCTAAGATCTTAACACTCATTGGAAACAAGCTTCTTAGTTGTGCTTTCAATACCCTCATTAGCACCCAACCCCATATCATTCTCAACCCTCATAAATATTGCAGTTCCATTTGTCTCAGATGCCACATCATCATCATAAAAATTAGCATCAAGACCATATGAACTACATTTCTCATTCCAATAATCATGCTGGCTAGCATTCCAATCACTTCTAACTTGCTTAGAAGGATATTTTTTTCAATTCTAAATAAGCTACAACAACTCTCTTTTGATACTCATACATCCCATTTTCCACATCCCATTCATTCTCAGAATCATATTCATCCTCACCCACCATTCCCTCGTCATTATTTAGAGCATCATACTGATTAGACACATCAATATGATTAGGCTCTAAAACAGGCTCATAACTATCCCTAACATCTTTCACTTTACCAAATTGGTCCACACTTTTTCTACCCTTAGCCTTTTGGATATTTACAAATTCAACCCTTTTATCTTTTAAACTACTAACAGAATTTGAAGGCTTGGCAATAGACATACCAGCGTGAGCAGATCCACCCATTGATTCCATCTGTTTAGCTTTACCTTTATCACCTTCAGCAACCTTCTCCAAACCATGCCCAGCTGTTGCTTGCCCATTTTTAAGTGGAATCCATGTTGCTTGATTGCCCCTTCTAATTCTGTCAAATACACTACCCTTTTGCTTGATTTCACCTCTGTTCTGCATTAGCTTAGACTGCTCACCTTGATACCCCTATTGACCCTTAGACATACTATCTCTCCATTCCCTGTTTAATCTTTCAACTATGCTATTCTTTCTTCTTACAACCTTGAAACCATCTACATCACACCCATCTTTAGACATGACTTCTTTATTCTGATCAGTAACTTTTAATGCATCTTTTAGGACCTGAGCAGTTTTCTCCTCATCTGTGATTGGCCTTCTTTTGCATTGCTTGAAAGTATGACCAAATACCTTGCTAACATACACAGTGGTGGTTTCCATTGATAGGTTACATCCAATCTCCCAACTTTAGCAGGAAAGCACCCAATTGGAGGATATTCAAATTCAACAAAAGTAGGTAACTCCTCCTCAGCTATTACCTCAACTAAAACTCTAGCATAACCAAGTCTCCCAGATTTGTTAATGCATCTATCCATCGTAAATTTATCCATTAAGATTGGCCTACCAATACCGCTTACAAGCTTACCTATGCTTTTACCATTCCAAAGCTCAATAGGAATGTTATGTATGCACACCCACAAAGGAACCTTGTGAGGCTCAATTCTTTCCAACCAAACACCTGGTTCCCACTGATTCATAAAGAAAGGTACATTCTCAACTAACCAAGGTCCACTCTCCAATACAGCCTTCATACCCCTTTCACTTTTGAATTTACAGAGATAAAAGCCAGCTGCAGTCTTTGTCACTTCTTTTAAATCATAGGACCTCCACATTCTCCTTAAATTAGCATTCACCACTTGGTAGTCCATTGAAGTTCTAATGAAATACCCATATAGCTGCAAACTAAAGTGACTACCACCCTGTTTGACTTCTTCAGCAGTAAACATTACTCTTTTTTGCCCATTAGCCAACTTAGTAGGTGGTATGTATTCCATTTTGACCTCCTCATCTTCTTTGCTCTTCCTCATCAATTCAGCAAAAGACACTCTCTGTGTAGCCCAAACATTAGGTTGCACTTTAGGTGTGGTCTCATTTACTTTTACACCTTTAAATTGCTGATCTGCATCCACCATTATCTTACTACTAATAGTTACACCATCTGCTCTACTTGGGATATTACTCACCTTTTTCATAGTGTCACTCAAACTTACAGCAGCATTTGAGACATTTACTTCATTGGAAATCAATTCATCATTCATGTTACCCATGTCATCATCATTCACAATATGATAAACACACATCTGACCTAATCCTGCCTCATCAATAGTACCAAACCCTCCAATATGACTTAGATCTCCTTCACCTCTTTTGAGAATTCTCACAATAGATTCAGTAGTATTCTTCAAATTCATAGCATAAGGAGATGGTGTTACAGCATTTAAATCAACAGGAGTTACAGGACTATCAATTTTCTTATTTGTAGAACAAATAATAGGTGTTTTCCCATTCTTCACATTCCGAATTACATGGACAGGATTCACATTTGCCTTAAATTCAAATTGACCCACAAACTTATCCATTATAATAGCAGAGTCACCTTTAACTACATCTTGCATAGCACTCATACTAGCTGGAACAGCTGAAGCATCATTCATTTCATCAATAGAAATAGAAATACCTGTAGGATGAAGTTCAGAAAATTGCACATCTGACAGCTTATCATCATAAACAGCAGAGACACCATGGTTGAATTGCAGCTTAGGAATTGATGTAGGAGGTTTGGTTTTCTTCATAGTATGAGCAGAATTAGCATAACCTTTCTCCACTACACCTTTCTCCAACTTCTGTTTTTGCTTTTTATTTCTGATATTCTTCGAGCTCTTTTCCAGCATCTCAGATTGAATACTCTTAATCTCCATGTTACAATCCTTAGCTACATCAATAGAATGACGTTTAGAAGATCTTAGTTTAGCTCAAATTTCAGTTGGACTCATTTTCACCTGAGGAGTTGATTCCGTTATCTTTTGAGACGAGGTTTGGAATATTTCAGATTCCTCCAGATCTGGTGGATCAGGAGGACGATTGAGTGCAGCAGAAGGGTTAGAGGATGGATTCATAAGCTTAATCAGTGAATTTGGGAAGTTTTGATCAGAAAAGTTGGTCGGAAACAATGGAACAGTGGTCGATCCGTACAGAATCGCCAAAATCGCCCCTACAAGCTTGTTCACCAATTAGGAAATGCTTGAAATGGTTTAGGTCATATTTACATGTATAGGGTATAATTTCGGCATACGGATACTTGAAGTTATCATTCGAAGTAAGCTTTGACCTAAAAAGTCAACTTGAAGTATTGCATTCTTAAAACAAATAAATTGAAATTTTAAAACCTTACTTCAACTTAGACTTTTAAAAAAGTCAAAGCCTACGGATAACTATAAATTGTGAAATAATGACATTTCAAATTTGGGTAACACCAAACTTTGTAAATTACATTACTTCACAATAAAGCTATTACCATTTCATGACTATATATTTTTCACATATTAATGATTGCCTTATTTAAACTGAGTATTGGTCACTTGGGGACATTTGATATTTAATGTAATATTTGGCCTGTCAAAAAGATTAAAGCCCTCATTTCGAATTTTCCATTGGAAATTTCAAATAAGTGCTTTAAATTTTCTCTTTCTTAAGAATCCATTACTTTAAATCTCTCATGTTCTCAGGTATTATGTCACCGAAGAAGAAAAAACTAAATCCAGTACGACCACTTACAGGATCTCTCGCCTATCTTAATGCATCACCCGATCACGACCAGATGACACGCATTTGGAGAGACAAGAAGTTTGGGTATTTTAGATATGTGGACTGGGAAAAGTTGCAAGTATTCGGATTCAGACAAAGACTAGAGAACCTACTAAGTTATCCAGTTGAGGGTCAGCAGTTCGAGTCCTTCAAGAGATTGTTCAGCAGTGATGAACTGGTATACATGGAAATGGTTACCGAGTTCATGACCACATACACATACAAGACAAGTAGTAGAGTTGGAGACAGTTTGATCACATTTTGATACATGGAAAGTTCATTCACCTTGTCACTGGATCAGTTCGCAAAACACTTGGATCTATACACACCTGAGGAGATACATTCCCCTCTGTTCACTAATGGAGCCACTTCGTTATCCATCTCGACCACACCATCCGAGGCATGGAGTAAGTTATCATCAGCAAGATATTTCTCGGGTATAAAGGCTACCAGACTCAGAGATCCAGTCTTACAAATCCTACACAAGCTGATAGCTTGTTCATTTGACGGAAAATACACGACAAGCGGTCGAGTTGCCAGATTTGATATTGCTATGATGACATGCATCCTCGAGAAGAGGAATATTCAGGTTGCCCATTTAGTTGCCCAGCGGATTCTGGAAGAAAAGGATTTTGGTGCAAGGAGATTATATATGGGTCCAATAATTACAAGGCTGATTCGCATAATGGGATTGCTTAAGACGACAGAGGTAGAAAAATTCAAAAGCCCGCTAGTATGGAGTGCCCACCCGATAGATTATGAATTCCTTAGGATCATGGATATACTCAAGATTATGAGAGACGGCACCATTTACATCAGGGCACGATCATCAGACACAGAAAGTATGGATGAATTGGTACCAGGTCTAATTTTACCAAGAGAGGGAAGAAAGAGGCTACAACCAAAAGAGCCAAATAACTCAGATTCAGACTCAGATTCAGACGAAGATAAGGATGATTACGACGAGCCAGTTGCACCACCACCAGTAGTGCCACAACCTACTAGAGCAGGACCTTCCACCCCAGCTCCTAGATCTCAGGTGCCCCCTTACATATACCACTATGGGATACCACCAGGGCCAGCCTATTGATACTGGCTGATGCAGATGCAGGTCCGATGTTATAAGGCTATGAGACAGCAAACAGCAGGGATACCAGTTAGACCACTGCCTGACTTACCCTGTGGATTGGGCCGAGCACCACCACACTTATATCCCCCTGCAGTTCCTACTCCAGCACCTCACCGACATCCAGTTCTTGACCGTGGCCATGGTTTACCACCTCGCACAGTTCCACCTAGGCCATAAGCACCACTAGCACAGGTTCCTATTCAAAGACAGCATGTTCCTTCTGTTGTTGGTTCGGCTAGAGGGCAGACTTCGAGAGGCAGTAGGATATCCAAAGTCCCTACACGAGCCACCATTGTTCAGAGTCACAGTATTCTTAGGAGCACCAGCCCTGCAGCTCCACCGATTGATCCAGTATCCTCTCATAGACAGACTGATTTATTCAGAGGACACTCTTAGCAGAGGACACCTGAGATTCCACTTGACAGTTTTGACATGCCCGCAGGGGAATTCATTTGATAGAGGATGGAGTATTCACCATAGGTACACCAGATGCAGAGGCTGATTGAGATGCATCAAACAAAGGCACCCACTATCAGCATGATGATTCTTCATCAGATGAGACATCCCCTGGACCTATTGTATCTTCAGCTGCAGTATCACCACCAGTCGAGCCATAGATTGCTCAGCTTTCTGACTCCTTTCTATTTTCTATCAAGACTTTATTATTGTGTGTAATTGATGTACTGTGGATGCATAGACATCACATCTATCCAGTCATTACTTTATTATTACTTTACTTTTCTTATCAGTAGTTATTACTTGATTAAATTGAGTGGTTTGTTTGAGAAACTATCTATAGAAGACCAAGGCAAGGGAAGCTATGGACCACACAATGAAGAATGCCGTGAGTCATAAGCTACAAGCCGTGGACTAGAAGACTTCTAACGAGTAACCAACAACGTGCACAGCAAAAGCGGTACACCGTTCCAAAACCCTATACCCGTTTAAAGAATTGATTATCTCATCTGATATTCCAAAAAAAACAAAGTGTGGGATCATCAAAACCACACTACACTTACGAAACAATCCAAAAATAAGTAGAATATCTAAATGTGGGATACTTCAAGAAGAGGTACTCAACAAATAGATTCGAACATTAGGGACAATGTTCCTCTAAGTGTGGGATATACGGCCTTCAACCGCAAGTTTTTACCTCTTGTCCGTAAGTCAAACAATATTTTCATTAAAAGGCAAAAGTATCCCTTAGACCTCATTTGAACACACATTCAAATACACTCCTACATTCTAATACACTCACATACTCCTTTTCCATTTCCACTTTCTCATTCTAGAAATTCTCTTATAGTCTAGGATTATTGTAATTAATCTTCGGATTAGTATAGAGGCTAGACGAACGTTAGGAGGTTTGAAGATTCATCTTTGTACATGTAAACGAGTTGTCAATCATAATAATACGTTGTTGCGCATTTATTTCAGGGTGATATCTAAACCTTTATCATACTTGTTTTAATCCATATTTTAATTATGTGTTATTGCTTAGTATGTGATCTATTTGTTGCCATGAAGTGCGAGTAGTTTATTATTGTGGTTGTTGATGATGTAGATATTTATAAGTAAGGATGACATTATATAATTAATGTATGACAATCGTAAAGAGATATGACGGCCCCTATTCGACTGTTTATCTGATATAGTACTGGAAATGCTTTAAGACGGAGTACAAATGTATGGAAGTCGGTAAACGACCGAAGGTAGTTATATCTCTGGAATCAGCTCTGGTTTAATAGTTGGAATCCTGAAGGGGTAATACAACTTCACAACTAACTGGTATATCCTACGAAAGTCAAAACACTATAAAATGATGTCCGTGAAATACGTTCAGATAAAATAGGAATTAGTAACCCTTGTAGCGTCAAGACTTTATGAATTCAAGTTTAATTTATGGATTACCCTTTCTGGTTATCCACGTGACTACAACCTAGTAATTAGGACCTGATCAACCTTAAATATGGTAAATAGTTATCTGTCCCCATGACATGCAATAAGTAAGATACATTGAAACCACTCGTTGTATATAATAGGTTTACATTTCTGCACTGCTTTACATTTAGTTAGATAGAGTGTCACTTTCACTGTCAATTACTCTCGACCGCATGTTGATCTGAGAAACTGTGGAACTACTACGTAAAGTACATTGTCTATCATTGAAAGGCATGGTCCGCATACAAAACACGTTTTAACAAACTGCGAATAATCCGGGGATGTATAACTGTTTGAAAAGGAGAGATTTAAATCATAAGTCGAAGTAACTAGAGCTTAAATGAATAGTAATAGGATTTCGGAATAAGATCAAAGTCGTAATGACCTAGAATCTTTAAAACACCAAATCTTATAAAATCGGTGGTCTAAACATACAAAGTTATTAATCTGCATGCTAATAGAACAGTAAACTATCCTAGGAGTTAAGAACGGTTAGACCTATGAGACGATACGCTACTGATTCATGAACCTCGGTATAAAACCAAAATAGGTTGCTTACCTTTCAACTAGATAAGTATTGGAAGTTTGCGTATTGCTCCGATCAGAATCATGATAACCTAGTTTCTAGTGACATGCCAATGGGAAATCGAGTTGGTAGGGTTCTAGAGTTTACACCTAGTAGTTTGGTTGCCACATTAGTATCATCCCTATTTATTCTGTCATCTCGAAATATTAATTATCGAAATCTCAACAATCACATATTTATCTTTATATGCTTTCATGCATTTTAATTACTTATCTTTAGTTTAAAACCCTCAAACCTACCTACTTTGTTCCATCCTAGATACTTCCCTACGGAAAGTGCCAACTTTAATTGCCCACACGTTTGGATTCATAGAACGATCTTAGGTTATACTTACTGCTTACTAACCAGAGTAGGTAGTACATATAATCTAAGCCCCGCTAATTATAAACTTTAAAACCCCTGTTGGCGCCCGATTCGTTACCATCAACGACACCGACACTTTCGGGTGCTATCAGCTTTACATCTTTTGCCACTTCTGGTATCCATAGGGTAGTCCCACCCGGTGTCTCAATCTCATTTGAAACAACCAGCAAGGTTTTTGGTGTATCGATTGATTCTGTAAAAGATTTCAGAGAAATGTAAGATTCTGTTACAAGCAGTAACACATGTGTTATTGAATAGTAACACATGTGCTAGTTGACAGTAACACACGTGTTAGTTGACAGTAACACATGTGTTAGTTGATAGTAACACATGCGGTAATCCACTACTTGCACATGTGGTAATCAACTACTAATACATGTGTAACCAATTACACACACATGTGTTAGTAACATATGTGGTAAGCAATTACTAACACATGTGGTAATCAATCAATAACACATTTGTTAATCAATCAATAACACATGTATTAGTAACATATGTTATGTTTCCGTGTAAGTTTTTTTACACTATCAAGTATGTTACTCACACATATGTTATTAACATATATTAACACATGTGTTAGTAAATTTTGTCATTAGATAGCATGTTTTATTAGATAGCATGTCTTAGTACCTGTAGCCTTTGCATCTGTCTGCTGTTCGACGTCACTAGCTTCTTTAAATTCTTATACCACAGCCATCACGTCCGTACTGCACCATAATACATTTCAAATTCATCAACTACCACATGTGTTAATGATTTTTTTATAAATCAACCAGATGAAGAAAAAAAAAATCAACTATGTTTGACTGGTTTTCACAACCAACACAGGAAACATAAGACTTACATAGAATACAAACATTAGCTACTAGTATCACAGGTGTTACCACAATTTCATTTTCATTGAGTAACATATGTGTTAACTGATTTAAAAAATCAACATCTGAAAAAAACATTCAAGTCTTTTTGAGGATTTTTGACAACTTCTAACGAAACATACAGTTCACAGGTATTGAAACGCTACTATTACCACATGTGTTAGTAACACAGAATTTGATAATCATGTTGCGAGTTTTCTGCGGGATTATTGATAATGCCGTTTTCTTAAAAATTGATTGTTGAATCAGCGAAAATCACACTGTTATTTCAGTTTTCGTCAATCAAATAGTAAATTAATGATGTTAAAATCGCGCAAAACACGATCGCATAAAACCGCGGTAACGTAAAACCTATTCGATATTTCACATATCGATCGTTTGTTTGTAGAATTGAAGAAGTTTCGACTGGAAATAACCTAATTCTTACCTTCAATTACGATTTTTTGCGGCTATCAGAAACCCTGCGTGATCGATTATTGTTCGTACGTAGCGTAGGTGTATGTATATATCTGCGTATATGTATCTATCAATATGTTATAATTTTGTTTTTTGATTAATTATTTAATTAGAATTAAATAAAATGTAATTTGACCAAAATACCCTCCCACCCCAAAATGAAATGGTGCATTTTGATTGGTTCCCACAGTCTCACCTAAAATGGCAGTCTCATTTGAACCTCACCCTACTTTGTAAATCAAGATTATACGTAATTAAATAAGTTTTTTCTTTAATAATTATTATATTTAAATAGGAAAACAAAATCTTGTCAATGTGATTAATATGGATGGTGGTAGTGTAACACCTCAAAATTTAAAGTATTAATTATTGTGATTGATAAGCATCAAATAGATACTATATTTTATACTATTTATTCCTATATTTGTATACATTTTTATGCATTTATATGATTTTAGATACTTATTTTGTTAATATTTGCAGAAATGTATTTTAATTGAAGATTGGAGAAAAAGAACGAAAATAAGACCAAAACTGAAGAAACTAAAGCGATTGAAGAAAAGAAGACTTAAACCTTAAAGAAATGAAGACTAAGATGATAATATTGAAGAATTGGGCCAAGAAAACAAGTTGAATCCGTTTGAGAACAAAGGAAGCCCACATTGAAGCCCAAGCCCGATTGTGGAAAGTTCTGGAAGAACAAACCAACCGGCGATTGGGGTAAAAGGTTTCAAGTCGGTGGAAAAGCGCAGAGTTGGAGTAGGATTCAAATAACTCCAACCGGCGGTTGGGAGTCCCAACCGGCGGTTGGAGAGTCAGCCAAAAATATTATAAATAGAGGCTTAGTATAAGCTAAAGGATATACGATTCTAAGAAGAGAAATACGAAAGTTAAGGTTTTAGGCCAGCTTTAGGTGCGAATTTGGAGGCTAAGGAGCTAGGGTTTGAAGGTTTTCAATCCTAGGAAAAGCTAGTTCGTCAATTGGTTCGGTTTCTTTATCCTTGTAACTTTATTAACCTTTTGGGTTACTATGGATATTGTTTATTTGAATTAATTGCTTGTTAGATTTTCGTTATGAATGTTTAAATGTATGTTTATTAGGTTTATTATATGAATTATATGTTTATGTTGGAACTATATTATTGAATATTATTATAGATAAACTGTGTTATATTATGTTAATGATCATAATTAACTGATTTATAGATAAACTTTATTAATCTTTTGGGTTTTTAAATTAAGTGATTATGTTTCATTAGATGTTAAGTAGCATTATAATTCAACCGACCCTGGAATTGCATCAATAATATGTTGATAGATTTTAATAAATAGTGATAATTTACATAACCTTTGATTCTATTGCTATATGAAAATTATCTTAACCTTTGTGGTTTTCTACATTAATAAATCACAATAATAATAGCCAACACGCAAATAGACATAAGTTGATATAATAAGTTTAATAAATAATAGTTTAATAGTCATAATCTTCTATCCAATTGAGTATTCTTAAGTTGTTCCTTAAAACTTATTTATTAAGAATCGATATCAAATATAAATATGTTCGATCGGAACTAAAACGTCCCCCTATCTTGTATATTATTGTGTATTATTGTAAGTTTGTATATTAATTGTAATAATTGTAATTAGGATTAAATAAATAGTTAGTTATAGATTAAATCACGTTCCCTGTGTTCGAATCTAGACTTACTTATAAAGCTATATTCTATGATCAGGATAACACTTGCCTGAATTGTGTGATAGTATTATTTAGTATTTCCTTAATTAAAACTTGTGATTATAATTGCCTATACTTAGCGCACATCAAGTTTTTGACGCCGCTGCCGGGGAGCGGTGTATTTTAATTAAAACTAATTATTTTCCCTGTAAAATAATTTTTATTTCTAATGCTTTGCAAAAATCAATAGGAAATATCGGCTCACCCATTGAGAGTACTAACAAAAACAAAGGTATAAGGAGAGTTCAGCCCTACCTCATTGATTATTCATATAAGAGGTAAGGTGCTTCTCGAAAGAAATAGGTTCTTAATACGCTTCCCGCTGACCTATTTATCCGCTTTTGTGTACAATCAATGGAGCTACCGAGATCTATTGACTAGCTTGGTATAAGAAATTTAACAAACTAATTTTAACTTTAATTAACAACTAACTTGCATTACTAACAAATAGGAAAAGTTGGGTTGGGAATATCTTTTCGAATATTTATTTTTGAATGTGTTTTATTATTAATTTTTGGAATTCATATACATCAACCTGATTATTTCTAAAAAAATTTACTAACATTTACTTTTGAATTTATGGTGCTACTAAAATTCTGTTCTTCTTTACAGATTGATGTATGACCCGGACACTTCATCTGGATCCTCTCAGTCCATTTGACGAACCAGAACGAGAATTTCATTCTAGAAAAAGATTATCATACGCACCACCAAATTCACCGGAACACGAAATTTCATCAGAAGAAGATAATTTAGTTTTTCATAACAATTTAGCCAAAACGGCTGAATACGGTTATTATTCCGATCCAGAGTCGGGTGAGGATAAAATACCTTCTAGGCTACCTACAATATATCCAAGTAATTCTGAACCAGAGCACGAAATACAACCAATTATGGCAGACATAGCTGACATGACGCTTGAAGATTACACGATTCAAACTCGTGGAGATCCGAGACCAGGAGTGGTTAGGCCTGCCATAGCCAGAGAAGTAGAATTTGAGTTAAATGGGCAATTTTTGAAAGAATTACGTGAAAATCCTTTCAAAGGAGAAGATAAAGAAGATGCAAATGAGCATGTTGAGAAAATTTTGGAGATTGAAGATATGTTTCATATTCCCAATGTTACAAGAGATCAGGTTATGTTACGAGTATTTCCTTTAACACTAAGGGATGGAGCTAAGAGATGGATCAATAACGAGCCAGCCGGATCTATTACTACTTGGGAAGATCTTCGCACAAAATTTCTAAAAATGTACTGTACACCTTCCAAGACCTCAAAGATGATTGATGAGATTAGGAACTTCAAACAAAAATCCGATGAATCTCTGTATCAAACTTGGGAAAGATATAAGGAAATGTTACAAAAATGTCCACAACATGATTTGAATGTCCAACAAGAGATAACAGTATTTTATAAAGGAGTTGATCGAGCAACACGTCAACAGTTGGATGCACAAGGTCCAGTACCTAAGAAAACTCTAGCAGTGGCAAGAGCTGGAATTGAAAAATTAGCTAAACATTCTCAGTTATGGGATGATGGTTCATCTAGAAGAAAAAGGATATCCAAAGATAGTGATGGTCTAGCAGTTATAACAGCGAAATTGGAAAGTATGGAAAGAGATATTAAGAAAGTAAATGAACAAGTTCAGGCAATCAGGATTGGGTGTGAAATATGTGGAGGAAGTCATCTAAAAGAAGAATGTCCTAACACTAACAGCAAAATAAGTAATGACGAGGTTATGTATGAGGATTTTCAAGGAAATCCAAATTATCGTCAAGTTTCTAATTATAGAAGAGTTAATCAACCAGGCCAATAGTATCAACAAGGAGCACCAGGATATTATGTCAAAACAGGACAAACTTCCTATAATTACAGAATGACGGTGATAGAAAATGCATTGGGAAAAATGGCTGAAGCAAGTAATAAAAGAGATGAAGAAAACAATACCAGAATGCGTAATAATGAAGCCTCGATCAAACAAATTGAGAGCTCAGTTCATCAGATTGCTAAAGCACTGCAGGAGAGATTTCCAGGAACATTCACAGGATTTACTGAAACAAATCCAAAGGAAGAAGCTAACGCAGTAATTACCAGAAGTGGTAAGAATGTTGACTCTCCTATTATAGCTAATAAAATTGTTGAATCTAAGCAGGTTGAAAAGGAAACAATTGATGAAGACATACAAGCGAACAAAAAGGAGAATGGAGAAAATAAAGTTAAAGAAGTCATCAAAGACTATACACCCCCACCTCCATATCCAGCTGCTTTTAGGAAAGACAAAGAAGATGAACAATACCACAAATTTCTGGGAAACCTAAAACAACTTCATATTAACATTCCTTTTGTTGAAGCTATAGCTCAGATGCCAAAATATGCAAAATATCTTAAGGAGCTGCTGACAAACAAAAATAAACCGGATAATGTGACGAAGGTGATAATGAATGCAAGATGCTTAGCAATAATGCAGAATAAATTACCTCCAAAAGTCAAAGATCCAGGGAGTATTACTATACCTTGAAAAATTGGTGAAATGACTATTGAAAATGCATTGGCAGATTTAGGAGCTAGTATTTCATTAATGCCACATACACTTTTTATGCGATTAGGATTAGGAGAACCAAAACCTATTCGTATGTGTATCGAACTAGCTGACCGATTTGTTCAATATCCTAGGGGAATAATTGAAAATGTTTTGATTAAAGTTGATAAATTTGTTTTTCCATGTGATTTTGTAATTTTGGATATGGTAGAAGACCGTAAAGTCCCTATTATATTAGGAAGACCATTTTTAGCAACAACACATGCCCTAATAGACGTTTTTGATAGAAAGATTACTATGAGATTAGGAAATGATAAAATTGTTTTTGATGTTAATAAATCTATGAAATTTCCTGATTATGTTGATGATACTTGTTATTATTTAAATACTTATGAGTATATAGATAACCCTTCTTTTCAAGATTTTATAGAAAAGGATCAAACAGATACTGCAATTCTTACAGAATGGACTAAAGAATTTGACACTGAAAAAGATTTGGCAGAATTTGTTAAACTATTAGAGGAAGATGAAGATTCAGAAGTAACTGTTGTTCTTCAACAACATCCTAAAGTTGAATCATTACAGCCAGTTGCTAAAATTGTCAACCAAGACTTATTACCAAATTCTGTCAACAATATCCCGTATTTGAAGGAAGAAATCTTCGAGTTCAAAACATCTATTGAATAACCACCACAATTGGAACTTAAAGAGCTACCAGCGCATTTAGAATATGCTTATTTACAAGGTACATCAGATTTGCCAGTTATAATATCTTCTAAACTATCGACAGAAGAAAAAGATCGTTTAGTGCAGGTTCTTAAACAACATAAAAAGGCAATAGCATGGAAGATCACGGATATCAAGGGAATCAGTCCTACTTATTGCACTCATAAAATCTTAATGGAAACAGATTTTAAGCCAGTTGTACAACCATTAAGAAGATTGAATCTGAATGTGAAAGACGTTGTCAGGAAAGAAATCATTAAACTATTAGATTCAAGATTAATCTATCCTATTTCAGACAGTCCGTGGGTAAGTCCAATACATGTCGTACTAAAGAAAGGTGGAATGACAGTGGTACCTAATGAGAAGAACGAATTAATACCAACAAGGACGGTAACAGGGTGGAGAGTTTGTATTGATTATCAAAAATTAAATGATGCTACCAGAAAAGATCATTTTCCATTACCATTTATTGATCAAATGATAGAAAGGCTAGCAGGAAAAGAGTTCTATTGTTTTCTGGATGGATTTTCAGGATATTTTCAAATACCAATTGCAGCTGAAGATCAAGATAAGACAACATTCACCTGTCCGTTTGGTACTTTTGCTTATAGAAGAATGCCGTTTGGTTTGTGTAATGCACCAGCTACATTTCAGCGTTGCATGATCGCGATATTTCATGATATGGTGGAAGATTTCATGGAAGTATTTATGGATGATTTCTCGGTATTTGGGGATTCATTTCATGCTTGTTTAGAAAATTTAAAAAGGATGTTGCAAAGATGTGAAGGTGCGAATCTAGTTCTTAATTGGGAGAAATGTCATTTTATGGTTCGAGAAGGGATTATTTTAGGACATAAAATATCAAAGATAGGAATTGAGGTGGATAAAGCAAAGATTGAGGTTATTTCGAAATTACCTTATCCTACTAATGTAAAAGAAATAAGGAGTTTTCTAGGCCATGCCGGATTTTATAGGAGATTTATAAAGGATTTTTCAAAGATTGCAATACCATTGAATCTTTTGCTGGAAAAAGATGCAAAGTTCGAGTTTACAGATGAATGCAAACAATCGTTTGATGTCTTGAAGGAAAAATTGGTAGCTGCTCCTGTAATGATTAGTCCAGACTGGAATTTACCTTTTGAATTAGTGTGTGATGCTAGTGATTATGCAGTAGGAGCTGTTTTTGGAAAGAAAATTGATAACATGTTTAAGCCAATCTATTATGCCAGTAAGACATTAACAGATGCTCAGGAAAATTATACGACTACGGAAAAGGAACTTTTGGCAGTAGTTTTTGCATTCGATAAGTTTCGTTCTTATCTTTTCTTAACAAAAACTGTGGTTTATATTGACCATTCTACATTGAAGTATTTGTTTAATAAGCAGGATGCGCGCCCTCGTTTATTGCGATGGATTCTTTTATTGTAGGAATTCGATATTGAAATTAAAGATAAGAAAGGAGCTGAAAATGTCGCAGCTGATCATTTGTCAAGGTTGGAAAATCCGGAATTAGAAATACTAGATGAAGAGGAAATTCAAGATACATTTCCAGATGAGAAGTTGATGACTACACAAGAAATAATGAATATACCTTGGTTTGCAAATTATTTGGTTACTAAGATTTTACCAAGGATGGATTATCAAAAGAGAAAAAAATTCTTTTCCGATTTAAAGTATTACTTTTGGGAAGACCCATTTCTTTTCAGATATTGTGCAGATGGCATAATTAGACGTTGTGTACATGGTGAAGAGGCTCAGCAGATTATAAAGCATTGTCATGAAGGACCAGTTGGAGGCCATAATGGACCAAGTTACACGGTGAAGAAAATATTTGATGCAGGATTTTATTGGCTGACGATTTTTAAAGATACATATGCTTTTGTCAGGAATTGTGATTCATGTCAGAGAGCTGGAAATATTTCTAAAAGAGATGAGATGCCACAAACTAATATACAGGTTTGTGAAATATTTGATGTTTGGGGTATTGATTTCATGGGACCATTTCCTACAAGTCACGGTAATAAATATATATTAGTAGCTGTGGATTATGTTTCCAAGTGGGCAGAGGCGAAGGCATTACCTACAAATGATGCAAGAGTTGTGGTAAAATTTCTTAAACAATTATTTGCAAGATTTGGAACTCCTAAGGCATTGATTAGTGATCGGGGTACTCATTTTTGCAATACTCAATTGGAGAAAGTATTAAAGAGATATGGAGTTAATCATAGGATTGCTACACTTTATCATCTACAAACAAGTGGACAAGTTGAAAATACAAATCGAGCAATAAAACGTATTTTGGAATGTTCTGTTGGATCAAACAGAAAAGAGTGGTCAGAGAAATTAGACGACGCACTTTGGGCATATAGGACAGCATTTAAAACACCTACAGGTTGTACTCCTTATAGGTTAATTTATGGGAAAGCTTGTCATTTTCCAGTGGAAATAGAACACAAAGCATATTGGGCACTTCGGGAATGCAACATGGATACCGATGAGGTTGGTAGGCATCGCTTTTTACAGTTACATGAGTTAGATGAGCTTCGTTGGAATGCTTATGATAATTCAAGGCTTTATAAAGAAAGGACGAATAAATGGCATGATGCGAGACTTCAGGGAAATAAAGACTTTGTTGCTGGAGAACGTGTGCTTTTATATAATTTCCGTATTCGTTTATTTCCAGGTAAATTACGATCAAGATGGAGCGGACCATATGTGATCTACCAAGTTCATGCTAATGGAAGTGTCGATTTAGTAGCACTCGATGGAAGTATTTTTAAGGTCAATGGACATCGTTTAAAGAAATATTATGAAGATAATGTGGAGCATATTCCAGATATATCTTTGGAAGAATAGGTTACAAGATTAGGTCGAACTTATCGACATTAAACAAAAGTGCTTTTCAGGAGACAACCTGTGTTTATTTTATATATGTTATGATTTTTATTTTATTTTCAGGAATGAACTTTGTGGGTATGTTCCTTGGAAACCCTCACGAGACTATAACTCGTCCACTCGGGATACCGAGGGGTTTAAAGGCTTATTGCATATGCTAAATGGAATCGTGATTAACTACGAAAGTGTGGATGTTGTATATTATTTTTCAAGAGATCAAGGAATCAATCAAGCAGAACTTTTCTTAGCCAATGATGAATTTTTAGAATTCAGTCAACGGAGTTTTTCTGTTCCATTTTTCTTTCCCTTACTCACTTTTGTTTAACATTTTTATACAATGAGGGCATTGTATAATTCAAGTGTGGGGATAGGGTTCGTAAGAAAAAGAATTTCTTTAATTATTTAAGTCTCTATTGTTCTTAATTTTTACCAAAATTTAAAAATTTAAGTGTGTAACTAAGTATTTATTAGTTAGAATACTTTTGTTAAAAGTTTGTTTTGTATTTAATAGTTTAGATTTTAATGTGGATTAACTGTTTTGTATATATAATGTAAGCTAATTAATAAATAAGTGATATATAGTTACATGATATGATGTACTAATAGGCAATCTATATGAAGATTTCTGAATTTTATAAAATTAATATAAATAACTTGTTTATTATTTTATGGTACATAATATGAAGTATGACATAAAAGTCTTAATTCTTAGATTTATCATGCGATAATTTTATATATCTTTATATTTATATAAAAACATTTGGGGGTTTACTAATTATTTCCTCTATTGTACGTAAGTACAGACCTGGTTCCTAATTAGTATTCTTAAAGAAAGAAGAAGAAAGAAGAAATTCTTGATGAAAAAAAAAATGAATTAAAATAAAAATCAAACTATGTCGCTTTGTTCTACGGCTGTACAGACCTCTCACCGCTGGTTTGATTTAAAAATACTTTACCTGAATCAAGTTATGTCGCTCTGTTGCATGTAAATGCAGACCTGTCACCAATGTCTTGATTCTTAAAAATGGATTTTATATATTTATTTGGAATATAAAAGTAAATTGCATGATTAAGTTTAAGAGTATATCATATATGGAAATCATAAGTAATATACATTCTGATAATAAAGATGTATTCAGAAGTATAAATATAGATTGTTTAAAGTGGATAAATATATTAGTTATCGTTCATGAACTATATATTGCACGAATAATAATAAATTTTATTTGTACATTATAGTTATCCATGTTAATTAAATTGTTTAAATTTTTCAATTATAAAACAGGTTTTTAGTTTTGGTACTCTGATTATTAAATATTCAGTTGATGCTTATTTTTGAATTTTATTCAGTATTCTACTTGAGGACAAGTAGAACTTAAGTGTGGGGATATTTGATAAGCATCAAATAGATACTATATTTTATACTATTTATCCCTATAATTGTATACATTTTTATGCATTTATATGATTTTAGATACTTATTTTGTTAATATTTGCAGAAATGTATTTTAATTGAAGATTGGAGAAAAAGGAACGAAAATAAGACCAAAACTGAAGAAACTAAAGCGATTGAAGAAAAGAAGACTTAAACCTTAAAGAAATGAAGACTAAGATGATAATATTGAAGAATTAGGCCAAGAAAATAAGTTGAATCCGTTTAAGAAGAAATAAAGCCTGCATTGAAGCCCAAACCCGTTTGTGGAAAATTCTGGAAAAACAATCCAACCGGCGGTTGGGGTTAAGGGGTTCAAGTCGGTGTAAAGCGCAGAAGTTGGAGTAGGATTCAAATAACTCCAACCGGCGGTTGGGAGTCCTTAACCGGCGGTTGGAGGGTCGGCCAGAAATATTATAAATAGAGGCTTAGTATAAGCTAAAGGATATACAATTCTAAGAAGAGAAATACGAAAGTTAAGGTTTTAGGACAGCTTTAGGTGCGAATTTGGAGGCTAAGGAGCTAGGCTTTGAAGGTTTTCAACCCTAGGAAAAGCTAGTTCGTCAATTGGTTCGGTTTCTTTATCCTTGTAACTTTATTAACCTTTTGGGTTACTATGGATATTGTTTATTTGAATTAATTGCTTGTTAGATTTTCGTTATGAATGTTTAAATGTATGTTTATTAGGTTTATTATATGAATTATATGTTTATGTTGGAACTATATTATTGAATATTATTATGCAAGAATTATGTGTTACATTATGTTAATGATCATAATTAACTGATTTATAGATAAACTTTATTAATCTTTTGGGTTTTTAAATTAAGTGATTATGTTTCATTAGATGTTAAGTAGCATTATAATTCAACCGACCCTGGAATTGCATCAATAATATGTTGATAGATTTTAATAAATAGTGATACTTTACATAACCTTTGATTCTATTGCTATATGAAAATTATCTTAACCTTTGTGGTTTTCTACATTAGTAAATCACAATAATAATAGCAAACACGCAAATAGACATAAGTTGATATAATAAGTTTAATAAATAATAGTTTAAATAGTCATAATCTTCTATCCAATTGAGTATTCTTAAGTTGTTCCTTAAAACTTATTTATTAAGAATCGATATCAAATATAAATATGTTCGATCGGAACTAAAACGTCCCCCCTATCTTGTATATTATTGTGTATTATTGTAAGTTTGTATATTAATTGTAATAATTGTAATTAGGATTAAATAAATAGTTAGTTATACATTAAATCACGTTCCCTGTGTTCGAATCTGGACTTACTTATAAAGCTATATTCTATGATCAGGATAACACTTGACTGAATTGTGTGATAGTATTATTTAGTATTTCCTTAATTAAAACTTGTGATTATAATTGCCTATACTTAGCACACATCAGTGATAAAGGTAAATTAATTGTTTTAAGTTATTATTATTATAAGAAGTATAAATTAAAATAATTGTAGTCGGTTTTAAAGATTAAGATAATAATAATTACAGGGAGTTAAAAAAAATACATACATATCCGTAACATATATGTACGTATCAATTATTGTGACACCTGTCAAATTAGGACTAGTAATTAGTGCCTAATCAAGTGTAATACATGTAATTAGTTATGTGTTAGGCTAATTAATGTATCAACATATATATTGTTGAATATATACAAGTATGCAATTTGATTAAATCTTACCAAGTTTCAAATCGAATGCAATTCGGTTCAATTAATACGGACATTGGTGAACAATTTTATTAAATAATATAACATTATTTAATAATTCTATTTTATCCAAAATATTATTTATATAATATTTTAACTCAAATTCGTATCGTACAAACAACAATTACGTGATTAAAATAAAATAACACCACAAAATACACACAGATCATCTCGCCCATTTGAAGAAAGAGAACCACGACATCACGATCTACATTTCCCTCTTTTCGGAATTCTCCGGCGTGAAGTCGTAAGTTTTCCGACAAATCCCGAAGCACTCCGATTTTACTTATTTTTACTTGTTTATGGGTTATTTAAGCATATAATGTTCAAATATGGGTTGAGTAAAAGTTTCAAGTCAAACGGAAACCGGAAAACACCTTTTCAGCTCATTTTCCGACCAACAGCTCGTTATGTCGCAGAGGCTCCAAGCCATTTGCGACATAAGCTCTTATGTCGCCAAATTAGGTCTGATGTCGCATATAGCGACATTAGCCACTATGTGGCACTTCATTACGGATGTCGCATATAGCGACATAAAACACTATGTCGCAAAACTTATTCCCGTCGCACATAGTGACACAACACCTTATGTCGCATTAAATTGCGGATGTCGCACTTAGCGACACAAGCCCTTATGTCGTAGTCATGATCTGCGACACAACAGACTATGTCGCATATAGAAACACAAAGCCTTATGTCACACCTAATGTCGCATGAAACATAACCTAGAAAACACAGATTTTACTAAGTGTCAACCCCAGCCAGGCTCTACCCCAGACAGGCTCTACCCCAGCCAGGGGCTCTGCCCCTTGGAACCCGCCAGGGGTTGCCACCCCTTGGACCCCGCTACTAGGGGCGCTGCCCCCAGACCCTCATCACCTAAAGTTTGTAATTACTTTTAAGTATAACACTTCGAAATCAAAATAATAATGTTGAAGATTATTATTACAAACAATCACCAACGGGCCGTATACATTTTCAAAACATAATCAAATCAACCAAATCGTAGTAATTTGGACATTCTAGTTGGACGAACAACTACAAAGGTAGTCTTTCTAGATACCTACTCACATTTATAACCATCACGTGTCTTGGACACCCTCAGGTTACCAGTCTTCGGACAACTCATTTCGGCTAATCAACGCAAGTTTATTAATTTAAACTCTCAAGACTCAGGTGAGTCTCATAGCCCCTATTTTACTGTTTTACTCAGGGGTGTGATATCATTGCTTGTTTTATTTTAACGATATGAACGCAAGTACGAAAACAAATAATTACTACATGGGTTATCTCACTAATCTTTTAAAGCCCTCCTCAGCATAGTTTGGTAATACGTTGTAGCGTGAATATTAGTATATGGTACCATATAGGATTGACCCTCCTCGTCCAGGTTAGCATGCACTAACTCGGTAAACGGATGTACTAATATTTGTTCAGACGAGTGTAGATTAGGCACTCGTGGGAGACACCTCGATCAGGATACCTTAAATGTGGACCTGACACCTCGAGTTAAGCTCAGACTATGTGCTCATGGCTGTAAAACTTTTATTTTGCTTAATTGCAATTTAAATTCAATTAAATCTTGCGGTTCATACAATATGTGTTGACATACAAACCTGTAAGCTCACCAACGTTTCGCTGACCCATTTTAGCATGTATCACTGGTACCCAGCAGTAGATTGGATTCCCAATTCAGGAATCATTAGCTCGTGTCAGCATGCAAACATTCAGAGATTTAGCTGCATTATTATATTTTGTATAAATTAGTTATGTATGTAAATCTCTCGATTTCAAGCTGAGCTAGTGTAAACTATATTTTGATGTAAACTTTGGTTTTATCAATACAAATTGTAAAATGACGCATATAGAGTCGTTCATCATATCTTTGTGCTGTGATTATTGATTAGTAGCGCCCGGACCCTATTCGCTTCCACAACCCGAACTTGGGGGTGCGACAGATTGGTATCAGAGCCTAAGGTTATAGTGAACTAGGTTGCATTTAGTGGGCCTAGACTATGACCGTTAGGCAGTATTCCTCATTAAGTATGATCAGGTTCAGTGACTACATTGTATTAGTTTAATTTAACATAGCCTGATCAACTATGTACAATTAAAAGAATATGATGTAAGATCTGAAAAGAGTCATGACTGAACAGGATACACTAGTTGACTCTGACCTCGAGAGAACCGAAACTCAAACATGTCTATGTTAGACACTTTAGGCTGTTATGTGATATATATATATATATATATATATATATATATATATATATATATATACATAGATAGGCCTCGCTCCCGCTCAATATCTTAGGCTATATTATATATGTATTATATGAATATAGCCCTCATTCTTTCTAACGCTTTGTCTCAGAATGGCAAACACACCACCCTATTCGTCACGCTCTCATCCGTATGGATCGCGAAACCCAAGGGTAGCTAGGAGGAACAACAGGTTGCCTCAAGCTGACCCATACCCCACTCACTCCACTTTGTCGGACTTAGCCACTAGGCTACACCGCCACGAGCAACGACTTAATACTATGGATATCGAACTCCAAGAAACCAATGAAAACTGGAGACTCACATCACTCGAACATATCAATCAAGTCTCCGAAGATCATTTAAATACCATCAGCAACTTGGACACCCTCGACAACCGTCTGGGTGAAACCATCGAAACTATGGAGGTTGTCCACAACCAAGTGATCGGCAACCGAAATGAAATCTCCGTCCTACAATCAAGGCTGAATCGGTGCGAGACACGTCTAAGGGAAACCGAGGACGCCCACCGAATGGTTAGCAGACTTGCAGAATCTGTAGACCATCTCACCGCACTACTGCCACAACTCAATCTACGCCAGGATTAGCTTACGCTAAATCTGTACTTCATCATGCTTTTGTAGGACCTATGTAATTCGACCGGATGTAATGATTCCCGGCACTTTTGTAACATTTCTAAGTCTGTGACTTTTGAAACTCCTAACTAGAAATTGTCTGTAATCATTTGACTTCGTATTATAAATTGACAATTTCTCCCGTTATTTCTACATTGTGATTTTACCATGTGATATTGTATATTACCACTTTTATATATATACATCTAATGTACTTATTATTCTGGTACCACCTCTCATATACCTTTTATTTCTCTCTTGAAGAATCATGCCGCCAAAGAAGAAAAGTTACAGTGATGCCGAACTTGCTGTCGTCGTATCTCGAGCAGTGGCCGATGCTTTGGCTGCTCGGGATTCACCTCGAAACTCTTGAAGCAATGACAAAACCCCAGTCAATACTCCTGTTATCAAACCTTGCTCTTATAAGGATGTCCTTAGCTGCAAACCACTCTACTTTAAAGGCACGGAGGGTGCTATTGGCCTAATCAGATGGATTGAACATATGGAATCCGTCTTCAACCTCTGTAACTGTACGGAGGATAACAAAGTCAAGTTTGTTGCCTACACCTTTCAGGAAGGTGCACTTACATGGTGGAACACCCATGCAAACTCTGTGGGCATTGAGATAGCAAATCGACTTCCTTGGGCTGAACTGAAGAAAAAGCTTAGGGAAAAATACTGTCCCGAAGAAGAACTGCACTATCTGGAGGAAGAGTTTTGGCACTTGACAGTGCAGGGAACTGACATTGCTGGATATACCACCAAATTCTAGCAATTCGCTTTGTTATGCCCGGGTTTAGTTGATCCGGAGGAGAAATGCATCAAGAGATACATCTGCGGCCTCCCGGAGAATATCCAGGGGAAGGTCGCCTTGTCTAAACCAACCAGTGTTGAAAGTGCAATCCGGTTAGCTCATGAACTCGTGGCAATGGTCGTTAGCCATGAGACACCACTCCCATCCTCCAGCCATAAATGCAAATCCTCTGAACACCACGACCAACCAAACAAGAAACCCAACGTCGTCCAAGCTTACACCTCCAACACGGAACCCAAATGCGGGTATACTGGGAATAAACCCTATTGTTCCAAGTGTAACCGCCACTACGAGGGTCAATGAAATACCCCTTACAACAACTGCAGGAGGTACGGGCACTCGACAAAAGATTGCCGAGCTCCCAAATCCAACAACAATACCTCCAACAACAACAACACCAGGCCACCAAGAGCCTGCTTCGAATGTGGGAACACCGGGCATTTCAGGAATGAAATGCTTAAAGCTGAAGAACAACAACAAAAACAACAACAGAAACAACAATGCTAGAGGTAGAGCCTTCGTACTCAACTCTGGGGATGCCCGCGAAGACCCTAATGTGGTCTCGGGTATGTTCCTCCTCAACAACTTAACTGCTTCTATTCTATTTGATACTGGTGCCGATAGAAGCTTTATTTCTGATGAATTTTACCCATTGATTGACATCACCCCTGTTGCTCTAGATGTTAAGTACACTGTAGAACTAGCGAACGAAAAACTCATAGAAACCGATAGTGTGATAACTAATTGCACTTTAAACCTAGCCAACGAAACCTTTTCAATCGATCTTATGCCTGTTGAAATTGGAAATTTCGACGTCATCATAGGAATGGACTGGTTGTCCAGATACCGAGCCGAAATCGTTTGTTACGATAAGATCGTTCACATCCCTCTCGCCGCCGGTAGAACTTTGATCATACAGGGGGAGACCGGTAGGACGAGACTAAACAACATCTCTTGTTTGAAAACCCGAGAATTTCTAAGAAAAGGGTATACGGAATTCCTCGCACACATCATGGAGAAAAAGTCGAAGGAGAAGCGACTTGAGGATGTGCCCATGGTTCGAGACTTTCCAGAAGTCTTTCCCGAAGAACTGTCTGGCCTGCCACCGCCAAGACATGTCGAGTTCTCAATCGATCTCGTGCCAGGTGTTGCACCCGTGGCTCGAGCACCATACCGATTAGCCCCATCTGAACTTTAGGAGTTGTCCACCTTGTTACAAGAACTCCTTGATAGAGGATTCATTCGACCGAGTTCTTCACCTTGGGGAGCTCCAGTCTTATTCATGAAAAAGAAAGACGGTTCTTTCCGAATGTGCATCGACTACCGAGAGTTGAACAAATTGACCGTCAAGAACCGATATCCACTCCCGCGTATCGATGACCTGTTTGACCAACTTCAAGGGTCGAGTATTTATTCAAAGATCAATCTTCGGTCAGGTTATCATTAACTTCAAGTTCGTGACACCGATATCCCAAAAACTGCCTTCCGAACTCACTACGGGCACTATGAATTCCAGGTAATGCCTTTCGGATTAGCAAACGCACAGACCGTATTCATGGATCTTATGAATCGGGTGTGCAAACCTTACCTTGATAAGTTCATCATTGTCTTTATCGATGACATTCTCATATACTCACGAAATGAACAAGAACACGTGCAACACCTCAAAACCATCCTAGAACTACTCAGACACGAGGAGTTATATGCCAAAATCTCCAAGTGTGAGTTCTGGATAAAATCCGTTCAATCGAGGCTATCAAGTGCTAGCAAGCACCAACAACTCCAACCGAAGTACGCTAATTCTTGGGTCTTGCTGGGTACTATCGGCGATTCATTGAAAATTTCTCGAAAATAGCCCAACCACTCACGACTCTGACTCAGAAAAACAAAAAGTTCGATTGGACAGATAAACAAGAGTCAGCCTTTCAACTTCTGAAGCAAAAGCTTTGCAGTGCTCCTATTCTATCATTACCCGAAGGCACCAATGACTTCATGGTATACTGCGATGCTTTTCACCAAGGTCTTGGTTGCGTGCTAATGCAACGAGACAAGGTCGTTGCCTACGCCTCTAGACAACTCAAAATTCATGAAAAGAACTACACCACCCACGATCTTGAGCTTGGAGTTGTCGTCTTCGCTCTCAAAATCTGGAGATACTACCTTTATGGCACTAAGTGCACAATCTTTACTGACCACAAAAGTCTCCAACACATATTCGATCAGAAGGATCTCAACATGAGGCAATTTTGGTGGGTCGAGTTGCTTACCGACTACGATTGCGATATCAAATACCATCCGGGTTTGGCCAATGTAGTTGCCGATGCCCTCAGTCAAAAAGAAAGAACAAAACCACTTCGAGTCCGAGCCCTCAGTATGACCATTCACAATGATCTAAACATTCGAATTCTCGCTGCTCAACTCGAAGCTCTGAAACCCGACAACGTCAAAAATAAAGCCTTGCGAGGCATGTATAAACAATTCAAAATCAAACCTAACAGAGTTAGGTACCTCTCTAACCGAATCTGGTTACCCAGTTTTGGAGACCTGCGAGACTCGGTGATGGATGAAGCTCACAAGTCCAAATATTCTATTCACTCGGGATCCGATAAAATGTACCACGACATCAAGAATTTTATTGGTGGCCGAATATGAAAGCTGAAATCGCCACATACGTCAACAAGTGTCTTACTTGCTCAAAAGTCAAAGATGAGTATCAGAAACCTTCTGGTTTACTCCAACAACCCGAGATTCCTGAATGGAAATGGGAGCAAATCGCCATGGATTTCATAACCAAACTTCCTAAGTCATCGAGCGGTTGCGATACCATTTGGGTGATCGTCGATCATCTCACAAAATCTGCCCATTTCCTTCGATCAAGGAAACCGATAAAATGGAACGCCTTACTCGAATCTACATCAAAGAAATTGTTTCTCGACACGGCGTTCCAATCTCGATTATCTCAGATAGGGATAGTCGCTTCACATCTCACTTTTCACAATCGCTTCAGTGATCATTGGGTACCCGCCTTGATATGAGTACCGCATACCACCCTCAAACCGACGGCCAAAGTGAACGAATGATTCAAACACTGGAAGACATGCTACGAGCCTGCGTAGTTGACTTCAGTGTAAACTGGGAAAAACATCTACCATTGTGCGAGTTTTCGTACAACAACAGCTATCACACCAGCATTAAGGTTGCACCTTTCGAGGCACTGTACGGTCGTAAGTGCCGATCACCTATATGTTGGACCGAAGTGGGAGACAATCAACTCACTGGTCCTGAACTCATCCACAAAACAACCGAGAAAATCTTCAAGATTCAAAACAAACTCAAAGCTGCACGTGATCGTCAGAAAAGTTATGCTAATGTGAGACGCAAACCACTCGAGTTCCAGGTTAGGGATCGAGTACTACTCAAAGTTTCACCTTGGAAAGGTGTCATTCATTTCGGAAAAAGCGAGAAGTTAAATCCCAGGTACATTGGACCATTCAAGATCCTCGAGAGGATTGGTCAAGTGGCATATCGATTGCAGCTGCCATCCGAGCTCAGCAGCGTGCATCCCACTTTTCACATTTCTAACTTGAAGAAATGTCTGTCAGATGAGACACTTATCATTCCACTCGATGAAATTCGAGTTGATGACAAGCTTCATTTTGTTGAAGAACCCACACAAATCATAGACCGTGAGGTCAAACAACTCAAAAAAAGTCGTATTCCCATTGTCAAAGTCAGGTGGAATTCACGGCGTGGGCCGGAATTCACCTGGGAACGGGAGGACCAGATGCGACTCAAGTATCCTCAGTTATTCACTGACGCTACTTCAATCACGACTTCAAACTAAATTTCGGGACGAAATTCTCCTAACTGGGAGAGAATGTGACACCCGTCAAATTAGGACTAGTAATTAATGCCTAATCAAGTGTAATACATGTAATTAGTTATGTGTTAGGCTAATTAATGTATCAATATATATATATATATATATATATATATATATATATATATATTGTTGAATATATACTAGTATGCGATTTGATTAAATCCTACAAGTTTGAAATCGAAAGCTATTCGGTTCAATTAATACGGACGTCGGTGAACAATTTTATTAAATAATATAATATTATTTAATAACTCTATTTTATCCAAAATATTATTTATATAATATTTCAACTCAAATTCGTATCGTACAAACAACAATTACGCGATTAAAATAATAAATGCGCGAGCAATCAAAACAAGAGTAAGTTATATTTTATAACTCAAGTAAAAGTATTTGATGAAATACTTCAACAAAAACCTTAATAAATATTCATATTTTAAAACAATTATTTAAACAATTAAACGATCAGGGAAACGAACATCGCATGGAGCGTGAACGCGGGGACTAAAATTTGGGAGATTTCCTCCCCTATTTCCTCCCCAACATCTGCCTTCCCCCCCCCCCCTTTTTCCCCTCACTTTTTCATTATCATCTCTCTCTTCCACCTCCTTTCTCTCTAACCATAACCACCACACCACCACCACTTAATCACTAAAATAACACCACAAAATGCACACGGATCATCTCGCCCATTTGAAGAAAGAGAACTGATGGACGCTAAAATGTGCTATTTTATAGTGCTAATTACCCCTTTATTCAATACATTTCTTATGCATTTCATGTCAATAAGATACTCAATTCGTTCATATTTGCATTTAGGAATTATTTGGACCTTGAATTGGAAAAGAAGCAGAAAACAAGTCATTATTGAAAAAAAGGAGGTGAAAAGATTAAAGTTTGAAGAATGGAGGTCGATTTGGTGAAAAGTTATATTTTTCAATCCATACGGCGTATGGATGTCCATACGGCGTATGGATTGAGTGAGCCGGGCCGCCGGAGTACACGGGTAGGATCCATGGGCTTTTCAATCCATACGGCGTATGGATTGATTCGGCAGAAACCCTAAAAAGCCTAAATCACTTCATTTGGAGGGGTTATCACTCACTTTTCTACACAACCGATTTTTATCACTAAAAACCCTTAATCTAGAGCATTTTGATGATCAAGAAGCAAGAAGAATTGAAGGCTATCAATTGCTAATTCATTTATTTCGATTTCTCTGTTCAAAAACATTTCTTTCTTTCATTTGATTATGATTTCGGTTATGATAATGAATCTGAGTTTCTGTGATAATATGATTGGCTAATTCTTTATATTATTTGCTTGGATAATGATATTTAGATTACGGATTGATTATTGATTTGCGGATTTAATTGAATTTATTGAAAGTTTATGTGTTTATTGAAGATCGTTGGTTATTGAATGATTATTACTGATTACCTAACGTGGTTTTATGATTAATTGAGATTGATTTCCTTTTAATTATAAGATTATTGATAATTGTTGATTTCAATTGACGATTGTTGCTGAATATATTGAGTTTGACAGGTTAGGGTTAATAATTGATAATGGTCATTGATGAACGAGATAACTTTAATTAGTTATAGACTTTGTTGATTCAAGTCAAGAGAATAAATCACATGAACGGTGTTGGTTTAATTTAGAATACAATCTGGTGGGCAACATTAAATTAAACTGTTAGTGTGTTGAAATCAACCTTGTGTCTTTTTTGATTGTGTTTATATCAATTTGTCTTGTAAGGAAGATTAGTTATATTTGTCAAAGCACCAATAAACCCATATGTTAGTAATTCAATAAGATGATTTCCGAAATCTAAGGAAAGTGATCCAAGCAAATGCATTTCTTTTATCATTTGAATTAAATATTTTGTTTAAGTAATTATTTTATCATTTCTTTATTACCTAATTAAGTTTTATTTAATAAATCAATTTTCATAATTGTTTGCCAATTGTTCGATCGGAACTAAAACGCCCTCCTCTTTTATTTGTTTTTCTTATTTGTATAAATTTCCATTTTATTTGAATTAATATCCGTTCCCTGTGTTCAACTCGGACTTACCATACTATACTATTACACGATCAGGTATTCTTGCCTGTGTTGTGTATAGTAAGAAGGTATTTCTATTTATGATTTTGACTCTGTTTACACAGCATCCATTTTTTGGCGCCGCTGCCGGGGAACGGTTTGTTTTGATTCAATAAATTGGAGTTTGTTTAGTTGTTACTTGTCTATTTATTTAGTAGTTATTAGCTTTGTTACAACTTTTATCTATTGGGGTACTTTTGTGAATATTAATTTGAGTTGTTCTGTTAGGGTTGTCAGAGTGCCTGTTCTGCTGACTTTATAAGTTAATTGCAGGTAGTTTATGACCCGAACAACGAAACCTGACCTTACCGACCCTTTTGAAGAACCCGAACGCATATTTCATCAAAGAAGATGCGCTGCTTCCACACCTCCTAACTCACCGTTAATTAACACTTTTCTTGTCAACGATTTCGAGGTTTTTACCAATAACCTTTTCACCCCACGAACCCGAAACTACCATTCGTATTTAGAAAGCGATTTCGGGGAGTATTTACAATTCCTTTTTAGTGATCAACCAGAACCAGATAACCTAATGGCAGACGATATCGCTAACATGACTTTAGAGCAGTACTCTATCACGATGCGCACAGATCTTGGGCCAGGAGTTGTGAGGCCAGCTATTACGCGAGAAGTGGAGTTCGAAATCAAGGGACAGTTTCTCAAGGAGCTTAGAGAGACTCCTTTCAGAGGAGAAGATTCGGAAGACGCTAACGAGCACGTTGAGAAGATACTGGAGATTGCCGATATGTTTAATGTTCCCAATGTTACACGCGATCAAGTTTTGCTCCGAGTGTTTCCGATAACACTTAAGGGAACTGCAAAACGATGGATTTCAATTGAACCTGCCGGATCCATCACCACTTGGGAAGATCTTCACACAAAGTTCCTCAAGATGTATTGCCCACCGTCCAAGACGTCAAAGATGATCGAAGACATTCGAAATTTTAAGCAAGACATCGATGAGTCGCTTCATCAAGCATGGGAAAGGTACAAGGACTTGATGCATAAATGTCCACAACACGATCTAAACGACCAACAAATCGTTATGGTATTCTACAAAGGAGTGGATCGTGCTATGAGATAACAACTTGATGCTCAAGGATCTATTCCAAAGAAGATTCCTAGGGAAGCTTTGGAGGCCATTCGTGATCAAGCCAAGCATTCTCATCTTTGGGATGATGGCACCTCTAGGAGAAAAAGGTCAGCAAGCAATGATGATGGTCTCACCGCCATTACTGCTAAGCTTGACAGCATGGGAAGAGACATAAAGAAGGTAACAGAGACTGTTCATGCAATCCAAGTAGGGTGCGACAACTGTGGAGGAACGCATCTAGTCGGGGATTGTCCCGAGATTGAATTCGGAGAAGCAAAAGAAGAAGTAAAGTTTGGCGAAGGTCAAGGAAACTACCACCAAGGCGGAGGAACCTTTTTCCGATGACCTTATCAGGAAGGAAACCGCCCGTTTGGCCAAACTCAGTCAGGACTTTACACCAAGGAGCAACCTGCAACACCTTTTCCCGAGAAGAAGACCAACCTTGAAGAAATGATGGGAAGGTTCTTGACCACTAATGAGCAATTTATTGTTAATGCTGGACAACGTATGGACACGACTGAAGCATTAGTGAGAAATCAAGGTGCTGCAATTAAGCAGATTGAGGGAAATATTTCCAACATAGCTAAGGTTCTCCAAGAGAGGTTTCCTGGAACTCTCCCAGGATTCACCGAAACCAAACCACGTGATCAGGCTAAAGCAGTAATTACCCGAAGTGGAAAGGTTCATGAAGATCCACTTGTAACGAAGAAGCCTGTATCTCAACCTCTACCTGAAAAGGAGAAGGAAGTAGAAGTTTTCGGAAGCCCGAAGAGGAGTACTAAGGATGATCAAAGTGCTAGGGATAAGCAATACGATAAGGATCATGCACCGGCACCTCCCTATCCAGCAGCTTTGAGAAGAGGGAAGGATGAAGCTCATTATCACCAATTTCTCGAGAATTTGAAGCAACTCCACATTAACATTCCGTTTGTGGAAGCCATTGCTCAAATGCCTAAGTATGCGAAATACTTGAAGGAGCTTTTAACTAATAAAAGAAAGTTAGCTGAAGCGACCACGGTAACGATGAATGAGAGATGCTCAACGGTGATGCAAAATAAACTACCACCAAAAATGAAAGACCCAGGGAGTATTACTCTCCCTTGTCTTATCGGAAGTTTAGACATCATCAATGCACTGGCCAACTTGGGAGCAAGTATATCAATCATGCCTTACACTATATATGCTAGACTCAAATTAGGGGAACCAAAGCCAATCAGAATGTGCATCGAGTTAGCCGATCGTTCGGTTCAATATCCAAAAGGGATGATCGAGAATGTACTGGTAAAGGTTGATAAGTTTGTTTTCCCGTGTGATTTTGTGATTCTCGACATGGTTGAAGATTCGAGGGTGCCTATCATTTTGGGATGACCTTTTCTAGCCACTGCAAGGGCGTTGATTGATGTTTTTGATCGAAAGATCACTTTGAGAGTTGGAGATGACAAAGTAGTGTTTGATATTAACACGTCAATGCAGTATCCTATTGCAGTTGATGATACTTGTTACTTTGTTAGTACTAGAGAAATGTCCGATGATGAGGAATTTCTACAAAGTCTCATGGAAGATGAAGATCTTGATCCCATGATTCTTGATCGATGGACAGGAAGCTTAGAAGCAATACGAGACATCGAAGAATTAGATAAATTTCTAGAGGATATAGAGACCTCGTTTGATGAGGAGTTGGAGAATAAAGAACATAAGTTGATAGAGATCGAAGAGTCGGAGTTGACTGATGGAATTTTAATCAAGAAGGAAACTCGCATTACTATGCATGGGGTTCCTTGCTCGAGAGAAGAAGTGTTGGCGGTAAAATCCTCATTTGAAGAACCACCAAAGTTAGAATTGAAAGATTTACCGACCCATTTGGAATATGCATACTTGCAAGGAGAGTCGGATCTATCGGTTATCATTTCATCTCAGCTGTCGGCTTATGAGAAAGAAAGTTTATTGAAGGTTTTGAAGGAACACAAGCAGGCTATAGCTTGGACGATTAGTGATATCAAGGGAATAAGTCCTTCTTACTGCACTCATAAAATCCTTATGGAATCTGACTTTAAGCCAGTAGTGCAACCGTTGAGGCGATTAAATCCCAAGGTGACGGATGTGGTACGAAAAGATATAATCAAGTTGTTGGACTCTGGATTGATATATCCAATTTCCGATAGCCCCTGGGTCAGCCCCATACATATTGTACCTAAGAAGGGAGGTATGACAGTGGTTGCTAATGAGAAGAATGAACTTATTCCTACTAGAACTGTTACCGGATGGAGGGTCTGTATTGATTATAGGAAGTTGAATGATGCTACTGTCGGAGTTCGGTGCGAACGCGCAGCGGAAAAACACGGATATAAAACGATATTTAAAACCGAACTCTTTCATTTAATCAACATGCACAAAACAATAGCTACAATAGAGATAAGAACAAGAATCATACCCTTGAAGCGTGATTCCGATCGATACGATCTTCGGCTCGAACGAGAACCTCTCTATCGGGGAGACACCCAAAGTTCCGATCTCGATTAGTATGCTTTCGGTCACCGTTTCCAGCCCCTTAGCTCCACGAAACATCCCTTGATCACTTATCTATCTTCACCAAACCGCAACACCACACCTTTGTGTATTGCGTATCCGAAATCCTCAAAGTCTTGAGATTTCGGACTGATTTTAGTGATGAACTTATGCAGATTTTTGTGGACTGTTTTTGGGTTTTTTTCTTGAGAGAAAAACGTGGGAGAGAGATGGAAAACAAGTGTTAGACAGTGTGAGAGAATGGGGAGGTGGAGTCTTATGAAAGATTCAAGAAAGTCACAACTTTCTAGACATGCAATCTTGAGAATACAAAATGCATGGAATCTTTTATTATGTTTAATTAATTACTAGTTATAAGTATAACTAATTAATTAAACAAACTCAACCTTACTAATAATTTAGACCATTAACAAATGTCTAGTTAGCTACTCTCATGTATGAAAGCATATTAAACGATTTTCGACCGGCCTTTGCGTGTGACCGAATAGGATAAATGGACTTTATATTATTATGTCATGGGCATATCTTTGAATCATATGTACCACGGTCAAACCCGAAGCCAACCCGAGAACATTGATTCCAACAGACTCCCACTTGCACAGACATGAATAATATTTTTATGTTTAAAAGAACATACTAAATGTAACCAGTGCAACGACATGTTACATTTCCTATTATTTGATTTACATCAATTCTCCTTTTGTTCTAGATATCATTATGAACGTGTGACATGGTTAAGTGTCAATCAACATCGTTCAAGATTATGTTTCTCGATCGAGATTTGTGGTGATCATTATAGACTGCAATCATACTGATTCAGTGTTAGCATGGCCATGCTTTTAACATCAGCACAAATCAACGAGGGGCCCAGTGATATCACTTCAAATCGCTTAAAGAAGAAGGAACAAATTGTTTCGACTACATAGACATCCATCACATCTCATGTTGTACCCAATCTACACCCTTATAACTGGCATTTACGCACAGCGTTAGATGCAGGTCAAAGTACAACACAATTTGTGTCAGGATTCTCATGTATCTCCACTCTAGGATAAAGATGCTGCCATCTTAGAATTACCTATTGACTTAAAACCATGCAGTAATTCCTAAGTGTGGTCACTCCAGAACCTTGAATCAATTATCAAGTTCCTCATGAACGTACTATCATATAAACCTATATAACTACACTTCATAGCAGCCTTAATTCAATTCTCTCTCCATTAGAGAATGACTGATTGTGGAAGTTTATGAATTAATATTCAATAGAGTGTAAAACATGTAAAATTTTAAACAAGATAATATACAATGAAATGATCGCGTCATGCGTATTATATAATCTCCATATACAAAATCATCAAATCATTGTAATAGATTATTATCCATTGTTCAAGGCGTCAGACTTAATATATATTAAAATACAATCAAAGCAGGTCATACATAACACGAACACCAATAGATCTACGATGAGCATCATGCTTGGTCTGTGACAAAGGCTTGGTGAATGGATCATCCAAGTTTTCATTTGTGTTTATTCTGCTTATGACAATGTCCCTTTCTGCGACAACTTGACGAACATAATGGTACTTTCTGAGTATGTGCCGTGTGCGCTTTCGAGACCTCGGTTCTTGAGCTAAGATAACCGTACTCTCATTGTCGCAGAAAATCTCAACGGGATCATTTATAGTCTGAACTACTCCTAGATCCCCGATGAACTTCTTTATCCACATGGCCTCTTTAGCAGCTTCACTAAGTGCTATGTACTCAGATTCTGTTGTCGAATCTGCAATAGTGCTTTGCTTGGAGCTTCTCCAAGTAACTGCGCCACCATTCAGTGTAAACACAAATCCTGATTGCGAGGAGCAATCATCTCTATCTGATTGGAAGCTAGCATTAGAATATCCTTTGATATTCAGTATATCTTCCCCACCATAGACCAAGAACATCTCTTTTGTCCTCCTAAGATACTTCAGAATGTTCTTGACTACTATCCAGTGAGCTTCCCCGGGTGTGGCCTGATAACGACTAGTCATGCTTAAAGCATATGATACGTCAGGCCTAGTGCATATCATGGCATACATGATCGATCCTATAGCCGAAGCATATGGTATACGAATCATCATAGCTACATCTTTATCAGAAGTAGGACATTGAGCTTTGCTCAGTGTCATGCCAGGGTTCATAGGAACATACCCCTTCTTGGAGTCATGCATATTGAATTTCTTCAATATCTTATCTATGTATGCACTCTGACTTAGCCCAATTAGTCTCCTAGATCTACCATGATAGATCTTTATTCCTAAAATGTACGCTGCATCTCCCATATCTTTCATTGAGAAACATTTCCCCAACCAAGCTTTGACAGCTTTCAATGTCGGGATATCATTTCCAATGAGTAATATGTCATCGACATATAATATAAGGAAGACTACAACGCTCCCACTGGACCTGACATAGACACATGGTTCATCCTCGCTTCTAATGAAACCAAATTCTTTGATTTTCTCATTAAAACAAAGATTCCAACTACGAGAAGCTTGCTTAAGTCCATAAATGGATTTTTGAAGCTTGCACACATGATTAGGATACTTAGAATGTATAAAACCCTCAGGTTGTGTCATAAACACATCCTCAGTTAGCTTACCATTTAAGAAAGCAGTCTTTACATCCATTTGCCATATCTCATAGTCATAAAATGCAGCTATGGCAATAAGTATTCTAATAGACTTCAACATTGCTACTGGTGAAAAAGTTTCATCGTAGTCTACACCATATCTTTGCGTGTAACCCTTAGCCACCAGTCTAGCTTTGAATGTGTGTACATTTCCATCCATGTCGGTCTTCTTCTTGAAGACCCATTTACACCCAACGGTTTTAATCCCTGGTGTATGATCAACCAAGTTCCAGACTTGGTTATCTTTCATGGATTGGATCTCGTTGTCCATAGCCTCCTGCCATTTAGCAGACTCAGGGCCTCCCATGGCTTCCTGATAAGATGTAGGTTCATCAGAATCTACTTGCGCCTCATCACCTTCAGATATGTTTAAACCATATCTTTCTGGTCTATGTCGCTCTCTATCAGACCTGCGTACAGGTAGTGGCTGTATGTCAGTTTCTCCTTCATCAATAGGTTCATCGACCTTCTGAAGAGAATCAGTATCATTATCAATTTCCATGTCGGTTGTTTCTTGAATTTCTTCAAGGTCAACAGGGCTCCCACTGATTCCTTTGGATATGATGTTCCTTTCAAGGAACGTTCCCTTTCGAGACACAAAGACTTTGTTCTCAGTAGGGTTGTAGAACAAATATCCATAAGAATTAGCTGGGTATCCGACAAAGAAACACTTCTCTGATCTGGGTTCAAGCTTATCATGAGTCTCATGACGTACGTAAGCTTCGCAACCCCAAATTCTTAGATATGACAATGAAATTGTCTTACCATGCCATATTTCAGAGGGTGTTTTGGAAACTTTCTTGGTTGGGATGAGGTTAAGGATTCCTGTGGCAGTTTCTAAAGCATAGCCCTAAAAACTGATTGAAAGCGTTGTGTGACTCATCATGGATCGAACCATATCAAGTAATGTTCGATTTCTCCTTTCAGACACACCATTATGTTGGGGTGTCCAGGGAGGAGTTAATTGTGAGATTATCCCATAATCCTTTAGATGATCACAAAATTCATGATTAAGATATTCACCGCCTCTATCAGATCGGAGAATCTTAATCCGTTTGTTTAGTTGATTCTGTACTTCGCTTTGGTATGTCTTGAACACTTCAAAAGTTTCAGAATTATGTTTAATTAAATAAACATAACCATATCTACTGAAATCATCAGTGAAAGTGATGAAGTTACGTTCACCGTGTCTAGTTGGCGATCTGAACGGACCACACACATCAGTGTGTACTAGTTCCAACAAATCCTTGCTCCTTTCACAGTTGCCTGTGAAGGGTGCTTTTGTCATTTTGCCCAATAAGAAGGATTCGCAGTCATCAAATGATTTAATATCAAATGATTCCAAAATTCCGTCCAACTGGAGTTTGGCGATGCGTTTCTTGCTTATGTGACCCAAACGACAATGCCATAGATACGATTTATCCAAACCATCTTTGGATGAACCAACATTATAGATTGAACTGTCATTTAATTTTATGGTGGTTTCTAATATGCCTCTACAAGGACTAGGCTTAAAGTAAAATATTTCATCCTTGTAGACTAGTATTGATCCATTATCAAACTTATAATCAAAACCATCCTTGAATAAAGCATTAAACGACATAATGTTTCTTGCCATATCGGCACTGTAGCAAACATTTTTCAAAACAATACATAAACTAGAATCAAAATGAAGCTTGTAATCTCCAATCATTTCAAATGAGGCAACATTCTTGTTCCCCATGATCAGATCAAGCTCCCCAGTTCGTAGCTTTCTACTTCTTGTTAGTCCCTGCACATTTGTACAAATGTGAGTACCACAACCTGTGTCCAATACCCAGGAATTAGAAGTAGAAGTATTGTTTAGTTCAATCATGAACATACCCGAAGAATTGCCAACACCACTAGCCCGTAGTGCGTTGAGCTCATTCAAGTATTTAGTACATGCACGCCTCCAATGTCCTTTCTCCCCACAATGGAAACATGTGGCCTCCTTAGGATCTTTGGCTTGTGGGATCTTAGCAGAAGATGTGGAAGCAACACCCTTGGGCTTAGGTTTGGGATTGGAACTTGGAGTTCCAACCTTGTCCTTACCATTGGATTTGTTTGCTTTCTTCTTCTTCTTGATCCCTCCTTCCCTTATGGACAAAACATCAGCAGCAGGTTTAGCTTTGGCCATGTTAGACTCAACAGTCTTCAGCATGCCATGGAGCTCCATGATGGTTTTCTCCATACTGTTCATATTGTAGTTCAATACAAACGAGTCAAAAGAACTAGTCAGCGAGTTCAGGATGAAATCCGTGGCAAGCTCCTGACTTATGGGAAAACCAAGACACTCTAGCTGGTCTATGTACCCTTTCATCTTGAGTACATGGACACTAACACTGCTGCCTGCTGCCATTTTGCAACAAACGAGAGATTTGACAGTGTTAAATCGTTACTGCTTTGCTTGCACTTGAAACATATCTTTTAACTGTGTAAGCATGTCATACGACCCTAATGTTTCCAAACCCTTTTGGAGTTCTGGAGTCATGGCCGCCAACATTAAGCAGGCTACCTCATTAGATTCGGTACGACGTTTTTCAAACTCATCCCGAACTACCTGAGTAGCTCTCGCCTATGGCTCAGCGGGTAGGGGTTCCTCAATTGACCTGATCTTACCCTCCATCCTGAGAACAATTCTTAGGTTGCGAAGCCAGTCAATGAAGTTCAAGCCATTAAGCTTATCCTTCTCAAGAAGCCCTTTTAGGCAAAAGGTAGAAATAGATGAGGAAGCAGAGTTTGTGTTTGTCGCAGACATCTGTCATTTTATAGATTGTATAAGTAAATCTGACATATTTGATCCTTGTTAAAGTAATTACCCTTGTGAGTTTTAATATTTAAAACAATTATAATTAACAAGGCTAAGATCCATATTTCACTTATAGTAATTCCGGGTATGCCGCGGAAACATTAGTTATAAGCTATTTAGGTAGGTATACTATATTACCAATTTCATCCATTATGAAATTCTTAGACTCCTGCGGGATTCAATGATAATCCATTATATCAATTGACATGTTTAATCCCTTCTATGCCAACCCTTTCTTGTGCCGGGTATACCGCGGAAAACACAAGTCCAGATTGTAAACTGTCCATGATAGATACACGTGAAATCCGGCCCAAGACTCTCGGGTATCGCGAACTTCACCTCATCCTTACCAACAGCCAATTGAAAACCGGCCCAAGACTCTCGGGTATCGCGAGTTTCAACAGGTAGAAGGTTCGAATGTGTGCACTACTCGTGGATGGCATAAAGTTTACATTTAAAAACGGGTTTTTGTTTTGTATTAGCAAAAACATTTTATACCATTTTAAAATCTTGCCAATTTTTGTGTCGTGTTTGTTAATCCATTATAACCAAACCGATTATGATGTCGCGTTTGTTAATCCATTATAACCAAACCGACTTATGATTATTATACTTTTGTTTTAAAACTATTTTCTTGTAAGCATAGCAAAGACAAATATTTAAAACAATAATAATCATCACATGCATTTATATCGGTAGTATGCCAATCCTATGCGTTTTTCCGGTAAGCCACCATACTGGAAAAACAAGGTCAATCTAAGGACAAAATAAGTAGTGGCAACGGCTCCCACTTAAACCATCATCCTTGAAGAAGACCCGCTTGCACCATCTTGAACATCATCACCGTGATTCCAATCTTGGGCGTCTCTTTACATTTTAAAACAATACTATTCTAGTTTCTATACTATTACAAATACATAGAAAGAAATTGACACATTTGTCGTTTATACAAATACATGATTAAAATGAAAAAGACGACATGCAAGCCGTTTGATTAATTATTATTACATTCATCCCGAATAAATAATACACAACCAAACATCTCATAAGGGCCATGGGCATAAACTACCGATATTCATTCAATAACTAAAACATACCAAATATCATCATTCGAGTGCTTCATAATCTCATGTACCATTCGACAAGGGCTGAAATTTCGACTCGGTTACTAGTTATTATAACCAACCCTTATAACACTTTATAATATCTACAAATGTAACATTTAAAGACTCAAAAGAGGCTGTTTATATTCAATCTAAAACCGTATACAAAATCTGTCCAAAACAGTCCGTAATAAACATATGAACTTATGCAGATTTTTGTGGACTGTTTTTGGGTGTTTTTCTTGAGAGAAAAACGTGGGAGAGAGATGGAAAACAAGTGTTAGAGAGTGTGAGAGAATGGGGAGGTGGAGTCTTATGAAAGATTCAAGAAAGTCACAACTTTCTAGACATGCAATCTTGAAAATACAAAATGCATGTAATCTTTTATTATGTTTAATTAATTACTAGTTATAAGTATAACTAATTAATTAAACAAACTCAACCTTACTAATAATTTAGACCATTAACAAATGTCTAGTTAGCTACTTTCACGTATGAAAGCATATTAAACGATTTTCGACCGGCCTTTGCGTGTGACTGAATAGGATAAATGGACTTTATATTATTATGTTATGGGCATATCTTTGAATCATATGTACCACGGTCAAACCTGAAGCCAACCCGAGAACATTGATTCCAACAGCTACGCGCAAGGATCACTTTCCTTTGCCCTTCATCGATCAAATGCTCGAGCGTTTAGCCGGAAAAGAATACTATTGCTTTTTAGATGGATTTTCTGGTTACTTCCAAATTCCGATAGATGCACATGATCAAGATATGACCACGTTCACATGCCCATTCGGGACTTTTCCTTATCAAAGAATGCCTTTCGGCTTGTGCAATGCACCCGCTACATTTCAGAGGTGCATGATGACGATTTTTGATGACATGGTGGAGGATAGCATGGAGATATTCATGGATGATTTCTCCGTTTTCGGAGGTTCTTTTGACAAGTGTTTAGAAAATCTGAAAAAAATGTTGCAAAGGTGCGAGAGTTCAAATCTTGTTCTAAATTGGGAGAAGTGTCATTTTATGGTTCGTGAAGGAATCGTATTGGGACACAAGATTTCAAGTGTTGGGATTGAAGTAGACCAAGCCAAAATCGAGGCAATAGCAAAACTGCCACCCCCAACAAATGTCAAAGGAATACGAAGTTTCTTAGGACATGCGGGATTTTATCGCCGTTTTATCAAGGATTTTTCTAAGATAGCTCGTCCAATGAATAAATTGTTGGAGAAAGAGGCAAAGTTTGAATATTCCAAGGAATGTCTTGATGCATTCAATCTTTTGAGAGAGAAGTTAGTATCTGCACCCATCATGATTAGTCCAAATTGGGATCTTCTCTTTGAACTAATGTGCGATGCTAGTAATTATGCTGTTTGGGCGGTGTTAGGTCAGAGGGTTGATAAGAAGTTTCAACCTATTTATTACGCCAGAAAGACTTTGACAAACGCACAGGATAATTACACTAAGACTAAGAAGGAATTGCTCGCAGTTGTTTTCGCGTTTGATAAATTTCGTTCTTACTTGATCTTGTCGAATACGGTAGTGTTTACCGATCATTCAGCGTTGAGATATTTGTTTAGTAAGCAAGATGCGAAGCCAAGGTTGTTGCGATGGATTTTGTTACTACAAGAGTTTGATATAGAGATTCGAGACAAGAAAGGAGCCGAAAATTTGGCAGCTGACCATTTGTCACGATTAGAAAATCCTGAGCTGGATAAGTTAGATGAATCGGAAATTCAGGATAAATTTCCTGATGAAAGTTTGTAGAAGGCAATTTTGAATGAATTTCCATGGTTCACCGATATTGCAAATTGCCTAGTTACAAATACTCTTCCGTCTGGATTGGACTTCAACCAAAGAAAGAGATTTTTCTCATCTTTACGATATTACTTCTAGGAAGACCCGTACTTGTTCAGACAGTGTGCTGATGGAATAGTCTGAAGGTGCGTAGCTGGAGAGGAATGCGACATAATTTTAGAGCACTGTCATGATGGTCCGGCTGGAGGACATCATGGTCCTAATTATACTGCAAGAAAGGTATTAGAGGCAGGTTTTTACTGGCCAACAGTTTATAAGGACGCATTCAAGTATGTGAAGGAGTGTGATGCCTGCCAACGCACTGGAAAAATTTCTAAGAGAGATGAGATGCTACAAAATCCAATAATGGTGAGTGAGATTTTTGATATCTGGGAATAGATTTCATAGGCCCGTTTCCACCTAGGAATGGAAATAAATACATTATTGTGGCTGTTGATTATGTCTCTAAATGGGCTGAAGCGAAGGCACTACCAACGAATGATGCTAGGGTAGTGGTGAAATTTCTTAAGCAGTTGTTTTCCCGTTTTGGAGCACGGAAAGCTTTAATTAGTGATCGGGGGACGCATTTCACAAATGCTCAATTGGAAAAAGTGTTGCAGAAGTATGGAGTCAACCACAAGTTTTCGACTGCTTATCATCCACAACCAAGTGGTCAAGTGGAAGTAACCAATAGGGGATTGAAGCGTATTTTAGAACGTTCAATTGAAGGAAATCCTAAGAATTGGTCATTTAAGTTGGATGATGCATTATGGGCGGCACGAACAACTTTTAAGTCATCAATTGGAACAACACCTTATCGTCTTGTTTATGGGAAGGCTTGTCACTTACCTTTCGAATTGGAGCATAAGGCATATTGGGCTCTAAAGCAGTGCAATCTTGATGATCAGTTAGCTGGAAAAGAGAGAATGGCCCAGCTAAATGAGTTGGATGAGTTAAGGGTGAATGCCTATGACAATTCACGACTGTTTAAGGAGCGAACAAAGAAATGGCATGATGCTCGTCTTAAGTCGAATCATACATTTGAGAAAGGTGATAAGGTTCTCCTATACACTTCACGCTTGCATTTGTTTCCCTGGTAAGTTAAAGACATGCTGGATGGGACCTTTTGTAGTTGAAAGAGTTTATCCCTTTGGAGCGGTTGATCTGCTAGGTTATTCTGGAAAGACTTTCAAGGTAAATGGAAGTCGGTTGAAGAAATACTATGGTGATGCAAGGGACTCCAAGCGTGATTTGGAGATGAATTTGAGTTAAGTTACGAAGTAAAATGTCGAGCTTACCGACGTGATAAATAAAAGCGCTTACGGGAGACAACCCGTTATTTTTATTATTTTGTTTTCTTGTTTTTGTTTGTAGGTTTGAACTTTGTGGGTGTGTTCCCTGGAAACCCTCATGAGACTACAACTCATCCATTCAGGATACTGAAAGGTTTAAAGGCTTGTTGCATTCGCTAAATGCAATCGTGTAGCCTACGGAAGTGTGTTGTTGTATATTTTTCTTATATGGATCACCTTCTAATTTTTTCTTCTTGATCAGGGGAGTTTTTCTGTTTCACTTCTTTTCTATTCCCTATATTATTGTTTTCTTTTGCAATGAGGACATTGCATACTCTTAAGTGGGGGATGGGGGAAAAGAAGTTTGTTTGTCTTTAAGATATGAATGGTAAATATTGAGTTAAAGTGCATTCTATGTTAGTCATTTTTCAGCCAAAATTTTAGATTTTAAAATTGTATTCTGCGTTAAGTTTAGCAAATCTTGTAACATATTTTGGGAATTCAATGAATGAAATGTATCTAATTTTTAAATATTAGATAGTTCATTATGTGATGTATCGATAGGCAATCTTTTTGAAGGTTATTGAGTTATTAAGAAATTTAATACTTAAAGTAGGGATTTACCTTAAGAGGATCTTTAACAAGGTATAACTTTAGTCCTAATTCTTATATGATAGCGTGTTATAATCCATAATTTTGGGATCCTAATTATCTTCATTTGAGAATATACTGGGTGTTGACTCCTCTGTTGTACATAAGTACAAACCTGGTTTCCGTCAGTATATTTGATAAAAAATAAGAAAGAAAAGAGTACGAAGGACTCATGAATTGAAAAAACCAAAACCAAGTTATGTCGCTCTGTTGTACTAAGGTACAAACCTGTCACCAATGTCTTGGTTTGAAAAATGATTGATTTATTTGGATGTTCATTATCTGGAAAATTGTGACATGTTATTTATATGAGGGTATTTTGCTATTGAGAATCAAGGGTAAATCCTGCTAGAATAATAAAAGTTGAGCTCAATTTCTGGAATTTAGATTGTTTAAGTGGTTAACAATATCGGTAATCTGAGTGAATTATCTTTTATGTCTAATAATAATGTATTAGAAGTCGTTTCCCTTAGAGAGTTTCTTGATTTCTAAGCTTTAAGGTAGAATTGATTTTAAGATAAGAATTTGGTTTGACGAGTGCTGTGTAGTATGTAAGTCCTTTTGCATTTTTGTTTGCCGTTCATATTTAAAGTTTTGAAGTTTTTGAATCAATAGTCTACTTGAGGACAAGTAGGATTCAAGTGAGGGATGTTTGATGAATACCAAAATGTGCTATTTTATAGTGCTAGTTACCCCTTTATTCAATACATTTCTTATGCATTTCATGTGAATAAGATACTCAATTCGTTCATATTTGCACTTAGGAATTATTTGGACCTTGAATTGGAAAAGAAGCAGAAAATGAGTCATTATTGAAGAAAAGGAGGTGAAAATATTAAAGTTTGAAGAATGGAGGTTGATTTGGTGAAAAGTTATATTTTTCAATCCATACGGCGTATGGATGTCCATACGGTGTATGGACTGAGTGAGCCGGGCCGCCAGAGTACGCGAGTTGGATCCATGGGCTTTTCAATCCATACGGCGTATGGATGTCCATACGGCGTATGGATTGATTCGGCAGAAACCCTAAAAAGCCTTAATCACTTCATTTGAAGGGGTTATCACTCACTTTTCTACACAACCGATTTTTATCACTAAAAACCCTTAATCTAGAGCATTTTGATGATCAAGAAGCAAGAAGAATTGAAGGCTATCAATTGCTAATTCATTTATTTGGATTTCTCGGTTCGAAAACATTTCTTTCTTTCATTTGATTATGATTTCGGCTATGATAATGAATCTGAGTTTCTGTGATAATATGATTGGCTAATTCTTTATTGTATTTGCTTGGATAATGATACTTAGATTACGGATTGATTATTGATTTGCGGATTTAATTGGATTTATTGAAAGTTTATGTGTTTATTTGAAGATCCTTGGTTATTGAATGATTATTAGTGATTACCTAACGTGGTTTTATGATTAATTGAGATTGATTTCCTTTAAATTATAAGATTATTGATAATTGTTTATTTCAATTGACGATTGTTGCTGAATATATTGAGTTTGATAGGTTAGGGTTAATAATTGATAATGGTCATTGATGAACGAGATAACTTTAATTAGTTATAGACTTTGTTGATTCAAGTGAAGAGAATAAATCACATGAACGGTGTTGGTTTAATTTAGAATATAATCTGGTGGGCAACATTAAATTGAACTGTTAGTGTGTTGAAATCAACCTTGTGTCTTTCTTGATTGTGTTTATATCAATTTGTCTTGTAAGGAAGATTAGTTATATTTGTCAAAGCACCAATAAATCCATATGTTAGTAATTCAATAAGATGATTTCCGGAATCTAATGAAAGTGATCCAAGCAAATGCATTTCTTTTATCATTTGAATTAAATATTTTGTTAAAGTAATTATTTTATCATTTCTTTATTACCTAATTAAGTTTTATTTAATAAATCAATTTTCATAATTATTTTCCAATTGTTCGATCGGAACTAAAACGCCCTCCTCTTTTATTTGTTTTTCTTATTTGTATAATTTTCCATTTTTTTTGAATTAATATCCGTTCCCTGTGTTTGACTCGGACTTACCATACTATACTATTACATGATCAGGTATTCTTGCCTGTGTTGTGTATAGTAAGAAGGTATTTCTATTTATAATTTTGACTCTGTTTACACAGCATCAAGAACCACGACATCACGATCTACATTTCCCTCTTTTTGGAATTCTCCGGCGTGAAGTCATAAGTTTTCCAACAAATCCTGAATCACTCCGATTTTACTTATTTTTACTTGTTTATGGGTTATATAAGCATATAATGTCCAAATATGGGTTGGGTAAAAGTTTCAAGTCAAACGGAAACCGGAAAACACCTTTTTGGCTCATTTTCTGGCCAACAGCTCGTTATATCGCAGAGGCTCCAGGCCACCTGCGACATAAGCTCTTATGTCGCCAAATCAGGTCTTATGTCGCATATAGCGACATAAGCCACTATGTCGCACTACATTACGGATGTCGCATATAGCGACATAAAACACTATGTCACAAAACTTATTCCCGTCGCACATAGCGACACAACACCTTATGTCGCATTAAATTGCAGATGTCGAAATTAGCGACACAAGCCCTTATGTCGCATTCATGATCTGCGACACAACAGACTATGTCGCATATAGCGACACAAAGCCTTATGTCGCACCTAATGTCGCATGAAACATAACCTAGAAAACACAGATTTTACTAAGTGTCAACCCCAGCCAGGCTCGACCCCAGCAAGGGGCTATGCCCCTTGGACCCCGCCAGGGGTTGCCACCCCTTGGACCCCGCTACCAGGGGCGCTGCCCCCGGACCCCCGTCACCTAAAGTTTGTAATTACTCCGAAATCAAAATAATAATGTTGAAGATTATTATTACAAACAATCACTAACGGGCCGTACACATTTTCAAAACATAATCAAATCAACCAAATCGTAGTAATTTGGACATTCTAGTTGGATGAACAACTACAAAGGTAGTCTTTCTAGATACCTGCTCACATTTATAACAATCACGTGTTGTGGACACCCTCAGGTTACCAGTCTTCAGACAACTCATTTCGGCTAATCAGCGCAAGTTTATTAATTTAAACTCTCAAGATTCAGGTGAGTCTCATAGCCCCTATTTTACTGTTTTACTCAGGGGTGTGATATCATTGCTCGTTTTATTTTAACTATATGAACGCAAGTACGAAAACAAATAATTACTACATGAGTTATCTCACTAATCTTTTAAAGCCCTCATCAGCATAGTTTGGTAATACGTTGTAGCGTGAATATTAGTATATGGTACAATATAGGATTGACCCTCCTCGTCCAGGTTAGCATGCACTAACTGGGTAAACGGATGTACTAATATTTGTTCAGATGAGTGTAGATTATGCACTCGTGGGAGGCACCTCGATCAGGATACCTTAAATGTGGACCTGACACCTCGAGTTAAGCTCAGACTATGTGCTCATGGCTATAAAACTTTTATTTTTCTTAATTGCAATTTAAATTCAATTAAATATTGCGGTTCATACAATATGTGTTGACATACAAACCTGTGAGCTCACCAGCGTTTTGCTGACACATTTTAGCATGTATCACTAGTACCCAATAGTAGATTGGATTGCCCAATTCAGGAATCATTAGCTCGTGTCAGCATGCAAACATTCAGAGATTTAGCTGCATTATTATATTTTGTATAAATTAATTATGTATGTAAATCTCTCGATTTCAAACTGAGCTAGTGTAAACTATATTTTGATGTAAACTTTCGTTTTATCAATACAAAATATAAAACGACGCATATAGAGTCATTCAATATATCTTTGTGCTGTGATTATTGATTAGTCGCGCCCCGACCCGATTCGCTTCCGCAACCCGAACTTGGGGGTGTGACAATTATCACTCTCAAAAGTTCCAGAAAACAGAAAGGAAAGAAAGAAAGCACATGAATTACACCAAGCATCGAAATCAACTCACGAACCTTAAATTGAAGAAAGTAATCATCTAATTTCATTCTCTTGATTCTTCTTTGTCAAAGGTAGGATCTTATTTTCATATATTTAACCTAGAAATGGATATTATGAGGTTTAAAGAAATTGGTAAGTTGTAAAATTAATTGGATGCTAATTAAAGCTTGATGGTGATTGTATTAACACTAATACAAGTTAAAGATTATGAATTTGATTAAGTTTTATTAAACTTAGTGTTGGGATTTTAGTGAATTCTTAGTAAATGATATTACGTGACATTGTTAATGATCTAAACATATTGATTAGTAATGGTTAGTGTTGATTAGAGTGTTGTTGTGATCATGTTGATCATAACTTAAAAGATGAAAATTATGAGAATTGGATTAGTTAACTTTAAAAGCCTATCTAGTCCAATTAATTGTTAAATGATTAAAAAGTGAGTCATATGTTGATAATAACTCACATTTTAATGAGTTGAACAAATTAAAGTATTGAAAGATTAGAAGTTTATGTGATCATGTAAATAAAAGCTATGTAAGTTGATTAAAGATCAACTTGTGAGAGTAAAAATTTGATAATGATGATTAGTTGAAATTGATCACCGGTTGATGTAAATATGATGTTACATGGATATGTTATATGATAGGTGATCAAAAGATGTGGCGTCCCTAAGAAAGTGTTAGATAGCATAATCGCCTAAAAAGCAAAGGTGAGTAATATGGGGGTTACATGAGTAATGATTGTATGTTTTGGATTGCTTCCGAGCAAGAGGTTCATACAACCAGTGGAAGTATTGTTTATGTTTTTATCTTGCGGTCTATTGTTAAATTTCATATATCATTGATTAATTATGTTGTTACTAAGGAATGTGATATGAATACATGCTATGTGATAAGTGTTAATAGAACTTTTGATATGTGGAAGTATAAGGAATCATGTGGAATGAGAAAAGGGTAAAGGTTACGTGTTAAATGTTGATTTTGTGAGACTATGTGGAATGAGAAAATATCACACCCCGCCAAACGGTAATTACAATTAGTGAGAGTAGTTTGCGGAAGCTTAGTGACGTGGCGGGGCTGCGAGCAGTAATACAACCAATAGATACATACATCGAGAGCATATGGTTATCGCAAAACATAATGTATTAAGATGCCAATAATTAAGTAGTTTTACAAAAGATTACAACTTAGAAAAGTTGCAACAATAGTAGTAGTGGTTGAAATAGTATTTTATAAAAATACATAACACAAAAGTAGATTTCATAAATATAACCCCAAATGAATTGTAGTAATATGAAGGAAATCCTAGTGGCCCAAAAGTAGTTGCATCCTAACAAGTCTAGGGTTATCTGTCCTGATATGCATGTAGTTCTTACCTATGCTGCTAATTTCCTGAAAAACATATAGAAATCCTCAACAAAATTGTTGAGTGAATTCACAGGTTTGTATGTAATGTAGTTGTTTATACAGCGTCAAGTAGTTATATTGTTGAAAACACAAGTTTGTCAATTAAGAGAAACATTTCCTAAAGTTGTACTTGGTAGGAAACACAAGTTATTTAATGAAAATAACATTTCCCAAAATAGTGGTTGTAGGAAACAGGTTAATTCCATTAAGGATTAATATTTCCTAAATAAGTAATAGTAGGAAACACAGGCCAATCCAACTAAGGATCAACATTTCCAAAGTAGTTGTTCGTAGGAACTCACTTCCTAAATAAAAGTTTTGTGGGAATAATTAGACGGTGATCCCTCAAAGGTTAGCTAGACCTTATAAGTTAAAGCAATGCGACCTAACCCTATAACCAAACCACGACTAGCAGTAGTTGTTTGCCAAATGGGACCTGTAAGTATACGCTCCAAAACTGTAGGAGGGTTATCATGGTGATAGTACTATCCGTATACTCAGTGGCTAGAGTCACCTAGCTAATGGTTATAGTTTGTAGCCATAAGTACTTTTACGCACTACATCGTAAGCCTAGGTCCGTTCTAGGATTCGTTGTCTAATTCCCAAAATAGTATGAAATCAGCATTTCATAAATAGTAGTTCAAGTAATCATATGAAATATCATTTCCTAAGCAAATAACGTAAATACAAACAGTATTTAAAATCAGTTTGTCGCATGCAGTAGCATAAATGTTTGCTATGTTTTTCACCCTAAGTTTTAAAACATTAAAATAGTGAAAAAGGGGCTGTGAAATCACTGTAGATACATAGATGTGATAGCTAGCGGTGAAGAGTCGTGTAGCCCGAGATACGTAAACCTATACAATGTAAACGTATTTACATAAGCGATTGATTATTTGTAGAATCACGTTAATAGTTTGTTTGTGTTAAAGAAATCGTTGATTTCCTTAATTTGTATTGTTCGTTGGTGACGATGTTTCGAAATACAAGTAATATTTCTCGAGTCATAATCTTGTTAAGTATATATGTATACATATATTTAGTTGTATATATATATATATATATATATACTTGTCGTATATTTTAAATCGTACTTTTGTTACACGTGTTTTCGTTCTAAAGGTCATCGTATATATATTTATATATATATATATATATACATGGTTTATCGTTCGAATATTTATGTTATTAGTCAACGCCAATATATATATATATATATATATATATATATATATATATATATATATATATATATACCCAGTTAAAGTTTGTACCAAAACTTTAACTTGCTCAAAACATATTTCGTTTATGTATTTCAAATAATTATTTGTCGTGTCCAAACCGTTAGTTTTATGTGAAGTAAATATTCGTTCCAAAATATCAACTCGAATTGTGTTCATATTGTAATGTTCCATGATCCATTTGGCCCTAACGCTCGGCCCAACGTTTATTTGTTTAACCCATTTATCATTTCAGCCCATAATTATTTCGGCCCAAAATAACAAACCATCCGTCCGACCCATTTATTAAACCACCCGTCCGGGTCCATGACCCAACCCGTCCTGGTTGATCATGTGACCCGTTCAGGTCTCTTTGTTTTTTGTTCGTTGTAGCCCAAGCCCAGTTGTAGCCCGTTAACAAGTTCGGCCCATTATGCAAGGTACCCGTTCGGGTGTATGGACTTACCCGTCCGGGTATAGGTTCATACCCGATCGGGTATGGAACCTTACCCGTTCGGGTTTGGTTCCTTACCCTTTCGGGTGTGGTTCCTTACCCGTTCGGGTGTGTTTGTCCTGTTCGGTTCGCAGTTCATACACAGACGAATATATATATATATGGTATGAATTTAACGTTTTTAGTTGACATTAACCATCATACAATGTACCAATCATAATAAATACTCATAATATAATGATTTTTAACAACAAATTATACCACTTCATATATAGAGATTTTTGTCTTCTTGGGTTTAGTTCTACAAAACTTTCATCTTCAAGAATTTTAACCATATTAATCATTCATTTTATCAACTATTTACATATATTATGTTAGATTAACACTATATAAAACGAAATTTAAGTAAAAGTTTGAAGATTGAAAAGTTCCTTACCATGGTTTTGGTGATGAGTTGGTTGATGATGATGATATTGAAGATGATTATTTAGGTGATCATTTTGTTTGTGAAGTAAGTGTTTATATATAAAGGAGATGAAGTATGATGAAGAAGGGAGTTTGGTTCCTGCTTGGTGTTCTTCTTCCTGCTTCCTTGTTCCAGTCGAGCATACACAGAGCAAGAGAAGAAACTTTGGTGATAGCTCAATTATTTGTGTTGGTGGATCACTGATATGTGAGTGAAGGAAGCTTATAAAATACTTTCAATTGCAATTTTTCAAAGAGGGGGAATGGGTTGTACAGAGTTATGCCGATAGATATTTTGAGTGCGCTAATTTTTTGGGTTTTTAACCTGTTAATTCCGTGTATGGGTCCAATTATTTGTACCCCGTGTCCCACTCAATTATTCGTTTGTTTAAAATTTATTTTAAACATTATAATTGATAAAAATGAAGTTGAAATATTTTATTAAAATAATTAATAAAATTATTTGAAATGTGTGTCGGTACAGTTAAGTTTCGTTCACGTTTGATACGTTTATTTCTAAAACGTATAATACTTTATATTGTCACAATAATATAATTTAAAACAATGTTTGTTATTAATAATTCCATATTATTAATTATATTTTCACCAACATTTGTATTTTATTTTTGTCGGTTTCGTTCCGATAGTCTCGGGCTTGCTAGACTTATATCACATCAATAGTTTCGTTAAGCTTTGTGCAGGGAATTAGAGTAAGAATGCATGAAATTAAGTATAATTATATACCTAATTTGGAGGAGTATCACATTCTCCCCTCGTTAGCAAAATCTCGTCCCGAGATTTAAGTTGAGTATTGAGTCTCGGTCATGCTCTTGAATAGGTGAGGGTATTTATTTCTCATTTCGTCCTCTCATTCCCAGGTAAACTCTGGGCCATGTTTCGAGTGCCAACGAACTTTAACAAGCTTGATTCGTTTATTTCGAAGTTTCTACGTTTTCGTGTCCATAACTTTGATAGTATCCTCCACAAAATTTAGTTTTGAATCAATGACGACTTCGTCAGGAGGAATGATAAGTGTTTCGTCGTAAAGTCACTTTTTGAGATTACTAACGTGAAAAGTGTCGTGTATGCTACTAAGCTCTGGCGGTAGTTTGAGCTTGTAGGCGACAGGACCAATCCTAGCAAGGATTTCGAACGGTCCGATGTAACTTGGGTTAAGCTTTCATCGCTTACCAAATTGTACTATCCCCTTCCAGGGCGATACTTTGAGTAGGACTTTGTCTCCTACTTGAAACCCAAGAGGTTTTTGGCGGTTATCCGCGTAACTCTTTTGTCTATCACGTGCCGTTTTCAGTCGGTTCAGTACTTGAGTTATCTTGTCGGTGGTTTCCTGGACAATCTCAGGTCCAGATAGCTGTCTGTCACCCAACTATGCCCAACAGAGTGGTGATCGGAACTTGCGTCCATATAACGCATCAAATGGTGCCATCTATATACTAGTGTGATAGCTATTGTTATAAGAGAATTCAGCTAGAGGTAAGTGGGTATCCCAACTACCTCCAAAGTCTATCATGCATGCTCGTAACAAATCTTCGAGCGTCTATATTGTACGCTCGCTTTGGCCGTCGGTTTGCGGGTGATAGGCGGTACTCATATCTAGTCGAGTACCCAGTGCCTGTTGTAGTGACTACCAAAAGCGAGATGTAAATCGAGCATCCCTATTAGAGATAATAGATAGTGGCACACCATGCCAGGAAATAATCTTCTTCAAGTAGATTCTAGTTAGTTTTTCCATTCTGTCCGTTTCCTTGATGACAAGGAAGTGGGTTGATTTTGTTAATCGATCGACAATCACCCATATAATGTCTGCTCCAACCGTTGTTTAAGGTAACTTCATGATGAAGTCCATCATTATTTGTTCCCATTTCCATTTGGGCAACTCAGGTGTCGCACCCCCAGAACATGTGGTGGCGGAAGTAGGAGGTGTCACGGGGGCTACAACCAAATCAAATATCATAACACCAAGATTAAAGCAAACGACCTCTATATGAGACGTTTGAAAATAGTTACATTACAATAATTCAAAAATTTACAAAAGTGTTTGGAGTTCGCATAATAAAAGTAGAATTACATAATTATAACTAGTAATATAATAAATGCAATTCAAATTCCTTGATGTTTGAAAACAATGCGACTCGAACTAAGCTATCTAAAAGCATCCTACTGTCTTGACTACTGTGGGTAGTCCTACCGCGTCTGTAAACCTGAGAATACATACTAAAAGGGTCAACATAAAGTTGGTGAGTTCATAGGTTTGTAAGCAAACAGTTATAAGTATGATCCACAAGATTACCAAAATTGTATCATTCGTTAATGATAAGTAAAAGTATTGCATATTGCAATATAAGTATACTATTTGCATGAGTCTGATAGTTCGAGCTTAACGTTGTTTGCCTTCGGTAACTGTACTAATCCGATACACTTCTAATTCACAAATAATATTGTGCCCGTGGGTTGGCTAGAGCGACTAGCCCGGACGAGGTTTGTCAAACCCTGTATATTAACGAACTATGATGAGTAGAGGGCTTTAGTGGATTATCATAAAATCTCATGGAATTCGTATGAAAGTTGTTGTTAGTACTTGTGATCATAAAAGCAGTTTATATAAAATAGTTGTATGTATTCTCACCTCGGTGAAAAACAGTAAAAAGGGGCTATGAAACTCACCAGAGTTAAGCAGGTAGCAAGCAATAATCAAATAGCAAGCAAAGTCCAAAGCGCAACCTTCGAACGTAATAAACGTATAAGGTTGGGTAAGTAGATGTCTCAAAAGACCATCTATAGCGATTGTATAAGTGGGGGTTTATGTCCACTTAAGCCAATCGGGTAGGTGGGGGGTTTATGTCCACCTAAAGCTAGTTCACTCAACTAGTATGTCCAAGTAAGTTGTTCAATTTGTTTATTAAATACGTGTACGACCCGTTGGGGAAAGTTTATAATAATAATTCATTTACACATTATTATTAAGTTTGTTTTGTTGTATATTATTTATTAGTACATATCGTATGTTGCAAACAGATTATTTAGTTCGTAAAAACCTTAAACCGTTGGTCAAAGTTGGGCAACTCGTTGGTTAAACCTGGTTAAACCTGGTCAAACCTGGTCAAAGTTGTTCAAACATGGTCAAAGTTGGTCAAACTGGTCGAAGTTGGTCAAATTCATTAATTAATTCACCCAACCCTATTTTGTTACCATTTTGCCTAAAATAGTAAGTTTGTTGTTTTAGGAACCGAGTCCCGTTTTTGTTGACTTGGTCAAACCTACTCGATTTGACCCGAAACTTTTAGCCAACCCTTAGTTATATTTATAGATCACAAAAAGTTATTCTTTCTCTTTACAGTAGGTCCAAGGTGTCGGTTTTTAAAAGTTATCAAAATCAGTCCACTTTTTACCATTTCCAGAAAATACATCTCATTGTTGTATTTATTAAAAATACTTCTATTCTGAAATTATATTCACGAAAAATACCGGTTATATCCCCACATGTTAACCACTTTCATTAATTTTTATATGAATTTTAGAGTAGTCTAAATATTTATCAAAATTGCATGTGTCCTCTGAGGTCCAACAGTTGACCAATCTGGACACATGCATGAAGATCGAGTTTTTGGGCAAAATCTACAACTTTTCAAGAAAAAGCTATTATTACAACTTTTGTATCTGACAAAATTTATAAGATTTTGGCGGTAGTTTCAAGTCATTTTGAGCTGTGTAGCTCAAGTTATGCTCAAAACACTAAGTTAAAAGTTTCTGACTTTTTCTAACAGCTTGTACACTTTTCTCACAAAAATTATTAAAAATAGTAAATGGACTCAGACAAATATGAGGCTAGTTGGGTTTGAAAGATAATATATTAAACTTGATTTGAGACTATAAAAACATCCATTTTCATGAAGGAATGATTTTTATAAAAATCGTTGAAGTAGTATGAACTTTCTGGACAGAAGCCGTAACATGCATTTTTATGAATTTAAAGTTAAGAAAAATAATTTTTGTGCAATATATTGGACATATACTCTTGAGTTAAAATAATAAAAAGTTAATAAGAGTGAAATAGAGTAAGAAAGAGTGTCTTTAAATTGTAAATGGGATGAGAAGAAGGAGATGATATTTGTGGCTTGATTTTCCTTATAAAATGATGAGTTTTGATGTGGTGGTCAATGGTGGTGATATGGTGGTCAATGGTGGTTTATTGGTGATGGTAGGGTGGTTTTTGATCTGATTATTCTCAGCAATTGAGAGAGAATGTGTTGAGAGAGAGAGAGAGATGGAGAGAAAATGAAAGAGTGAAGTGGTGAATGCATGTGAGGTGAATGGTTATAGGAAACAAGGTCTTGCATGAAATTTTTGTGGGGAATGGGGGAGGTGGTGGAGTGAAAGAAATTTAGGGGCCCCATAGGGCTGGAAATGTTTTAAAAAAAATTGGTTTTCAGACTGTATTGCGTTGTGTGTTCGTTTACTCGTTAATACGTTAAATCGCGTAACGTTCTCTTTTGTCGTTTAAATTCATGATATGTTTGGAACTATTATTCATTGAAGTATTATTAAAATACTTTATTTCAAGTTTTAAAAATATTAATTAGGGTTTCATTTAGTTTCCGGGTTCAGTTTGCGTGTTTTCACCGCGTTTGTTACGTTTTAAACAAAACGTCAAGGTTTTCGTGTATTATTATAAAAATAATAATATATGATAAGTAACTTCTAAAAATAGATTTAAGTTATTTATAGAAAGGTTTTCACCAACATCGTATAATGTGCCGGACTCCGTTCGATCGTTTTGCGTAATTACAACTAATTACATATGCGTAATATAAAGCAATTACGAGAGTGTATATTCACATAAATATACAAATAGTTACAAATAGTGATCTGAAAAGAACGACTCTTCGTTCTCTGTCCACCTGCCTCCCTTTTCTTCTCGGCTTCTCTCCTTTGTTCATTTCTCTTCATATCTTCTAATCTCACTGGGCAATTTGCTTGCACATGATCTTCCTTGTAACAATAAAAACACATACGGTAAAGATTAGGACAGTTTGCTGCAATATGCCCGGGTTTATGACATTTGTAACACGCAGTACTCCCCAATTAACACTCTCCTGGATGTTTTCTGCCACAATTATTACACCTTGGGAACTCTGGTACTGGAGCTTGGGATGGTCGACTCGATTGTTGTGGTTGAGATTTATGTGATTGCTGTTTCCTAAAAGATTTAAACTTCTTAAAAGGTTGGGATTGGGAACTAGACTACTCAACTTTTCTTTTACTAGTCGTATCCACAGCTTTTGCTTGTAACTCCTTCTCTCTTGTCAATCCTTTATTCATCATCTTCGGAATAGAATCATAAATAGTCGGATCGACAGATTCTCTAATCTCAACATTCAAATGTCGGTAATAATGATCTTTCATTAACTCCGAATTCGAGGTATATTTTGGACAAAACAGAGACTTATCATAAAACATATTAGTATATTCAGTCACCGACATCTTTCCTTGGTTCATATCCAAGAATTCTCCCTTTAACCTTTCTACTTCTGCTATTGGAGCAAACTCTATTATAAACTTCTCTTTGAACATATCCCATGAAAACTTTGCAGCCTCGTCAGCACCATGAGTCTTAACCTGAGTATTCCACCAATCCTGAGCACTATCTTTCAACTGATGAGCAGCAAATAACACTCTCAACTTCTCTGGACAATTACATAGCATAAAGGTCTCTTCTATCTTACTTATCCACATATGACTACTAATCGGATCTCTTTCCCCTTTAAACTCCGGGGGACCATAATTGGCAAAGTTCTTATATTCAAACTATTCTTTTTCTTTATTCATTTGACGTTGAGCATTTAAAACTCCAATATTCGGCTGACGGTTCGTTAAGATAGGATGTTTCTGTTCAAACTCTACTAATCGAGCAATGATTATTTGCTCCATACGTTCATACACCAAAGGAGCAAATTCTTGTAAAGATTGGCTAATAACATCTTTCAATAACAACTTGTCTTCTGGATCTAAACTTCTATTTGAAACATTCTCCTCTTGAGTGGGAAAATGAGTATTCGAACCCTCAGCTTCTCTATTCGGTGGGGTAGTCATTTACTAAAGCAAAATAAATAATATAATTAGTACTTTAGTCAATATTAAAATGCATAATCATCTAAAACTTTCTAAACTAACTAGCACAACGATTATCTCTTCTTTTCTCACATGCTTAGAAACTTTGAATCTACCATGTGTACTAATGTAATGTAACCCCGTTGGCCAGACGTAGTTACATTAAACTAACTGCACATTTCTATTAAAAGTTCTTAAACACATTTCAAATCAAAGCAATATTCACTATCATAATCATTATCTACTAATCACATATTAATAATACAACTAAAACATAACTGAAACTTGCTACTAAACGTTTATAAGTGGTTTAAGTTTAGGCAATCCTACTGTGGATTGCTTAAATCTCTTAAACCATCGCTCTGATACCAACTTGAAACGCCCAAAATTCTGAACCATTTTTTTTATACCTTCAATTAGGTCTCCTCGATCCTAAATTACCTTAGAATTCATTTTATATTTATCCCATATTCAATTTTGGACTAAAATTGAATTTCTGATTTTTGTACATGCTCACGCGATCAAGATTTTTGAGTTAGGATCGCGTATCTAAGCACAAAACTTTCTGATCACAAATTGCACTATCATACGCGATCCAGAAATATTTTTGGGATCGCGTAGCCATGCCTAATTTGGAAGTCAGCAAAGATCAACTTTTTAGCCAATTTCAAACACGCATAACTTTTTACTCGTTATGAATTATGACCTGAAATTTTGCACAAGCCTTCACTATAACCATATAAACCTTTTCTCAATTCCACTTTTTCAAGTTTTACATTCTTTTAAGATTTGACCCGTAGACGGGTTTTCAGCTAAATTAGACCAAAAATCTCAACATACCAATTTCCAAACCATGATTTCTGAGACATTGAGCTTTTGACCTCATAACACATGTACTAAAATAAAGTTGTGAAGCTATTTACCACACTCTTAACCTTCCTCTAACTCATTTGAACCGTGTGTGCTTATAAAGACACAATTTGACCCTTTTTGACCCACTGACCGCAAAGGGCTATTTTGACTCATTCAATAGTCAATCACCAATCATAGTTGACCAGTAGAACATTTGAATTCCTTACAACCTTTCAAATACATACATAACCAAAATGGCAAGTATACTATAACTTGCCCTTTTACACTTTCTACAACATTTTTATCCATTACATATCATGTTCTACTACTAAACCACACAATTACTTGTCTTTACTTATACTTTTGCAACATGTCAAAACATTGTTTAAAAGGCTTTCAAGGGCTTCAAAATGATAATTAAAAGAGATGAGCTTGTGTAACTTACAACAAGCTTGCAATTCCACGTCTAGTCTTTATTCACTTCCTTTCCTTTACCACTTCCGCTTGTACCTACAACATGAACTAACTAATTAAGCACTTTGCTTAGTGAGTATATGTATAACTAATCAAATATGCAATAAAACATATAATAAAAAAGGAAATTAGATTACTTCCCTTTTTCTCTTTCAATTCTCTATTCGCAAATTCTAATCTTATGTGCACATTTCAAATCTTTCAATTAGCTAACCTTGATTAGCTAGTCTACTCATACCATTAGCTAGCATAGCTAGCTACTAATCAAGAACATAACTAACCTTGGTTAGTTATTCTAATCACTTTATGGCTAATAATCATTAACCATTCTAATCATACGCATTCATCATATTCAAATTCTAATAACGACTAATCATTCCATATACTCACCTTGATTAGTTGAATAACTTGAAACAAAACATTCAATTGATAACAAGTCTTCTTGTACACCTAATAAACATACATATAACACATATATTAACAACTAATCATCTTTTAGATTACTAATTCATCTAATCATTTCTCCCCCACTAGTTACATACTAACTTTGATTTAACTCAACCAACTAATTTCATTCCCTAGATCATGTCTATAACTTTAACATGAATTTAATTACTTTCTTACTACTACTAACATCTACTAACACTTAACATTTGTAATTCAACTAATTCACATAATTCATAAAAATCCCATAAATCCTAACCATGATATTTTACTTTTCACATGAAATTAAGCTTCTAATCATCATTTATAAACTAAACTAACACTAGTTAATCAACTATAAACCCTAATTTTGGATTTATTCATACAATTTAGCTAATACCCTTGAAAACCCAATTTCTAGGGTTCTTGAAGAACTTAGAACACTTACAATGATTAAAGGATTATGGAAGAAGATGATTTGAAGCTTGAATTGAAGATTAATCTAAAGCTTGAAGATTGGTTCTTGATTTCCCTTGTTTCCTGCAATTTTTACTCTGTTTATTTTATTTATTTTGTGTTCTAGGCTTCTTTGGAAGATGCAGGAAGAATACACGTATTGTGTCTTTTAATTTCTTTTAATTTCTATACTACACAGTCTGAAACTGAACATTTGTTTACGTTTTCTACCATATCTTATTATTAAAAGATCTATAATTAAAAAGATGTATATATTATTGTACACTAAAATAATACCTTGAAAGCTGGGGTGTTACATATATCGTATAAGGTTGAAATTACTATGTCATTGTCTCCTTTAATGTTATCCTCCAATAGTTTCGTATTGGTCATTGTCACCTCTATCACTAATGTCTCGGTTTGTCTCTATATGAATTAACTTCATCCGATTTTGCAAGATCGAGTATTGCTACTATCAAACCGACTACTAAGAGAATCTTATTTCGTACTAGTCTATGATACCTATACCTTTAGTTGAAAACCACAATACAACTTCTTATCTTAGAATTTTCTTAGAAATGTTTTTGGTGTAATCGGTATTCTAGTTTCAAAATGGGATTAAAGGTTAGATCATAGAGAAAGATTGAGTGAAAACCAAGTGTTTGTTGAGATATATGGTTTTCTTTTGACAAAAAACGTTATCATAATTTTTGATAACTTTGTTAATAATTTATGTATTTTGAAAATTCTATAAAAACTTTTTGTGGCAAAATTTGTTTAAAATCGCTGCTGACGTGAATCTGTTGAAAACTTGAGTTGATGAAAATCCGTTGAAAACCCTTGTCATTAACAAAACGGGGAAACTTTTGTTTAACAAAAATCCATTAAAAAATTTAAGTTGAGGGAAATTTCGAATAACTGTTTGATGAAAATTCGGTAAAGGCTCGAATTGATGAGGATACGTTGAAAGCTCCAGTCATTGAAAAGTGTTTGAAAATTCTGTTTGTCAAAAATCTGTTGGATGATTTGTGTTTGTGAAAAGTTCGTAGAAAATTTCTAATCAAAGATTTGTTTGAAAACCATTTCCCACACACCGTACATGTTTAGTGAAATATCTTGCATGATACCCATCCCATTCCACGTATCTGCACCCTATCTCGCTGAAATTTAGAAATGTGAGCCCGGAAACACATTTTCAAATACGCCCGTCAGCCCAACACCTTTTGGGTGAGATTTTGAGAAGTGTTGCTCTTTGGAGAGCATAGTACGATGAAAGTTGTAAGCTGTGTTAGGGGGAGTTATTGTCTACTAATTTCGTCGGCTTGAATGATTACCATGAGTTAATTCTTAAAAAAAAAATCAAAAATTCTAGTCCTAAGCGAGTTCTATATATATATATATATATATATATATATATATATATATATATATATTTTGCACACTAGTCTTAATCGCAAGGTAGCGACTTCGTCTTTGGTCTCCATCACCTGGAGATGGGTAGTTTCTATGGTTTCGATAAGATTCTGCCGATCCTCAAGGATCCGTGCAACTCGGCCCAGTGCCAGGTGCAACCAACCTAAACGGGGTTTCGTGTTTTTCTAACTCCATAGTGTCTATTCTATTTTCGTGGCGGTGTAGCCTAGCAGCTAGTACCAAAACGGCATGATGAGCGGGTTCCTGTGCGTATGGAGAGGTATGCATGTCGGATGATTCTCTGTGTCTCAAGAGTTGTGGTTAGCCAATTTCATTATCGGACATCTACACGAAGACAGTTCCTAGTGGTTGGGGTATCAGTGGTTGGGGTATCAGTAGTAGTGGTATGAATAGGACAAATTCTAGTTCGAAGTGGTGTGTCTGTCCTCCTAGACATGTGTAGCACGCGTGCTCCATGGGTTTACGATAAATGTTGGATTAAAGAATGTGAAGTGACAGGAGTACATGTAGTTCATCTAGGTGTCGAAGTATCATACGGTTTGAGTTCTATACGTGTTCCCGAGTGATTTAGTTGCGAGCGGAAAGAAGAGGGTGAAGTAGGCGTCACTTATTTGGGTGGTGAATCATTTGGTGGATTCTCCTCAAGTGAGTCCTATTTGATTATTTTGTTGCCCGATACAGTTGGGCGAGTGGGTACCGTGGAAATCTCCACGGTAGTATGTAAGGCTAGATCCTCATTATCGATGTCAGGTGATGTAGTTGTGGGAGTGATTTCCGTGAAGAATGGAAAATAAGTTTAGTGTACATAAGGTTATACATATATATACACATAAAAGCCTAGCACATAAGCACATATAAAGGTTGGTCCTGTTCTATCCTCGGTATACGTCTGCTACTATACTCTCGTTCACTATATCCATTTCAGGTCTTGCATCAAATCTCCTTTAATTGTACATAGTTGATCAAGCTATGTTAAATTAAATTCAAATGATGAAATCGCTGAACCAGTCATACTAAACAAAGAATACTAACCTAATGGTTATAGTCTAGGTCACTAATGCAATCCTAGTTCGCTATAACTTTTGGCTCTGATACCAATCTGTCGCACCCATAGAACACGTGGCAGCGGAAGTAGGAGGTGTCACCGGGGCTACGACCAAATCAAATATCATAACACCAAGATTAAAGCAAAGGACCTCTGTATGAGACGTTTGAAAATAGTTACATTGCAATAATTCAAAAGTTTACAAAAGTATTTTGGAGTTCGCATAATAAAAGTAGAATTACATAATTATAACTAGTAATATAATAAACGCAATTCAAATTCCTTGATGTTTGAAAACAATGCGACTCGAACTAAGCTATCCAAAAGCATCCTACTGTCTTGACTCCTGTGGGTAGTCCTACTGCGTCTGTAAACCTGAGAATACATACTAAAAGGGTCAACATAAAGTTGGTGAGTTCATAGGTTTGTAAGCAAACAGTTATAAGTATGATCCACAAGATTACCAAAATTGTATCATTCGCCAATGATAAGTAAAAGTATTGCATATTGCAATATAAGTATACTATTTGCATGAGTCTCATAGTTCGAGCTTAACGTTGTTTGCCTCCGATAAGTGTACTAATCCGATACACTTCTAATTCACAAATAATATTGCGCCCGTGGGTTGGCAAGAGCGACTAGCCCGGACGTTTGTCAAACCCTGATAGTACTATCCAATAATATTCACGCATATATTAACGAACTATGATGGGTAGAGGGCTTTAGTGGATTATCATTAAATCTCATGGAATTCGTACGAAAAGGTGTTGTCAGTACTTGTGATCATAAAATCAGTTTATATAAAACAGTTGTATGTATTCTCACCCCGGTGAAAAACAGTAAAAAGGAGCTATGAAACTCACCAGAGTTAAGCAGGTTGCAAGCAATAATCAAATAGCAAGCAAATTCCAAACCGCAACCTTTGAACGTCCTAAACGTATAAGGTTGGGTAATTAGATGTCTCAAAAGACCATCTAGACTGATTGTATAAGTGGGGGTTTATGTCCACTTAAGCCAATCGGGTAGGTGGGGGGTTTATGTCTACCTAAAGCTAGTTCACTCAACTAGTATGTCCAAGTAAGTTGTTCAAGTTTGTTTATTAAATAAGTGTACGACCCGTTGGTGAAAGTTTGTAATAATAATTCATTTAGACATTATTATTAAGTTTGTTTTGTTGTATATTATTTATTAGTACATATCGTATGTTGCAAACAGATTATTTAGTTCGTAAAAACCTTAAACTGTAGGTCAAAGTTGGTCAACTCGTTGGTCAAAGCTGGTCAAACCTGGTCAAAGTTGGTCAAACTGGTCAAAGTCATTAATTAATTCACCCAACCTTGTTTTGTTACCATTTTGCCAAAAATAGTAAGTTTGTCGTTTTAGGAACCGAGTCCCGTTTTTGTTGACTTGGTCAAACCTACTCGATTTGACCCGAAACTTTTATCCAACCCTTAGTTATGTTCATAGATCACAAAAAGTTAGTCTTTCTATTTATAGTAGGTCCATAGGTGTCTGTTTTTAAAAGTTATCAAAATCAGTCCACTTTTTACCATTTCCAGAAAATACATCTCATTGTTGTATTTATTAAAAATACTTCTATTCCGAAATTATATTCACGAAAAATACCGGCTATTCCCCCACATGTTAAACACTTTTGGTAATTTTTCTATGAAATTTAGAGTAGCCTAAATATTTATCAAAATTGCATGTGTCCTCTGAGGTCCAACAGTTGACCAATCTAGACATATGCATGAAGATCGAGTTTTTGGGAAAAATTTACAACTTTTCAAGAAAAATCTATCATTACAACTTTTGTAGCTAACAAAATTTATAAGATTTTGGCAGTGGTTTCAAGTCATTTTGTGTTGTGTAGCTCAAGTTATGCTCAAAACACTAAGTTAAAAGTTTTTGACTTTTTCTAACAGCTTGTACACTTCTCTCTCAAAACTTATTAAAAATAGTAAATGGACTCAGACAAATATGAGGCTAGTTGGGTTTGAAAGATAATTTCTTAAAATTGATTTTAGACTATAAAAACATCCATTTTCATGAAGTAATGATCTTTATAAAAATCGTTGAAGTGGCATGAACTTTCTGGACAGAAGCTGTAACATGCATTTTTATGAATTTAAAGTTAAGAAAAATGATTTTTGTGCAATATATTGGACATATATTCTTGAGTGAACATAATAACAAGTTAATAAGAGTAAAATAGAGTAAGAAAGAGTTTCTTTACATTGGAAATGGGATGAGAAGAAGGAGATGATATTTGTGGCTTGATTTTCCTTATAAAATGACAAGTTTTGATGTGGTGGTTTGTGGTGGTCAATGGTGGTGATATAGTGGTCAATGGTGGTTTATTGGTGATGGTAGGGAGGTTTTTGATCTGATTATTGTCAGCAATTGAGAGAGAATGAGTTGAGAGATGGAGAGAAAATGAAAGAGTGAAGTGGTGAGTGCATGTGAGGTGAATGGTTGTAGGAAACAAGGTCTTGCATGAAATTTTATTGGGGAATGGGGGAGGTGGTGGAGTGAACTAAATTTAGGGGCCCCATAGAGCTGGAAATGTTTTTCAAAAAAACTGTTTTTCAGACTGTATTGCGTTCTGTGTTCGTTTACTCGTTAATTCGTTAATACGTTAAATCGCGTAACGTTTTCTTTTGTCGTTTAAATTCACGATATGTTTGGGAATATTATTCATTGAAGTATTATTAAAATACTTTATTTCAAGTTGTCAAAATATTAATTAGGGTTTCGTTTGGTTGCCGGGTTCAGGTTGCGTGTTTTCACCGCGTTTGTTACATTTTAAACAAAACGTCGAGGTTTTCGTGTATTATTATATAAAAATAATAAAATATGATAAGTAACTTCTAAAAATAGATTTAAGTTATTTATATAAAGGTTTTCACCAACTTCGTATAATGTGCCGGACTCCATCCGATCGTTTCACATAATTACAACTAATTACGTATATGTAATATAAAACAATTACGAGAGTGTATATTAACATAAATATACAAATAGTTACAAGTAATTACAAGTATTTAGCCTAATACTAAACTAAACACACATACGGTTAAGTTTAAAAGTAATCCTAAATTGCCTGGTGTCACATCAGATTGTTGCAAAAGCCCTCATGGCTTTTGGTATTCGACCTTGACTTTTGAGAAAGTCAGGCATTTACTAACGTAGGTGGCAATATCTCTTTTCATGCCAGGCCACCAGTAGAAGCCTTTCAAGTCGTGGTACATCTTGTCTGCACCAGGGTGTATCAAATAGTTGAACTTATGAGCTTCGTCTAAAATCAGTTTGCGTAACTCATCTACGCACGATACCCAAATCCGATTCATGAAGTACAACACTCCGTTGTCCTTTGTTTTGAGTTGTTTGTCCATCCCCTTCAAGGACTCTTCCTTAAGACATTCGGGAACGAAAGCTTGTTGTTGAGCATCACGAATTTGAGTAATGAGATTTGAGTGGATCGTCAAACCTAGAGCCTGAACTCTACGAGGTTTGTCTCGTTCCTTACGACTCAGGGCATCTGCTACAACGTTTGCTTTGCCCGGGTGATACTTTATCTCACAGTCGTAATCGTTAAGTAATTCGACCCAACGTCGTTGTCTCATGTTGAGTTCTTTCTGGTCGAATATATTTTGGAGACTTTTGTGGTCGGTGAATATCGTACACTTTTGTCGCACCCCCAACGTCGGTGAATATCGTATTTTGGAGACATTAGCTCAGTTTGAAATTGAGAGATTTAAGTACATAACTAATCTATACAAAATATAATAATGCAGCTAAATCTCTGATTGTTTGCATGCTGACTCGAGCTAATGAATCTTGATTGAGCGGTCCAACCTACTGCTGGTCACCTGTGATACATGCTAAAATTGGTCAGCGAAAGGCTGGTGAGCTCACAGGTTTGTATGTCAACACATATTTGTATGAACCGCAAGATTTTATAATTGAATTTAAAATGCAATTAAGCAAAATAAAAATTATACAGCCATGAGCACATAGTCTGAGCTTAACTTGAGCGTCAGGTCCAATTAAGGAAACCTAACTGAGTTGCCTCCTACGAGTGCCTAATCTACACTCGTCTTCCCAAATGCTAATACGCCCGTTTGACCAGTTAGTGCATGCTAACCCGGACGAGGATTGTCAATCCTATATGATATCATATACTAACATTCACGCTACAGATGTATTACCAGACTATGCTATGGAGGACTTTAGTGATTAGTTGAAAACAACTCATGTGGTATTTGATTGATTGGTACTTGCGTTCAACTTGTAAAATAAAATGAGCCATAATATCACACCCCTGATTGAAAAGCAGTAAAATAGGGGCCATGAGACTCACCTGAGCCTTGAGTGTTTAAATTAATAAACTTGAATTGATTAGCGGTGGATTGATGTCCGAAGACTTGTAACCTGAGGGTGTCCAAGACACACAATGGTTATAACATGAGTAGGCATCTCGAAAGACTGCCCTTGTAGTTGTTCGTCCAACTTAGAATGTCCAAATTACTACGATTTGGTTGATTGAATTATCCAAATTACTACGATTTGGTTGATTGAATTATCCAAATTACTACGATTTGGTTGTTTGACTTGTGTTTTGAAAACGTGTACGGCCGTCGGTGAATTGGTTGTATAAATAATCTCATTATTACTTTCATGATTTTGAAGTGTTATACCTAAAACTAAGTTCCAATGTGTTTTAGAAGTTGTGTCGCATTCGTGTTTGATGTTATACAAGTTTAACACTTTGTGTGAAAGTTTAGATGTAACACCGTTACTCGTGAACCTAGGGTAAGGGCGAAGCCCGTTAATGACGGGGGTTCAGAGGCAGCGCCCCTGGTAGCGGGGTCCAAGGGGCGGCAGCCCCTGGCTGGGGTCGAGCTTCCAGGTCAGCTTGGAAAATTTTTATTTCTACTAAATTGCTTTGGTAAAAAACGCATCTGGACTTGAATTTGGGTGAAATCGAGTGATAAAATTTTAGGTCTCAACACTTAGTAAAATTTGGGTTATGTTTCATGCGACACTTATAGCGTCACTAGAGGGCATTAGGCGTCACTTTCGAAGTGACGCATGAAATGGCAGTTTCTGAGTTTAGGGCGTCACTTAGGTAAGTGACGCATAAGGTGGCGACACTTCATCAGTGACGGGTGTAAGCGTCGGTTAGGCGTCACTTAAAGGAGTGACGCATACTTGGGCGTCACTAAAGCAGTGTCGGGTTATTAGTGACGGTAAGGGTCCTAGGCGTCACTAAGCAAGTGACGGAGGTAAGTGTCGGGAAAAAGGGGTTTTATGCGGCACTTATGCAAGTGACGCATGATTAGGGCTTTTAGCGACACTCAATGCGTCGCTTAAGTGACGCTATACTGCACCTTCGTTGTGACACTTAAGGCTGTTTACGAATTTTTGAGCCAAAAATGAGTTTTCGGGTTTCCGTTTGGTCTGATTCTTTTACCCAACCCTTATAGGGACATTCTAAGCTTAAAGAAACAACTAGAACCAAAAAATACTTGAAATCGAGAGTTTTCGGGTTTTGTCAGAAACTTACAAAGTGTCGAATCAAAATTCCGAAAAGATAGAAATGTAGATCGTTGCGTGGTGATTGTTTTTCTCCAAAGAACTCCGGTGATTTAAAGCCGTTTGGTGGTGTTATTTGCTAGATTTAGGTGATGATGGTGGTGATGTAGTTTGAGAGAAAAAGGTGAGAGAGAGAGGGAAGAAAGAAAGAGTGTGGGTGGAAATGAAAAAGAATTGAGGAGGGAGTGGGGTTTTGTTGAAAGCCTCACTGCCTCAGCTCCTGCAGTCGTGCTCCGTGCGGTGTTCGTTTTCCCAATTGTTTAAACGTTAAATGTTTATTTTATTCGTTGAAATATAAGTTTTAAATTACGATTATTAACTCGATATTTTTGTTAAAGTATTTCATTAATTACTTTACGATTGAGTTATAAAATATAATTTAAGTTTGTTTTGTTTTGTTGCGCGCTTAAGTTTTAATTGAGTACACGTTATTTGTACGATACAAATTTGAAATGAAATATTATCTAATTAATATTTTGGATAGAAGTGAGTTATTTAATAATGTTATATTATTTAATAACTCTTTTCACCAACGTCCGTATTAATTGAACCGAATTGCATTCGATTTGGAATTTGTACGATGTAATCAAATCGCATATTCATATATAAACAACAATATATATATTTGATACACAAATTAGCCTAACACAGAACTAATTACATGTATTATAACTGATTAAGCACTAATTACTAGTCCTAATTTGACGGGTGTCACATCTTTGTTCCGTACAGGTAGTGCCTCCATATCTTAAGTGCAAAAATAACTTCTCCCAACTCCAAATCATGAGTTGTATAGTTTTTCTAGTGCACTTTCAGTTGACGTGATGCATATGCAATGACTTTGTCATTTTGCATCAATACACAACCCAATCCCTGATGCGAAGCATCGCAGTAGACAACAAATCTCTCTACTCCTTCAGGTAATGATAGAATGGGCGCGTTGCTCAGTTTCTGTTTCAACAGTTGGAAGGAATTTTCTTGTTTCTCGTTCCAATCGAATTTCTTATCTTTTTGAGTTAACATGGTGAGGGGCAGGGCTATTTTTGAGAAGTTCGCGATGAACCACCTATAATAGCCAGCTAGACCAAGAAATTGTCGTATCTCAGATGGGGTTTTCGTGGCTTCCCAATTTTTAATTGCCTCAATTTTGGATGGGTCTATGTGAATTCCCTTGTTATTGATCACATGACCAAGGAAATGAACCTCTCGTATCCAAAATTCACACTTAGAGAATTTTGCATTCAGCTTCTCCTTCTAAAGTAGTTCGAGGATAAGTTTCAAATGTTGTTCGTGATCCTCTTTCGTTCGTGAGTATACTAAAATGTCGTCAATAAATACAATGAAAAACTTATCAAGGTAAGGTTTGCATACTCTGTTCATGAGGTCCATGAACACTGTTGGTGCATTTGTCAACCCAAAGAGCAGGACAAGGAACTCGTAGTGACCATAATGAGTTCTAAATGCAGTTTTCGGTACATCCTCTTCTCGTACCTTCAGTTGATGGTAACCAGATCGTAGGTCAACTTTCGAATAGCAGCTTGACCCTTGTAGTTGATCAAACAGATCATCGATGCGTGGTAATGAGTATCGGTTCTTGATAGTTACCTTGTTCAGTTCTCGGTAATCGATGCACATCCGCATCCTTTTTCTTGACGAACAAAACCGGAGCTCCCCAAGGTTAAAATCTCCACCGGATGAATCCTAAGTCTAGGAGTTCTTGCAACTGTGTAGACAATTCTTGCATCTCCGATGGAGCTAGACGATAAGGTGCTCTAGCTATTGGTGCAGCTCCAGGCACCAGATCTATGTGAAACTCAACTGGCCGCGGGGGTGGCAGTCCTGGTAATTCGTCAGGAAACACTCCCAGGTAATCACGTACGATAGGCACATTGTGTATATGTCATTCCTCGGGTTTCTTTTGCACAATGTATGCCAAGAACGCTTGATATCCCTTTCGGAGATACTTACTAGATTTCAAGCAAGTAATCATCTTTGTGGCACTCTTTCATTTTTCTCCTTGTATCACCAACATTTCTCCTGCTAGTAGCGGTATGCATACCAACTTTTCAAAACATACGATTTTAGTGCGGTTCTTTGACAACCAGTCCGTACCGACTACAATGTCAAAACTTCCCAACTTAACCGGTAGCAAGTCTATTTCGAAGAGATGACCTTCTAACTCCAAGGTACATCCCGGTACTATTTCTCCTGATTCGATCAACTCACCATCGACTAGTTCTATAGTGTATTTGTTATCTAGATTACGGGATTCAAGTTCTAATAGTGGTCTAAACTCATTAGACACAAAACTTAAATCAGCACCCGAATCAATTAACACAAAGGCATAATGGTTGTTTATGAGAAACGTACCAGTGACGGTGTTAGGGTCCTAGCGTGCCTCTTGTGCTCTGATATCGCGTAAAAAGTCACGTTTTTACTATCGATATCTCTCTCATTCTGGAACAATTCTTGGCACTTTAACTCAAAAACATTACAAATCTGTAATATTATGTCAAGATGGTAAAAATAAGGTTGCATGATGAAAATCAAGCAAAACGGACAGAAAACGAATATTCCAGACATCAAAACGAGATTTCAAGACCAAAGAGCCCATCACCAACATCTATCTAACCTAAGATGTTCGTTTTCAAATTACGAATCCAACAGAAGAAGAATCAACAAAAACGGTTGAAGAATGAAGATTCTGCGTACGCCGGAAGATCCAAACGATTCGTACGACACATCTAAAGTTCAGAGATATATTTCTGGGATTTCTTTTCATCAAAAGCTTCATTTTTGAATTACGAGTCCAACGCAAAAAGAATCAACGCAAACGGACGCATAACGAAGAAAACACGCACGAATCGAGAAACGAAGCAACGGGCAATGAACCGGTGCGGGGTGGTGCCAGCCGCCGCCGGCTGCCACTAGGCCGCCGCCGGCCACCACCCTCCCGAACGGATTGCGCTTTTTTGTCCTTTTTCATACCCAGTGCTAGACCTTTACATGCTTTTCGTACCTGGTGCCACTACCTTTTTCACCTTTTCGTACCTGGTGCCACTACTTTTTCCACCTTTTGCTATCGCGAGCTTTGGGATGCTAACTTGAGCTGAGTTTCTTCTATAAATAGCAGCCCCTAGCTCTCATTTCAACACACTCTCATATTCACACTCATACTTATACTCTCTTTCTTCCATTTTCATTTTCTCACTCTAAAAATCTCTTATATTTTAGTCTAGGGTTATTGTAATTAATCTACGGATTAATATAGAGGTTAGAGGGAACGTTAGGAGTTTGGAGATTTATCTTTGTATGTGTGAACAAGTTGTCAATCATAATAATACGCTGCTGCGCATTTATTTCCGGGTGATATCGAAACCTTTATCATACTTGCTTTGCTTCATACTTTAATTATGTATTATTGCCTAGCATGTGATTTATCTATTGCCATGAATTGCGAGTAGTTTATTATTGTGATTGTTGATGATGTAGATAATTATAAGTAAGGATGACATTATACAATTAAGTGTACGACAATTGTAAAAATGATGTAACGGCCCCTATTCGACAATTTATCTGATATAGTACTGGAAACGTTTTATACGGACTACAAATGTATGGAAGTCGATAAACGACCGAAGGTAGTTACATCACTAGAATCAGCTCTGGTTTAACAGTTGGAATTCCGAAAGGATAATACAACTTCACAACTAACTGGTATATCCTACGAAAGTCAATGCACAATGAAATAGGAACTTGAGTTTAATTTATGGAGTACCCTTTCCGGTTATCCATGTGACTGCAACCTAGTAATTAGGACTTGATCAACCTTAGTTATGGTAAGTAGTTATCTGTGCCCATGACATGCAACAAGTAAGACATAGTGAGCCCACTCGTTGTACATATTAGGTTTACATTTCTGCATCGCTTTACATTTAGTTAGTTTAGAGTGTCACATTCACCGTCAATTACTCCATACTGCATGTATGATGTTAGAAGCAGTCGAACTACCATGTAAAGTACACTGTCCGATTACTGAAAGGCATGGCCTGCATATGAAACACGTTTTTATAAACTGCCAATAATCTAGGGATGTATAACTGTTTGAAAAGGAGGACTCAAGTCATAAGTTGAAGTAACCAAGCCTTAATGCACGAAACAAGACTTAGGAATAAGGATAACATCCTAGTGATCTAAATACCTTAAACACTAAGTCTTACATAATCAGCGGTCAAAACATACAAAGTTATTGATCTGCATACTAATAAAATACTAAACTATTTTAGGGGTTAAGAAAGGTCGGACCTATGAGACGATACGCTACTGATTCATGCACCTCGGCGTTAAGCCAAAATAGGTTGTTTATCTTTCAACTAGATAAGTATTGGAAGTTTGCGTATTGCTCCGATCAGAATCACGATAACCTAGTTCCTAGTGACATGCCAATGGGAAATTCAGTTGGTAGGGTTCTAGAGTTTGCACCTGATAGTTTAAACCATTACATTTAGTATTGTCCCTGTTTAATCTGTCATCCTGAAACATTAATTATCGAAATCTCAACAATCACATGTTTATCTTTATCTGTTTTCCTGCAATTTACTTTTCTGCATTTTAATTACCTATCTTTAGTTTAAAACCTCCAAACCTACCTACTTTGTTCCATCCTAATTATCTCCTACCGAAAGCATCAGCTTTAATCGCCCACACGTTTGGATTCATAGAATGATCTTAGGTCATACTTACCGCTTACTAACCAGAGTAGGTAGTACATATCATTTAAGCCCAGTTAAATATAAATTTTAAAACCCCTGCTGCGCTCGCATCACCATCAGGAATCGCAACGACACTGAACCGACGGTTGTGGGCACATCAAGTTTTGGGCGCCACTGCCGGGGAATCACAAACGTACGATTCAAGACCACCTTAAGTAGTAATATTTAGGAGACCCTTCCGATTGAAATCTTCTTAGAAATCTTTCAAAAGTTAATTAAATAAGTAATATTAATTGAATATTAGTTAGTTAGGATAGCATTAAAATAACAACTCGAAAACCCACTTCTTGCCTCATTTCGATGGATGATACGGAATTATTTGATTACTTAGAAAAAGAGTTAGGATCTGATTTCTTTTCACCTTCTTCCTCTAAAACTAAGGAAACCTCCGACACCCAAGAAGAATATAGGACCTCACTTTCAATTCCAAAACATTGCATGGATTTTGATGACATGGACCAGTTACCTGACCTTGCATCATCTCCAGAAGATCACTCGCCAACTTTACACCTACCTGATTTACCAAATTCTTTCCACTTCGATTATTTTCCCGAAGATAATTCTGAAGAAAAACCTCTGAAGTCTTGTGACTTAATCACCCTCATTCCTGAAACATCGGTGTATACCCAAACTACGCCCGATTCTCGGAATTATGGCATCTTTCCATTCATTTCACACAAACACCAATACACCATTTACCAAGTGGTGGATAAGGTTCCATCAGTCGGGCCAGAACAACCTTGTTTTGAAGAACGCCACCTCGGTGCTTCTTTCAATCCTTCTCGTAGGGTAGATGTCTATAAAGCATTCGTCAGGCAGTTAAACTATGCCAATCTCCCGTATTCCTACGAGCAACGAGAAACGATTGCCACATTAGAAAAACAAGTAGAATTCCTTATTCGCCTGTCAAGTCATGAATGCGAAAGCACTTCTACAAATTTCAGAGACCAAGAACTAAAGTTTATAGCAGATTTAGATCTACTTTTTGAATCACTCGCCGACATGGATTTTATTCCAACATCTATGATGTTAATCAATGACAGTGTCGCCGCAATGATCAACAAACTTGAGTTCTGGGAAGAACGAGATCCGATGGTTTCTATCATCATTCTTCGTAAAATTCCTTTCTTTGTTGACCCCGCCTCTTACCTGATCTCCAAGTTACGAGACGTTTTTCCTGATTCCACCAAGGAAAGAATCGACATAGTTTTCTTCGCAAAAAGAAAAGACCTTCACGTTAAACTTACTCGAATCTTTTCCTTTACCAAGTACCCTTTCACTTCCGTACAAAAATCCACAATCAGTGAACTCTGTTGGATAGTCAAGTCTACAACCGGAGACCCTGATTCACAGGAAGAGAACGCACTTCTGGAAGTCATGAATAAACTCACTCACGATCTTAATTACAAAGACCATGGGCCACGCATCGGTTTGTCAAACCCAAAATTGATAAGGAAAGCGTACAATAAGTTAATTGGTGATCTTGTCAATTTAGGATACAAAGAACAAGAAGTCCTAGGATTAGAGAATCGTCATTACTATTTAGTTTATAACACCATTTTGGAACTTTCAAAATGTTTTGTGCTGAAAAACGTCCGCTTAATGCAGCATATCTCGACCCTTTCCCTATGGAGGGATCGGAACGAATCTTAAAACAATTCCTTCCGAAAAAGGTCGAAGCTCGCGACTTTAAATGAGCATATTTTAGTATAAATATAGTAATATAATAAAATTTTGAAAGTTTCCTTTGAAAAAAAAAACGTTTTTAATTTTTTTCCTGAAAACACGTGCGCGACAACAAGAACGTACAACGTTAAGCTTTTAGCCGAAACACGTACATTCAACAAGTCCACGTCAGACAAATAATTTTAAAACACCCAAAAATAATTTAAGTTTAATATCTCAGGATTGCTTTTTAATTGTTCCACAAAAATTTACGCACTTCTTAAATTGTTTATAACGTAACGAAAGACTAACAAGTAACTAGTTACAATAAATACATTTTAGGATTCGTAATCATCATTAGTAGGACATTAGAAATTAATCTAGGGTAGTACTTAGATGTACATAGGGGACCATGTAAGGAATATGGTACATGGGAGCATGACAAATATTCTCATGGACCACAAGCCTTCCATTTGATCCCATGATTCAAAAATAACACAAAAACCTTTCTTCTCCTTCTTCCCTCCCCTAAAAACCGGCCACCCTCATCATTTCCATGGATCACCATCCAATCTTCACCAACCTCTCTATATTCATGTCCTTTTGAACTCCTCATTGCATGATATTCTCGGTTGTACATTCATTTTGAAGCATAACGCACTAAAACAAGGTATGATCATAAGAAACCTACTTTAAGCTTAAAGTATCTCATTTTATGAAGTTAGCTAAGTTAGTAGCTAGGAATTAGTATTTATCTTGGTTGAATGCTTAGAAACTACATGCTACTACCACTTACCCATGCTAATTCACAATAGTTTGGCTCTTTCAAGAAGATGTACCTTAACCTAGTAATTAAGTCTAGAATTTGGCTTGATTAAGTGCTAGTTGTAAGATATTTAAGTAATTGTGGTGTTTTAAATGATTGCCCTATGTTAATTGCATAATGCGGATAAATTAGGATTAGCAAATTTAACTTTTGAAAAGTCAACAAAAGTCAACTAGCATGCATGATTAGGATAGTAAATTAAAATCACTCTTGCTTACTAGGACACTTGTACTTGCTTGACTAGTCAAAATAGGCAATGTTACTAGAAACAAAAGTCTTGAATAAAACCAAACACATGGATGACATAACTTTTTGTGCTTGGCCTAGCTTGTTTATCAATTAGGAAAATGTCTAAAAAAAAAAAAATGTCTAACATGTTTAGGTTATAATTTTGGTATGCGGACAAATTGGAATTATCGTCCGAAGTAAGTTTTGAACTAAAAAGTCAACTTGAAGTATTGCATTTTTAAAACAAATCAATTGCAATGTTTATTCAAAAACCTTACTTCAAGTTGAACTTTTAAAAGTCAAAAACCTACAATGAGACTATAAACTATGAAATAATGACGTTTCAAATTTGGCTAAACACTAGACTTTGTAAACGACATTACTTCACAAGTTGAGTTACCGCCATCCTATGACTATATGTTTTCACACATTGATGATTGCCTTACTATTGTTACTTGGGGGCATTTGATATTTACTGTAATCTTTGGACTGTCATGAATTTAAAGCCCTCATTTCGAATTTTCCATTAGAAAATTTGGGAAGCGCTTTAAATTCCACCTTTCTTAAGACCTATTACTTTAAATTTCTCATGTTCTCAGGTACTATGTCGCCGAAGAAGAAAAAGCTAAAACCAACACGTCCACTTACAGGATCTCTTGCATACCTTAGTGCAACACCAGCATATGACCGGATGGCACGAATATGGAGAGATAAACCTTTTGGCCGTTTTAGATATGTAGATTGGGAAAAGCTACAGACATTGGGATTCAGGCAGAGATTAGAGAGTCTACTCAGTTACTCAATAGAGGGTCAGCAATTTGAGTCTTTCAAGAGATTGTTCAGCATTGATGAACCGGTGTATATGGAGATGATCACCGAGTTCATGACCACTTATACATTTGAGCCAGGGAGTAGAATTGGAGACGGGGTGATCACATTTAGATATATGGGGAGCCTATTCACCTTGTCATTGGCTCAGTTTGCACGTCACCTAGATCTCTATACTCCAGAAGAGATAGATTCACCCCTTTTTACTAATGGAGCCACCACGATTTCTCTCACAACTACTACCGCAGAGGCATGGAGTCATTGGTCACCAAAGCCGTATTTCTCGGGTATTAAAGCTACCCAGCTCACAGACCCAGTTATGCAGATTCTACACAAACTACTGGCTTGTTCGCTTGACGGGAAGCATACGTCTAATGGTCGAGTCTTTGAATTTGATGTTATCATGATGGCATGTATCCTCGAGAGAAGGAACATTCAGGTTGCCCATCTAGTTGCACAACGGATTTTGGAAGAAAAAGAGTTTGGTGCAAGAAGATCATTCATGGGCCCAGTAATTACTAGGTTGATTTGGAAAATGGGATTAATTAGGACGACAGAGATAGTGAAATTTAAGAGCCTGCCAGAATGGAGTGCCTAACCAATAGACTATAATTTTCTAAGGAGCATGGATATACTTAGGATTATAAAGGATGGCACCGTTTACATCAGGGCACGATCATCAGACCCTGAGAGTATTGATACATTAGTAGCAGGTCTAGTCCTACCCAGGGAATCCAGGAAGAGGAAGCAACCGAGAGAGGCCCAAAATTCAGACTCTGATTCAGATGAGGATGCACAAGATTCTGATGACCCAGTTGCACCGCCACAGCCTACTAGGCAAGGACCTTCTGTCCCGGCCCCTAGAGCTCAGATACCAGCTTACATATACCATTACGGGACACCCCCAGGACCCGATTACTGGTACTGGCTGATGCAGATGCAAGTCAGATGCTATAGAGCTATGAGGCAGCAGATCGCAGGGATACCAGTGATCCCACTTCCGGACATACCGTGCGGAATGGGCCGAGCCCCACCACATTTATATCCCCCTGCAGCTCCTACTCTAGCACCTCGCCGACATCCAGTCCATGGCCATGGTTTACCACCTCGGACAGTTCCACTCAGGCCACAGGCACCGCGAGCACAGGTTCCCCTTCAGAGACATCAGGTTCCCTCAGTTGTCGGCTCAACTAGAGGACAAGTTTCGAGTAGCAGTAGGATATCCAGAGCCCCTACTCGAGCCACTTTTGTTCAGAGTCATAGGATTCTCAGGAGAACCAGCCCTGCAGCTGCACCGATTGCTCCAGTATCTTCTCACAGACAGACCGATCTATTCAGAGAGCACTCTCAGCAGGGGATACATGAGATTCCACTCTATAGCTTTGACATGCCCACAGGGGAGTTTGTTGATCAGTTGATACATGACGGGATATTCACCGTGGGTACACCAGATGCAGAGGATGATAGGGATGCATCAGATGAAGGCACCCACTATCAGCACGATGACTCTTCATCAGATGAGACATCTCCCATAGCATCTTCGACTGCAGTACCACCACCAGCCGAGCAATAGATTGCTCCGCCTTCTTACTTCTTTCTATTTTCTACCAAGACTTTATTATTATTATGTGTATTTGATGTACTGTGGATGCATAGACATTACATCTATCCAGTTATTTTACTAAGCTATTACTTTACTTTTCTTATCAGCAGCTATTACTTGATTGAATTGAGTGGTTTGTTTGAAAAACTATAGAAGACCTAAGCAAGGGAGAACTGTGGACCACACAATGAAGAATGCCGAGAGCAATAAGCTAAAAGCCATGGACCAGCAAACTTCTAACGAGGAGCCAACAACGTGCATAGTAAAAGCGGTACACCGTTCCAAAACCCTCTACCCGTTTTGATTATCTCATCCGATATTCCAAACACTAAGTGTGGGATAATAAAAACCACACTACACTTACAAAACAATCCAATAATAAGTAGAATCTCTAAGTGTGGGATACTTCAACAAGAGGTACTCAACGAATAGATTCGAACATTAGGGACAATGTTCTTCTAAGTGTGGGATATACGGCCTTCAACCGCAAGTTTTTACCTCTCGCCCGTAAGTCAAACAACATTTTTTATTAAAAGACTAAAAATGGATAAAATTTCAAAATTTTCAGATTCAAAAACATCGTTCTTTAGAAATCCTATCTTTCAAAATTATAAATTACAGAAAGGAACGAGTTTTGACAACGAAACAAAACTGTTTTAGAATAAGATACGGACGAAAAGGGCAACACATGGCTAGGCGCCAATGCACGCATTTGAATTAGAACTTGCTCTTGTAATACATTTCGAGATCACACCGATGAGTGCCATATGTGGCATAGGTACAACCCATCTTGATAACTTCCAAGGAATCCAAACACCCTTCCACCATCAAACATCCACCCACTCAACACTCACTCTTCACACCCAATCAAAACCTCCTAAAATTCGTCCCAAACCAACAGAAGTTTCATTTTCCAACGAATTCTCAAAGAAAATACAAGGAAAACCCTCACACCTTCTTCACACCAAAAACACCCGATTCCTTCCAAGATATCTCAAAAGGTTAGTGTCGTCCTCATCAAAAGTGATGGAAATTCGATTCTCGATCAAGCCTATGACGAGAATGCTGCATGACTGGCTATCTGAGTGATTGACACTAGTAAGTAGGAAACCCTAAACACTTGAGTGGTTTGAGTGACCCACTTGTGAGGATTGCCTAGTCATGATCATCATGTTGCTCGAAGAAGGTATCAAATTCAATAAACCCTTAGTTTCCGGTAAAAACTCTTTCATAACTGTAACTTTATATTCTTTGAAAAAAGGTATCTCTAAAAACTGATGCAATTAGAATCATTCCAGAAGCTTTTAAGAATGAGTTTTTACTATCGATATCTCTCATTCTGGAACAATTCTTGGCACTTTAACTCAAAAACATTACAAATCTGTAATATTATGTCAAGATGGTAAAAACAAGGTTGCATGATGAAAATCAAGCAAAACGGACAGAAAACGAAGATTCCACGCATGTTTGAAGATTCCAGACATCAAAACGAGATTTCAAGACCAAGGAGCCCATCACCAACATTTATCTGACCTAAGATGTTCGTTTTCAAATTACGAATCCAACAGAAGAAGAATCAACAAAAACGGGCGAAGAATGAAGATTTTGCGTACGCCGGAAGATCCAAACGATTCGTACGACACATCTAAAGTTCAGAGATATATTTCTGGGATTTCTTTTCATCAAAATCTTCATTTTTGAATTACAAATCCAACGCAAACGGACGCATAACGAAGAAAACACGTACGAATCGAGAAATAAAGCAACGGGTAACGAACCGGTGCGGGGTGGTGCCAGCCGCCGCCGGCAGCCACAAAGCTGCCGCCGGCCACCACCCTCCCGCATGGATTGCACTTTTTTGTCCTTTTTCGTACCCGGTGCTAGACCTTTACATGCTTTTCGTACGTGGTGCCACTACCTTTTTCACCTTTTCGTACCTGGTGCCACTACCTTTTCCACCTTTTGCTATCGTGAGCTTTGGGATGCTAACTTGAGCCAAGTTTCTTCTCTAAATAGCAGCCCCTAGCTCTCATTTCAACACACTCTCATATTCACACTCATACTTATACTCTCATTCTTCCATTTTCACTTTCTCACTCTAAAAATCTCTTACATTTTAGTCTAGGGTTATTGTAATTAATCTACGGATTAACATAGAGGTTAGAGCGAACGTTAGGAGTTTGGAGATTTATCTTTGTACGTGTGAACGAGTTGTCAATCATAATAATATGCTGTTGCGCATTTATTTCTGGGTGATATCGAAACCTTTATCATACTTGCTTTGCTTCATACTTTAATTATGTATTATTGCCTAGCATGTGATTTATCTATTGCCATGAATTGCGAGTAGTTTATTATTGTGATTGTTGATGATGTAGATAATTATAGGTAATGATGACATTGTACAATTAAGTGTACGACAATTGTAAAAATGATGTAACGGCCCCTATTCGACAGTTTATCTGATATAGTACTGGAAACGTTTTATACGGACTACAAATGTATGGAAGTCGATAAACGACCGAAGGTAGTTACATCACTGGAATCAGCTCTGGTTTAACAGTTGGAATTCCGAAAGGATAATACAACTTCACAACTAACTGGTATATCCTACGAAAGTCAATGTACAATGAAATGATGTTCGAAAACGCGTTCAGATAAAATAGGAATTAAATGACCTTTATATCGTTAAGACTTTATGAACATGAATTTAATTTATGGAGTACCCTTTAGGGTTATCCACGTGAATGCAACCTAGTAATTAGGACTTGATCAACCTTAGTTATGGTAAGTAGTTATCTGTGCCCATGACATGCAATAAGTAAGACCAGTGAGCCCACTCGTTGTACATATTAGGTTTACATTTCTACATCGCTTTACATTTAGTTAGTTTAGAGTGTCACATTCACCGTCAATTACTCCTAACCTCATGTCTGATGTAAGAAGCAGTCGAACTACCATGTAAAGTACACTGTCCGATTACTGAAAGGCATGGCCTGCATATGAAACACGTTTTTATAAACTGCGAATAATCTAGGGATGTATAACTGTTTGAAAAGGAGGACTCAAGTCATAAGTTGAAGTAACCAAGCCTTAATGCACGAAACAAGACTTAGGAATAAGGATAACATCCTAGTGATCTAAATACCTTAAAACACTAAGTCTTACACAATCAGCAGTCAAAACATACAAAGTTATTAATCTGCATACTAATAAAATACTAAACTATTTTAGGGGTTAAGAAAGGTCGGACCTATGAGACGATACGCTACTGATTCATGCACCTCAGCGTTAAGCCAAAATAGGTTGTTTATCTTTCAACTAGATAAGTATTGGAAGTTTGCGTATTGCTCCGATCAGAATCACGATAACCTAGTTCCTAGTGACATGCCAATGGGAAATTCAGTTGGTAGGGTTCTAGAGTTTACACCTGATAGTTTAAACCATTACATTTAGTATTGTCCCTGTTTAATCTGTCATCCTGAAACATTAATTATCGAAATCTCAACAATCACATGTTTATCTTTATCTGTTTTCCTGCAATTTACTTTTGTGCATTTTAATTACCTGTCTTTAGTTTAAAACCCCCAAACCTACCTACTTTGTTCCATTCTAATTATCTCCTACCGAAAGAATCAGCTTTAATCGCCCACAGGTTTGGATTCATAGAACGATCTTAGGTCATACTTACCGCTTACTAACCAGAGTAGGTAGTACGTATCATTTAAGCCCAACTAAATATAAATTTTAAAACCCCTGTTGCGCCCGCATCACCATCAGGAATCGCATCGACACTGAACCGACGGTTGTGGGCACATCATTCTCCGATCACAAATGCCCTTCCCTGAGCCGGTTGATTGTTGATGTTGTTGGCTCGGTTGTTACCATGATTGTTGTTATTGTGGTTTTGGTTGTTGTTGTTAAGTTTAGGGCATCGGTTTTGATAATGCCCCATCTCACCACACTCAAAACACCCCTGGTTTTGATGTTCATTGTTTGTTCATGGAGGAGGGTTGGTTCTATAGTCCTGGGTTTTGTGACCCCACACTATACAGTTACCACAATACCCACATCCACCCTCGTGGTGTCGATTGCACTTTCCACACTTAGGCTTGTTACCTAGGTATGGTTTTGATTCAGTTGTGGTTGCATGAAACGCCCTGAATTCACAAGATTTTTTGTTTTTAGTAAACTCATTTTGCGTTGGTCCCATTTAAATTCCACATTTAATTATTACGAAACCACAATGAATACATATTTGAAAGATTTCAATAAATCAAATCTTTTTGGACGATTTATACAATGGCAATCAACAACGACAATTTAACAGAATGAAAAGCTTGTCTAACAATACCACAAGCTTCAATCCATGCTACTTTCTTGTAACCACATTTCATCCAATTGGTTCAACCGAACCAAGTACCTACAACATAAAACCACTTAAACGAGTAAGAAAAAAGCTTAATGAGTATACAAGCAAATAAATAAATAATTCACCAAAAGCACCCAACATGATACAATTATCAAATAATCACTTATCTCCTTAAATTGATATTATTGAGCAACTGTAGAGATTTCCCTATATTTCGTACGGATCCGTGATTCAATAGATACATCTACGCATGGCACCATGTCGCGTCCCTATCGGTCGGTCGGATTTGACTGCGGTCATTGTTCCAACAACAACAGAGACGGCGGACAGTGTGTTTTAAATTTATAGAGCTGGGGACCTAAGCTTTACTACGGCTTGTATAGCAGCAGTATGACCTAGGGTCGTTCTTCAAGCTAATCGTATTGTGAAACGGAAATGTCAAGAAAAATTGTTCAATTGAGTGATGGGTCTTTAAACAGGTTTTGAGTGGGGGTTTTGTTACTTAGGTCCGTAATTAAATAAAAAGTAAATAAATTAAAAATAGAAATAGGGATGTAATCAGTATGGAGGAGATGTGTTTGTTATGACTTCGTTAGCTTATGCGGGGGTGATGCTAGGGTCTTGATATGAAAATGTCTTTTAAACGTTTGTGTCTTACCTGAGATTAATTGTTCGTAGTTTAAACACTAGTACCCTACTGATTGGGGAGACCAACTAGTATGTCACTGAGTACTAGGCCAAGTTGAGTCTGATCGGAGGAGGATGCTCAACTCTTCAACGTTATCCAGTGACGAAGTAACGACCCTTCTTGGAATGTTAGTTCCTGGGCGCATGAGATAGAGTAGCATACCCACTAGGGTTCTGACCTTTCATAACACTACGGGGACAACGAAGTCAGATAAGGCATTTAAGATTAAGACTTGGTTTGGTGACTGTTAACTTTACATTAATGGTTATATTTTAGTCTAGAGCTTTTCATCATGGTGTACAGGGAGATTATGCATTTCCACAGTTTTCCAAACCTGAGAGGTAGTAACGGTGTACAATGCATCAAGCATTTCCACTATTTTTCAGCTCTTAGGCATACTAACGGTGTACAGTGCGATCAAGAATTTCCACAGCTTTGAAAACAAACCAGGTTCTGATACAGTTTTCAACCACCGACATTTCCTTAGCTTCCACGTATTTGTAATCCATTAATGGTGTTTCCAACGTTATACGAAGTACAATGCCGTTACTGTGGTCTCTCCGGTATCACAAACTTTATGGTCACTCTAGACTAGTTTAACTAAGTTTGTATTAAAGTTCAACCATCTATGATATAAACCAGCCCTCACTTTTCCCAATAAATCCCTGATTGATTCACGGTGTACTATACGAAAGGTTTTAAACAGTATTTCCACAGTTACACAATTCAGACCATGTTGTTAGTTTTAGAAAACATAGATAGGTAGTGACCGTTTGATCAAGGTTCGCGACTCCTTGTCATAAAGGTTCTAACCATATTCAATTAGAGGAAAGGCGATATTGGTTAAGAAATTCATACATACAATGTTAATAGACCACTGGTTTTCATTTTATAATACAATTGGAAACATTATTTCCACAACGGATTGTGCCCACGACTTTCAAAGCTTCCACGTTCCGTACTTTACACATAAGTGATGTTTCCGGCGCTATACAAATGAAAGCCGTATAACGTTACCTCCGTTATTTCATAATGTTATTATTCCAATCTGTGACAACCGTCAAAATCTCAGGTTATTACCACACTCCAATCTTAGATTTCATTATGGCATTCCTTATATTTTGGAAAAATTTAGGGTTACGACTCCTTAGGTCTACTAAACCGTAGAAAGTCTTAGAGATTTCCTAGTAGATCATAAGTCTATAAGACAAACTAAATTAGATTACTAAGTGCCAAATTAAACAAAGAAAATTTATCTCTTTATGCTTTAACAAAATCCTTATTGAATCGCAAACCGAAATTTTCGTAACTCGACAACGCAAACTTAATCGGATGAATAATACATGAACATTAAAATTAGAACAAATTAAGTGTATCATAACTAAATTTAAGGACTTAAAATTTCTCACTTTTTAAAACTCAAATTTTAATCACCAAAACATCACAAAATAAACCTTATAACATAACAATACTAATACACCTTTAATACAAATTAATTATACAACAATTATACATATTATTTAACAAAAAAAAATAATTTAAACACCCCCCCTAAAACCGCCCCCCCCCCCTCCTTTTTCATTTCAAATCTTTTATTTCCCCCATACACTCATAACTACTTCACTTCCCAAAAATCCATTCTCACACTCTTCACATTTCTATCTCAAAACACACACTAAACACACACTTCTTTCTCCCAAATATCAGCCACATTCAAGCTCTAAACCCAGAATTTAAAGGTGTTCATCACCAAATAAAAGCAAGAAAAGGTAATCTATATCATTTACTATTATTATCTATCACTTCCTTCTTGTGTTTTCTTCAAGAATCCGGATTTTAGCCCTTCTCATGGCTAAAAATCCTCATAAAATGCTTGATGTTTGTAGGTTATATCTTTTCACATCTTTATGTGTTAGAAGAAAGAGTAACCCATGATCAAACCAAAAATCAAGTGAAACTTGATGTTGATACTTGTAACTTTGTTGAATATGGTTTATCTTCATGTAAAAATTGTTCTTGTGATAAATAATCATCTCTAACACATCTTGGTTGTATATCAATATCATGCATGTGTTAGAACATGGATTTAAAGACCAAAAGTTGATAATCTTCTTCATTCCATGTTTGGTGTTCATTATTTTAAATGAAACACTCAAACAAGAGTTTACAACTTTCTGTCCAGAAAACTTATTCTATTTCAACGATTTTTATAAAAATCGTTCCTTCATGAAAATGGACGTTTTTATAGTCTAAAATTAAGTTCTGGAAGTAAACTTTCCAACCATGTAATCCTCATGTTCATACGAGTTCATTTGATATTTTTAATAATTTTTGTGAGTAAAGATATACAAGCTGTAATAGTAAGACGGAAACTTTCTTCTCAGTGTTTTAATCATAAATGGAGCATTACAACTCCAAATGACTTGAAACTAACGCTAAAATTTTAAAAATTTCCTTGGCTACAACTTTAAAGAAGACCAATTTTATTGATTCCATGTACATTTTGCTCAGAAATAATGATTGCATGCATGTGTTTAAATTCGACCCTAGAAGATAAAAGTAAAATCTAAAAATACTTGGACTTTTCTATTAGTTCTGTAAAAATTACACAAAGTAGATAACATATTTTAGAACATCTGTGATTTTTCCCTTAAATCATTTTTGACCAGAAGTATTTTTAATAAATACAACCAACAGGGGTAATTTCTGGAAAACATGAAAAGTGGACTGATCTTGGTATAACCTTAAAAACCGACACTTACGGACTTACTATGTAGAGAAAGACTAACTTTTTTTATGACTTATAAACATGTTTAAGGATTGGTTAAAAGTCTCAGATAAACCAAGAAGGTTTGACCAAGTCAACAATAATCGGTCTCGGTATCAAAAACGTGAAACTTTCTATGCTTGGAAAGATTGGTAACAAAAAGTATTTGGATGTCTTTTGATGTATTTATCTATTGTGTATGTTAATCATAAATTGTGGGGAACCAAAGTTCCAAAACTCAAACACTATAAAATTCGGACTCAAACAATCTTGTGACATTATACGACTTGTGTGTGACGTTCGATAATTTTAGTATGTTGTACACTTGTGTAAGCATTATCATTCTCAACCGCGATTATTGGACATTAACAACTTCAAAGTAAACAACTATATTGGCACTTTGTAATCTAAATAATTAGCTAAGCAATCCTTACAAACAAAACTAGATAAGAACCTAATTAGAACCTTCATGCTCGTAGGTCTTGGATAGGAGTCATACCCGGCAAGCACGCGCGTTACATCCATCAATTTACTCTTGCGTCCAATCGTGAGTATTCACAGCCCCTCTTTTTTACCGTTCATACTAAATATTTTGGGGTGAAAAGCATGTTATCTTGTTGCAAATACTTATCTTGTATGTACTTTTCTATTTATACGCTCTTATTGTATGCTTGTGACTCTATCGTGTCTTAAGTCCCCGGTTTCTCTTACACAACCCATTAAATCATTATTGAGCCGATGGTTGATATGGATAGTACTATTTGGAAGGAGGCCACCTTCCCACTCATTCGTGCATATGATTGCATACCAACAATTCAATATGTTTGCGATAGGACATATCTTTGGGGCGTTGTTTCGGGCCAGTAGGTTTGGTTGTGGACTCAAGCTATACATGTCATTCTTAAATGAATCTTATATTGCGTATAAACACTATTTTCCTAATAATATAAATCTTACAACGTGATTTGGTAACTTCTAAATGGTTTTCACATTTACATGTTATTTTCTAAACCTGTGAACTCACCAACTATTTTTATAGTTGACCCTCATTTTACATGCTTTTCAGGAAACGGTCAGTAGTTCTGGAATGAAGCAACATTTATCTTTATTAATGTTGAAGCTATTAGACTTACTTCGTTTTATCTTTTGGATGTATTCGGTTGTATGATCTAGTATTTGGTACTGTAAACTTATTGTAAGTGCTAATAGCTGTATTTTGTAAACAATGAATTAGTTGTACTTTGTGTAATGAAACCATTGTGCTGTTACATCTCGTGTTTCCGCTTTAGCGGGGTGTGATAGATTTGGTATCAGAGACAAAGGCTATAGGAACATCGGTTGTCCTTAGGGAAGCCTAGACTATAACCATTAAGTTAGTGTGCCTTTAAGTATGACTAGTTCGGGTGATTGCATCATTCGAAATTAATTTAACATAGCCTGATCAACTATGTATAATTAAAGACGAAGTGATGCAAGACCGGAAATGGTTATAGAAATAAGGTGCCTCATAGAACTCAATTAAGTAAAGAAAAACTTCTCTATGTGTGCTTAGTACCTTCATATTCTAGGTTTTACTATACCTCTAGGAGCTAAGTTCTCTTTTTGCAGCCTTACCATGTCGAACTCCTCACTCCACACTCTAGGATCAGCTGATGACTCTGGCTATTTTACTGGTCGCC